>OZ012738.1:102157386-103357386 GCA_963859935.3 Lathyrus sativus | reverse complement strand
AAGACTGCATTAGAGTATGGTACAAAGGCAGAGTTTGATGGTTTATCAGATGCAACTGTGTTGTCAGATGCAGGATGCAGAGCTGAAACAGCAGCTTTACCAGATTTATCAGATATGGGGGCTAAGGATCCTTCATTCTCCATGGATTTAATATATGAAAGGATTACAGATGGAAGGGTTGGTTGGAGTTTAGGTCTCAGAGGTGTCAAGGGTTCAGAGGGCTCAACTCTATCATAAAAATCTTTAAGTTTGAAACCATAAGATAAATTATGATACAGAGAGGACACTTGAGCACAAGAGATTCCAGATGAAGATGGAATAGAAGTAGGAACAATCATCTCAGATGAAGGTTCAGGTGGAGGCATGGGTTCTGGAATGGTAGTTTTGGTAGGTACAGATGATTCAGGTTCAGGGTCATGAACAGGGTATTTGTCAGATGGATTAATCAGAAAGTCAGGATGAATTTCTGATTCAGATGAATTTGAAGATGTTTCAGGTGTACAAGAGGTAGAAGAAACTTGAAACACTATTTTTAATGGAGTGATATCAAGAACTTCTGTCTCAGGGATATGAGATAGTTCTGAAGGAATTTCAGGTTGTTGAGTAGGTGGTTCAGATGAAACAGGAGCAGAAGTTACTTTAGTGGGTTCAGAAGTAACAGTTGCTACAGGTTCAGAAGATTGAATAGGTGATGGTGGAATGACAGATTCTTTTTGTGGTTGATCTGCTGTGGTTTGTTTTTCTGGAGGATTTTCTGTTGTTGGTTGAGCAGATTTTTGTGTATCAGAATTTTGTGATAGTTCTGATGGTTGGGGTTCTGGTTGTTGTGGAACAGATTGTTGTGATTCTGTTGGTTGTTTTTCTTTAGGTTGTGGTTCTGATTGTTGTGGAACAGATTTTGATGGACGTGGAGTGAAGTGTTTGATGTGTAATTTTGGTTGAGGTGGTTTTGATACAGGAGCAGAAGGTTGTTTCTGAGGTGATACAGAACTGGGGGCAGCAACAGATGTTGTTTGAGTGGCAGGGGGTTTGGGAACAGACTTAATAGAAGAATCATTTATAACAACATTTTTAGAAGAGACAGAAGCTTTAGTACCTTTGAGTTTAATCCTCTTAGCAAATGCAGCTTCTCCAGAATCTTTTCTCTTTAGAAGATCCTTGGGACTCTCAGCAATCTTAGCCTTCTTCTGGACAGGTTCAGATTCTGCTGCAGGTTGAGATCTTTTTCTCTGAAGTGGAACTTCTGCTTCTTCTTCTTCTTCTCCTGCATCTGGCAGGGGTTGCTTGACAAGTTGAAATACATTTGCTGGTACAGGCACTCCTTCTCTTTTACATTCCTCTATATACATCAGAACAATGTGTCTAGGTTCTTCAGCAAAGAATAGAGGGAAATCTGATACTGGAATCCTTTTATTCAGATCAGACATGTTCAACTTCTTTGGAGCAGTGGTAAGTTCATCTACAATCTTGAGTCTCAGAAGGCTCTTAGCGTTCAGAGGCTTTCCCATAATGAACTCTAGTTCCTCTGTTACACCAGCATCATACAGAGCAGCCACTAAACCATTTTCAGTGAGGAGATCTGAGAGCAGCCTTCCAAAAGGTATCCAGTTCCTGATCTTCTGGTTCTTTTCTTTCACAGATTCTCTGGATGCATTTATGTGATTCCACAGATGCATGAACAATAAATAAGGAAGATCTACCTTATTACTCTGACTGAGGCAGTACATAAAATAGATCTGTTCATTGTTGACATAATCTGGGGAATTTGTAGACTTTCTGTGATGTATGCATCCCATGAAGATCTTGGCCCAGATCTTGTAATCTGGCTTCAGATCTTTGAATCTGTTAGAGGCTTGTCCAGCAGTCATAACCTCTTCATAGACTTCATCCATATCAACACGTCCAACTGGCAGATGTGAAACACCATCTGTTTCTTCATAACCAATCAGTTTTCTAATTAGATCCTCTGTGATTATTATCTCCTTTCCCAGCACAGATGATAGAATAAACTTTGGATACACAGATGCATGAATCCAGAATTCCTTAACAAGCAAAGGGTAAACTGGTCCAAACAGTCTATCAAAGTATTTCACCCAACCTTGAGCTCTAACAATGGAGCGAAAATCAAACCCATTTTCAGCCAAGGAATCAAATTCCACCATAGATTCACACAACACTTCTAGTTTATCAACTGGTGTGAGAAGAGTTCTTTGTGGAGGAATGTATGGATTAGCACCTAGATTGTCTGAAGTTACAGCAGCCATTGTTGATTGAAACTGAGCAGTTGTTGAAGAAGAGGACGCCATTGAAGAATTCTTTTTAGAACACTTAGGTTTTGAGTTTTTGTGAAGAGAGAACAAGAGATGAAAATGCATATAATTTCTGAGAGTGAAAAGTGTGAAAGTGAATACACTTCAAGTATTTATACTTAAACACATAGGCACACCAAAAGACAGAAATAAAGCACGTTTGAGCAACATTAAATGAAAAGAATAAAATCATTTCAAATAATAAATGCTTCTGACAGATTTGGGGGGAAAACCAAGAAATTCACTATTCAAATTTCACCTCAAATGTCTTTTCAGTTGTGCACACGCCACCTCTTCAGATTTTGTGGGACACGTGTTTGCTTGCATGCTGTTCTGAATTCTCTCAAGAAATGAAACGTTAGTCACGTTCAGATCTTCTAAAGATGGTTAGTTCAGATTTTCACATCAGAAATAATAATCAGAATAGAATAAATGAACAGAAGAAATACTTCAGATCATTAAACATTTTGCATCTGAGAGATTGCTTCTGATAAATATTACTCTGGACAAAAATCCATACAAATATTTTTCAGAATGAACTTAAATCTATCTTCAGCAAGGGGTTTTGTAAAAATATCTGCCCATTGATGATCTGTATCAACAAAGGCTAAATTTATGATTCCCTTCTGAACATAGTCTCTGATGAAATGATGTTTAATTTCTATATGTTTTGCCTTAGAATGCAAGATTGGATTTTTTGACAAGCATATAGCAGAAGTATTATCACAGAAGATAGAAAGATTACTCTCATAGATTTGATAATCTTCTAATTGACTCTTCATCCAGAGCATCTGAGTACAACATCCAGCAGCAGCAATGTATTCTGCCTCTGTAGTTGATAGTGATATGGTAGGTTGCTTCTTGCTGTACCATGAGATCAGATGACTTCCAAGAAACTGACAGCTTCCAGAAGTACTTTTACGTTCAACTCTGTCTCCAGCATAGTCAGCATCACAGAATCCAACTAATGAAAATTCATCAGATCTTCTGTAACACAAACCCATGTTAGCAGTACCTTTCAGATACCTTAGAATCCTCTTAACAGCTGTTAAGTGTGATTCTCTAGGATCTGATTGGAATCTAGCACATAAGCAGACACTAAACAGAATATCTGGTCTAGAAGCAGTCAAGTATAGAAGAGATCCTATCATACCTCTGTAGAGTTTTTGGATCTACCTTCTTACTTACCTCTTCCTTACCTAGAGTGCTTGTAGGATGCATTGGAGTCTTTGCCATTTTGCTATCAACCATGTTGAACTTCTTCAGAAGCTCTTTAACATATTTGGTTTGATGTATGTAGGTGCACTCTGGAGTCTGATTGACTTGGATTCCTAAGAAGAATCTCAATTCTCCCATCATGCTCATTTCAAATTCTTCCTGCATACATTTAGCAAACTCCTTTCCAAGCGTAATATTTGTTGATCCAAAAATAATGTCATCTACATAAATTTGACAAATCAACAGATCTTTCTTAACAGTTTTACAGAATAGAGTTGTATCCACTTTTCCTCTGATAAAATTTTTCTTCAGAAGGAAGTTGCTCAACCTCTCATACCAAGCTCTGGGAGCTTGTTTTAATCCATAAAGGGATTTTTTTAATTTGAAAACATGATCTGGAAAGTTTTCACTTTCAAATCCAGGAGGTTGGTGGACATATACTTCTTCTTCTATAATGCCATTAAGAAAGGCACTTTTAACATCCATCTGATACAGAGTGATGTTATTCTGTGCAGCAAAAGAAATAAGAAGGCGTATAGATTCTAACCTTGCCACTGGAGCATATGTCTCAGTGTAATCAATACCTTCTTGCTGACTGTATCCTTGAGCAACCAGCCTTGCCTTATTGTCGCTACTGCGAAAATCGGTGCCGACTGAACAGAAGAGTCGCCACCGTGCGTTATTTATCCCACGGGAGGGAAAGGAAACGCTCAGAGTAAACCTCGCACAACACGGGAAAGGTATGGCCATCGCAACCAAAACCTGGGTTCGGGAGTCGGTTACGCAAGGGGAAGGTATTAGCACCCCTCACGTCCGTCGTACTCGACGGGATCCACGCTTGTTTTCGGGTATGGATTGTTATTCTATCTACTCTAAAGGTCAGGGGTTAAAAAGAAAAGAGAATGAAAATAAAAAATGACTCGGCAAAGTATCGCACTTTATGCCTACGTATTCCCGTCTGGAACGAGAAATCAGAGTCAACGTAGTTCGCCTACCTACGGGAAAGGAGGGGAAGGTTGCTCGCTAGGATATCGCATCCTATGCCTACGTACTTCCACACAGCATGGAAGATCAGAGCAAACGTAGTTCGGGCCACGTACGACACAAGTCTGTCCTGATTGATTTTATTCCTTCTGAAAAAGGTTTTTCTGATTAACAGTCCCGGCGGACAAAAATGTCGGCTTGATGAGTTCACGTTCTTTTACGAAAGAAGGGTCTTTTATTGTGTTTGAAATCTTTATGGTGTTTTTCTGTTTGTTTTGAGAAAGAAGAGACAGAACTCTAACCTACGGTTGCGAAGGGAAACAAACTACCCTAATGTCATCATGCATGGTTTAAGACCTAGTGTCTATCATGCTCCTCTCTTGCACAGAGAAAAAAACAGAGATCCTAAGGGCATAGACGGAAACAGCAACAATAGCAGGTATATACAGTAAAGCGGTAAAATGCATGGATGCAACAGTACAAGCGAGGCAAGGGAGTCCCACTCAACCTCGAACCTAGAAAACAATAGGCAAAAGTGAACAGAATTCACTTTCAACCCAACAGGTTAAACAGCAAACAATACAGTCAGGGAAACCAATCAATACATCAAGAAATGAAATACAGCAAAAATAAACATCAACAGCAACTCTGAATCAACAGATGGCTCCAAGTAATCTCCAATCAGCTATAGGCTTCAACAAGCATCAATTTCCATCTTCATGGCCTTCAGGCAAGGGCTTTGATCATCAGTCTTCTATCTGCAATGGCTTTTCTTCAAGTTCAAACCTCCAGGATGAGGGATCAGTCACAAGAGTGAATTGGGTGTTAAGCAATCAGTTGACTACCAAGGGTGGTGAACAGACTGCTTCTAACACATGACATTTTCTCTCAAGAGTTCTATCTCTTAGACACTATCACCAAGCCTTCCAAGGGAAGGGGGTGAGTGTCTTAGAGAGACTCTGTATCACAGAGAAGAATGGATGCAGACAAGGCAATCCATGTTTGAGAAACAAGCTTTCTAATCTTGAGCTCTGCCTAGCTCCTAAACCCTAGTCTCCACAACAGCTGCCAGCAGGAAACTTCTCTTCAACTCTGGAAGTTGGACTTCAGTCTGGATCTCCAATGGCTTCATCTTCTCAAGTCTTCAGCTCTCCCAAGTCCCCAGACAATCCCAATACCCAAACATACAAGCAATAATCCCCAGAGGGCACACCACACCAGTCAATCAGATATACAGTACATTAATAGCAGTAGGGGAATCCTGACTTTTTCTAAGGGGATCTAATAACTACCCATAGCCCCTATAGTCCCATAGCTAACCTATTCAATCTCTAAGTCCTAAGGGAAGTGAATTAATTCTCCTAAGTCATCACCTAAAACCCTAGTTTGTTCATGTTGTTCACACCTACACTAAACACCTAAAATTAATTTCTAAAAATATGAATTAAATTGCATTTACAAGCTTAATGTCTAAACTAAACAACCTAAAAAGAATGGGTGAAAAATATTAAAGCATCTAATAGAACAAAAAATAACAAAATCATGCATGAAATGAAACTATTTAAAATGCTATTTATTTAGAAAATATGGGAAAAATATCAAATAAAAAATAAAATGCAATTTTTATTTTTTATGATTTTCTTGACTTTTTAAAGAAAATGTTAAAAAAAGAATGAATTGAAAATATGCAATTTCTGATTTATTATGAATTTTCAAAAATGAATGAAAAATAAAAAGAAATTAAGAAAGAAAATAGAAAGAAATAAAGGGAGGGGGTGAGAAAAGCAAGAAAATCAAGTTCAGCGCGTTGGGCCCATCAAATTGGGGGGTGCGAATAGCTATCTGAGCCCAAGTCCCTCCATTAAATGAAACGGCGCGTTTCAATGTTTAAAATTTCCCCCCAAATCTCAGGTTGAATATGGAGCGTCGGATTCTTGGTCAGGTAAAAGTCTTCCCTCCAATCCAACGGCCATTGTATCTTCTTCTTCCTCCAGCCACTTAGGGTTTCAGAAAACGAACCCCATGCAAGCACCTTCCATCTCCTCGTGCTCTCTCCATCCGCCATGAAATTACACGATTCCAAAAGCAATCCTGCCCTAATTTCTTCCCTTTACACAACTATAACAATAATTCCTTCTAGAACTCAACACACAATCGAACCCGATAGGGATAACAGTTGGGATCCAATCTTTGCACCTGTGATCAACTCAACCAAACCTTGCCAATTTTCATCCTAATGTAATCACCATGTTGCACTGATTATTCTGAGCTAATCTCTCATGATTATCATTCCCTAAACCATGTTTTCTTGCTCATCACAGTTTCACTACTCTGCCACCAAACTCCATATAACTCTCCCTAAGTTTCGAGAATTAATCTCCTATGGTTTCTAAGCACTCCTATCCTAACCACATGATCTACAACAACCTAAATGATGATATTCGAAGAGTTTTGCATACCTTGCAAGTGATGATGGCAATGGTGGTTAGACTCCAACTCAAGCCTTGATACTTGCTGAAAGTGATCTTCAATGAGTGTGTGTGCTTCTGTTTGCAATGGCTTTTGTTCAATCTTTGTGAATCACTCTATTCCACTCTTCATGCAAGTTGGAGTTTGAACTTGGATCTCCTTTTCCAGCCACGAATTTCTTCCACTTTCCTTTGCCAAACACTCTAGGATGATGGTGGATGATGATGATAACAGAAATTGGAATGGTAGATGAAGCTTTAATGGAGTTTGGATAGAAAATGCAAATTGGCAAAAGATGATGAATGGTACAATTCTTGGTCATTTGGAGCAAGTTTGATGTTGTAAGTTTTTCCATTTGAAGCTTCCTTGTATGAGTTTTGGGCATAGGTTAAAATGACCTGTAATTCACAAATGACAAAAATACCCTTTTCTTTCCAAGACCATAAGTAGAGTTCCACACATCATATGAAGGCATACCATACCATTATAGAAAGCTAAGACAATAAGGAACAATTCTCATGTTGACCAGAAATACATTTGAAATCTCCTTGAGGGGTAAAAATTGCTTGGAAGTCAAGTCACTTTCACAGACAAAATTTCAGATACCTCAGATGACCTGTACCTTGCAAGGACCATAACTTGAGTTCTATAAATCTCCTTAATGTCTTCCACCACTCAAATTAAAGGTCTTGAGATCCTCTACAAGTTTCATGTTGGCCAAGGATCCATTTGAAGTTTGCGTTTTGACTTATCTTGCTTGGAAATTTGACCTAAACTAGGGGATTTTACATAGAAACCCTAATTTAGAAACTCCTCTTCTCCTTGATTTCTCTTGATTTCTTCTTAGCATAACAACATCCCCCTATTCTCCATGTCAAATGATGAACCCCACATCTCTTCAATAGACCTGAATGTCCTCAAATCAATCAATTGACCTAGGGTTGACCTAGGGTTGACCCAGATGAAACCCTAGTTGACTGC
Source organism: Lathyrus sativus (assembly GCA_963859935.3). NCBI lineage: Eukaryota > Viridiplantae > Streptophyta > Magnoliopsida > Fabales > Fabaceae > Lathyrus > Lathyrus sativus. Next base: position 103,349,425 of record OZ012738.1, on the reverse strand, counting down.
AATTCTTGTGATCACATCAACAACTTGTTTTCTTCTCCAAATGACTTTCTAAGTCCTCCAAGATGTCTAGATACTCCCCATGCTCTCCATTTACAATTCATAATTCCTTTGTTGATTCTCAGACACCCTCAGTTAGGAGATAGATGAACTGCTTGATCCATTGACTTGATAGCTTCCAAATTCTTTTCTGATGACTTGAATGAGGTTGAATCAGGATAATAACCTCTTGATAGGCCTCTAGAGATGAGAATAATGATTGGTCCCCTGTTAGCTGACTTGCTATGCTTATGCTATGCAGATGAGTAACCTATGTACATGGCCCTATATGCAAATGCTAATGCAATTGAAACATAAACCAAGTGAATTAAGGCTGGGCAAATTTTAGGGTGCAACAGCTGCCCCTATTCAAGCGACTTGGACCCGATTGGGTGAAGAGCCCGGAGCCTTCAGACATTCGCGGTACGAGACGGTTGAATACTAGTGAAACCAGAAATTTGCCAACCGCAGAAATAAACTGTGCTCCTGCTTGGGGAACGACATTCATCAGCTGAATCTGACTGTTATGACAACCCACTGGTCTCGCGCGACCGTGCTAGGGATTATTTTCATCGTTCTGAAAAAGATTCTATCATCACAGAGACAGAACACTGTCCATGTCAGGACGCCTGCTTCGTTGATTTGGAAAACCTCAATAACTTTGCTGGGGATGGCTCGTCTGCCTTCTCGTCAGAAATAAATCCTCCACGTTGGGAATAAACTCTTCCACGTTAGGAATAACACCGTCCACGTTAGGGCTCACCTTTCCATGTAAGGAATGGACTTCTTCTTCGTCAAACTCTTCCACGTAAGGAATACGTCTTCTTTCGAATCTGTCCACGTCAGGACTAAACCCCTTCCCCGTCAGGAACACACTCCTTCTTTCCACGTCAGGACTACAAGCCTCTTTCCACGTAAGGAATACTATCTTTCCACGTAAAGAATCACATCTCGATTTGAATCTGTCCACGTAAGGACCCCAATCTTTCCACGTGAGGAATATAATCTCAATCTGTCCACGTTAGGACTCCGACTTGATATGTCCGCGTAAGGACTCCATCTTTCCACATAAGGAATCACATCTTGGTATGTCCGCGTAAGGACTCAATTTTTCCACGTAAGGAATAAACTCGTCTTTCCACGTAAGGAAACCATTTTTATTCCACGTAAGGAACGCTCTTGATATGTCCACGTAAGGACTCAATCTTTCCACGTAAGGAATCATCATCTTCAAACTTTCCACGTAAGGAATCTTCATCTTTCCCCGTTAGGAATACAACTCGTCTTTTCCGCGTCTGTCCACGTCAGGACTGAACTTGCTTTTCCACGTAAGGAACTGAAGCTTCTCTTTCCACGTAAGGAATAACCTTGTCCACGTCAGGACTCACGTTTCGTCTTGATTTGTCCACGTCAGGACTCCGCTGAGGAAATAAAACTTGTCCACGTCAGGACTTGCGCGTCTTCGACTTGCTGGGGAAACAAGGCTTGTCCACGTCAGGACTCACACTTTGCCCACAACACAAAGAAGGATAAACTTGTCCCCGTCAGGACTCTCGCATCTTGTCATCTCAAAGAACTATAAACGTCCACGTCGGGACGCACATTTCACCATTACGAATAAAGCTATCTGCTGGAAATAAATTGTCCACGTCAGGACACCAACACGAAGAATAATCAATCTTGTCCACGTCAGGACTCCACACTCAATCAATACCGAGAACTCGAACCTGTCCACGTTAGGACTAACACACATCGTCAACTTGAGGAAATGTCCACGTTAGGACTCCACATTCCAACAATCTTCTCTAGCACAAAGAAAACCCGTCAATAAAATTGTCCACGTTAGGACTCATCCTTCCATTGGTCCGCAAATTTCTTATCACTGACGTTACAGCAACTTTGAGGCTGACTCTACTGGGGACATTTGGAAACCAAACTTCCGGACGCCTGTTCTGATGACCGGAGGTAGCCTCTGAAATTCTGATTCAGGAATCCTTTGATGACCAATAGCTCTGCTTAGGGATAAGGAGAAACTTATCCTGCTGACTCCGGCGGGGAAAACACGAGAAATTCACAAATAACTCTGTTCGGAGACAAAGAGAACTTCATTAGGATAACTCTGTGGGGAGTAATGCCGAAGTTGACACTTCATTGAATGTCTCACGTCGAGACCTCGAATGTTTATTGATTCACCTGAGCAAGGGCTTTCTCTACCTGCAAGAGAAACAATACTTGAAACAAACGGTTAGCCAACTTAGTTTATGTTTCAAACTGCATATGTTTGACAATGATGCAATGATCCATTCGACATGGAAATGCTACGCTTTTATTTGGTGGATGCAAGTATGATGCTATATGCAAATGCAAATGCAGCCTCGAGCTGCTGAGTACAGAAACTGCTTCAGCAAAATAAATGCTGAAGATAATGCCAACTCCGCCGGGGATAGCCAGATGCTATAGAATTATTCCAGCAAAATAAATGCTGGAAGGATGAAGTCGACTCGGCTGGGAAATTGGGAACTTAAACCAGCACCTTGCTGAAGGGCCACCCTGCTGGGGCATATAACTCTGCTGGGGAACAACAGATGCGCCTGGTATGATTGAACTTCTGCGGGAAAGTGAACGGATATCATACAGTATTCTGACAAAATAAATGCCATGACCCACACCAACTCGTCCGGGGAGAGCCTTAATCTTCGAGTTCCACTGGAAGGAATACTTGCTGAGAAGAGAATTCCGCTGGGGATGGGATGATTCTCTTGGAAAAATCAATTGAATCCGCTGGGGGAGAGTAAATAATCCTGCGGGGAAAAGTAAACTGCCTGACTACAACCCACAAATATTAATCTTCTGCGGCTAAACCACTCTGCTCGAAATAAGGGAATCCTTTCGGGGGACACCATACTGTCTGAATACAGCCTTACGATTTTGGAATCGTCAATTCTGTTGAGGAGAAATGACTTTGCTGGAGCATGCCCTCTTGGATAAGCTACGGCTAGCTGGGGAATTCGATCCTTCTTCAGTAAGGAACATGCATGACCTGCGTGAGAGTCGAGTCTTTTCTTAATGCAGTCTCTTGATCATCTTCCTCGTACGGCTATGAAACCTGCAACAACACAAACAAGACAAGACAAGTCTATGCAACCAAATCGATTCAGGTTAGCGACATTATTTTCAGTTAATTCAAAGCTTTAGCAATTGTTGGCAAGGGCCAGTGGTGTTATACACATGCTAGTTTCAATAAACTTAGGCGTTTGATCATGCACAAAATAGTAAAGAACCAGCATCCAGTACTGAATAACATATTTTATTGATTGGGCCCCTGAATGGGCGGAGTTTTGTACACGGGATGTAACTCCTGAAATGAGGAAGTTACGCAAAACAACTATACAAGTATGCACACGAAGCATAAATATTTTGACAAATCAAATTTGTACACATGTCGGCAACGGGATGCAGATGAACACCACGAACTGATCCTCCTATGACTCATCCGACTCTAATGCTTTCCCGGTATCCATACCTCCGAAACGATTGTATCTGATAACCGATCCTCCCCGGTGTATTCTCCCGCCTTGATGCTCATTGCAATATCCAATTCGGACCGCAGTCATTTGCTTTTCAAATCCCTAACTTTTGCGTGAACCGCCCTTTACGGGTTTTCAGTTCACCGGGATACCCTTTTTTGCCGAAGCCGCCCAGTGTAGGTTTTCAACTTCGCGGGTGTACCTTTTTTCAATTTTATCCCTAACTTTTGCCCGAACCTTTCATTCTGTTTTTTGGTTCGCCAGGATGCCCCATTTTTGCCTGGACTCTCTTTTTTCTGTCCAGCGGGTCTATTTTAAGCAAAGTATTTTTTAACTGCGTCCGAATTCACAGGTGACATAAAGTCTTCACCGTCCATAGTGGACAACAACAACGCTCCTCCTGAGAAGACTTTCCTGACAACGTATGGCCCTTCGTAGTTGGGGGTCCACTTGCCCCTGTGATCTGCTTGCGGCGGGAGAATCCTTTTCAGCACAAGGTCGCCCGTCTGAAAGCTTCGCGGATGTATCTTCTTATCATATGCTTTCTTCATTCGGCTCTGGTACAAACGACCATATGCTAGAGAAGCTAACCTCTTCTCGTCCATTAAGCTTAGTTGGTTCAATCTGTTTTTCACCCATTCTGCCTCGTCTAGCTGAACATCTCGCAATACCCTCAGAGAAGGGATCTCGACTTCCAATGGTAGCACTGCTTCCATTCCGTATACTAACGAGAACGGGGTTGCCTCGGTTGATGTGCGTACCGTCGTACGATAACCGTGCAAAGCGAAAGGTAGCATCTCGTGCCAATCCTTATAGGTCACCACCATTTTCTGAACGATCTTCTTGATATTCTTATTGGCCGCCTCAACAGCGCCATTCATCTTGGGTCGGTAAGGGGAGGAGTTGTGATGTTCGATCTTGAAATTCTGACAGAGCTCCTTCATCATTTTGTTGTTCAAGTTCGAACCGTTGTCAGTGATTATCCTCTCGGGGATTCCATATCGGTAAATGATATCCCTCTTAATGAACCTGGCCACCACTTGCTTAGTTACATTTGCGTATGACGCCGCTTCCACCCACTTGGTGAAATAATCGATCGCTACTAAAATGAACCGGTGCCCATTAGAAGCTGTCGGCTCGATCTTTCCAATCATATCGATTCCCCACATCGAGAATGGCCATGGCGCTGACATCACATTCAGAGGACTCGGAGGTACATGGATCTTATCAGCATAGATTTGGCACTTGTGGCACTTCCTTGCGAACTTGAAACAATCAGTTTCCATAGTCAGCCAAAAGTAACCTGCCCGCAGCAGCTTTCTCGTCATAGCATGCCCACCCGCATGCGTACCAAAGGTACCTTCGTGTATTTCCTCCATGAGCAGCTTTGCCTCTCTTTCGTCTACACAACGCAACAACACCAAGTCGTGGTTTCTTCTGTATAAGACGCCATCCGGGTTCAAATAGAAATTGCCTGCTAATCTCCTGAGAGTCTTCTGATCTTGACTGGATGCCCCAGCCGGATACTCTTTGTTCTTCAGGAAGTTAAGAATATCAAAATACCATGGCTTGTCGTCGGATGCTTCCTCAATAGCAAACACATAGGCTGGCCTGTCAAGCCGAGAGATAATGATTCGGGGAGCCTCGTTCCAGAAGTTGACTTTGTACATGGAAGACAAGGTAGCAAGGGCGTCATCCATTTGATTCTCTGCCCGCGGTACGTGATGCAATTCAACCTTGTCGAAGAAAGGCAACAATCTCCTTGCATAATTCATGTAATGTATCAAATTGGGCTGACGTGTCTCCCATTCCCCTTTGATCTGATTCACTACCAGAGCTGAGTCTCCGTATACGTCCAGATGTTTGATTCGCAAATCAATGGCTTCTTCAAGCCCCATTATACAAGCTTCGTATTCGGCCTCATTATTGGTAACGGCAAAGGTCAATCGGGCAGTAAACGGGATGTGCGACCCATGTGGCGTGGTGATGATTGCCCCTATTCCGCTACCGTAAGCATTCACAGCCCCGTCAAATATCATCTTCCATTTGGAACCCAACTCTGGTCCTTCATCTGGCAACGACTCTTCACAATCTTTCATCTTAAGGTACATGATATCCTCGTCAGGAAAATCAAACCTCATCGATTGGTAATCTTCAATAGGCTGCTCCGCCAGATACTCAGACAGCACACTCCCCTTTATAGCCTTTTGCGAGACGTATTGGATGTCATATTCAGTCAAGACCATCTGCCAACGGGCAATTCTTCCTGACAACGCCTGCTTTCCGAATACATATTTGATAGGATCCATCTTCGAGATGAGCATGGTTGTATGATTCAGCATGTATTGCCTCAAACGCTTGGCGGCCCAAGCTAGTGCGCAACAGGTTTTCTCCAGCATTGAGTATCGAGATTCACAATCTGTAAATTTCTTACTCAAGTAGTAGATCGCATGCTCTTTTCTCCCTGTCTCGTCGTGTTGGCCGAGAACACAACCCATGCTTCCCTCAAGAACCGTCAAATACATGATCAAGGGTCTCCCTGCCACTGGGGGTATCAAAATAGGAGGCTCCTGCAAATACTGCTTTATTTTATCGAACGCCTTTTGACAATTTTCGTTCCACGTTACAGCTTGATCTTTCTTCAACAGCTTGAATAATGGTTCACACGTGGCCGTTAGGTGAGATATGAACCGGGCGATGTAGTTCAACCTCCCTAAAAACCCGCGCACCTCTTTCTCTGTTTTAGGCGTCGGCATTTCTTGTATCGCTTTTATTTTGGCAGGATCAACCTCTATTCCTCTTTCGCTTACGATAAACCCCAGGAGCTTACCCGATCTCACCCCGAAGGTGCATTTGTTAGGGTTCAGTCTCAGCCTGAACTTCCTAAGCCTTTTAAATAACTTCAGCAGATTCACCAGATGCTCTTCCTCCGTCTGGGATTTGGCAATCATATCGTCAACATAAACTTCGATCTCTTTATGCATCATATCATGGAAAAGAGTCGTCATCGCACGCTGATATGTTGCCCCAGCATTTTTCAAACCAAAGGGCATCACTTTGTAGCAAAATGTTCCCCAAGGCGTTATGAAAGTGGTCTTCTCCATATCCTCTGGCGCCATTTTAATCTGATTATAACCTGAAAAGCCATCCATGAAGGATAATACGGAGTATTGAGCAGTATTGTCAACTAGCACATCAATATGAGGAAGTGGAAAATCGTCTTTTGGGCTTGCTTTATTCAAATCTCTATAATCCACGCACATTCGAACCTTGCCGTCTTTCTTTGGCACTGGTACGATGTTAGCAACCCATGAGGGATATTTTGTCACAGCCAGGAAACCAGCGTCCCACTGTTTCTGAACTTCCTCTTTGATCTTCACTGCCATATCTGGTCGAGTTCTGCGAAGCTTTTGTTTGACTGGCGGGCAATCTTCTTTCAGTGGCAGGCGATGCACAACCATATCTGTATCGAACCCTGGCATATCTTCATACGACCAAGCGAATACATCACTATACTCTCGAAGCATTTCAACCAGTCTTCGCTTGATATCGCCCTACAGCGCGGCTCCGATACGAATATTCTTCTCAACCCCTTCCGACCCCAAGTTAATAATTTCGATGACCTCGTCGTGAGGCAGAATGGCTCTTTCCTCCTGCTTCACCAACCAAGACAGTTCTTTAGGAACGTCGCTATCTTCGACAACCTCTTCTTCGGCCTGAAATACCGGGCGTTCAAAGTCGGGACGAGTCATAGGTGGTTCAAGGATGTCATCTGAAAATGTTATCCTGCAAAAGGAATGGTTAAGTGCTTCAAAATGCGTTATAAAGCGAATAACCACGTTGCCATTTTATTGAAAAAAATATAAAATAAGAAAGACAGGGATTACAGTATTTGCACATGAAAAAAACGCCATTTATTTAATGATTAACACGCAATATTCATAACAACACAGCCCTAAGCAAATCCTGATGCCCCGGGCAAGACATCAGATTATTCAACAATTAATAAAGCAAAGCATTACTGTTTAAGAGTCACAGGAACAAGCTCCTGAATAGACCAGTTGCACAGTCCTTGTCCTGGCGTGCTTGGCTGAATCCAGGCATCCATATCACAGTCGCTGTCTCCTTCATCAGACTCTGAAGCAGCATTGACGGTCTCATGACACACTCCACTGGCAGAGATGGTAATTGGCCCTCTGAAACGGGGTGCCCCCACGGAAGGAGTTGACGACGACGGTTGGTATCCCAGCCCGAACCGATCCATCTTCACAGGAATGTCCAGCACTTTGCCCCAGCCCTTTGCTTCTCCTGCTTCCACTAGGGCTTGCGCTTCTTTATACGATGAGACGGCTATCTCCGACGCTTTGCTCGGCCCGGGACCTTTGTCCTTGATACGCAACCCTTCAAATGCCTGGCATGGCGTTTCGTGGATCTCTCCGTCGACTTCCACATATTTAAATGACGATAGATGGCTGACCAGGATGTCTTCTTCTCCGCGTACGGTGACTACGCTGTCTCCGACCATATATTTCAACTTCTGATGTAGGGTGGACGTGACTGCCCCAGCCCCATGAATCCAGGGTCTTCCAAGCAAGCAGCTGTACACAGGCTGTATATCCATGATAAAAAACTCAGTTGCAAACACCTCCGGCCCCACCTGTAGAGGCAACGTGATCGATCTAAAGACTGTTCTCCGCGTGCCGTCAAACGCTCTGACTACCAAGTCACTGGGCGTGCACAAGATTCCTCTAACATCCAACTTCATCATCACCTTCTTAGGCATCACATTCAAAGACGATCCGGTGTCGACCAAGACATGCGACATTATTGATCCTCTACACTCGACAGATACGTGCAGCGCCATATTATGATCTCTCCCTTTCGGGGTCAAATCGAAGTCGGTAAAGCCCAAGCTGTGGCCTGCATTCACATGTGCCAACGCTCCTTCCAGCTGATTCACGGAGACGTCTTGGGGTACGAAGGAAGTATCCAGGACTTTCAACAAAGCATTTCTGTGGGCTTCCGAACACAAGAGCAATGATAGGATAGATATTTTGGATGGCGTCTGCTGCAGATGCTCCACAATCTTATAATCACTTTTTCGAATCAAGCGCATGAACTCTTCTACATCTTTCGATGCCGATTCTTTGTCACTTGTTTGCACTGGGACATTCTCAACCGCTTTCCCTTTTCCTTTAGCTAGTCTTTCGGCCTCCACTTCAGGGGATATAAAGATCCTACCACTCCTTGTCATACCTCCCGAACCAACAACATTATCCACAGTCTCGGCTGGCTGCTTATTAACATCAATCTTTATCTCGTCACAATACACCTCCAACCCATATGACCATGGAACTGCTTTTGTGTTCTCGTACGGGATCGGCCCGACCTTAGTTATGGTGATCGGTGGTCGCTGAGCTGGTGCTGCGATAGTGATTGTCTTTCGAGGAATCGTTACAGTGGCCACATCACTCTGATCATCTGCTATTGCCCCTGCGGGCTCTTCGATTGCTGCACGGTCAAACTGCAATATGCCTTCATCAATTAAAGCCTGAATGCCTTTCTTCAAATCATCACACCCCCCAGCTAGGGTCCAACATTCTACACAATACTCGTTACACCCTGGATAAACACCCCCTTGCAACAGTCGGCTCTTTATCTCGCTCAGCGGCGTCTTTAAATCTTCGACATTCATAATCAGATTCAACCCTTCCTCAGTCAGAATGGCATTCGCCCCATGATTAGGCATGGGCTTCTGCACTATATTCGGACCCGCCGTTCCGAAATTGATAGTCTTATTGTCCAAAAGATCCTGCACAACATGCTTAAAAGCATGGCAACCCTCTATATCATGGCCTGGAGCCCCAGAATGAAACTCACAGTGCCTGCTTGCATCGTAACCAAACGGGGGAGCTCCCGTTATCGGTGCCAGAGTTCTTTTCTCTACCAGTTTCAATCCCAACAATGTCTGCAATAAATCTGCATAGGTTGAGGGAGGCTTCTCGAACACTCTTCTCGGTTTACCACCCTGGAACCTTCGCTGAGCCTGCTGTGCCCCCTGCTGAGGCTGCTGCTGCTGTTGCATTGGCTGCTGCTGAGACGGTTGTTGTTGCTGAAGTGGTTGTTGCGGGTACGGGATAGTAACACTCGCCACCTGCTGCGGATGATGATATTGGTTTCGTCCCCTGCCTCGGCCTCGGCCTCGGCCTCCAAACACTGCGCTTGCCTCGCCCTGACGGCGCCCACCAAAAGCCTTCCTATTACTGCCAGATGCAGTTGATTCCTCAACCTGGAATTTTCCTTGCTTAATGTTACGCTCAATCTTTTCTCCCATCAGAATTAGGTCTGAAAAACTAGCCAGAGACGTGTGAAACAGCATGTCATGAAACAAGCCTGTGAATGTGCCGACGAACATGTCATTCATTTCCTTATCTTCTACAGGAGGACGGACCCTGGCAGCCATATCGCGCCACCTTTGCGCGTACTCTTTAAAGCTCTCCCCCTTCTTCTGCGACAACCCTGCCAATTGGACCCGATTGGGCGCCAAATCGCTGTTATACTTGTAATGAGCTACGAACGCCTCCGCCAATTGCTTCCATGTCTTGATATTGGTTGGCTCCAACCCCATATACCACTCTAGGGAAGGACCCGACAGACTATCTTGAAAGAAATGCATTAGCATTCTTTCATCAGTGGAGTATGCAGACATCTTTCTGTAATAAGCTCGCACATGCACTTTCGGACATGTGTCCCCTTTATACTTATCAAACGCAGGAGTTTTGAATTTGATTGGCACCCTCAAGCCAGGTACCAAACCCATTGTTGCCATGTCCAAGCCCACAACACTTTGGTTCAGGACCCCCCTCATTTGCTCTTCTAGCATTCTGATCTTCTGGGAGTCATCCATCGGCCCTTCGAAACCTCCGCCGGAGAAGGCGTCCTCCTGCTGATCTTCTTGCCACATACCATTTCCAGCTCCATACCCATCATATCCATTATTTCGTCCAGCTCTAATCTGATTCATCCCCGGACCTCGGCCTTTGTTGCCGCACCCTTGAACACCTCCAGCAGGCCCAAAAGCCATAAACCCCGTGCCGTTTCCATTTCCGAAACCTCCGTAACCCTGATTGGCCACACCATAACCATCTTGCCCAAAGCCTTGAGCATTAAAGCCAAATTTCCCAGCATTATCGAATCCCTGATCATTGAACCCGAATCCAACATTGACAAAGCCGTTGCCTCCCATATTATCACCCATGTTGACATCACCAAGCCCAACGTTATGGACAACAGTCTCATTCTCAACTCCGACGTTACCATTCACAGCAGCGGTAGCGTTGTTGACATTAGCAGCAGGTATATTGACTACAGGCGGAGCCACTGGTGTGGGGGTGCCATCCCCATGAACTGTATCGACTCGCACAGACTGATGATCCTCATTACTGTGACCGGCATTTCGGGCCAACAGAGGCTGGACCATGGCCTGCAAATTCTCCTGACCTTTTGCAATAGCTTCCATGGTCTGCATGAAGAGAGCGAGCTTCTCGCGCACCTCTTGCATCTCGTTCTGCATTTGATCCATGATTCTTCGACAGTTGGTGCGGGTAGAATAGCGGTGCGGGTGTTGATCTGCAATCCTGGAAAGTACCTGGTACAGAGCAGGAAATAAGATAACGTCCGATGATTACCTGTAATGCAATATGAATATGAATGCAATGCAATGTGTCTGTGCATTAGGGAAGTTCATTCCCCCAGTTCTAGTGTGAAGGTGCCAGCGCGGTGACAGTACTAATGATATAAAGATCGGAGCTGAATCACAGAAAGCCTCATATATTGCTGAGAAAACCAGAATACAATGTTGCTGAAAGTACAACAAGAAGGCATGACCTCAACCAACAATCCTGGTGATGGTCAGCACTATGCAAATAAAGCATACAAGTTACTACATGAAATGATCAAATCCTCCCAAAAGTCTGGTATTCTTCTATCAACTTCTTGGTCTCCGGATGACTGGGTCGAGCAAGCAGCCCTTCAACAAGTTGGTTCCTTTTCTTCAGAACACGGCGCACGTCTTCAGCGGTTTCTTCCCATGTCGCTTCTCCGAAGCAATCTTCTAGTTTTCGCTTTTGAGACACAGCTTCATCTCTGCATTTGATTGCCTTGTTCAGTGCATTCTGGACACTATACCGGGTCATCACTTCTTCCTCACACTTCTTGATGCTAGACTTCAACTTCTCTTCGAGGTCGGAGATTTGCTGCTTCAGCTTATCTTCTCTCTTCTTATTGTTGGTGAGTGTAGCATTCCAAGTCTTATTACAAGAGGAGATTTCTCGGTGTGCTGCGTCAAGCGCTTTCTTTTTGGATTCCAGCATGTCATGGGAGCTTCTGAACTCTTGCCCCAGACGTTCGCGCTTTTTCTTTTCCTCAGTCAACTCAGCCCCTAACCTGTTTAACAGCTCAATTTGTTGTTGGAAAGCATATACGGCCTTGTTCTTCTCACTGCGTACCTGAGCTAGCTCTTGCTCTAACCCTTCGTTGATCTTCATCAAGGCTTCCTTTTCCTTTACAACTTGCTCGTAGGCTTCCCTAGAAACAGTAGTTGGCTCTTCTGCCTGAATAGGAACAAGGACGGGTGCAGCTGGAAATGGCATTAATAACTGACTTGCCCTTTCCTGGATCCAGACTTGGTATGGCGCATAAGCCTGGCAATCGTTCTTACCCAACAGTGGCTTCCCTTTGCGGTTAATACGTGTCCAGGCATGTTGCAACTCAGCTAGCAATTCTCCCTTCAACTCACCTGTGAAGTACAGAGATTCCTGTACTTCTTCCTCCTGAGGCGGATTCTTCAGTGCATATCCGAACTGGCGAATGAATAAAGAAGGGTTGTAATTGATACACCCTTTTCTTCCTATCAGTGGAACATTAGGGTACCCAGAACAACTGAAGATGAGCTCGGATCCCAACAGGTCTCGATCAAACCACTCCATATCTTCCGACGATAGCCTCATCAGGCGCTCTGGCCAACCAACTGGGACTGTAGTCTCTGCAACAGGTCTTCTCTTAGGAAGGTGACTCTCAAACCACATACCCAACAAGGGTACACAAAGATGAACATTCTTTCCTCTCCCTTTCTCATTCTTGTAATGCAGTGAGTGATAGAGATCTCCGAGTAAGGTAGGTACAGGATTACCAGCGGCAAACAAGTAGAAGGCGTCGAAGTCCACAAAATCCGGTATATTGGGAAACAAGACTATGCCATAAATGCACAAGGCCAACACAGCATTGAAAGCAACCCAGCACCCGCTCTTGGCATACTCCTGGGCTTTACCAACTAAGAACTGGAGTGAGAAGCCTGGAACTCCACGGGAAACAGTAGTCAATAGTTCAGAAGCATCAATATGCAAAGCTTTTGCCAAGTCCTCCGGCTTGGGCTTGGCGCCAGAATGGATGAACGGAACCTGGTTCTGCACGGGCAGCTCAACATACTCAGCGTATTCCTCCAGGGTTGGTCCCATAATAAAGTCAGAGAACGTAAAGCACCTCAAAGCAGGGTCGTAGAATTGCATCAACGCATACAACCCATCTAACTCTACCTCTGTAGGTTTACACACCAATCTCAGTAGTCTACCATAGCTCATCCGGAAGCTCCTACGAACACCCTCATCAGCAAGAGAGATCAACCCAAGTAAAGGAACAATATCAGGAGTAGGCAATTTGTAAGCAACTGTCCTCCTTAAGCTAGTCATGATCAAACACTCAGAAGTCCGGGCACTAGAACTAGGGAAATGCAAATGCACCTGCAGCACAGACACACGTTAGTGAAATGCAAATGGTAATGGATATGCAGTAATGCAATGCAAGCAACATGCAACAGGGACCAAAGCTGTAGCTGAATAGCCTGAACCCAATCAAGAAAGTCCCAGACCCTCCAGAAGTCATCCAATCCTGGTCTCGGATAGACCTCAAACAAAGCTCCAATACTGGTCTCTGATAGACCCCCTAATCATAACCTGAATGGTCTCTGGCAGACCTCAAATCATGTCTCCCACTGGTCTCTGACAGACCTCAGAACACATCTCCAAATAGTCTCTGACAGACCTTGGAACACACCAACTGGTCTCTGACAGACCTTAGAACACATTTCCACCTGGTCTCTGACAGACCTTAGAACCCTCCATAAATATCCAGGATCCTGATCAAGAAACAAACCGGTGGTCTGAAGGTCTAGTTACCTGCATAACCCTGAATCCCCTCACAGGTGGGTGGCCCTATAACTGGCACAAGGTACGGCATCCTATGCGGTCGTCGGCGTCACAGACTTTCAGGGTTGATGATACGATTCCCAGAAGGAGTGGCATCATCAATCCCTGAAGAGGCCTCACTCAGCCAACTTCCAAATGATCGGTCCCCAGAGTCGACAATCCAACTAACCAGCAACCCACGCCAACCAAAGGAAGGGGCAGGAGGCCAACCAGAGGAACCTCGTCTGAGTGTAGATTTCATGGGACACCAAAGCAAGCAAAGCAAGCGGGCGCCCACTAATTTCTACTCTAATTCTAGGTGCACTCAAGCCCAGGTCCGGCTTATCTCTCAATATCAGAACACCCGTCACACCCCAACATACAGCAATAATAATCAATATATAAAGCTGAAAATACAAAGTTAGAAATATAAAATAACTCCATACAAAATCCTCGACGGGAAAACAAGCGTTAGAATTGACTCTCTTAAGGGACGTTGGATCCCAAATGCATAAGAACTATCGCAGTCCTTAGCAGCCAGGGGACGTTGGGTCCCCAGCAGAGTCGCCAGCTGTCGCTACTGCGAAAATCGGCGCCGGCTGAACAGAAGAGTCGCCACCGTGCGTTATTTATCCCACGGGAGGGAAAGGAAACGCTCAGAGTAAACCTCGCACAACACGGGAAAGGTATGGTCATCGCAACCAAAACCTGGGTTTGGGAGTCGGTTACGCAAGGGGAAGGTATTAGCACCCCTCACGTCCGTCGTACTCGACGGGATCCACGCTTGTTTTCGGGTATGGATTGTTATTCTATCTACTCTAAAGGTCAGGGGTTAAAAAGAAAAGAGAATGAAAATAAAAAATGACTCGGCAAAGTATCGCACTTTATGCCTACGTATTCCCGTCTGGAACGAGAAATCAGAGTCAACGTAGTTCGCCTACCTACGGGAAAGGAGGGGAAGGTTGCTCGCTAGGATATCGCATCCTATGCCTACATACTTCCACACAGCATGGAAGATCAGAGCAAACGTAGTTCGGGCCACGTACGACACAAGTCTGTCCTGATTGATTTTATTCCTTCTGAAAAAGGTTTTTCTGATTAACAGTCCCGGCGGACAAAAATGACGGCTTGATGAGTTCACGTTCTTTTACGAAAGAAGGGTCTTTTATTGTGTTTGAAATCTTTATGGTGTTTTTCTGTTTGTTTTGAGAAAGAAGAGACAGAACTCTAACCTACGGTTGCGAAGGGAAACAAACTACCCTAATGTCATCATGCATGGGTTAAGACCTAGTGTCTATCATGCTCCTCTCTTGCACAGAGAAAAAAACAGAGATCCTAAGGGCATAGACAGAAACAGCAACAATAGCAGGTATATACAGTAAAGCGGTAAAATGCATGGATGCAACAGTACAAGCGAGGCAAGGGAGTCCCACTCAACCTCGAACCTAGAAAACAATAGGCAAAAGTGAACAGAATTCACTTTCAACCCAACAGGTTAAACAGCAAACAATACAGTCAGGGAAACCAATCAATACATCAAGAAATGAAATACAGCAAAAATAAACATCAACAGCAACTCTGAATCAACAGATGGCTCCAAGTAATCTCCAATCAGCTACAGGCTTCAACAAGCATCAATTTCCATCTTCATGGCCTTCAGGCAAGGGCTTTGATCATCAGTCTTCTATCTGCAATGGCTTTTCTTCAAGTTCAAACCTCCAGGATGAGGGATCAGTCACAAGAGTGAATTGGGTGTTAAGCAATCAGTTGACTACCAAGGGTGGTGAACAGACTGCTTCTAACACATGACATTTTCTCTCAAGAGTTCTATCTCTTAGACACTATCACCAAGCCTTCCAAGGGAAGGGGGTGAGTGTCTTAGAGAGACTCTGTATCACAGAGAAGAATGGATGCAGACAAGGCAATCCATGTTTGAGAAACAAGCTTTCTAATCTTGAGCTCTGCCTAGCTCCTAAACCCTAGTCTCCACAACAGCTGCCAGCAGGAAACTTCTCTTCAACTCTGGAAGTTGGACTTCAGTCTGGATCTCCAATGGCTTCATCTTCTCAAGTCTTCAGCTCTCCCAAGTCCCCAGACAATCCCAATACCCAAACATACAAGCAATAATCCCCAGAGGGCACACCACACCAGTCAATCAGATATACAGTACATTAATAGCAGTAGGGGAATCCTGACTTTTTCTAAGGGGATCTAATAACTACCCATAGCCCCTATAGTCCCATAGCTAACCTATTCAATCTCTAAGTCCTAAGGGAAGTGAATTAATTCTCCTAAGTCATCACCTAAAACCCTAGTTTGTTCATGTTGTTCACACCTACACTAAACACCTAAAATTAATTTCTAAAAATATGAATTAAATTGCATTTACAAGCTTAATGTCTAAACTAAACAACCTAAAAAGAATGGGTGAAAAATATTAAAGCATCTAATAGAACAAAAAATAACAAAATCATGCATGAAATGAAACTATTTAAAATGCTATTTATTTAGAAAATATGGGAAAAATATCAAATAAAAAATAAAATGCAATTTTTATTTTTTATGATTTTCTTGACTTTTTAAAGAAAATGTTAAAAAAAGAATGAATTGAAAATATGCAATTTCTGATTTATTATGAATTTTCAAAAATGAATGAAAAATAAAAAGAAATTAAGAAAGAAAATAGAAAGAAATAAAGGGAGGGGGTGAGAAAAGCAAGAAAATCAAGTTCAGCGCGTTGGGCCCATCAAATTGGGGGGTGCGAATAGCTATCTGAGCCCAAGTCCCTCCATTAAATGAAACGGCGCGTTTCAATGTTTAAAATTTTCCCCCAAATCTCAGGTTGAATATGGAGCGTCGGATTCTTGGTCAGGTCAAAGTCTTCCCTCCAATCCAACGGCCATTGTATCTTCTTCTTCCTCCAGCCACTTAGGGTTTCAGAAAACGAACCCCATGCAAGCACCTTCCATCTCCTCGTGCTCTCTCCATCCGCCATGAAATTACACGATTCCAAAAGCAATCCTGCCCTAATTTCTTCCCTCTACACAACTATAACAATAATTCCTTCTAGAACTCAACACACAATCGAACCCGATAGGGATAACAGTTGGGATCCAATCTTTGCACCTGTGATCAACTCAACCAAACCTTGCCAATTTTCATCCTAATGTAATCACCATGTTGCACTGATTATTCTGAGCTAATCTCTCATGATTATCATTCCCTAAACCATGTTTTCTTGCTCATCACAGTTTCACTACTCTGCCACCAAACTCCATATAACTCTCCCTAAGTTTCGAGAATTAATCTCCTATGGTTTCTAAGCACTCCTATCCTAACCACATGATCTACAACAGCCTAAATGATGAGATTCGAAGAGTTTTGCATACCTTGCAAGTGATGATGGCAATGGTGGTTAGACTCCAACTCAAGCCTTGATACTTGCTGAAAGTGATCTTCAATGAGTGTGTGTGCTTCTGTTTGCAATGGCTCTTGTTCAATCTTTGTGAATCACTCTATTCCACTCTTCATGCAAGTTGGAGTTTGAACTTGGATCTCCTTTTCCAGCCACGAATTTCTTCCACTTTCCTTTGCCAAACACTCTAGGATGATGGTGGATGATGATGATAACAGAAATTGGAATGGTAGATGAAGCTTTAATGGAGTTTGGATAGAAAATGCAAATTGGCAAAAGATGATGAATGGTACAATTCTTGATCAATTCAGCCAATTCTTGATGTGAATCATTGTGTTTGAATGATGATGATGAAGATTCAATCAACAAATGTGAGAATTGAGGGAGATTATGGAGAGTTTGTGAAGCTTATGCAAGTTGAAGAAAGTGTGGAAAATTTGGGGTTTTGAACAAATGGAAGCACCAAAAACTGGCATGAAGCTCTTCATATCAATATATACATGGGTTTAGAAACTCCTAGAACCTTGGAGAAGTTCCCCTTGCATTCTTTCCCTTGAAATTGGTTTGTGTTTCTTTCATTGCAAGCAACCATGGATAACTCACAAATTATGAACTAAACTCAAAATTCCACTTTAGCCAATGTCTTTAAAATGCCCTTTCCATTCAAAATGACCTATAATTTTGCTTCATTTGGCCAAGATATGAAAAATCTCATTTTTAAGGCCATTTTTATTCATTAAATCCAACAATTTTGAAACCTTGTGCTATGAATCTTTCCAATCTCTCATGGTCACTTTTCTAGACTCAAAATGTCATTTGGAGCAAGTTTGATGTTGTAAGTTTTTCCATTTGAAGCTTCCTTGTATGAGTTTTGGGCATAGGTTAAAATGACCTGTAATTCACAAATGACCAAAATACCCTTTGCTTGCCAAGACCATAAGTAGAGTTCAACACATCATATGAAGGCATACCATACCATTCTAGAAAGCTAAGACAATAAGGAACAATTCTCATGTTGACCAGAAATCCATTTGATATCTCCTTGAGGGGTAAAAATTGCTTGGAAGTCAAGTCACTTTCACAGACAAAATTTCAGATACCTCAGATGACCTGTACCTTGCAAGGACCATAACTTGAGTTCTATAAATCTCCTTAATGTCTTCCACCACTCAAATTAAAGGTCTTGAGATCCTCTACAAGTTTCATGTTGGCCAAGGATCCATTTGAAGTTTGAATTTTGACTTATCTTGCTTGGAAATTTGACCTAAACTAGGGGATTTTACATAGAAACCCTAATTTAGAAACTCCTCTTCTCCTTGATTTCTCTTGATTTCTTCTTAGCATAACAACATCCCCCTATTCTCCATGTCAAATGATGAACCCCACATCTCTTCAATAGACCTGAATGTCCTCAAATCAATCAATTGACCTAGGGTTGACCCAGATGAAACCCTAGTTGACTGCAATTCTTGTGATCACATCAACAACTTGTTTTCTTCTCCAAATGACTTTCTAAGTCCTCCAAGATGTCTAGATACTCCCCATGCTCTCCATTTACAATTCATAATTCCTTTGTTGATCCTCAGACACCCTCAGTTAGGAGATAGATGAACTGCTTGATCCATTGACTTGATAGCTTCCAAATTCTTTTCTGATGACTTGAATGAGGTTGAATCAGGATAATAACCTCTTGATAGGCCTCTAGAGATGAGAATAATGATTGGTCCCCTGTTAGCTGACTTGCTATGCTTATGCTATGTAGATGAGTAACCTATGTACATGGCCCTATATGCAAATGCTAATGCAATTGAAACATAAACCAAGTGAATTAAGGCTGGGCAAATTTTAGGGTGCAACACTTATTCCTTTCTACTTCTCCCTTTTCATTCAGCTTATTTCTGAAGACCCATTTTGTTCCAATAATATTGAATCCTTTAGGTCTAGGAACCAGATCCCAAACTTCATTTCTGGTGAATTGATTCAGCTCTTCTTGCATAGCAATAATCCATTCATTATCTTCCAGAGCCTCATCTACAGATGTTGGTTCTATTATTGACACTAAGCCAAATAAAGAAGATTCAGAAGTTCTGAGGAATGATCTTGTCCTTATTGGATCATCTTTCTTTCCAATTATCACATCTTCTGGATGAGAAGATTTGATTCTGGAAGAAGATCCTCTGACAGTTGGTCTTTCAGAAATTTGCAAGTTGTTTAGTTGGGAAGTCAAAGGTGTAGCGTCTGGAGTTGCTTCAGATTCTTTGATATTTGCCTTTTCTGCCTCTGAGCCTTCAGAGTCTGTGAGAATCACTTCTCTATCTGCAGAACTTTCAAACTGCTTTGGCTTTTCAGAGCCAAGCTTATCATCAAATCTAACATGAATAGATTCTTCAACAATCTGTGTTTCAGTATTGAATACTCTGTAGCCTTTAGAGCGTTCAAAATAACCAAGCATGAAACACTTCTGTGCCTTGGAATCAAACTTGTTCAGATTATCTTTAGTATTAAGCATATAACAAGTACATCCAAAAGGATGAAAATACGAAATGTTAGGCTTTCTGTTTCTCCACAATTCATAAGGAGTCTTTTCCAGAAGAGGTCTTACAGACACTCTGTTCTGAATATAACAAGCTGTGTTAATTGCTTCTGCCCAAAAATGTTTTGCCAGATTTGTCTCATTGATCATGGTTCTGGCCATCTCTTGCAATGTTCTATTTTTCCTCTCTACAACTCCATTTTGTTATGGAGTTCTAGGGCAGGAGAAATCATGTGCAATGCCTTTTTCAGAAAAATATTTTTCAAAATGTTTATTTTCAAATTCTCCACCATGATCACTTCTGATTTTAATAATTTTGGAATCTTTTTCAGTCTGGACTTGATTGCAGAAGTCAAAGAACACAGAATGAGACTCATCCTTGTGTTTTAGAAGCTTTACCCATGTCCATCTGCTGTAGTCATCTACAATGACTAACCCATACTTCTTGCCTCTGATGGATGCAGTTTTCACTGGTCCAAACAGATCAATGTGAAGTAATTCCAATGGTCTGGAGGTAGACACAACATTTTTTGATTTAAAATGTGATTTTGAAAATTTACCTCTTTGACATGCTTCACACAAAGCATCTGAGTTGAACTTCAACTTAGGAAGTCCTCTGACCAGATTGAGTTTATTAATCTGAGATATACGTCTCATATTAATATGCCCCAATCTTCTATGCCAGACCCATTGCTCATCATTCACAGATAAGAGGCATTTTACATTTTGAACTTTAAGTTCTGAAAGGTTAATTTTATAAATGTTGTGTTTCCTCTTTCCACTGAATAGGATAGAGCCATCCTTTTGACATACAACTTTGCAACATTTTTGATTGAAGATTATATCATAACCATTGTCACTTAATTGACTTATGGACAATAGATTATGTTTCAATCCTTCAACTAACAGAACATTAGTAATAGAGGGAAGCTTACCATTTCCAATAGTGCCAGATCCAATGATCTTGCCCTTCTGGTTCCCTCCAAACTTCACGTCCCCTCCAGATCTAAGTTCCAGGCTTTGGAACATAGACCTTTCTCCTGTCATGTGTCGTGAGCATCCAGAGTCCAGGTACCATGATTGGTGTCCTGACTTTGTTGCTAAGAACATCTGCAACAGGAATTATTTTGTCTTTAGGTACCCAGATCTTCTTGGGTCCTTTGGGGTTAGTTGGTTTGCAGGTTTGTCTAAACTTCTGTTTTGCAACATAATGTTTATTCTGACTAACCTTTGGTTTAAACACATAAGTACTCTTCTCAGAGCTTGTGTGTTTAATGTCATTCAGATGACCAAATTTGAATTGAGAGTACAGAGGTGTCTTCCTGATGAAAAGTTTATCAACAGGTTTTGGATTGCTTCCAGATGAAGAATCATATCCAATGCCTCTTCTGTTGTTTCCACTAACACCATAGATCATGGAAGCCATCTTGCTTCTGTCTATGCTCTTAGTGAGAAACCTCTGAAAACTAGAGTCATATTTTTCTAAAATATTTTCACAAGACTTAGTTTCAGAATCAGATTCTTGTTGAGTTTTATCAAAGTCATTTTTGATTTTTAAATTTATTTCCTTCTGCTCAACAAGTTCTATTTTCAGAAGATCAATCTCAGATTCAAGATTGCTTTTCAGCTTCTTGTATTTGAGTTTGATGTTGTTGTAACTTTTAAGAACTTCTGTTAAAACTTTAATGAGTTCTTCTTTGGTAAGTTTGTTCATTACCTCTTCTGCATCATCATCAGATTCAGATTCTGATTCATATCCAGAGGTACCTTCTTCTTGATCCTCTGTCCTGGGCATCAGTGCAACGTTTGCACATTCTTCTTCTGATTCAGAAGATGACTCACACTCATCTGAGTCATCCCATGTTGCCATCAGAACCTTTTTCTTCTTGTTGAACTTCTTCTTAGGTTTTTCTTTCAGAAGTTTAGGGCAGTCATTTTTGTAGTGCCCAGGTTCTTTGCACTCATAACACACCACTTCTTTCTTGGCAGATCTTCTGTGACTAGAAGATTCTTTTCTGTTGTCAGATCTTCTGAAGTTGTTAAACTTCTTCCCCTTGTGCTTCCAGAGTTTGTTAATCCTTCTGGACAGCATAGACAACTCATCTTCTTCTTCAGAAGAAGATTCTTCAGAGCTTTCTTGAATAACCTGCAAAGCTTTAGCAGTTTTGTTAGATTTTAAAGCTATGGATTTACCTTTATCTTTCTTCTGGGGTTCATCTTCCTCCAGCTCAATTTCATGGCTTCTCAAAGAACTGATAAGTTCTTCTAAGGAGATCTTGTTCAGATCTTTTGCCATCTTCAATGCAGTCACCATTGGTCTCCATCTGGTGGGAAGACTTCTGATGATTTTCTTGACATGATCTGACGTTGAGTAGCCCTTGTCCAGAACTTTCAGACCAGCTGTAAGAATCTGAAATCTAGAAAACATAGTTTCTACATTTTCAGAGTCTTCCATTTTAAATGCCTCATACTTCTGTATGAGCGCCAAAGCCTTTGTCTCTTTAACCTGAGAGTTTCCCTCATGAGTCATTTTAAGTGATTCAGACATGTCATGAGCAGTATCTCTGTTAGTAATCTTCTCATACTCAGTATGAGAGATTGCATTAAGCAATATAGTTCTGGCTTTGTGGTGATTCTTGAAGTCTCTTTTCTGCACTTCAGTCATTGATTTTCTATCAATCTTTTTGCCATCCTCTCTAGTAGGATGTTCATATCCATCAATGACCAAATCCCAAAGATCAGCATCATACCCAAGAAAAAAACTTTCTATTCTATCTTTCCAATAGTCAAATTTTTCTCCATCAAACATTGGAGGTTTGGTACTGATCCTATCCCTCTCTTCATATTTATTGTTGATATTTGACATTGAATTATCAGCCATGATAACAAATAAATATATAGATCAAAGTATATCTCCTCTGGATCTTTACTGACACTGTTAAGTGATAGCACACTCAGAACCGGAGCCCTGATGCCAACTGAAGGTGAGATATTACTTAGAAGGGGGGGTTGAATAAGTATGGAAAATTAATACTTGAAATTAATCACACAATTATTTTTATCCTGGTTCGTTAAACAACTACTCCAGTCCACCCTTCCAGAGTGATTTGCCTTTCTCAACAAGGTCTTAATCCACTATTAAATCAAACTGATTACAATAGTATCACCTAAGAACTACAGTTCTTAGTCTTCTCAAGAGCTACTGATTCACACTGAATCCTCTTAAGGAAAATCCTT
This sequence comes from Lathyrus sativus, assembly GCA_963859935.3. NCBI lineage: Eukaryota > Viridiplantae > Streptophyta > Magnoliopsida > Fabales > Fabaceae > Lathyrus > Lathyrus sativus. The sequence goes on along the minus strand of OZ012738.1, from coordinate 103,326,436 downwards.
TACAAACAATGTAAATTAAATACAAGAGTTTTTAATGCTTCTATAAAGCTATAATCACAACAGTGATTTTTCTCTTAAGTTTTAAGTACAATAAGATTCTATGAAGAATAAGAATGAGAGCTTATAGAATGTGTGATTTCTTTTTAGCAAGAGTATAGCGACAATGAAGAATGAAGTGAAGATCTCCTTTTATAGGCAACTGACTCAAGCACGTTGAAAAGAGAGTCCAAAAGGTCTAAGCCTTTTTGTCTTCACATGTACTGACCTTTCCTTGAAATAGATGGCACAGATAAATCCTTTTTGTCTGTGTAAGTGTGTCTAGAAAAAATAAGGAAAGAGACGTTGAATGGTTCCAACGGATACATTCTTGAAAACACTTCTTCAGTTTCAGCAAGTTCTTCAGAGTTTGAATAAATCAGAGTCTTCTGATGAGATTCAGAACTAGCTGTATCAGAGTCTTCTGCAGTGTTGTGTGCTTCTAGCGTGTAGATCATCAGAGCATCTTGACACAGAACTTCAGTACATGGCAGTGTAAGTACTTTCAGAAACTTCTGTAGATCAATGCTTTGAGAAACTCTTCAATCAATATTCTTCAATACTTCTGATACTTCAGCTTCAGATGCTTCTGATAATCTTCAGATGCTTCTGACTATCTTCAGATGCTTCTGACTCAGAATGTTCTGGAGCTTCTTGCTTCAGATCCTTCTGGAGGCTACGCTCAGGATCTTCTGTAAGGAGCAAACAGATTCTTCTGTAGGGTGCATCTGGCGCTTCAGATTCAGAATAACTTCTTGTATTCAAGGCAGATTTGCTTCTAGAGAGTTAATGTAATTTTAATCTGCAGCAAAACTCTCAAACAAATTTTAGAGTATATAATTCTTAAATATAAATTTCCTAACAGTTATCATCAAAACAAAGAGTAATTATTAAGAACCAATCTGTGTTCTAACAGGTATGGTGGTGGATATTGTTGGTATTGAGACTGAGAATAATTTTATGTGAATGGGGTGGATTGATAAGAGGTATGTTCATGGAGTTGTGGTTGTGTGAGTGGGGGCTGGATTGGCTGTTGGAAATGGGGCTGGGTCGGCGGTTGGGTTCTTGATGATGAGGCTTGTTGGCGTGGGTCAACAAGATATCTAGGATGAGAAATGAAACCAATGGATACCGACCTATACCAATTCATGTATTGAATAGACGGTTTTCTCTCGTATGGCAACACAGTGTCAGACAAAACAAAATGGTGGCGATGCTTCCATTAACGACACTCATATTTTGCAAAGTTGGTTCATGGAAAATAGTCCCATTGGTCGGAGACTTTACTGGTGTGATACTTCTCGGGGATGCATGTTGGTGGACATGGAATATCTTATAGCATTCTAAACTGAAGCTTGACACGATCACTGTTGTGCATTTCCACGGTGGTGAAGTTGATAATCGGTGCCTTTGCACTCCACACTGCAGAGTCGTGTTCGTTAACTTCATGAATGGCTTCTAGACCAAGATATGACCGTCAAATAAACTGTAGGAGAAAAAAAAAATATTTAGTATTTTCAAATAATATTTAAGGTGACTCTATTCTAAATAGGTAGGTTAGTGAGGGTACATCATCTTGACCCAAATGATCCAGAAGATTTCGGTACTAGGTGATACTGTAATGGGGACAGTTGTCATAATTCATCCCAAGTGAATACCACCTACAAATCTAAAAGGAAACATTTGTTAATAATATGATAAATTAAGTAAGAGAATATGAAATTTTCAAAGAATTGGTCTAAGAAATTACCTTGTAGCGTATGGGAATCCGAAATTATTGTGTTGGATATGTGCTAGATCGGTCATTCTTGACCAAACCCAAGCTTGAAGAAGAACACCACATCCGGTAAAATTTCCCGAATTTGCTGTTGCGTTGTTACACAAAGACCGATATAGGTGTGATAGTGTGGCAAACCCCCAACTATATGTTTTTATTTTATCTATGTCATCTAATAAAACTAAATACATAGGATGAATAGCGTTACCACTTGCATCCGGACATAAAAATAAACCTATTAGTAACATAATATAAATTCTAGTTTTTCTGATTTTCAATATTTCTGGAGAGTCTACGGTTAACGTTATCTCTCTATAAATTTTTTTGAGCCATGATAATAATAGTTTTTGGCCCCTCAAATTGCTTAGGGTTGGTTCGACCCCTAAAAGTTCTTCTATCATACTACCACGAGGATTGGTGAGACTGTTTATCACTTTACCATTAATAGGTAAATCTAATAACATGTAAGTGTCTTCGAGAGTAACAACACATTCACCTATTGGAAGACGAAATGTATGCGTCTCGGGTCGCCATCTTTCTTGAAGCACTAAAATGAACTTCGTATCCAGGATATAATTTTGTATTTTGATTACTTCTCCAAATCATGCGCGCTCCAAATATGGTTGAATTATCTCGTCATGTGGGAAATGTTTATGCCCACGAGTTCGGAAGTCATGAGTATTCTATCAAAAAAGAAATAGTGAGCTACAAATCATTACAACACTGTGATTATAACAAAAATAGAATGCTACAAATACTTATATAAGAAACGATGTTGTTTGGTGTTCCTCTATGCATCTCATCCAATGTTAATAGAGACATTTTTCTACAGACTATATAATGTGATTATAAGAACAAAATATGGATAGATGTTGAAATGTTGGATAGCATTGATGAGTTTTGACAATGAGGCTCCATAGTATTTAGAGTAAAAAATTTGAATTTATGGTAGATAGAAAAATTAAATTGTTGTAGTTGATATATTTATTGACATGTAGAAAAGTAAATGAGTTAGATGAAGTTTGTAGACAATCCTCCACACTTGGCAGATTGCATGCATGCAAAATTAACTTTTCGTACACATTTCCAAGGAGGCTCCATAGGCAATGGCGACACGGTGTTAACTTTTCGTACACATTTCCAAGGAGGCTCCATACCCTATGGCGCCACCCTTGAAACTTAATGAAGGGACTCCATACCATATGACGCCACCCTTTAAATTTAATGAAGGGACTCCATACACCATGACGCCACCATTTTAAGATTTAATAATATTTAATTCTAATACGTTTATTGTATATATATACTGACATTGAAGACGGTAAATATCATCTAAACTAAATTTCAATACATGCAAATATGTCTAGAACAACAAATTATATTGTTCATGCTCATTTTAATGGAGACACATACTTCTCTGAAAGTTCTGGTTTTGGGTTTCAAAATACTGATGTTACCCGATTAACAATGAGCAGAAAATCAATTTTTTTTGCATTTCAAAGAGCGAATAGAGTCAAAGATTTTGTCTGGTCCAATCTCTCAAATCATATACAGAAGTCCCGTTTTCTTTGAAAACAGTCAGGTCAAGTATTTTCAACAGAATATACAGGACGATAACGATGTTCAACAAATGTTTGATAGTTATGAACACTCTGGGTTCGACTATATCGAGTTGTATCTATTACTCTGCCATACTCAACAATCTCAAATTTTTGGTGAATCTTAGGTAATAAATCAGTCACAGTCATTGGAACAAGATGAAGTTGATACTGTGGACGAGGAGGAAGAAGAACCTGAGGCCATGGTTGATTAAATGGTGAATTTGTTTGGGACTAGGGACTACACCGCAATAACTCCACTTAAAGACATAGATGAAGAGGCATTACCATTAAGTAGTATGTATTGTCCTCCCTAACACATGACTAACTTGCAATTGAGTGGAGACGAGCCTTCCTCAGATTTGTTCTACAATCCTTCTCAACAAATCGAAGGTGTATTGAAAGTGGGGAACTAGTACCACACAAAATCAGAGTGCATGAAAGCTATAATAAAGTTTCACATGGATAACTTTGTTGATTTTGAAGTAAACCAAAATGACTTAAAATGCTATGTCGTAGTTTGTCGTAACGAACTTTGCAAGTTTCAGTTAGCAGTGTCCTATTGAAAAAGAAGTGATTGTTGGGAGATAGGTTTGATGAATCCACCTCATAGTTGCACAACCAACATCAATTGGCAAGATCATGGTAAACTAAGCTCCCAATTAATATGCCAAGAGATTTTGCATCTTGTGGGCATAGATCCATCAGTGAAGGTGATCACAATTATCTCTCATGTTGTTGCACGGTTCAACTATACCCCATCGTACAGGAAAGCTTGTATTGGAAGAATAAAAGCGGATGAACATGTATATGGGAATTGGGAAAAATCTTACAATCAACTTCCACAGTATTTGCTAGCACTTCAAAAATATGTTCCTGATACAGTTGTAATATTGGAGTCACTTCCAGCATACAGTCCTGAAGGAACATGGGTTGATAGAAGTAGGATATTCTCTCGTCTCTTTTGGGAATTTCAACCGTGTATCAAAGGTTTTGCATTCTGCAAACCGATTATTCAAGTCGATGGAACATGGTTGTATGGAAAATACAAAGGAACATTGCTGATGGCGGTTGCACAAGACGGAAATAATAATATATTTTTGATTTCCTTTGCTCTAGTCGAGGGTGAGACAGGTGAAGCTTGGTGTTTCTTCCTCAAAAATATCAGAACACATGTCGCTCCTCAACCCAACTTATGTTTGATTTCCCACAGACATGCCTCTATTATGAGCGCTTACAACAATCCTGCTAATGGTTGGCACAATCATCCTTCTGTCCATGTCTACTGCATAAGACACATTGCTCAGAATTTTATACGGGAAATTAAAGACAGAAATATCCGTAAAAAAGTTGTGAACACTGGGTATGCCTTAAACCAACCATCGTTCATGTATTACCGCGAAAAATAAGATTGTCAAGCGCTGAAGCATTAAGCTGGGTGGATAGCATTCCAGTTGAGAAATGGACAAGGGCTTTTGATGGAGGATGCCGATAGGGTCACATGACCACAAACCTTGTGGAATCCCTAAACGGCGTATTTAAGGGAACTAGAAACCTCCCCATCACTGCGTTGGTAAGAGCAACCTATTATAGATTGGGGTCACTTTTTGCGGCAAGAGGCAAAAAATGGAGCGCTGTTTTGGAATCAGGGAAAATATTCAGCGAATCATGTATGAAATATATGAAGGATGAAACTGCTAAGGCGGCCTCACATCGATTTAGAGCATTTGATCGTCACGATTACAACTTCATTATTGACGAGACAAAGGATCACAATGAGGGTCGGCCAATGGGACACTACAGGGTGGAAATTCATAAAAATTGGTGCGACTGTAGAAAGTTTCAAACCTTCCGCATGCCTTGTTCACATGTCATTGCCGCATGTTCTAGTGTTCGTCAGGATCCATTCTTGCAACTATCAGAAGTTTACAAGGTCGTGAACTTATTCGGTATCTACAATAATAGTTTTCCAGTGGTAGCTAGTGAGGACTATTGGACAACCTATCATGGAGACACAATTTACCACAATGAAAATACGAGAAGAAACAAAAAGGGCCACCCCAAAAGCACGCGAATTAGAACTGAGATGGATACAACTGAGAAAATGGAAAGATTGTGTGAAATATATCGTCTTCCCGGGCATACAAGGAAACATTGTCCAAATGTTGGAATAAGTTCTAGATAGATTTACTTTGGTCATTAAAAAATGTGTAACCTTGAAATTTAATATTTATAACAACTTTTGTTTACCACAAAACAAATTTAAATACTTCTAAAGCAACAACGTAAATCATTAAAAATATAAGGATTATTACAACATAAACTAAGATATAAAAACAATTAAAGTAATATCATCAGTTCCGAACATCGTAGACCTAACTTCATTGTCATCTTTAATTCGCACTCACTCCCGCCGTATATTTCCATCTGCAATCGAGAAGTACGAAACAAGTCTTTCAATACTTCTAATTCTTTCACCATTTGGAATGTCTCATTCTAACCAGCAATTCAAATTTCTTTGTAGTTGCTCTAAACTCTGGATGTTCCAAAGCAACATCCTTATCGGAGGCTTGGTTCTTGAGAAAATGACATACCCATATCTTCTAAGATACATGATTCACTCTGCTAAATTTGTAAGAAACAATGTTAATTTAAGAGTGAAAGAATATACGAGCCTCATTTATTTATACAAGAAATTTTTTAAATAAAATAATAATAAATATTATAAACATTAATATATGATTTATTAATAATTAAATAAATTTAACGAAATAAGGGGGGCTCCAAAGGGGACGACGCCTCCTCTTATTCGTTTAAAGGTGACTCCATCATGGATGACGCCCCCCTTATAATAATTATAAGGGTGACTCCATAGGGGATGATGCCCCTCTTATAATTTTTTGTTTTGTTTGAAACATGGGTAGAATGAAAATTAATTTGAAAGGTTGGGTATATTGATAAATATTAGGGTGAAATATGGGTAAAAATTCTGAAATTGCTCTATTGATAATAATATCAATGATTCAAAACTTTTCATTAGTGGGTTCCAAGATTATATATTACAAAATAAAATACTTAATAATTATATTATCATCCGTACATATATATTTCTTTTCGTCAATAAATCGAATAGGAGATACAATTTTTTTTTGTCGTAAATAAAAAAATGTTTGATAAGTAAAAAAAAGAGAAATTATAGATAAAATAATTTAAATAAATAATAAAAAATTGAATGAAAAATAAAATATACTAAAACTCGATATCTCTTTATATATATAATAAAAAAGGGTAATGTTAACTTGTGCCCTTGGGGCACATGTTAAGTGATAAATATAGTAAAAAATTATTGGAAATTGTGTTTTAAATTTAATACAAGTTATGTTTTAAATTTAATACAAGTTAAACATTAATGATTTTATTGCTTTTTTCAATACTTATTTTCTATTTGTGGATTTCTTAACATGTGCCCCAAGGGCACAAGTTAACATTACCCAATAAAAAAATATTACAAAGTTATATTATTCCATATTACTAAACTTAAATGCATTTCAACTTTTATATAAATTATAATTGTTTTATGTGTACGTCATTACATACTTTAAAGTTATTGTATCATTTTTATTTCATAATACTATAAAAATTATTTATTTGATTATATCAAATAATCCTTTTTCACAAGATTCATTGAAGAAAAATATTTTCAACCTTTGTATTTATGGAAGAAAAACTACATTCAATAGTTGTAGTTATGATAAGCAAAATTTAAAACCAACTTTAAAAATAAATATAGCAGATATCTTTTATTATTTTCTCAATACTTAACTTTAATATAAAATATTTTAAAAAATTTAAATAAATAATAATATTTGTGAGGCAGGTGCCCTCAATGTCATACACTTAGATCTGTCCCTGAATATATATGTTTTGATTTTTGTCACATTATTATTTTATTGCATTTGAGTCCTCCACAATAAGTCATTTACTCGCTCTTAGGTTAAAATGTCTTGTAAATATATAAAATAGATATTTGACTAAAAATTAATGCAAGATGATTTGAATCAGATAACTTATGGCTTGAATCAGTTAACTATAACAAACATGATTTAAATTATGAGCCAGTTTTAAAATTTTGAATTTTGGCGTCGAAAGTGTGATTTGAACACACCCTAACTTGATTCAAATCATGAGTAAAATTGCTTTATGGGTAACCTAGAATTTCATAAGTGTATTTTAATATTTTGCTGTATATAATATTATCGATCATTAGTAATGGTTTGTTGCGGAACATGTTGGAATAAAAGAGTTTTCTGTTGGAAATAAATAACAAGTGTGAGTAGTATGGATAATAGTCTCACATTGGATATGAATATGGTGACTTGAGCATTTATAAGTGAGAGAACCCATACACCTATCACCTTAAGGTTTTGGGTGAATATGTGATGTCTCTCTCACTTCTGTCGCTCTTGGCCCAATACTCCCTATTATAGGTATTTCAAATACACCTCTTATAGGTACCTCTTAAGAGCTGTATTTGAAATACCTAATAAGAGGTGCCTAGGGGGGAGCATTGTGAACTCATACTTGAAGAGGAGTGTTGGAATAATATAACAAGTGTGAGTAGTATGGATAATACTCCCAGATGGATAGGAATATGGTGACTTGAGCATTTATAAGTGGGAGAACTCATACACTTATCAACTTATGGTTTTGGGTGAGCATGTGATGTGTCTCTCTCACTTGTGTTGCTCTTGGCCCAATGCTTAATGCTCCCAGTGTAAAACTCATCTAACATGGTATCATGAGCCTTTGGTTCGTAAAGGGACCGACTTACATGTATCAAAATGTCCAGGAAGTGGTGCCCCGTTGAAATCAAAATCCCCAAGGAAGAGGTGTATTCGAAATACCTATAAGAGGTGCCTAGTAATGGGTGTCAATGACAGTACATATATATGTGGACAAAAGAGTTTCCACATGAGGGGGAGCATTGTGGACTCACACTTGATGGAGAGTGTTGGAAATAATATAACAAGTGTGAGAAGTATGAATATCAGTCCCATGTTGGATAGGAATGTGGTGACTTTAGCATTTATAAATGGGAGAACCCATACACCTATCACCTTAAGGTTTTAGGTGAGTATGTGGTGTGTCTCTCTCACTTGTGTTGCTCTTGGTCCAATGCTCAATGCTCCCTAGTGTAAAACTCTCCTCTAACATGGTATCATGAGCCTTTGGTTCGTAAAGGGATCAACTTACTGTATCGAAATGCCCATAAAGTTGTGTTTCGTTGAAATCGAAATGCCCAAGGAAGAGGTGTATTTGAAATACCTAATAAGAAGTGCCTAGGGGGGAGCATTGTGAACTCATGCTTGAAGAGGAGTGTTGGAATAATATAACAAGTGTGAGTAGTATGGATAATAGTCCCACATTGGATAGAAATATGGTGACTTGAGCATTTATAAGTGGGAGAACCCATACACTTATCAACTTAAGGTTTTGGGTGAGCATGTGGTGTGTCTCTCTCACTTGTGTTGCTCTTGGACCAATGCTTAATGCTCCCAGTGTAAAACTCATCTAACATGGTATCAAGAGCCTTTGGTTCGTAAAGGGACCGACTTACATGTATCGAAATATCCAGGAAGTGGTGTCTCGTTGAAATTGAAATCCCCAAGGAAGAGGTGTATTCGAAATACCTATAAGAGGTGCCTAGTAATAGGTGTCAACGACGGTACATATATATGTGGACAAAAAAGTTTCCACATGAGAGGGAGCATTGTAAAATCACACTTGAGGGGGAGTGTTGGAAATAATATAACAAGTGTGAGTAGTATAGATAATAGTCCCACATTGGATAGGAATTTGTGACTTGAGCATTTATAAGTGGGAGAATCCATACACGTATCACCTTAAGATTTTGGATGAATATGTGGTGTCTCTCTCACTTGTGTTGCTCTTGGCCCAATGCTCAATGCTCCCTAGTGCAAAACTCCTCTAACATTTTCAAGAAAGATGAGATAATAAGAAGAAGAGAGAAAAGAGAAAACTAAGCTAAATTATGAAAAATGGAATACTTATTTAATTAATTTGTTATTATTTACATCATACCATGCCTTTTATATAGGCAACTAAAGTCCATACCCAAAACTTAAAAAATACAAAATATAAAACTAAAAGTTACATTTCGACATAAATACTATATGTTGTATTCGACTATGTCGAATATAGCTGACTCTTACTACTTCAACTAGCTACCTTGAAACAATCAAATGCTAGCTTTTTAGAAATCCTTGAATTACAACTAACACACTACCTAATTCATGTTTTCGAGACTTCTCAACCCAATGATTTTCTTTAACTCATTGAACTTGACTTTCTTCACGGGTTTGGTGAGTATATCAGCTAGTTTCTGTCTTACAACGCTCAAGTTCAAGATACATCGTCTCTATGTTTTTACTTTTACCATGACGATACCTAACTTGCTGTTGATAAACAACTTCATTTTCCTAGGTTCCTTTATCTTGAGCTCTTCGAGCAGTATCTCTATTCATGCTGCTTGACATGCTTCATATGATGCATCAACATACTCAGTTTCACAAGATGATATAACCATAATGCTTTGCTTCCTCGAGCTCCATGAGATTGGAGCGCCTTCGATCCTGAATATGTAGCCTGCAGTACTCTTCTTCTCGTCTTCCACTAAAATCTAAATCAATGTAGCCATATACCTCTGTATTTATGCTGGTTTTCTTTTGTCTTGGCGTCAACACACCATGATCAATCATACCTTTGATGTATCTCAGTACTCTAGTAAGATGACATTCTTGGGGTTTCTCTATGAATTTGCTCAACAGTCCGATACTTTGACCGATATCTGGTCTGGTATTGCAAAGATACCTCAAGAATCCAATGATTATATTGTATAGTGTTGGACCTTTGTTTCACTCAGTTTTCGCGCGAATAACTTCTGACCTCCTAACGCAGGTTTACTTGCGGGACTGGCTAAACAAGTCCCAGAACGTAACAGTCGAGTGTATGAGATGGTGGTGGAATGGTATTGTTTAGAATATGTTGAAGAGAAATTTGAGAAAGACTGTGTGGACTTAAATAAAGACAAATGCATAAATAAAATAAGACAAAAACAACAAGACAAGAAATCTTTAAAGTTGATGATATAAATTGCTCTTAAGAGGAAATGTGGACGTGATCATACATTTTGCAGAAGTGAAACTCTTTTCTCTTAACACTTGGTACTCAAAGTTTTTTTTTCTCCTTACAATGTTACAAAATGCGTCTTCTAAAGTGAATATGGGTATTGCCTTAAATAGGAAAATAACTGCTATGTTGATCTTGGTGGCGCCACATGTCCTTCCACCACTTCTGTAACTTTCCACGTTCTCAGATTTTCAAATTTTCTTCCCGCTCAAATGTTCTTCTACTTCGTGTCGGCTTCCTTACCCCTCAATCAACATCTTTGACGGAATAGGCCTGAGTTGACTCACAAAACTCCCTCTGCTGGTGTCGACTCACATCGCTTCCCTTACCATCTTTCCCAGCATGTCGAGCCACAAGCCAATCTTTGTGTTGCCTTTCCTTAGTCGAAACTTCTAGCCAACAAAATGCCCCCTCAAAACCCAATTTCGACTGAGCACTTTGTCGAATGAGGAACTTGGAATTTTGGTTCTATGAGGTTTCGACTGCGTCTTGGTAATGGCCCAGCAACACCATCATTTTTTTCTACCGAGTCAGCCCCGCTTCATCACCAGTCTAACGTGATAACGGAGCCTTTCTGCGCTATAATTTCTAAGAAAGCTAATCATGCCTGGTCACATTCCAATGTTATGGGTTTTAAACTACTTCCACTCACTTTGGAATTGGAACCGCCCGTTATCTTTTCAACTACACGCCAGCTTGCCTATAAATAAACCTTTTCCATATTTGGTTTTCTTTTTCCACCTTCACGCTTCTTCTTTCTCCTGCAAACTCTTGCCCTAACAATTTCTTTGACCTTCCTTTTCAATGGCTTATTCAACCATTTCCAACATTCACACTACCAAAAACAACCCTATTGTGTTTGTTCTCTCTGAAGCTGATGCCCTTATGCCCCTTCCCAATTTGACGTCCACTGATGACACAGTGGTAGCTTCCTAGCAACACCAGATAATCATCCTCTTTGCGGTTGCTAGAAAGTTGCATGCTTTCCATGAGCCCTACCTTGCTAACAAACCCATCCATGAGGAGCTTCAAGAGTTTTTCCCTTGCTCTCTTCCCACCATTCCCCCTGCTTTCTAGAAAGGTGATACCCTCAACCTAAAGTTTATGGCGCCAAAGGCCCGTGTTTTCAGGTCGATGCCTACCCCAAGAAACAAAGATTACATCTCCTAGTTGAACAAGGTCCAAGGAAAACGTCAGGCCCAATGGAAGTCTGCTGGCATCTTCGACGCCATTCAACTCTCCAGGAATGCTCATAGGGTCAACCCTTGTTTACTATTGGTGTCGATGTTTTTTGGGAAGGATCGACCAACATGTTCTATTTCCCCTGTGGCATGTTAACGCTGATGCTCTTTGACATGGCGGCCATCACGGGTCTTTCTCCCCTGGGTGAAACCTTTGATCCGACCCTGGAGACGGACGCCACCTTTGACTTCGAACGTGCTAGCTTCCAAAAATTTATAGAGGACCATCATGATAAAGCTTCCAACAAAGTGTTGGATGAAGAGCACATCGCTTTTCTTACTCTCTGGTTGTCCTACTACCTCTTTTGTCCCGACTCTCTACAAATAGCCAAAAGTTATATCAACCTAGCAATCCAAATACATGAGGGTCGACAGGTATCTTTGGGTAAACTTCTATTATCCTCTCTCTATCATTCTCTTAGATCTGTCAACCTTGAGAATAAAACTCCTTCATGAAACCATCAAGGCCTTGAACGTTTCAGGGCCTATGTTGCTGTTACAGCATTAGCTTAACGCCATGTTTGAGCATCAACTGGGCTATCCCTTGTCTGCAATAATGCAACGTCTAGATGATGACTGCCCCATAGAAGGCGTTCGACTCGCCTTGATGACTATGCAGGAAACTCCCAACAATACTCTCTTTATGAAGTAACTCCCCATGTTTGCAGAGGCAAACACCTTCGTCCCTGGCATGGCTCTTTTTGTGCATCGACGGTTTGGTCCGTCATGGTTTAGAAACCCCTTTCTTGGTGCTTCCCCAAAAATGTCAGCAACAACAAATTCCATATGAAGGGTGTTTCTGACTCCCACCATGTTGTCATTTTGAATTGATGCGGGGAACACAGGCTATGGCTTCATGAACTACCAGCCTAATTTGGTGCCCCAAAAGTTTGGTTTGAGCCAACTGTTGCCAAAATCCCTAGTACGACATTCCTCTGACATCGTGTGGGCTGGTCGACGGTTAAACCTGACAGGTCACCAGAACTGCCTCAAGTTTTCTAGGTCGACTCACTGCCTTGATTTACATGTGTTTTCTTTTCAACCATCTTTTTTCACAATAGAGGGTTTTAGTGTATGGTGGAAAGAGTACCAACACCAGTGCTTCAAACGTGACCTGTTCTTGGAGAATATGGTCGATGCCTTTGTTGTCCTCGCTGGTGAAGTCCCTGCTTCGATGATTGTTGTAGCTGTCGAGAATCCCCAAGGAGCTGGTGTCACAGAGGATACCTCAAAGAAGGTACTTTTTGTTTTGCTTTTCTTCTATATTTTATTCGTTGCCAATATCTAACCATTTGTGTTTATTCCCTAGGGTCGAAAAAGGGAACCAGCTGCTGTGTCGACCTCGACCCGGCTAATAAAGAAACAGAAAGTCTCGAATCCTCAGGTACCACGTGTTTTTTGGTGATTCTTTGCACCTACCTTTTGCTGTCTGTCGCGGTGAGAATTGGATATCAAATTGTTGGATTAAATTGAATCTTAATTCATTGTTTACCATCGGTCTTTAATTTGTCCAAAGGAAGGGAAAAAGATCGAATTACCCACAAGATGCAATGCAAATGCAAAGCTAGAGAGTCTAAGGTTCGGGGGTTGGTTAAACTTAGGGAAGGTGCTAACATCCTAAGAATCTGTAGTACTCTACAGGAACCTATTATTTTATTGTTTGCTAAGGGTTAGAGATTTAGGGGTTTATTTCTAAGTATGCTCGCCAAGAAATCACATCTTGTGCCTATGTATCCTGACGGGAGTGGAATCAAAGTATTCGTAGTTCCCCTAAAGGGATTGCGGAACCCTTAACTGTTGGTCAAAGTTCCAGGGGGATAAGGTTTATTGATTGATTCTAGGAGAAAAGATGAGTCGTCATCTTAAGGTAGAATACTCGACTTAACCACCACAACTTGTAGGAGATGGTCTTTGCATCTGTTGTACCCCAAAATTTGACCAACCTTTCCTTGTAACTTGGCTTATGTTTCATTTCATTTTTAGCATTTGCATTTGCATAACATTGTTCTTAACAGGGGACCATGATTTTTGTTGTGCCATTCAAGAGGAGAGTCTACTTGGATTAAAGCTCAAGCAAGGGCATTTGTCCAAGCCATCAGGGTTTCATCACCATGGAAATTTCAAAGCTCCTTGAGGGGAGAGGTTTGTGTATTGGTATCACCTCCTATCCTGAGGATCATCAAAGGGTTATCAAGAGTTATGAGGCCTTGTTATTGGTTACTACATGTTTTAAAATCTCATTGAGTACCCTAGGGTTCATTGTGGAGCTTGAGTGGTCATTCAATTCATGTGCAAAAGCCACAGTCAAAGGACATGGAACTAGGTTTTCATCTAGTCAACCAAAGGTCAACTGTGGTCTTGAGAGGGTTTACAACTTGGTTCTAAGTCATTGAAGACATGGGAAGGCATATTAAAGTATCTAATATGTCATGATAAGATCAAATCAAGAAGAGTCAAGAGGTCAAGAAGTTACTAAATTAGGGTTTCGGATGATTTCAGTGTAAAATCCCCTTCTTCAGTGCCTAACTTCAAGGACTTTTTTCCCTATGATGCAAGCTCAATCTCATTTTCATGAAAACATGAGACTTGTTGGAAATGTTCCAAGCTTTCTTTTGAGTATAAGAAATCATCCATTGGGTTTGTACATCTCAAGTTATGATGTTAACAAGTTAGAGTCCTCAGATGGAGAGAATTTTGGTCAACTTAAAGTCAACCCACTTCCAAGACATTTTTGACCTAGAATCAAGTTTCTCCCCAACTTCAAGTGAAGATGAATGTTGTTCCTCAGGGTATTAGATTTCCAAAATGTCCTAGAAGTCCTTTTTATCATTTATACATCTCATGTTATGGATCTCACAAGACAAGGGTATTTTTGGAAAGTCCATTATAGGTCATCTTTGTCAATGGTCAATTTCATGAGTTTATGGACCTCAAATGCAATTCCAACCAACATGAAACTTGTGCCTAATGGTCTTAACTCCACATTGAACTCTAAATTCATGAAGATTGGTGGATTATATGGCTATGTAAACCATTTCAAGATGGAAAATTGGATTTTTGGTCATGACTTGAATGCCTTACATTACAAGTCATATTTTGCTTCATTTTTGATTGGTTTCATACCATTACATGACCCCAAAGATTATTGCCTCATCTGTGCCAACATGAAAGGAGATTATAGGCCACTTTTTTTTTTAAATTCATGCCTAAAGAGTCATGCACCAAAACTTTGTACAAACTCATTGTACATGACTAAAAATTATTCATTTCCTTTCCACACACTACACAATATCATTTGCTGACCCAAAGAGAGTGAAAGAAGCCATGACCCGCGTGTGCTTCAAAAGAGAAATTTTTGGTCAAAATTTGAAACTACATGATTTCACCATTATGGGCCTGCATGACAATCAGAAACCCATCATATAAGAGCTGAGGACTTGCCCTAATGGCTCAGACTTGGCTGCTTGCGTGAGAGGAGGGAGGACAGCTCAAGAATTCTTCATTTTTTCTCATTTTCGAATCACACATTTCACTGCAAATTAATTCCAACTGAGGCTTGATTCTTCTTCACAAGAGTCTAAAGAACAAATTGGAAGCCATAAAGTGAAGCTTGCAATCCTTAGAAGAGCCAACGGAGCTGCTCCGTTCAGTAAGTTTCTTCGCCCTTTTCTCTCTCATTCTAGGCATGTTTTAGGGACATTATGGGTTGCATTTGAAGCCCTACCTATGGTTGGCAATGTTTGAACCATTAATGTGTTTGTATATTGAAGTTTCAAATCATGCTATCATTTTTTCATGCCTTCGATTCTCCTTATTTATGAGCCTTTTTGAGTTTTGGTGGATGGATTTGAGATCCTTGTGAGCCCAACTTTCGTTTAGTACCAGAATCCACCATTTTTATGGAGGTTTCAGACCTGGTCTCCGGAGATGTGGCCGAAGAAGACGACTGGAGCCCTAGCTCCGGCATCTGGTCTGTTTTCAAGGCTGAGCTGACTCACCACCCTTTGAACTTTTGACTTGCTGGTGTGTTCATTTCCAATTGGCTTGACCAGGTGCCACACATGCGTTGAAATCCAAATCGGATTAATGAAACACTGCGTTTCATTTTATGAGCTATGTTGATTTGGATTGGGCTGAAATTGATAATCACACCCCACCCTTATGGCCCATGCGTGCAGATTACCTTGGTTCAGTTCATTCTGAAATTACTCTTGCACCTCCCAGCTTGTTTATCTTATTTTATTTCTTTTTTAATTTCTGTTTTCATTTTATAATTTTAAAAATAGCTCTAATTGTCAAAAAATTCCACAAAAGTTATTTCCTGGTATTTCAAAGTTTTATTTAATTTTCTATAACTTTTGTTTCTGATTTTATTTTATTTTCTATTTTATTTCAATTTTGTAATTAAATGCCTTTATGGTTCATACCTTGTTTGATCTATTTCATTTGAACCTCTAATGCAAGTCCCCTATAATCAATGCTTCTTATCCATTTAGAGGATGAATTGAAGTGTCTATGAGGGTGGATATGGTTCATGATTGATCATTTTTTGGTTGACTTTGAGTTGATTTTTCTTGTCCCTCGATTTATGCTCGATAAAGTGGAGCACCATCAATTCTTGAATTATTTGGTGATGCCTTCAAATGAATTTGACTTTGATATCTTGGGTTCTGTTTTTCACTTAACCTAGCTTTGTTGTGATTTTTATTTGGAATTTATTGAACAACATTTCTATTTTTGATGAAGCTTGCAAGTCAAGTCATCTTAAAAGAGGTTCATACAAATTTGTTTGACCTAGTTCCTTTGGGAGATGACTTTTATGGATCCCATATGCACCTTATAAGTCTTGATACTTGTTTATAGCATGATTAAGGTGCTGGTTCTTTGGATTTAGGTTATACACTTGTGTAACTTGTTTTACAAGTTACTTAGAAGTTAGGCATTTCCACTTGTTTTTAAGTGTTGAATTGGCGATAGAACCTTGTTTCTTTCACTTGCCATGACTTGGTTGATGATTGTGTTTTGTTTCCTATCTTGTTTTGATCTTTCCTTTATTTGATATACCTTTGCCCCATGTGCTTTGATCCTCATTCAAGATGATTTGGTGTTCATGTTTATGCTTTGAGCTTGTCTTGGATGATGGATCACTTCTTGCACTTGTTTGCTCTTTCTTTTGCATGATCAATTTGAAATGTTTGGTTGAGATCATATACATATGCTTGCTGCGCAAGCTTCTTTCTCCCATCCTTTCCTTTGATCATGACTTTTTCTTTTTGTTTTATGCTTAGTTTTTGTTTAAGTGATGGATGTTTGAATGGTTGTAGGAGTTGTCACTTCTCTCATTTCATCTCACTCTTCTTGACTTGTTTAAGTCAACTTGTTTTGTTGAATCTTTGTTGCATCATTTGAGTCTTACATCTCATCTTTGCATCTTTGCATATCATGTTTGCATTGCTTTTGACTTGTTTAAGTCAACTTCTTCTCATTTTTTTTTCGTTTCATCTGTGATTGATTCATTAAGTGTTTACTTGGTCTTTTGCCATGACCCCTTAGGGTTCTCAGTCCCTCTGTTTAAGATGGGAGTAGGAGAGACATTAGGTGTTCAATCCTTTGCATGATAACATTAGGATAGATTTTCCTCTCTTAATCTCAACTTTAGGATCATAATGCATGATAACATTAGGGTTCAGTTTCCCTTAGAGTTTGTGTCTTCTCTTCTCATCTCATAACATCTTAAGACACCTAATAAAGGATAATAAATGTTATACGCTACGAGCCTTAAGTACTCTAGGAATGATGGTTGGAGGGCCTCCTCTCATACTATCTAGAGTGTTTAGCATATGCCCTTTGGGTGATATGCGACACATTTGCCCTCAAGTCATAGTCTTTAGTGCAATATGAGTAACAAACTTAACTCAGTTCACTTCTTCATAAAAAACACAAAACAAAACATCAAACCTTTTTATCCTTCGAAATTGTTTAAAAATAATTTTCAGAAAGAGTGTGTTAAGTCTTGGTTCTACCGCAAACAGGCATCGTCCCTAACTGCTAGAACGAAGGTTTAACCCTACTCAGTTAAAACACTTGAATCAATCTGTGGTCGTGTCAGCCCGAACTACTTTTTCTCTGATTTCTCGTACCAGACGAGGATACATAGGTACAAGAGGACGATGTCTTGGCGAGCAACCTTCCCCCTTTCACCCGTAGTTTTCCGAACTACTTTGGCTCTGACTTTCCCATTGCACGAGGGAATACGTAGGCATAGAGCGGCGATGCTCTATCGAGTCTCTTTTCTTTTATTTTGTCCTTGTGAGCCAGCATTTTGATAGATTAACATCCTTTTAGATAGACAACAAGCGTGGCTCCTGTTGAGTACAACGTATGTGAGGGGTGCTCATACCTTCCCCTTGTGTAATCGAATCTCGCACCCAAGATTTGGTTGCGATGACCTTGTCTTCCCCTTTTCGTTAGGTTTTATTCGATCGTTTCCTTTCCCTCTTTTTGGGATAAATAACAAACGGTGGCGACTCTTCTGTCTTTACCAGCTGTCGCTACCGCGAAAATAAGGTGCCGGCAAAACAGAAGAATCGTCATCTTTCGTTATTTATCCCACAGAAAGGGAAAGGAAACGATCGGAGAAACCTGACGAAAAGGTATAAGACAAGGTCATCGCAACCATGTCTGGGTTCGGGAGTCGGTTACGCAAGGGGAAGGTATTAGCACCCCTCACGTCCGTTGTACTCAACGAGATCCACGCTTGTTGTGTTTATCTGATGGGTCGGTTTAACTATCTACCTATCAAGGCTGGTCTGAAAAGAAAAGAAAATGACTCGGCAAAGCAACGCGCTTCGTGCCTACGTATTCTCGTCAGAGAACGAGAAATCAGAGTCAATGTAGTTCGGCTAACTACGGATAAAGGATGGGGGAAGGTGGCTCGCCAATACGTCAGTATTGTGCCTACGTACTCTCAACAAATATGAGAGATCAGAGCTTACGTAGTTCAGGATAGTACGAATTACGGGGGTTCAGATTCATCTGTTTTTCCGAGTAGGGTTAACAAACAATTCCAGCTGTTTGGTGTATGCAGCTCGCTCGTCAGAGACTCGTGCATTACCGTTTGCGATAGAACTGAGAGTTAAAGACACTCTTTTCATCAGAAAAGTTTTCCTTGATTTAAGGGCCCACGGGGCAAAAAGGAGGTTTGATGTTTGTTTTCTGTCTTTTACGGACGAAGTGTTTTTTATGGTTGTTTGTAGTCCGTACAGCTCTAGAGACTATGAACTGGGAACGAATGCGTCGCATATCGTCCAAAGGACATATACTAAACACTCTAGACGATTGAGAGGAGACCGCTCAATTATCATTTCCCAAGTGGCTTAAGGCTCGTAACGCGCTTGTACCAACTTGCCTTTATTACGTTTTTTACTTTTGTTTTAGAGAGAGAAGAGAATGAACTCTACAGGGAAACTATCAAGCCCTAATGTTGTCATGCCAAGGATTCATCCTATGGTTGAGGTTTGAAACAGGGAACTCCTAGACGTTATCATGCAAAGGTTTCAACCTAAAGTTCTATCATCACTTCCTTATCAAAGGAAGTGAGAGTCCTAGGGGATCATGTCAATGGGAAACAGAAAATAACTGCAAAAATCATTAAAGCAGATAACAGCAAAGCCAAACAGTAAAGATGCACATGCAATGCAGCAATACAAGCAGAGGGAGACTCACTCAACCTCTAAGCAATTAAGCAAAGAAAACAATCAAAACAGACAAGCAAAGGGAGCTCAACTCAACCTTTCAATGCAAACACATCAGCTACAAAAAGAAAAACAACACACAAGCAAGGGGAGGATCACCTCAACCCTTAATGCAAACAAGCAGAGGGAGACTCACTCAACCTCTTAATGCAAACAAGCAGAGGGAGACTCACTCAACCTCTTAATGCAGTCATGCTCCTATCCTAAAATATTCTAAATATGGACCTATTCTAGTGCATCAAGCAATGTCAAACAAAGAAGAGAAACAAAACCAATATGAGCAACAGGGAAGTCATCCCAGGCTACATCAGCTGGGATGTGTATCAACACAAGAGTCCATCATGGGCTCAACCTCTTGAGGAATGCACAGAATCCAACCAAGGGAAGGATTAGGCTCTCCCAAGAGGGGTTCTATGTCAATAGGACAGAAAACTGAGTAATGGTCCTAGACATCAATCTAAGGTATCTGGTTAAAGTGTATCAACATAGAATGTCCACCTTAGGCTCAACCTGTTGAGGAATGCACAGAATCCAACCAAGGGAAGGATTAGGCTCTCCCAAGAGGGATCCTAAGAAAGGGACTTAGAGATGGATGACAGTATATAAACCAAGGGAATATACCATGCCAAGAACGTCAATCCAAGGCTCAACCTCCTGAGGAATGCATAAAATCCAACCAAGGGAAGGATTAGGCTCTCCCAAGAGGGCTCCTCATCAAGACTTGAAAGAGAAAGATAGTGCAGACCAAAGGAATGTACTATACTGGTGAATGTCAATTCAAGGCTCAACCTCCTGAGGAATGCACAGAATCCAACCAAAGGAAGGATTAGGCTCTCCTAGGAGGGCTCCTCTTCAAGACTTAGAGAAAGAGGGTAGGGCAAAGCCCAGGGAATAAATCACATAGGGGGAAAGAAGGCATCACAACAACTTCTAAGAAACCCTAAAGACTAGTTACAAGGATCACCTAAACTAGGGGAATTCAAAAGCTCTATCAAGGCCTAATCAATGTTCTAATGAGGTATCTACCTAAGTTCTATTCTATCAAGAAAGGATTTGAAACTTAGAGTTAACTAAAGCTCACTTAAAAGACTAATTTGTGAAGTTATCCTAGTTAGGGTCACCTAAACCATAATCAACTTGTAAAATGGGGGAATAATAGAAAAGCAATTCTAAAAATCTAAGAAAAATTCTAAATGATCCTAAATGTCTTAGGGAATCATAGGAGAAAATTTAGGATCAAAACCTAAATCTAAGGGGCCTAAACAATTCCTACATCTCAATGTGTACTAAAAGGAATCCAAAAGAGGGAAGTTCTAAAAACCTATCTCAAAATAAAACTTAGATTCATCTAAAAAATGTAATAAAAATCATACAATATCCTACAATGTATCAATATTCACCATGTAAAAAATCAGAGATTAAATCCAAGCATTGATATGGAAACAAAAATCTAGAAACTAACATGGCATTATTTCTATTCATGGAAAAGCACATAAAAGAAAAATACAAAATTAATTGAAAAAAGAATTAAAATTGCAATTAAAAAATATGGATAAATTCTAGACATGTCAAACTATCTACAATATTTTTCTCAAGATTTATTGAGCTTATTTATTATTTTCTATGAATTAAAACAAACAAGCAATCATATAGAAAATAAAAGATAAATGAATATAAAGTGGAACAGCAGGCGGGTGCAAGAAGTAAGGTTCCTACGTGTTATGCTATTGGGCCTCGTAGCCAGGGGTGTGGTTAGCGAACAACATTGGATAAAGGCCTAAAGTTTCAATTAAGGGAAATGGCCAGGGGGTGTAATAAGTAATGTTCGCGCGTGCTATTCTATTGGGCTGTGAAATGGGGGGTGCGGTTAGCGCATTTTAAGCCTAGCTGAGTCAAAACTCAGCGTTTCATGCATAATGGTGAAGGCCAACTCGCAGATGAATCACGACCGCACGATGCGTTTAATGAGTCCAGGCAGCGCGCGATCTAACGGCTGGGAGCGAAACTGGGCGTTTAAAATTAAAACAGAGGGAACATCCGCGCGCGGTGGTGCTGTTCACAGACGGTGGCCGGAATTTTTTTTGGTCATCTTTATCCTCTAGCCAAAAATGGAACTTCCTCATTTCTTCACCAAAATGTGATTTTATTTAACCAAAACTGTGTATTTTTTCGTGTAGAATTCAAATATCAAATTTGTTTTCACTTTCCTCCATTAAAACTCAGAAATCAATATCATCCAAGAATCTCTCAAGAAAATTCAACTTTCACAAAACTTAAAATTGAAGCCACTAATCTCTTCCTCTCACTTCCTACATCAACAATCTATGTTTCTTTTCCATTTTCATCCAATAATTAGAGAGATGTTCTAACTACAACCTAGGGTGTCAATTCTTGAAGTTTCATGGAACTTAACCAAACTAATCCTAAAAGCTTCTACATACTCCAAGGATCATAATTATGTAAAAATGGCGCAATAACTCATCAAGAACAGAGCGTATGGATGAGAAATAAGAACCTTGTTCGGAGCTTCAATGGTGGAGTGCTCTTGCACGAATTTTTGATCAAAGTTGTTCAAAATCGTTCAATGATGCTTGGAGAAGCTTCTTGAATCCTTAATCCCCTCTGAAATGGCTTTAAAGTAGAAATTCAATTTTCACCTTTAATAAAATTTTTTCAAGTGCTTCTTACCTCCTCTTGCTCTTCGAATCACCAACCCTGTTCTGAAATCTTCCAGAAACTTATATAGAGTTGTTTTGGATCTTTATCTGGCCCAGTTATGGCCCAATTCACTCAATCCAATTTTCTGATTTTCCTTACTTTTTCCTTTGTAATTTCCATGAACATGGTGTGTGGAAGCTTCCAATTTTGTTCATATCAGTTCCTTATGATGCAAGGATCATGTGTAGCTGAGATTGATCCCTTGGAAATGAATGGATGGTTGATTTTGCATTTGTTGCTTAAAGATGAAGAAACCATGAATTTCCACATGTAAATGGCTTCAAACTTGATTTGTAAATTTTCCAATATTCTTAAAACATCATTTGGACTTAAAACAAGCACAAATATGACATGCTTTGGTTCAAAAATGAATTGACTTGAATTGGCCCTTTTCAAGCTTCCTTTAATGATTCATTCATGATTTCTTCTTCAAGCATTTCTCATTCTAATCCATGTCAATGGATTCTTGGGTAATGGTTG
Organism: Lathyrus sativus; assembly: GCA_963859935.3. Lineage (NCBI taxonomy): Eukaryota > Viridiplantae > Streptophyta > Magnoliopsida > Fabales > Fabaceae > Lathyrus > Lathyrus sativus. The sequence continues at coordinate 103,303,623 of OZ012738.1, read as the reverse complement.
GACAAATAACACCATTTTGAACAACTTTCAAGTTGGACAAAATTCCATTTGAGGTATGTAAGATGGTGAACTTGACCCATAATCAAAATGGCCTATAATTCCAAATTCCCAAAATACCCTTATCTTGCATATATCATAACTTGAGTTCTACAAATCCAATCATGGACTTCTAGTACTTTCTAGAAAGCTAAGAGGTTAAGGAACAAAATTCATGTTGGCCAAAATTTTATGAGAATCATCCTTCTAGGTCAAAAATGTCATGCAAGTTGGTTGACTTTCAAGCTCCAAATTCACATTCATCTGATGACTTGTAACTTGTCTGACTCATAACTTGAGTTCTATAAACCCTATCAAGGACTTCTAGTACTCAAATTAAATCTATAACAATGATCTACAACAATCATGTTGAGGTCAAGGTGAGGTGAAAATCAAATATTGAGTTATGTGGTTTTGAAGTTAGGCACCAAACTAGGGGATTTTACGCTGTCAAGCATAGCAATCCTAGCTTAGGAACTCCTCACACTCTTAATTCATGATGAGTTGACCTTGGAATCATCCCTTGGGCATCTTAATACATCAATCCGTGATCACATGGCTTTGGAATTAGGTCTCAACCTTCTTCAAATCATCTGTTGACCCAGGGTTGACCAGATGAAACCCTAGTTGCACCAATCTTGGTTGTAGCTCCTTATCCTTTGCATATTGACCTGTCTAGGCTTCAAAATGATCTTCAATACTTCTCATGAGCTCTCTCAATGTCTCAAGTCCAACTCCCATGGGTTCAAAATCATCTGAGGACTTCCCACAACTCTCAAGTTAGGAGATGTACACACTTGGCTTCAACCACTCTCTCTAAGGATCTTTAACTTCTCTAATGAGGATATCAAACCTTGAACACTTGAATAAACCTCTTAGCTAGCTTCATAGCCTTGTGTAGCCCTTTATTAGTAGTCATACCTCTTGATCTCCTGCATACATATCAATGCAATGCAAATTAAAATGCTACAATGAATGCAATGAAACATAAGCTAGGTAAAGAAAGGTTAGGCAAATTTTGGGGTGCAACAGCTGCCCCTATTCAAACGGCTTGGACCGGACTGGGTGAGAAGCGGATGACTCTCAGACAATCACGGTAAAAGATGGTTGAATCCCAATAAACTCGGAAATTTGCCAACCGCACGAGTAAACGATACTCTGATGGGGACAAATTCTTCGGAAACCGAAATGATAGTTGCACGGCAACTTCCTGGAGAATTACTGATCTGATGTATCTGATTTCACTGTAGCACTTCGTCCTTAAGTCATCAAGGGGATCACCGGTTACACGGTAACTGGTGAGGGATAGCTGATATTGATGGTTGCACGACAACTTGCTGGTGAATGATTAACTTCAAATCTCCGTCAGGATGATCATATGATTTCACTGTAGAACTCCGTCCTCAAGTCATCAAGGGATCACCGGTTACACGGTAACTGGTGAAGGATGGTCGATTATGCCGTCGGGCATTCTGCGCCACAGTAGAAGAGTTCCTTATCGTCACCTATGGACTCGTCATGTCGCTAGGAACGTCGACAATATCTTTGTCGGGCTTCATCAATAAGTCAATAAGGGATCACCGGTTACACGGTAACTGGTGACTTACCAACCGCACAAGTAAACGATACTCTGATTGGTAGGACGATCTTCGAAATCTGAAATGATAGTTGCACGACAACTGGCTGGTGATCGGCTAATTTCCAATCTTTGTCAGGATGATCATCAGATTTAGCTGCAGCTTCTTCCTCGAGTCATCAAGGGATCACTGGTTACACGGTAACTGGTGATACATAGCTGATATTGCCGTCAGGCATTCTGCGGCACGACGATAAAAGAATTCCTCGGGACTCATCAGGTCATTAGGAACTTTTGACAATCGAGTTAATTATGCCGTCGGGCATTCAAAGAAATTCTCGGGCGTCAGCCGGACTTTGTCACCAAGTCGGAAATAGAATCCTCAATCAATCATGAACCAATAGGGATATATAAAATTTTTCCGTCAGGCACTCCTCGTCATCTAGAAGAACTTCTTCGACATTACAGTCGGACTTCATCAGTAAGTCTTGAAATAGAATCCTCAATCAATCACAGACCAATAAGGATATTCAATATTTTAGCGTCAGGCACTCTGCATCAGCTTAGAGAACTGCTTCGACATCGCAGTTGGACTTCATCAGTAAGTCTGGGGGAGTTTGGCACTACTGTCAGACTTCAATCATCAAGTCTTCTAGGAAATTTCAACTTCTCTATTCGAAACCTGTTGGGGATGACACATCTCTGCTGGGGAATCTGGAGAACTATCAAGTAACTCTGCTTTGGGGATTCAGAAGTCATTCTGAACGAATAAACTCTGCTGAGGAATTCAAGAATCATCCTGAACAACCAACTTTGCTAGGGAGTTCAAGAATCATCTTGAGCAAGCAACTCTCTGGGGAACACCTGCAAAACAAGAACGGTAACGACCTAGCTTATGTTTCACATGCATATGTCTGACAATGGCGTAATGCTCCACACGGTGGAAATGCTACGCGTTTAGGGTAAATGCTATGCAATCATGCAAACTGCTACAGAACCACATCAGCAAAATAAATGCTGAAGGGACAATCCTCCTGTCAAGGAGAAAGGTCCATTCCGATAGGGAGAAGGAATCATCCTGGTGTGAAGAAGAAATCACACCAATCTCAATTGGACTTAACCTGGGGAAACGAACTCCAGACGATGTTTTGCAGGGGAACAAAGTTCTACGAGAACATGTACTTGCTCCACTGGATATACGAACCACAAACTTCTGAGGAAACGATATCAATTGCAGAAATAAACTGCACGGCCTTCGCAGATAGAATCTTCCTGGAGATATGGACTCCGATGGGGAAGTACAGCAACCTCTATTCAACACTCTACGAGGGAAAACCACTAATGGCTTGAACGGCTTCCAAGGACTCGGCTCTCTTGGGGGAACTATAAACTCGGCTGAGGATAGGCAACCAGACGCTGGAATAACTCCTACCTGCCGGGGAGAATACGACCCTGTGGGGAATTTCAATTCTGCCGGAGACTTCAGTCTGAACTATCGAGAGCTAAACACTTGCAGATAGTCTTCTAAGAGAAAATTGCACCTTGATCCACTGCTGGGAACGAGTATACACTTCTGCGCATTACTCAACTGGGGAGATGACGATCCTTTCTAGGATGCATCTGGTTGGGGAGAATCTATCTCTGTTCGGGGAGACACATCAATGCTCACAGTCCCATGTTCAGATTTTATGGGGAAACACAACTGAACTCGCTGGGGAAGAAGGAATCATCCTGCTGGGGAGAATGGACCACTTGGACATCCGTCTAGAAATGGATTTTAACAGAGCAGGTCAGACGCGGACTGACTACTGGTCGAGGGCTTATCAAATGGGGATTAATCTTCAAAAGAATGGCAGGCCAGACAAGCACTGGATTCGGAAACGGTTTTCCAAGCTGGAGATGAACCTTGAACGGAAGGTTACCAACGAGAGTGGATTTAAACGGGGAAGTACTAGACAGGTACTAGCATTCAGGGGTGAACCACCAGACAAGAATTGGTGTCACAGGTCAAGTCGTTAGACAAGAAATAATCTCCGGTATAAGCATGGATTTTTGGTTTCGGATATCAGACAGGGACTGGATATCTGGTGCGAATATCAAATATGATTGACTTCGGGTAGGGAGATCAGACAAGAGTGATTCTGGATTACAGATATCAGACAGGGACTGGATATCCGGTTCGAATATCGAACAGGATTGACTTTCGGGCAAGGAGATCAAACAAGACTGATTCTGAATTATGGATATCAGACAAGGACTGGATATCCGGTTCGAATATCAAACAGGATTGACTTTCGGGTAGGGAGATCAGACAGGACTGATTCCGGATTATGGATATCAGACAGGGACTGGATATCTAGCTCAAATATTAAACAGGATTGACTTTCGGGTAGGGAGATCAGACAGGACTGATTCCAGATTATGGATATCAGGCAGGGACTGGATATCTGGTTCGAATATCAAACAGGATTGACTTTCGGGTAGGGAGATTAGACAGGACTGATTACGAATTATGGATATCAGACAGGGACTGGACATCTGGTTTGAATATCAAACAAGATTGACTTTTGGGTAGGGAGATCAGACACGACTGATTCCGGATTATGGATATCAGACAAGGACTGGATATCTGGTGCGAATATCAAACAAGATTGTCTTCGGGTTTGGGGATCAGACAAGACTGATTTTGGATTATGGATATCAGACAGGGACTGGATATCCGGTTCGAATATCAAACAGGATTGACTTCGGGTAGGGAGATCAGACAGGACTGATTCCGGAATATGATATCAGACAGGGACTGGATATCTGGTTCGAATATCAAACAGGATTGACTTCGGGTTTGCCAAACAAGGACTGGACTTTGCAACTGTGTTTTCCGTACGAGGACTGGTTAAACAGCGAACTACCACAAGAAGGGACCAGGCGGGGACTGGTTCAATATTTGGACATATATTGGACGAGAACTGATTTAAGGGTTAGCCAGACAAGACTGGACCATGAAAGTTTCAAGTTATTTGATAAGGGTGACGACCTGATTCTCCGACGCTCAACTTTGACTGGGGCGAAACTACACCCGCTTGAGGAACTGCCCCGGCTTAGTTTAACTCGCCGATAAAGAAATCTTGCCATGAGACGAACTCGAGACGGCTTACCCCAGAGTCAGTATCACAAAAGGACTCATCCTTGCTTATCTGGCTCTGATGATATGGATAGGGACGACTCCGTCGTTTCCATTTTTGCCCCAGCCTGTGGGATTTCTGCAAAACTCTCTTGTGAGGAGGTCTGTACTTTCTATACTTCTGCTGGTTTAACGTGTACTACCTCAGCATTTCAAACCTCGAAGAGGTGCTTTAGCTTAACTGCCTTCTTGGCATGAGTAGCTTTTGAGCTTTCAGGGTGGCCTGCCCCTGACTGACTGGTTCGTGGAGCAATACCTCTGGCTACGAGATTTTATCGAATCTCAACCTGATTGGCCCAGCTTAACTGATTTCTGGATGGCTAACTCCCATGCTGTGATCATTTGATATAGCTTGCCCCGGTTCACCGGAATACCCAGGCGTTCTGCATTCTATCCTGATCAAATCTTTCCATCGTGGAAACTTTCCCGCCGTCAAGTGCTTACTCGCTAGTAAAACAAGTTGTTCTGCATAAAAGACATATCAAATGCAATGCATATGGCAGTTTTCAAAATCTATTCCTGTTCACCGGAGAAAATTTTATGACATAAAATGTATGAAATCATTCATCAACATGTCAACATCAATACAACACTGTAAAAGGAATCCTTTCTAGGAGTCAGTTCCGATGCGATCTTTACCGAAGTATGCTTTCGAAACAAACCTATTTCAATTAGGACTTTTAAAGGTTGTAACGTGGTCAGGTTCACAGTTTAAGAAAGAAAAGATAAAGGCTCAAAATTCATTTTAACCCACCCATTCTCCTTGATGTTCTCCGATCCTACGTTCAACTAATTCGACCTTAGCGTTCACCTTTCAAAGGTTGAGTGGTAGTTCAAGAAATTACACTTTTTCGAAGTGACCATCACTCTTCTTTCGTCTTTTGGCGTCCGGAGCCACACGGTTTCGTTCTTGTTTGAGGATTTTTCTTTTGTAATCCTTTTCGCTTTTCATTTTTCCGCTTTCCCCTAACTTTTGCCTAGACTAACTCTTTAGAGTTTCTTCAATTTCGAAGTCCAGCGGGGTACCCTAATCTTTGCCTAAGTCGCTTGTTTGCAAGATTCGACTTAGCGAGCTTTTTCCTTTCGATTCTTTTTTTCTCTTTCTCTTTTTTTTTGTTGAACAAATCGCATGACAACGACTCGTCTGACTTGTTAAAGAGATTGTGATTGTTTCACTCCTGATCGGCCAGGTTTAACCATCATGGTTTTTTAGGTACGACCTATAGCAGTGTGATTGATCCTCGAACGGACACTCCTTTTGTAATTTGAACGCTTGGTCAAATTAACTGACACCTACCCTGCCTCGGGTTAAGATTGAGGGATTTCTATCTTCAGAAAGAAACTCCTACTACTCGGCTCAAAGGGGTTAACAAGGGATTATCTTCCTTATATCTCCGGTGTTTGTGAATTGAAACAATGCGTGTACATCATCAACAGGTTTTTATTCAAAAGCATAGCATCGGAAGCTTACGCATCATTGGATTTCTTCATCCTCCCCGGATTCCACTTAAATAAGCATTTGAAATAAAAGAAAGCAATAGAGTGAACACGAATGGATTAGTTCAAATCATGCATATTTATTTCATTATCAATATTAATTAAAAAATAACATGCTTTACAAACGAAATTTGCATTCTAACAGGAAAGAAATTACAAATGTAAAGAAATGACATGATAAAATGCAGATCGTCGGCTTTCAGGGAACTGGGCTTTCACACTTATTTGCTACTGAGGAGAGCGACCCTTTGAAGTCTTCAGACTCAATCAGATGAAAGGTCGACACGTACAACCAGCTCTCCTTCGAGAAAGGAAATGTATTCTTGGTCCATCAAGTGTTGCACTTTGGCTTGAAAAGCCATGTAATCTTCGGTCGCGTGCCCCTTGGATCCTGCATGATAATCACATTGAACACTGGGGTCGTATCCCGGAGGATAGGGCTCTGGCCTTGGTTTGAGAGCCTTAGGTTCCACCAACGAGTTCTGAATCAGATGCGGCAGAATCTAGATGAGCGGCATTGGAACGTGGTGAAGAGGAGCAGTCCTCCTTTCCAGGTTGTTACGAGGCCTATCTTGATTCTGGCGCCGATTGTTTTGTTGTCGAGGAGCACGAGGTTGTTGGCTTCGGGATGAACGTTGACCAGCAGCTGGGGTAGACACAGTACTAGTTTCTCCAACATGCGGCTTCTTTGCATGTTTAGCAGAGACAAGAGCGACTTGGATCTTTCCCAATTTGATACCGCTTTCAACTCTTTCCCCTGCTATTACCAGATCCGAGAAATTTGCAGTCATACAACCGATCAGTTTTTCGTAATACACACCAGGAAGTGTAGCCGTGAACATGTCATTCAGCTCTCTCTCCATCAGGGGAGGTTGTACTCTTGCTGCCAAGTCTCGCCATCTCTGGGCATACTCCTTGAAGCTCTCAGTACTCTTTTGTGACAAACTCTGCAGTTGCAGCCTGGTTGGTGCCAGATCACTATTATACTGATAATGACGCACAAACGCTTCAGCCAACTCTTTCCAACTATGGATGTGGGTTCTCTCAAGCCCCATATACCATTCCAATGATACCCCGGTCAGACTATCCTAGAAGAAATGCATCAGCAACTTTTTGTCTTCAGAATATGCAGACATCTTTCGGAAGTATGCTCGGACGTGGACTCGAGGACTGGTTGTCCCTTTGTATTTGTCGAATTCTGGAACCCTGAACTTAGGAGGAATTCTGACTCCTGGAACCAGACCTAAATCATACATATCAAGGCCTAAAGAGTTTTGATTCTCAAAGGCCTTCATCTTCTCTTCAATCAGCTTAAACCTCTGTTCAACCTCAATCGCCATGGCAGCTTCTGCATCTCTCATGGAAAAGATATCGCTTTGGTGATCTTCCTAGCGAGGATCGGTGGTTCTATGCCCAGGGTGGGTACTCCCACCGGCAATATTACCATTTCCATTCTCAGTGCCTCCGCCCGGAGGTGTAACAACAACAGGGATAAGAGGTGGAACAGAACCACCAACAGGAGGGATAACACCAACACCTCCCTGGACAACACCTTCTTCATTCACCCGTGCCATCAACGGTTGAACTATGGTTCTTAGCTGTTCTTGTCCTGCCGCGACGCCCTGCATCATTTCCATGAACTGAGTCATGCGAGCTCTGAGCTCCTACACTTCGGCTTGAACTTGATCCATTACCCTTTGTTGATTACCTCGAGTGGGATATCTGTGGAATCTGACCTGCTCAATCCTGTCACTATTGCAAACCAAGCAGATATAAGAACATGAAGCCACCGGGAACAACCTGCAATGCAAATGAGAATGCAAGATGCAAAATGCAAACATGGTATGATGATGTGAATGCAAGTGCAAAGATGCAGCAAGAGATCAAGAGTGCTGTGCTGTTCACTGAAGAGGACTAGAGTTCTGCTTCGGCGAGAATATAACACAACTTTGATAATTAGGACCCACTGATACCACTGATACTGATTCAAACTGTCAAGAGAAAACCAGGTTGTCTGAAGGTAAAAGTTTCCTGCATAGCCCAGCCCCGCTCACAGGTATGGACCTATTCATGGACAAGGTTCGGCATCCTATGCGTTTCCCAGCGTCACAGACTTCCATGAAATGATGATACGTTCACCATTTTTGGTTTGGCATCATCACTCACTGAAGAGGCCTCGCTTAGCTGAGTCACAAATGAACGGTCCCCAGAGTCGACAATCCTCAGATCCAAAATCCCCTCGAGTCCAAAGGACCGATAGGAAGTCATCAAAAAGAACCTCGTCTGAGTGTGGATTACATGGGAAATGATGCAAGCAAAGCAAGCATGTCCACCACTAATCCACTCTAATGCTAGATTTTATCTCAAGCCTGGGTCTGGCTTCTCACTCATCAGAATCAGTCCCTCCCACACCAACACAACAAATAATCATATTATACTGAAAAATAAAGTGCGGAAAGTAAAGGCAATAAATAAATGCGACCCAACAGATAAACACGCAAGCACTAGGATTGACTCGCATAAGGGATGGGAAATGGTCCTAGAAGAGGGGATGGGAAAAGTCTCCAGTAGCTATGATTTCCCCAGCAGAGTCACTAGCTATTGCTACTGCGAAAATAAGGTGTCGGTGTCATACCCTAAATTTGTCCCACCATTTTTTATGCACCAAGTTTTGTAGCTGGTGGCCATGATCCGCTAAAGAATTAGGTCTTGGAGGTTACGTTTGTGCTACATGTTAAATGTGGCTGATTCTAGGAAGAAATGGGGAGAATGCTTACATTCTCATAGCCAAAATGTGATTAGTTGATAATGCCAAACATTGAGCAAGCACCATTTACCTCTCGAATTTTGATTCAACTGGTTTCAAGTACATCTTCAAGTTGTTGCCTTTTTTTTGGCTCAAAATGATTCTATGTCACTTTTTTAAATCAATCCAATGTTATAATTGGAATTTTTTTGTTCTTGAAAAACCATAAAAATTACTCGCGCCCATAAGGTCATCCATTTCTTTGAAGGTAAGATTAAGTTGGTGATCAAGCATGAAGGTTAATGCCACTATAGGAATTAAGGTCATCAGTTCCTTTTTGAAGAGTTAAGAACTGTTTTGTATGGTGTAGCCAAACCATGGGCACGGCTCTCGAACCAAGAAGGTTCGGGTTATGAACGGATTGTTGTCAAGCCAACTTATGCGACAGAGTCATTTTAAAGCATGGTCAAATTTGTTTGCAAATCAAATTACTCAAGATAATCAATTGGTTCCAAAGTTAATTTTAGTTCCTATGACTACTTGATTTTTGACTCTTACTTCAGGATGTGTTTCGAAGATATCTCAAGCCATGATACTCCAAGAGACATGAGACAAAACGCACACCTGACCTCAACATAATTCATTTATCAGGATTTGCATAGTTTTTACAATCATAATTTGAAAGACAATACATGGTGCACGGTAAATGCATGGCTATATAACAGAAGTGCCCATAACTTTACAGTAAATGTATTATAGAAAAGACCATAGCTTTTCCCAAACTACCAGCCCGTAAATCCATCGGCAAGCTCACCTCATGCGTGACCCTTTTTCTCCTCAAATAAAGACCATATGCATAAAAGCAACAAAAGTGATAATATTTGGAGATTTGAATAACAAGCGGCACCAACAGTAATTTCACGCAACAACTATCACCGAAATTTCACAAGTTCCAGCTGGTACATTACGCAGCAACGCATCACAGTTAAACCTTTATTCACCAAGCTATACTGTATGACTCAACCTCACACTGTAAAAAGTTGCAATTCACGTTGCCTGCATAAAATTTTTCGTGCCTTGAGTTAAATGATAGTACATCCACATAACCATAAAAGTTGCGAACCGTAAATGACAAATCCATTACCATAGAAAAAGCCTTGCCGTTTGACAACATAATATGCAGCCAACAAGTGGGGAATTCGTTCCATACCACACACCAGTCGCAAAATGTTACCTCCAACAAAAGATGACAGCACAAACGTACGGCAGCATCAATGCGAGAATGCATAACAAAAGATGAAACCGTACGCATCAACAGATCATTACCGACAATAAAGGAGGCAGCTTTCATGAGGTAGGAAAGACAGTCGAGGATCCCCACACAATCTTGTTCATGAAATTGCCGCAAAAGCCTCGGTTTTCGCTACATGTACGAGTACCTGCAATTGAAGGAGAGGAGGACCTGTACAAAAAAACACCACACACCCATGAACTTTCACAACTTGACCCCGTAACCGTCTGCGAAAAAACAGCTTGCACCAGTTCACAGCTTGAATTGTAACAAACCCCACACGCTTTCCTGCATAATCAAACTTGCCCAGTTAAAATCCAAGACTAGTAAGTCATGATGCTTCACAAACCAGCCACAGTAAAATAACGTCGTGAAACCGTCACATGCCGCACATCCACTTCTCGCAGCAAGCAAACCAAGCCTTCATTTACTAAATTGCTAGCTTCACACCGTAAAAACCTGCAACCAAGACCAGTTCATTACAACACATAGGAATATTATGGAATGATAGCGAGAAGCAACGATGGCAAACCTTGAACAAAATTCTTCAAACTTAACACCACAACCTGAAAATGACAGCAACAATTTAACAGGGGAGTCCGGTTCAAAAGATAGGCTCATTTTAATGTAACGGTTACTGTAAATATGTCGTGGCATATTGTGTGCGGAAGCGTGAATAATTGAAAATGGCTCGCAAACGTACCCTAATCGGAATTTGTTAGCCTTGGGATTGTTACGCACAAATTCGCAGCTGCCGACGTACAGCTCGCAAGCTTGACAGCACGAGGGAAACAAGTAACATGTCTAGGGCTTGCCACAATTTGCGTCATACGAGCCATAAGTTTGCATAACATTACATCATCGCAGCTCACCAAGAAAAGCCTCCACCAATACCTGCCAAGCGTGACACACATCAATAACATGAATTGGTGATTTCAACCTATAATCTGCACAAGTTCATATTTACACCAACTTTCCAAAATAGGAGAACTTACAAAGTGATCACACTGCCACAGGATGAAACGGTGCTGCCAGAGTCATACATAGCCACATCTAAGTTATTTCACCCACCAAATCACCTGGAATAACAAAACAAGGAATCACATCATAGTCTGTACCAAAATCAATAATACACATGATATTACCTTCAGTATGAAGCACTTGCACCGTCACAACGTGTTAACGGCAGCATGAAGCAAACGACAAATTAACCATCCTTTAACAAGCACTCACCATTTTCTCACAACTGGAGCCAAACGCCTCTTTCGCAGCAGACTTCTTGGTTTGTACGACATCACCACCTACATGAAATAGACAAAAAGTTAGTTGCGGTTATGCACTCAAACCGACGTCCTTGAAGTTGCCAAGTCATTGCAGACACCTCGTGAAGTTAATGGTTCACAACAACTCACGGTGCCAAGGCCGTCTCCTTTTTCCAAAGCTCCGGTTTGCCCAAGAACGTTCTTGCACAGATATGGGCATTTGCAAACCAAAATCAGAGTGGTTTCCTTGGTCGCGCGGAGCTCTACAATGCACTCAAACTTCTCACCGTTGCACAGAGCAAGCAGGAACTCACTCCTGAAATGCATTGCGAAGCTGCATTGTATGGCCCAGCCGTATCTAAGACTCTTGCTCCTCAAATCAATCTCAGTGCCACAGCTACACCTACACCTGCACAAAAGTCATTATATCAGATGAATTCCATGTGAATCATAGCTGCACCAAGGTCATTATCAAAAAACAAACCAAGACAGATTCAATATCATGATAAATACATATGAAAAGGTGTTGAAATTCATGGCATATTGTAATGGTGGGTATCACACACATCCTTCACGCAACAACAAAATATTAAGCGGATATACCATTAATATTCACAAAAGCTGCGCATCTATCGCTCTATGACGAAAAGGTGAGATAAGTAGACAATAAACAAAGATCCACCGTCATAAGCGGCACGCACAATATGAACCGTGAACTCACTCATACTTGAGAACATCATAGTATTTGTTTCCTCCTTCAAGAGCAAGACTCCAAGAAGCATCCTGCATCATTACCTAATAAAAAAAAATTCAAAGCAGCATATACACCACAGACCAACATGCCCTCACAGGTATTCAAATTGGAAGAGAAAAGAAGAAACCAAGTAGTGGCCAAGCTTCATGCTTCTCGGACCATTTCTCTTACGCAGAATGAAGTCTGATGTCGCTACAACAGAAAGAAGAGATCATTATGACATAGCATCAGAAAAGCTTGCTGGATCATCTAGTGCACAAGGCGTTCGAGAAATATTTGGAACGAGGAAGCTGCGTGGCTTTGTTGCAGATTATGGAGTTCCAATGATGGTAATGTTGTGGACTGCAGAATCTTATAGAAAGCCAAACACCAGCAATTTCCCAGCAATACTGCAACAATACATACAAGACAGAACCGTGAGTTTTACGGAAACGAACTTTACAGCAGATAAATTCACAAGATCTCACAATGTAGAAGTCTGGCAGAAGTGACAAGTTTATGGAAGATGCACAACAACGCGATAACGTCTTCACATGCAGCTCGCGCCAGCCTTCATGTCGCATACACACAACCTGCAAAACGGGAATGTCGTACACACAACACGCCAAACCAATTCCTGAATGTAGCGCTTAAAACCGGCGCGAGTTTTCCACTTTCACAGGACTTAGCTTCTAATTACCACGCGCGAGAATTCTGCGAAATCACAAAATAAAGTGAATCTTTTTATTCCGCATAAAATGGACATCAAATGCAGAAGGAGGACAACACCAAATGCCCCATACAAAAGTTTCGGTGACCCCAATACCTACGACTAAGTGAAGAAAAATGTTGCTCCAAGACCAAGCCCAAATTTTGCCTCGTTGTCAGATTAATTCATTACCTGCGGACAAAATAAGACGAGTTGTAAGATAGTTGGTTCCCACAAACCATAATCAAGTGCTAACAGGTGCTACATGAATGATAAAAAATCAGTATAATTGCAAAAAAACACCTGCAGCACAACATGTTCAAACATAGTTACAGATTAATGTGAATACTGTTTACCACAGTAAAAGTAGAAGGCAGTTACCGCAGTGAATTGGTGGTACAGAATTCATATATTTTCCAGCTCAAATCCCACACCAGACAACCACTCTGCACAACCTGCAGCCCTGTACCTGCAACACCAGAGAAAGCAGAAAGATAATTCATTAAACCATGCTTATCACAATAAACCAAGCAGCTTGCCACGAAAGAAATTTCCAAATGCATAAGAGATACCAAAATAAAACCCCAAAAGAACTTCCCCTCCTTGGCAGAGGAGCTTACCTCAAAACCTCCAAACAACACCCATCTCAAGAGGATTCTGAAACCCTCACAGCATTTATCTTCTTCAACCTCTAACCTCCAAATCGAAAATGCCTCCCTCTCCCTCAGAAGATCCACCGTGATACCTTCTGTCTCTCACCTCAAACCTTCCTCCAACCTCTGTTATCGAAATCACCTTCATCTTCTTCCTTCAACTCAGACCACCATTTCTTCATTATCTGCATCGAGCAGCTTCTGAGAATCATCGCTTTCCATTTACAACCTTCGTTCAAACTTTTCTTTTGTCCAAATCTCATCCCACTATCACCGCAGAACAACAACCGTCAAAACATTTTCCTCTTCACTCACCGTAAAAACTCTTTCAACCCTCATTATCATCAAACCATAACCCTTTTTTTTTTCCGAATCCAGAAGAGCAATACCACGATCCCCAATCGCGAATCTCGATTCACCTTCAAAACACTCACCAAATCCTCCTCGACCACTGAGCACAAAATCTGCAAATCCATACCCAAAATCAGAACTTCAAACTCTCATCCTCTCGCAACATAAACCCTAACTTTCAGCAGATCCTCTTAACCCCATTTCAATATTCAATCACTTCACTCAAATCGCTAACAAACCTTCAACCCATAAGTTCAATCCTGATTTAACAGAAACCAGAATAGAAAATTGAGAGCTGATCAAATCTGTTTCAATCGCGAGTGAAATGCAAGCATGTCGAAGGAGATACGCGAGCGGGAGGCGTGATATTGTGAAAGCGCGATCCAGGTCGTTGACGTTTTGACGAGAAAGCCATCCCTCGGTGATTAGTGATTCACGTTTTCATGTGGGTCTTGGAGTTTTGTTGCTGAAAGTATTTGTGGATTGATTTCGGGCCTTCATGATAAGGCCCTTGTGTTGTTTCGTTTTTTTTGTTTGTAGAATAAGGGTGATAGGCTAACAAGCCCACATGATCCCATCTTTTTTTTATTTATTTTGTTTATTATAATCTTTTTATCCACCCCTCTTGGTTTTTTTTATTTTTTATTTTAATTTATAGAGTTCATAATAGTACTAAGAGTTTTTATTTCAACAAGTATCTTGTTAAAGGATTTAAATGATTTTATTGATATATTTTGTGATTTAGGATTTATTTTGAATATTGTGTTTTCTCTTTAAATTTTCTTTTCACCTTTTCATTCCTATTTTTCACTCATTTTTACCATTTTTCTGGTCGATGACGAGATTTCCACCGTTTAACCGTCAAATTATTGACGTGAAACAAAGGATCCGAGACCACCTTCTTTCTCCGATTTTATTTCGATTATTGGATCGATGAAAGTCTTTTATTCGTAAGCGTCGCGTATCGAAGTTGATAACCTTCTCGATTTTAAATCTATGGTGAATAACCATTGGGGTCATTTTCCGTACTTTGGGATCGTGATAGGCTACCTTCGATTAATCGGCATTATGTTTGCGATTAAGACGAGATCCATTCTTTCGTGTCCCGATTCGATTCACTAACCATTAAATTTAATTTTTGTCAAACATTATTCATATTATTTCATATTATCATATTTATCCATATTATTTATTATCATATCTCATTATTCATATTCATTCACCTATATTCGAAAATACCTAATAAATTATCGAAACTCCTAAAAGCCAAATTGGTGGACTGTTGGATCATTGGTTATTTGCAGGTATCTTGATTTTAAGTCGTGCTCGACTTTGCTCAAGGCGTAGTTTAGGAGACAAATGCACACACACGACTTTCTCTTGGGCTACCTGACAATGAGACCCCTTTATTTCGTGCAATCCCGTGTAAATTACATGTACCCCTCTCCCATTCCGATGTATGTTTCGTATTTCTTTGATTATTAGTTTATCTCCTAGGAGCACCCATAGGGACTAGAGCGGATTCAAACTGTTTTCAAACTAATTCTCGATTCATCATCGAGCCACTTTCAAACAACCTCGTAAGTCGAGTGCTCATACGCATTCGCCATCAACCTATTACAACTCGACCCTTGATGCGCAAGTCAAGTCGGTCTCTTTTTTCAAACAATTTCATTTTCAACATGCTTTGCACGCGATAACGAGTCAAACCCTTGATCCAACATCAAGCGGAGTTTCGAAACAAAACATCAATCAATTAACAACTATTTAAATCTTTTCAAGGCGTAAAGAGTAGGTTCAAGTCTTTGATCTTGCTTTCAGTTGTTTACATGCGAGTTGTCTTATTCGGGTGTGAACAATTGACGCCTCTAAATAACATTAACAACTCGACATCGTTCAACTATCTCCAACTCAAACAACTTTCCTTTCAGGATGAAAAAGAGAGTGTTCCAAGTCTTTGGTCTGCTCTCCGATTATTTGGAGTTTGAGAAGTCTTTCTTAAGCTTCAATCAATCGTCGTTATTTCAACCTCACCCTTTCAAACACAACTTCTCTTACGATGAAAAAGAGAGCGTTCCAAGTCTTTGGTTCGTCCTCCCGATTATTTTGGTCCGAGAAATCTTTCTTAGGCTAAAGTAATCGTCATCAGTTCAAACACCATTCAAACATAACATTATTCTTCAAGATGAAAAAGAGAGTGTCCCAGGTCTTTGGTTCACTCTCCCGATTACTTGGGGTCTAAGAAGTCTTTCTTAAGCTTCGAGTAATCATCATCCGTACCCATTTCAAACCAATTCAAACCCGTTTCTTTCGTGGTCGTTACCACGAACTACGGACGCTCTGATTTTTCATTCATTCTTGAATGTAAGATATGTAGGCACAAGATTGTGATGATCTTGGCGAGCACAATTCCCTCAATCTTCCATTTCCCCCATCCTTTCCCGTAGTCGAACTACGACGCTCTGATTTCTCATTCTCGTCCAAATGAGCATACGTAGGCACAAGGGCCCCAATCCTTGGCGAGCACCCTATTCTCTAACCATCCCCTTTCCCCTAGTGTTTTTATCCCTTTATAGTATCCTTTAGCATTTAGTAGCGAGAAGAGAAGAATTAAGTTTAGCTAACATCCGTTAACTCGAATTAAGAGGTTCCCGTCGAGTACGACGGACGTGAGGGGTGCTAATACCTTCCCCTTGCGTAACCGACTCCCGAACCCAAGAATATGGTTGCGACGGCCGTGTTCCTTCCGTGTCTATGAGGTTTTCTCGATATTTTCCTCTCCCGTCTATTCGGGAAAAATAAAGTTCGGTGGTGAATCTGTCGAACCGCATTTCCGCGCCTTTCGCGCGAGGGTCGTATGTTCGAAAATGAATTTTCGAGGTGCGACAGGTGGCGACTCTGCTGGGGACTTTGCTCCATGCAAGAGAGAGTCGAGCCTATCTTAGTTTGATTTGTTAGCTTGTTGTCTTTTATTTTCTTCTCGCTTATTTATTGGTATCCTTGTCTTGGTTACTTGTGCTTGAGGCATTATGGGGTTGTTCTGCTTATGGGTATGTTGTAAGATGGCTCTACACCCGAGTCCGAGTATATCCCTAGGATTATGATGGTGGTTGTTTAGTGGAGACTTGCGTGGAGTCTTTCACATTAAATTGAAGCGAAAACCCCGCTTGGAGTAGATTCCTTGGAGATATTGTTGTTGTGGTCAGTCTTTGCCATGACAATAATGTTTTCGAGTTTGAATCGTTGATCCCAAGGACCATAAACCGTTTTATCCATGGTGGTTGGTAGTGTTAATTCTTTGTGAATTAATACGAACGCCCCAATCAGATGAGATCCCTTGAACGTATTACTTTCTTACAGTAATATTTTCAACCTCGATCTATGACTCTGAGAACCTTTTCTAGAACCCGTGTGTCGATGGTTGTGTAGTGGATGCCTCCGAGAAGTCTTTCTCGCGTGGAAGATACGAGAACCTCACCTAGAGGAGATTCTTTTGAGGATATTATCATCATGATGAGGCTTTGTCATAGCAGTAATATCTTTGAAAGATATCCATGACTCTAGGCACCTACCAGTTTTAGAATCCTACATGTGGGGGTTTCTTTGAGCAGTGACCATGATCCTTGAACCGTTCACCCGGCTAATCTCAGAATTGTTTGAATTTGTGATCCTGGATCTTGCATCTTGCATTGCATATCATTTGCATTGCATCTCATTTGTTGTGCATCTTGCATTCTCCTTCCTTCAGCAGTTTCTCATGTTTCTCTTTCCTTCATATCCAGTAAATCAAGCTGAGTCCTCGACACCAGTATGCAACTAGAGCCAATACAAGACGAATGATGGAGCAGATTCAACAGGAGCAAGCTACCTTCAGGGAAGAGTTGGATTCTATGAAAGGAAAGATTGACCAGATCCTCGAAGCCATCCTCACGGCCAGAAGAGAGGAAGAACAACGTGAAGCTGCTGCTGTCGTCAACAACAATGGTCAAGGACAAGGGTCTACTGGCATTCCTTTGGTTTCAATTCCGAATCCTCATGGGATACCGTTGAACTTCAATAACGCAGCCGAAGGGAACACTTCTCATCCAACCCCAGCACCCGGAGTTACCATTGGAGTTATCCCGCAGGCCCAGCCTACTGCTGTGCAAATCCCAGTTCCTCATATCGAAGATACTCTAATGGATCAGTACGACGACGTTCAAAACTATCATGCTGCTATCCCTATTGCCAGTCCTGTTGCTGTTCAGGATTCAGAAGCCATGAAGATGTGTCGAGATCTAGCCGAGAAACTCCGAGCCATGGAGGGGCATAACTCAAATTCTTTCAGTGCTTTGGAATTGTGCTTGGTGCCTGATGTTGTCATTCCTCCCAAGTTCAAGGTGCCTGAGTTTTCGAAATACAAGGGTCTCAGTTGCCCAAACATTCATTTGAAGATGTACTGTCACAAGATAGCTGCCTATGCCAGAGACGAAAAACTCATGATCCATTGCTTCCAAGATAGCTTGTCTGGGGCATCACTCGAATGGTATATGCAGCTAGAACGTAGCAGTGTACGCAGTTGGGCCGAGCTAGCTGATGCATTTGTCAAGCAGTATAAGTACAACACCGATCTTGCTCCGAATCGTACTCAGCTTCAGAGTATGACTCAGAAGGACAACGAATCCTTCAAGGAGTACGCGCAACGATGGAGAGAGCTAGCCGCAAGGGTGCATCCACCTCTTGTTGACCGTGAACTAATTGACATCTTCATGGGTACTTTGCAAGGCCAGTACTACGAAAAGCTGATCGGTAGTGTCTCCGCTGGATTCTCTGACTTGGTGATCGTCGGCGAGAGAATTGAAGAAGGGCTGAAGAGTGGAAAGATCCCAGGAGGTTCCAACAACCAGGCCCATGCCAAGAAGCCTTTCAATGGATACAAGAAGAAGGAGGGCGAAACAAATGCCATCTTTTTGCAGAAAGGGCAAGCTTCTCAACAAGCTCCCGCTCCTATGCCTTATCAAGTTCCTTACTATCAGTATCCATATGTTGCTGCTGCGCAATATGCTCCAATGCCTTATCAGCCAGCTGTTCAAGCAGTGCAAGCTCAGATGCCACGGCAACAGGCTCCTCAGCAACAAGCCTACAACCAGCAAGGATATCAGTATCCTCCTCAGCAACAGCAGATGCAAGCTACTCAGCAACGACAAGGTGCTCGCCCACAGCGTCCGCAGAGAACATGGAGACCAGATAGAGTCTTTGATCGTCTACCAATGACATATGCCAAAATCTTTGCTCTGTTGATGGAGAAGAAAGCTGTTGTTCCGAGATATTTGGCTCCTCCAACTGTCATTCCTGCCGATTATGATGCAAATGCTCATTGTGAGTTTCATAAGGGCGCTCCAGGTCACACCATTGAGGACTGCAGGGCTTTCAAGCACATAATTCAAGACATGATCGACAGGGATGCTATCAACTTCAATGGGAAGTCTCCAAATATCATCAACAATCCGATGCCACCAGTCAACTAGTGCCAACATCAGATCAATTCCAGTCAAGTTCATCCCCGAAGAAGGCCGTTATGCTGCCATTTCATATTTCGCATTTCTTATGTTTTGTCTTTGTCTGTTTAAGTATTGTATGCTTTGAACAATTGTCATTCGTATTCGGTTTTCATTAATGTATCGTTTATGCATGTTTTGAATTAGTTATGTCGTATTCACTCATTTTCACTTATCACCGACACATTTATTCACTCCACTTTATTCATTGTTGCTTAGCTTGACTTGAGGGAGGATGATGAAAACGAGATACCCATAATTGCAAACTGTATGCTTTCAGACCGAATCTCGTCAATGATATACAGGCATTGCTTCAAACCCCCTAAACACCGGAGATATAAGGAGTTAATCCCTAGTAAACCTCTTCGAGCCTAGGAGTAGCAGTTTCCTTCGGATATTCAAACCTTTACACTCAACCTGGGGCAGGGTAGTGTTCAGTCAATTCAAATCCGCACTTGAATCCACAAGCAATGACTCATGCTATGGCAGTCACAACCTTCCCAAAAATAAAAAAAAAATCAAAAATCCTGCTAAGTCAAACACCTTAGAGGGGACTTTGGCAAAATCAAGACAATCCCGATGGATCTGACAAGCAAAGTCAATCCATGCAAAAGTTAGGTATCAAAAACAAAAGTAAAAGAGGACCCCGAAACCCTCAACAAAAAAACAAAAAGGTTCAGTGGCCATCCAGATCAAAGGGGCACTGACATCCATCAAAATAAGGTGACTGCCACGACAAACAAACCTTGTATCATCAAGTTTACACCGTCCAGACAAGTGTAGAATTAACTGAGCGTAGGACTGGAGATCATTAAGAAGAAAGGGTGGGTACAAATCATACTTTGAGCCTAATAACCTTTTGTTTCATAACCGTGAACCAGACCACGTTATAGCCCTCGAAAGACCTAATTGAGGCGAGGTTTATTCTGAAAGCATACTATCGCAAGGTTGCGTAACCTGACTCCTCACATGATTTCTAATCATCAACATCGGTGTCATTATCCTTGTTATATCTTTTACACCAATCAAAGTTAGCACAACGTTTAGGCTAACTGTCCGTTCGTTTCACTACTATAACACTTTCAAATAAGCAATACTTTTTCAAACTTGCATCAAACTTTGCATTAATTATTACCATTTGTGAATGTACAATGTTAATTGCAAATCAGTGCTAGGTATTCAAGGATATCTCAACAAAAGACATCAAGGAGGAACTTGACTTCCAGTGGTTGGCACAAAGCAAGACTACCTCAAAACCCATAGACTGGGGCAAATCGCTCTAGAGCCCGAGCAGGGGCAGACCATTGCCATGTTCAGATTGGGGTAAGACCAGGTCGTCCTGACCATCAAGCAAAGTTGCAACCTTCTCTGAAGGAAATTCACGACAAATCACCAAGTACCCAGACATGGGGCATATAGGACGTCTTTTGCTCTAATCATGGCATCTTCAGCAAACTGCGTGTCGAGGAAGTCAATCCCTCCCACCCCCCAAAGTCCAATTCGCATTGGCAGCTACCAGAGTCCACCGCGCTGACGTCTCCCTGCATTTCCAATTACCCGTCTGCAATCATATGCATCATACGCATCGCGTTCGACCTCATAAATATCCTGCATCATATACATGCTCCAATCATACCTTACTTCCCCAGCTCTTGCATCTCCGCGCGTCAGCATTTGCATTTGCACTTCCACTCGTATGGAATATCATTTATCATCAAGCATTCATATATGCAAGTCAAGGTCCAGGATCAATCTTGAAGGTTTCCAAGACCATCATCAGCCCAATCAGGGGCATCTTCCACAACATCTCCAAAGCAATCATCAACCCAATCAGGGGCATTTTTGCAAGATTGTGGGTTTGTCCCACGATTTTCAAGAACTTCAAAGCAACCATCAGCCCGGTCAGGGGCAATCTTCTGCAATTGTGGGTTTCTCCCACAAAATTTGAAGTTATTCAAAGCAAGATTCAGCCCAGTCAGGGGCATTTTTAAAGACCATGGGCGTCTCCCATGACGTATTGCAACCTCGTGGTTGATCAGACCTTTAAATAAACATTCATCCTAGTCAGGGGCATGCCGATCAAGACCGGGGGTGTTCCCCACAAAGTTGTTCAACCTTTTGTTGGGAAAATTCAAGAGTTTCAGTGCAAGGTTCAGCCCGAGCAGGGGCATCTTCAGCAAAGCCGTGAGCGTTCCTCATGAAGTTGTTCAGCCTTTTGTTGAGCAAGACAAGACATCAAGGCCAACTCAGTCCAGTCAGGGGCATCCTCTTCAGAATTCATGGGCGTAACCATGAAATCATTTCAACTATTACGAACTCCAAGCAAGTCAGTGGTCGTCCCCATTGATTCATTTCAACCCAATCTTCTTCTTGGGTATTCCCCAATGAGTTTAATTCAGCAAGCGTGACCGTTGTCAATCGCCTTACTATCATCCTTTTGGTGATAGTCGAACCTCGTCAGTTCAACCCAGTCTGCATCCTTTTGGTGGTGGGTCTGGCATTTCGTCGATGTCAGATTGTGTGATTGTGTTTGTCCTATCATCCTTTTGGTGGTAGTGACTGGTGTGTGTTTCGCTCCGTCATCCTTTTGGTGGGGGGTCTATCATGGTCATTAATGATAGATTGTGCGATATGTTTGGCGTGTGTTTCGCTCCGTCATCCTTTTGGTGAGGGGTGTATCATGGTCATTAATGATAGATTGTGCGATATGTTTGGTGTGTGTTTCGCTCCGTAATCCTTTTGGTGGGGGGTCTATCATGGTCATTAATGATAGATTGTGCGATATGTTTGGTTTGTGTTTCGCTCCGTCATCCTTTTGGTGGGGGGTCTATCATGGTCATTAATGATAGATTGTGCGATGTGTGAGTTCGCTCCGTCATCCTTTTGGTGGGGGGTCTATCATGGTCATTAATGATAGATTGTGCGATATGTTTTGTGTTTCGCTCCGTCATCCTTTTGGTGGAGGGTCTATCATGGTCATTAATGATAGATTGTGCGATATGTTTGGTGTGTGTTTCGCTCCGTCATCCTTTTGGTGGGGGGTCTATCATGGTCATTAATGATAGATTGTGCGATATGTTTTGTGTTTCGCTCCGTCATCCTTTTGGTGGAGGGTCTATCATGGTCATTAATGATAGATTGTGCGATGGTTTGTGTGTGTTTCGCTCCGTCATCCTTTTGGTGGGGGGTCTGTCATCTGGATTGGTGTCAGATTGTGCGATGGTGTTTGTCCTATCATCCTTTTGGTGGTAGTGGCCGGTGTGTGTTTCGCTCCGTCATCCTTTTGGTGGGGGATCTGTCATAGTCATTAATGATAGATTGTGCGATCTGTTTTGAGTTTCGCTCTGTCATCCTTGTGGTGGTGGGTCTGTCATAGTCATTAATGTCAGATTTTGCGAATGTGTTTTGCTCTGTCACCCTTTTGGTAGCAGTAGCCGTGTGTGTCTTGTCCCATCATCCTTTTGGTGATGTGGATCACTTTTTGCCAGTTATTTACAGTTGGTTCAAAGGCTTACCTCATCCGGCATTCCAATCCCCGAGCATCTTTTTTTTCTCTTTTCGGACAAATTTAGGGTTTTCTTTATACCTAATTGTCTCGTACTTTGAAAGAAGGAACTCCATAGTAGTTCACCTTACAAATATCACGCCAATTAGATAGGGGCATCTGTCATACCCTATATTTGTCCCACCATTTTTTATGCACCAAGTTTTGTAGCTGGTGGCCATGATCCGCTAAAGAATTAGGTCTTGGAGGTTACGTTTGTGCTACATGTTAAATGTGGCTGATTCTAGGAAGAAATGGGGAGAATGCTTACATTCTCATAGCCAAAATGTGATTAGTTGATAATGCCAAACATTGAGCAAGCACCATTTACTTCTTGAATTTTGATTCAACTGGTTTCAAGTACATCTTCAAGTTACTGCCTTTTTTTTGGCTCAAAATGATTCTATGTCACTTTTTAAAATCAATCCAATGTTATAATTGGAATTGTTTTGTTCTTGAAAAACCATAAAAATTACTCGCGCCCATAAGGTCATCCATTTATTTGAAGGTAAGATTAAGTTGGTGATCAAGCATGAAGGTTAATGCCACTATAGGAATTAAGGTCATCAGTTCCTTTTTGAAGAGTTGAGAACTGTTTTGTATGGTGTAGCCAAACCATGGGCACGGCTCTCGAACCAAGAAGGTTCGGGTTATGAACGGATTGTTGTCAAGCCAACTTATGCGACAGAGTCATTTTAAAGCATGGTCAAATTTGTTTGCAAATCAAATTACTCAAGATAATTAATTGGTTCCAAAGTTAATTTTAGTTCCTATGACTACTTGATTTTTGACTCTTACTTCAGGATGTGTTTCGAAGATATCTCAAGCCATGATACTCCAAGAGACATGAGGCAAAACGCACACCTGACCTCAACATAATTCATTTATCAGGATTTGCATAGTTTTTACAATCATAATTGGAAAGACAATACATGGTGCACGGTAAATGCATGGCTATATAACAGAAGTGCCCATAACTTTACAGTAAATGTATTATAGAAAAGACCATAGCTTTTCCCAAACTACCAGCCCGTAAATCCATCGGCAAGCTCACCTCATGCGTGACCCTTTTTCTCCTCAAATAAAGACCATATGCATAAAAGCAACAAAAGTGACAATATTTGGAGATTTGAATTACAAGCGGCACCAACAGTAATTTCACGCAGCAACTATCACCGAAATTTCACAAGTTCCAGCTGGTACATTACGCAGCAACGCATCACAGTTAAACCTTTATTCACCAAGCTATACTATATGACTCAACCTCACACTGTAAAAAGTTGCAATTCACGTTGCCTGCATAAAAGTTTTCGTGCCTTGAGTTAAATGATAGTACATCCTCATAACCATAAAAGTTGCGAACCGTAAATGACACATCCATTACCATAGAAAAAGCCTTGCCGTTTGACAACATAATATGCAGCCAACAAGTGGGGAATTCGTTCCATACCACACACCAGTCGCAAAATGTTACCTGCAACAAAAGATGACAGCACAAACGTACGGCAGCATCAATGCGAGAATGCATAACAAAAGATGAAACCGTACGCATCAACAGATCATTACCGGCAATAAAGGAGGCAGCTTTCATGAGGTAGGAAAGACAGTCGAGGATCCCCACACAATCTTGTTCATGAAATTGCCGCAAAAGCCTCGGTTTTCGCTACATGTACGAGTACCTGCAATTGAAGGAGAGGAGGACCTGTACAACAAAACACCACACACCCATGAACTTTCACAACTTGACCCCGTAACCGTCTGCGAAAAAACAGCTTGCACCAGTTCACAGCTTGAATTGTAACAAACCCCACATGCTTTCCTGCATAATCAAACTTGCCCAGTTAAAATCCAAGACTAGTAAGTCATGATGCTTCACAAACCAGCCACGGTAAAATAACGTCGTGAAACCGTCACATGCCGCACATCCACTTCTCGCAGCAAGCAAACCAAGCCTTCATTTACTAAATTGCTAGCTTCACACTGTAAAAACCTGCAACCAAGACCAGTTCATTACAACACATAGGAATATTATGGAATGATAGCGAGAAGCAACAATGGCAAACCTTGAACAAAATTCTTCAAACTTAACACCACAACCTGAAAATGACAGCAACAATTTAACAGGGGAGTCCGGTTCAAAAGATAGGCTCATTTTAATGTAACGGTTACTGTAAATATGTCGTGGCATATTGTGTGCGGAAGCGTGAATAATTGAAAATGGCTCGCAAACGTACCCTAATCGGAATTTGTTAGCCTTGGGATTGTTACGCACAAATTCGCAGCTGCCGACGTACAGCTCGCAAGCTTGACAGCACGAGGGAAACAAGTAACATGTCTAGGGCTTGCCACAATTTGCGTCATACGAGCCATAAGTTTGCATAACATTACATCATCGCAGCTCACCAAGAAAAGCCTCCACCAATACCTGCCAAGCGTGACACACATCAATAACATGAATTGGTGATTTCAACCTATAATCTGCACAAGTTCATATTTACACCAACTTTCCAAAATAGGAGAACTTACAAAGTGATCACACTGCCACAGGATGAAACGGTGCTGCCAGAGTCATACATAGCCACATCTAAGTTATTTCACCCACCAAATCACCTGGAATAACAAAACAAGGAATCACATCATAGTCTGTACCAAAATCAATAATACACATGATATTACCTTCAGTATGAAGCACTTGCACCGTCACAACGTGTTAACGGCAGCATGAAGCAAACGACAAATTAACCATCCTTTAACAAGCACTCACCATTTTCTCACAACTGGAGCCAAACGCCTCTTTCGCAGCAGACTTCTTGGTTTGTACGACATCACCACCTACATGAAATGGACAAAAAGTTAGTTGCGGTTATGCACTCAAACCGACGTCCTTGAAGTTGCCAAGTCGTTGCAGACACATCGTGAAGTTAATGGTTCACAACAACTCACGGTGCCAAGGCCGTCTCCTTTTTCCAAAGCTTCGGTTTGCCCAAGAACGTTCTTGCACAGATATGGGCATTTACAAACCAAAATCAGAGTGGTTTCCTTGGTCGCGCGGAGCTCTACAATGCACTCAAACTTCTCACCGTTGCACAGAGCAAGCAGGAACTCACTCCTGAAATGCATTGCGAAGCTGCATTGTATGGCCCAACCGTATCTAAGACTCTTGCTCCTCAAATCAATCTCAGTGCCACAACTACACCTACACCTGCACAAAAGTCATTATATCAGATGAATTCCATGTGAATCATAGCTGCACCAAGGTCATTATCAAAAAACAAACCAAGACAGATTCAATATCATGATAAATACATATGAAAAGGTGTTGAAATTCATGGCATATTGTAATGGTGGGTATCACACACATCCTTCACGCAACAACAAAATATTAAGCGGATATACCATTAATATTCACAAAAGCTGCGCATCTATCGCTCTATGACGAAAAGGTGAGATAAGTAGACAATAAACAAAGATCCACCGTCATAAGCGGCACGCACAGTATGAACCGTGAACTCACTCATACTTGAGAACATCATAGTATTTGTTTCCTCCTTCAAGAGCAAGACTCCAAGAAGCATCCTGCATCATTACCTAACAAAAAAAAAATTCAAAGCAGCATATACACCACAGACCAACATGCCCTCACAGGTATACAAATTGGAAGAGAAAAGAAGAAACCAAGTAGTGGCCAAGCTTCATGCTTCTCGGACCATTTCTCTTACGCAGAATGAAGTCTAATGTCGCTACATTAGAAAGAAGAGATCATTATGACAGAGCATCAGAAAAGCTTGATGGATCATCTAGTGCACAAGGCGTTCGAGAAATATTTGGAACGAGGAAGCTGCGTGGCTTTGTTGCAGATTATGGAGTTCCAATGATGGTAATGTTGTGGACTGCAGAATCTTATAGAAAGCCAAACACCAGCAATTTCCCAGCAATACTGCAACAATACATACAGGACAGAACCGTGAGTTTTACGGAAACGAACTTTACAGCAGATAAATTCACAAGATCTCACAATGTAGAAGTCTGGCAGAAGTGACAAGTTTATGGAAGATGCACAACAACGCGATAACGTCTTCACATGCAGCTCGTGCCAGCCTTCATGTCGCATACACACAACCTGCAAAACGGGAATGTCGTACACACAACACGCCAAACCAATTCCTGAATGTAGCGCTTAAAACCGGCGCGAGTTTTCCACTTTCACAGGACTTAGCTTTTAATTACCGCGCGCGAGAATTATGCGAAATCACAAAATAAAGTGAATCTTTTTATTCCGCATAAAATGGACATCAAATGCAGAAGGAGGACAACACCAAATGCCCCATACAAAAGTTTCGGTGACCCAAATACCTACGACTAAGTGAAGAAAAATGTTGCTCCAAGACCAAGCCCGAATTTTGCCTCGTTGTCAGATTAATTCATTACCTGTGGACAAAATAAGACGAGTTGTAAGATAGTTGGTTCCCACAAACCATAATCAAGTGCTAACAGGTGCTACATGAATGATAAAAAATCAGTATAATTGCAAAAAAACACCTGCAGCACAACATGTTCAAACATAGTTACAGATTAATGTGAATACTATTTACCACAGTAAAAGTAGAAGGCAGTTACCGCAGTGAATTGGTGGTAAAGAATTCATATATTTTCCAGCTCAAATCCCACACTAGACAACCACTCTACACAACCTGCAGCCCTGTACCTGCAACAGCAGAGAAAGCAGAAAGATAATTCATTAAACCATGCTTATCACAATAAACCAAGCAGCCTGCCACGAAAGAAATTGCCAAATGCATAAGAGATACCAAAACAAAACCCCAAAAGAACTTCCCCTCCTTGGCAGAGGAGCTTACCTCAAAACCTCCAAACAACACCCATCTCAAGAGGATTCTAAAACCCTCACAGCATTTATCTTCTTCAACCTCTAACCTCTAAATCGAAAATGCCTCCCTCTCCCTCAAAAGATCCACCATGATACCTTCTGTCTCTCACCTCAAACCTTCCTCCAACCTCTGTTATCGAAATCACCTTCATCTTCTTCCTTCAACTCAGACCACCATTTCTTCATTATCTGCATCGAGCAGCTTCTGAGAATCATCGCTTTCCATTTACAACCTTCGTTCAAACTTTTCTTTTGTCCAAATCTCATCCCACTATCACCGCAGAACAACAACCGTCAAAACATTTTCCTCTTCACTCACCGTAAAAACTCTTTCAACCCTCATTATCATCAAACCATAACCCTCTTTTTTTTCCGAATCCAGAAGAGCAATACCACGATCCCCAATCGCGAATCTCGATTCACCTTCAAAACACTCACCAAATCCTCCTCGACCACTGAGCACAAAATCTGCAAATCCATACCAAAAATCAGAACTTCAAACTCTCATCCTCTCGCAACATAAACCCTAACTTTCAGCAGATCCTCTTAACCCCATTTCAATATTCAATCACTTCACACAAATCGCTAACAAACCTTCAACCCATAAGTTCAATCCTGATTTAACAGAAACCAGAATAGAAAATTGAGAGCTGATCAAATCTGTTTCAATCGCGAGTGAAATGCAAGCATGTCGAAGGAGATACGCGAGCGGGAGGCTTGATATTGTGAAAGCGCGATCCAGGTCGTTGACGTTTTGACGAGAAAGCCATCCCTCGGTGATTAGTGATTCACGTTTTCATGTGGGTCTTAGAGTTTTGTTGCTGAAAGTATTTGTGGATTGATTTCGGGCCTTCATGATAAGGCCCTTGTGTTGTTTCGTTTTTTTTGTTTGTAGAATCAGGGTGATAGGCTAACAAGCCCACATGATCCCATCTTTTATTTATTTATTTTGTTTATTATAATCTTTTTATCCACCCCTCTTGGTTTTTTATTTATTTTTTATTTTATAGAGTTCATAATAGTACTAAGAGTTTTTATTTCAACAAGTATCTTGTTAAAGGATTTAAATGATTTTATTGAAATATTTTGTGGTTTAGGATTTATTTTGAATATTGTGTTTTCTCTTTAAATTTTCTTTTCACCTTTTCATTCCTATTTTTCACTCATTTTTACCGTTTTTCTGGTCGATGACGAGATTTCCACCGTTTAACCGTCAAATTATTAACGTGAAACAAAGGATCCGAGACCACCTTCTTTCTCCGATTTTATTTCGATTATTGGATCGATGAAAGTCTTTTATTCGTAAGCGTCGCGTATCGAAGTTGATAACCTTCTCGATTTCAAATCTATGGTGAATAACCATTGGGGTCATTTTCCGTACTTTGGGATCGTGATAGGCTACCTTCGATTAATCGGCATTATGTTTGCGATTAAGACGAGATCCATTCTTTCGTGTCCCGATTCGATTCACTAACCATTAAATTTAATCTTTGTCAAACATTATTCATATTATTTCATATTATCATATTTATCCATATTATTTATTATCATATCTCATTATTCATATTCATTCACCTATATTCGAAAATACCTAATAAATTATCGAAACTCCTAAAAGCCAAATTGGTGGACTGTTGGATCATTGGTTATTTGCAGGTATCTTGATTTTAAGTCGTGCTCGACTTTGCTCAAGGCATAGTTTAGGACACAAATGCACACACACGGCTTTCTCTTGGGCTACCTAACAATGAGACCCCTTTATTTCGTGCAATCCCGTGTAAATTACATGTACCCCTCTCCCATTCCGATGTATGTTTCGTATTTCTTTGATTATTAGTTTATCTCCTAGGAGCACCCATAGGGACTAGAGCGGATTCAAACTGTTTTCAAACTAATTCTCGATTCATCATCGAGCCACTTTCAAACAACCTCGTAAGTCGAGTGCTCATACGCATTCGCCATCAACCTATTACAACTCGACCCTTGATGCGTAAGTCAAGTTGGTCTCTTTTTTCAAACAATTTCATTTTCAACACGCTTTGCACGCGATAACGAGTCAAACCCTTAATCCAACGTCAAGCGGAGTTTCGAAACAAAACATCAATCAATTAACAACTATTTAATTCTTTTCAAGGCGTAAAGAGTAGGTTCAAGTCTTTGATCTTGCTTTTAGTTGTTTACATGCGAGTTGTCTTATTCGGGTGTGAACAATTGACGCCTCTAAATAACATTAACAACTCGACATCGTTCAACTATCTCCAACTCAAACAAATTTCCTTTCACGATGAAAAAGAGAGTGTTCCAAGTCTTTGGTCTGCTCTCCGATTATTTGGAGTTTGAGAAGTCTTTCTTTAGCTTCAATCAATCGTCGTCATTTCAACCTCACCTTTTCAAACACAACTTCTCTTACGATGAAAAAGAGAGCGTTCCAAGTCTTTGGTTCGTCCTCCCGATTATTTTGGTCCGAGAAATCTTTCTTAGGCTAAAGTAATCGTCATCAGTTCAAACACCATTCAAACATAACATTATTCTTCAAGATGAAAAAGAGAGTGTCCCAAGTCTTTGGTTCGCTCTCCCGATTACTTGGGGTCTAAGAAGTCTTTCTTAAGCTTCGAGTAATCGTCATCCGTACCCATTTCAAACCAATTCAAACCCGTTTCTTTCGTGGTCGTTACCACGAACTACGGACGCTCTGATTCTTCATTCATTCTTGAATGTAAGATACGTAGGCACAAGATTGCGATGATCTTGGCGAGCACAATTCCCTCAATCTTCCATTTCCCCCATCCTTTCCCGTAGTTGAACTACGACACTCTGATTTCTCATTCTCGTCCGAATGAGCATACGTAGGCACAAGGGCCCCAATCCTTGGCGAGCACCCTATTCTCTAACCATCCCCTTTCCCCTAGTGTTTTTATCCCGTTATAGTATCCTTTAGCATTTAGTAGCGAGAAGAGAAGAATTAAGTTTAGCTAACATCCATTAACTCGAATTAAGAGGTTCCCGTCAAGTACGACGTACGTGAGGGGTGCTAATACCTTCCCCTCGCGTAACCGACTCCCGAACCCAGGAATATGGTTGCGACGGCCGTGTTCCTTCCGCGTCTATGAGGTTTTCTCGATATTTTCCTCTCCCGTCTATTCGGGAAAAATAAAGTTCGGTGGCGACTCTGTCGAACTGCATTTCCGCGCCTTTCGCGCGAGGGTCGTATGTTCGAAAATGAATTTTCGAGGTGCGACAGTCGGCAAAACAGGAGAGTTGCCACCTTTCGTTATTTATCCCACAGAAAGGGAAAGGAAACGATCGGAAAAACCTGACCAAAAGGTATAAGACAAGGTCATCGCAACCATGTCTGGGTTCGGGAGTCGGTTACGCAAGGGGAAGGTATTAGCGCCCCTCACGTGCGTTGTACTCAATGGGATCCACACTTGTTGTGTTTATCTGACGGGTCGGTTTAACTATCTACCTATCAAGGCTGGTCTGAAAAGAAAAGAAAATGACTCGGCAAAGCATCGCGCTTCGTGCCTACGTATTCTCGTCAGAGAATGAGAAATCAAAGTCAACGTAGTTCGGCTAACTATGGATAAAGGATGGAGGAAGGTGGCTCGCCAATACTTCAGTATTGTGCCTACATACTCTCAACAGATATGAGAGATCAGAGCTTACGTAGTTCGGGATAATACGGATTACGGGGGTTCAGATTCATCTGTTTTTCCGAGTAAGGTGAACAAACAATTCCAGCAGTTTGGTGTATGCAGCTCACTCGTCAGAGACTCGTTCATTACCGCTTGCGATAGAACTGAGAGTTAACGACACTCTTTTCATCAGAAAAGTTTTCCTTGATTTAAGGGCCCACGGGGCAAAAAGGAGGTTTGATGTTTGTTTTCTGTCTTTTACGGACGAAGTGTTTTTTTATGGTTGTTTGTAGTCCGTACAGCTCTAGAGACTATGACTTGGGAACGAATGCGTCGCATATCGTCCAAAGGACGTATACTAAACACTCTAGATGATTGAGAGGAGACCGTTCAATTATCATTTCCCAAGTGGCTTAAGGCTCGTAACGCGCTTGTACAAACTTTCCTTTATTACGTTTTTTACTTTTGTTTTAGAGAGAGAAGAGAACGAACTCTACAGGGAAACTATCAAGCCCTAATGTTGTCATGCCAAGGATTCATCCTATGGTTGAGGTTTGAAACAGGGAACTCTTAGACGTTATCATGCAAAGGTTTCAACCTAAAGTTCTATCATCACTTCCTTATCAAAGGAAGTGAGAGTCCTAGGGGATCATGTCAATGGGAAACAGAAAATAACTGCAAAAATTATTAAAGCAGATAACAGCAAAGCCAAACAGTAAAGATGCACATGCAATGCAGCAATACAAGCAGAGGGAGACTCACTCAACCTCTAAGCAATCAAGCAAAGAAAGCAATCAAAACAGACAAGCAAAGGGATCTCAGCTCAGCATTTCAATGCAAACACATCAGCTACAAAAAGAAAAACAATACACAAGCAAGGGGAGGATCACCTCAACCCTTAATGAAAACAAGCAGAGGGAGACTCACTCAACCTCTTAATGCAGTCATGCTCCTAGCCTAAAATATTCTAAATATGGACCTATTCTAGTGCATCAAGCAATGTCAAACAAAGATGAGAAACGAAACCAAGATGAGCAACAAGGAAGTCATCCCAGGCTACATCAGGTTGGATGTGTATCAACATAAGAGTCCATCATGGGCTCAACCTCTTGAGGAATGCACAGAATCCAACCAAGGGGATGATTAGGCTCTCCCAAGAGGGATCCTATGTCAATAGGACAGAAAACTGGGTAATGGTCCTAGACATCAATCTAAGGTATCTGGTTAAAGTGTATCAACACAGAATGTCCACCTCAGGCTCAACCTGTTGAGGAATGCACAAAATCCAACCAAGGGAAGGATTAGGCTCTCCCAAGAGGGATCCTAAGAAAGGGACTTAGAGATGGATGACAGTATATAAACCAAGGGAATATACCATGCCAAGAATGTCAATCCAAGGCTCAACCTCCTGAGGAATGCATAGAATCCAACCAAGGGAAGGATTAGGCTCTCCCAAGAGGGCTCCTCACCAAGACTTGAAAGAGAAAGATAGTGCAGACCAAAGGAATGTACTATACTGGTGAATGTCAATTCAAGGCTCAACATCCTGAGGAATGCACAAAATCCAACCAAATGAAGGATTAGGCTCTCCCAGGAGGGCTCCTCTTCAAGACTTGGAGAAAGAGGGTAGGGCAAAGCCCAGGGAATAAATCACATAGGGGGAAAGAAGGCATCACAACAACTTCTAAGAAACCCTAAAGACTAGTTACAAGGATCACCTAAACTAGGGGAATTCAAAAGCTCTATCAAGTCCTAATCAATGTTATAATGAGGTATCTACCTAAGTTCTATTCTATCAAGAAAGGATTTTAAATTAGAGTTAACTAAAGCTCACTTAAAAGACTAATCTGTGAAGTTATCCTAGTTAGGGTCACCTAAACCATAATCAACTTGTAAAATGGGGGAATAATAGAAAATCAATTCTAAAAATCTAAGAAAAATCCTAAATGATCCTAAATGTGTTAGGGAATCATAGGAGAAAATTCAAAATCAAAACCTAAATCTAAGGGGCCTAAACAATTCCTACATCTCAATGTGTACTAAAAGGAATCCAAAAGGGGGAAGTTCTAAAAACCTATCTCAAAATCAAACTTAGAGTCATCTAAAAAATGTAAGAAAAATCATACAATATCCTACAATGTATCAAAATTCACCATGTAAAAAATCAAAGATTAAATCCAAGCATTGATATGGAAACAAAAATCTAGAAACTAACATGGCATTATTTCTATTCATGGAAAAGCACATAAAAGAAAAACACAAAATTAATTGAAAAAAGAATTAAAAGTGCAATTAAAAAATATGGCAAAATTTTAGACATGTCAAACTATCTACAATATTTTTCTCAAGATTTATTGAGCTCATTTATTATTTTCTATGAATTAAAACAAATAAGCAATCATATAGAAAATAAAAGAAAAATGAATATAAAGTGGAACAGCAGGCGGGTGCAAGAAGTAAGGTTCCTACGTGTTATGCTATTGGGCCTCGCAGCCAGGGGTGTGGTTAGTGAACAACATTGGATAAAGGCCTAAAGTTTCAATTAAGGGAAATGGCCAGGGGGTGTAATAAGTAATGTTCGCGCGTGCTATTCTATTGGGCTGTGAAACGGGGGGTGCGGTTAGCGCATTTTAAGTCCAGTTGAGTCAAAACTCAGCGTTTCATGCATAATGGTGAAGGCCAACTCGCGGATGAATCACGGCTGCACGATGCGTTTAATGAGTCCAGGCAGCGCGCGATCTAACGGATGGGAGCGAAACTGGGCATTTAAAATTAAAATAGAGGGAACATCTGCGCGCGGTGGTGCTGTTCACAGACGGTGGCCGAAATTTTTTCCGGTCATCTTCAACCTCTAGCCAAAAATGCAACTTCCTCATTTCTTCACCAAAATGTGATTTTCTTTAACCAAAACTGTGTATTTTTTCGTGTAGAATTCAAATATCAAATTTGTTTTCACTTTCCTCCATTAAAACTCAGAAATCAATGTCATCCAAGAATCTCTCAAGAAAATTCAACTTTCACAAAACTTAAAATTGAAGCCACTAATCTCTTCCTCTCACTTCCTACATCAACAATCTATGTTTCTTTTCCATTTTCATCCAATAATTAGAGAGATATTCGAACTACAACCTAGGGTGTCAATTCTTGAAGTTTCATGGAACTTAACCAAACTAATCCTAATAGCTTCTACATACTCCAAGGATCATAATTATGTAAAAATGGCGCAATAACTCATCAAGAACAGAGCGTATGGATGAGAAATAAGAACCTTGTTCGGAGCTTCAATGGTGGAGTGCTCTTGCACGAATTTTTGATCAAAGTTGTTCAAAATCGTTCAATGATGCTTGGAGAAGCTTCTTGAATCCTTAATTCCCTCTGAAATGG
Organism: Lathyrus sativus; assembly: GCA_963859935.3. Taxonomy (NCBI): domain Eukaryota; kingdom Viridiplantae; phylum Streptophyta; class Magnoliopsida; order Fabales; family Fabaceae; genus Lathyrus; species Lathyrus sativus. The sequence goes on along the minus strand of OZ012738.1, from coordinate 103,268,603 downwards.
CTTCAAAGTAGAAATTCAATTTTCACCTCTAACAAACTTTTTTCAAGTGCTTCTTACCTCCTCTTACTCTTCCAATCACCAACCCTGTTCTGAAATCTTCAAGAAACTTATATAGAGTTGTTTTGGATCCTTATCTGGCCCAGTTATGGCCCAATTCACTCAATCCAATTTTCTGATTTTCCTCACTTTTTCCTTTGTAATTTCCATGAACATGGTGTGTGGAAGCTTCCAATTCTGTTCATATCAGTTCCTTATGATGCAAGGATCATGTGTGGCTGAGATTGATCCCTTGGAAATGAATGGATGGTTGATTTTGCATTTGTTGCTTAAAGATGAAGAAACCATGAATTTCCACATGTAAATGGCTTCAAACTTGATTTGTAATTTTTCCAATGTTCTTAAAACATCATTTGGACTCAAAACAAGCACAAATATGACATGCTTTGGTTCAAAAATGAATTGACTTGAAATGCCCCTTTTCAAGCTTCCTTTAATGATTCATTCATGAATTCTTCTTCAAGCATTTCTCATTCTAATCCATGTCAATAGATTCTTGGGTAATGGTTGTACAAATAACACCATTTTGAACAACTTTCAAGTTGGACAAAATTCCATTTGAGGTATGTAAGATGGTGAACTTGACCCATAATCAAAATGGCCTATAATTCAAAATTCCCAAAATACCCGTATCTTGCAGAGCTCATAACTTGAGTTCTACAAATCCAATCATGGACTTCTAGTACTTTCTAGAAAGCTAAGACGTTAAGGAACAAAATTCATGTTGGCCCAAAGTTCATGAGAATCATCCTTCTAGGTCAAAAATGTCATGCAAGTTGGTTGACTTTCAAGCTCCAAATTCACATTCATCTGATAATCTGTAACTTGTCTGACTCATAACTTGAATTCTATAGACCCTATCAAGGACTTCTAGTACTCAAATTAAAGATATAATCATGATCTACAACAATCATGTTGAGGTCAAGGTGAGGTGAAAATCACATCTTGAGTTATGTGGTTTTGAAGTTAAGCACCAAACCAGGGGATTTTACACTGTTAAGCATAGCAACCCTAGCTTAGGAACTCCTCACACTTTTGATTCATGATAAGTTGACCTTGGAATCATCCCTTGGGCATCTTAATACATCAATCCATGATCACATGGCTTTGGAATTAGGTCTCGACCTTCTTCAAATCATTTGTTGACCCAGGGTTGACCAGATGAAACCCTAGTTGCACCAATCTTGGTTGTAGCTCGTTATCCTTTGCATATTGACCTGTCTAGGCTTCAAAATGATCTTAAATACTTCTCATGAGATCTCTCAATGTCTCAAGTCCAACTCCCATGGGTTCAAAATCATCTGAGGACTTCCCACAACTCTCAAGTTAGGAGATGTACACACTTGGCTTCAACGACTCTCTCTGAGGATCTTTAACTTCTCTGATGAGGATATCAACCCTTGAACACTTGAATAAACCTCTTAGCTAGCTTCATACCCTTGTGTAGCCCTTGATTGGTAGTCATACCTCTTGATCTCCTGCATACATATCAATGCAATGCAAATGAAAATGCTACAATGAATGCAATGAAACATAAGCTAGGTAAAGAAAGGTTAGGAAAATTTTGGGGTGCAACACCAACCCTCTTTTTCGCAGCGGTGCGACAACTGGCGACTCTGCTGGGGATTCTTCCCATCCCCTGTGCGAGTCAATCCTAGCACTTATGTGTTTTATCTTTGGGTGTGTATATATGTATATGTGTTGTATTTTTACTGTGTTGCATTTATACAGTATTGCATTTGCATTTTACTTTTATGATTTATATCATTATCATATTACTCCGCTGTTGGGTGGGACTGTTCCATTGAGTGATAAGCCAAAACCCAGGCTTGAGGATATCTATAGCATTAGAGCGGAAAGTAGTGATGAACCTGTATGTTTCAGCATGCATTAATCCTCACGAAATTTGCGTTCAGACGAGGTTTTCTTTGAAGACGTTCTATCTTGTACATTATTCGAGAGAGGGTGTTGGATCTGGAAGCTGTCGACTCTGGAGACCGATCATTTGGGAGTCAGCTAAGTGAGGCCACTTCGTTAGACTATGATGCCATACCAGAAATGGTGAACATATCATCGTTTCTTGAAAGTCTGTGACGCTAACGACCGCATAGGATGCCGAATCTTATCAGAGATTAGGTTCATACCTGTAAGAGGGAGGGTTATGCAGGAAACCTTGACCTTCAACCTACCCGGTTCTCTCGTCAGTGTGAACTTTTGATCCTTGATACAGTGGGCTCCTTATATCAGTGTTGTGTTATTTTCTCGCTGAAGCAAAGCTCTGTTTCAACTCAGTCAACAACACAACAATCTTGATCCCCTGTTGCATTTGCATATTCATTTGCATTTTAACATTTGCATGTATTTGTGTTTCAGGTGTATATTTTCTCCTTGATTCTAGTAATCTAATCCACTGTCGTTATGGAGCCTGATTTGAAGAAGAGTGTGTTGTACAAGTTCCCGACACCAGAGATAGGACCTCTGCTTAAGCTAATTTATGTGGCTGATCATAGTGTGATGGAAGATTTCAGAAAGGAGTATAGGGAGGTTTCTGAGTTTTGTTTGTAAGGCCTCTAAGTTTGAGTTAGATGACATTTACGCACTGCTGCAATTTTATGATCCTCAGTTGCGTTGCTTCATGTTCCCAGGATATGTTTTATTGCCGACTTTAGAAGAGTTTGCTCAATTAATAGGAATTCCTGTGTTGGAAGAAGTGCATTTTGTGCACTCTGAGAAGGAGCCTAAGTTATCTAAGTTGGCTGGTGCTCCTCATCTCGATATTTCTAAGTTGGCTTATGTTTCATTTCATTTTTAGCATTTGCATTTGCATAGAATTGTTCTTAATAGGGGATCAGGAGTTTTGTTGTGCCATTCAAGAGGAGAGTCTACTTGGATTCAAGCTCAAGCAAGGGCATTTGTCCAAGCCATCAGGGTTTCATCACCATGGAAATTTCAAAGCTCCTTGAGGGGAGAGGTTTGTGTATTGGTATCACCTTATATCCTGAGGATCATCAAAGGGTTATAAAGAGTTCATGAGGCCTTGTTCTTGGTTACTACATGTTTTAAAATCTCATTGAGTACCCTAGGGGTCATTGTGGAGCTTGAGTGGTCATTCAATTCATGTGCAAAAGCCACAGTCAAAGGACATGGAACTAGGTTTTAATCTGGTCAACCCAAGGTCAACTGTGGTCTTGAGGGGGTTTATAACTTGGTTCTAAGTCATTGAGGACATGATAAGATCAAATCAAGAAGAGTCAAGAGCTCAAGAAGTTACTAAATTAGGGTTTTAGATGATTTTAGTGTAAAATCCCCTTCTTTAGTGCCTAACTTCAAGGACATTTTTCCCTATGATACAAGCTCAATCTCATTTTCATGAAAACATGAGACTTGTTAGAAATGTTCCAAGCTTTCCTTTGAGTACAACAACTCATCCATTGAGTTTGTACATCTCAAGTTATGATGTCAACAAGTTAGAGTCCTCAGATGGAGAGACTTTTGGTCAACTTAAAGTCAACCCACTTCCAAGACATTTTTGACCTAGAATAAAGTTTCTCATCAACTTCAAGTGAACACGAAAGTTGTTCCTCATCGTCTTAGCTTTCCAAAAAGTCCTAGAAGTCCTTTTTGTCATTTTTACATCTCAAGTTATGGATCTCACAAGACAAGGGTTTTTTTGGAAAGTCCATTATAGGTCATCTTTGTCAATGGTCAATTTCATGAATTTATGGACCTCAAATGCAATTCCAACCAACATGAAACTTGTGCCTAATGGTCTTAACTCCACATTGAACTCAAAATTCATGAAGATTGATGGATTATATGGCTATGTGAACCATTTCAAGGTGGAAAATTTGATTTTTTGTCATGACTTGAATGCCTTACATTACAAGTCATATTTTGCTTCATTTTTGATTGGTTTAATACCATTACATGACCACAAAGATAATTGCCTCATTTGTGCCAACATGAAAGGAGATTATAGGCCACTTTTTTTCAAATTCATGCCTAAAGAGTCAAGCACCAAAACTTTGTACAAAATCATTGTACATGACTAAAAATGATTCATTTCCTTTCTACACACTACACAATATCAGTTGCTGTCCCAAAGAGAGTGAAAGAAGCCAAGACCTGTGTGTGCTTCTGTCGCGGGGAAATTTGGATATCAAACTATTGATTAGTTTGAATCTTTAATTCAATTTGCAACCGAACTTTGATTTTGTCCAAAGGAAGGGATAAAGATCGAAATTCCCACAATGCAATGCAAATGCAAGCTAGAGAGTTATAGGTTCGGGGGTTGGTTAAACTTAGGGAAGGTACTAGCATCCTAAGTTTCTGTAGTATCCTACATGAACCTCTTGTTTTATATTGTTTATTGCTAAGTGTTTATCTGCTTAAGGTATAAAAGACCTAGGGGTTTATTTCTAAGTATACTCGATAAGATATCGCATCTTATGCCTACATATCCTTACGGGAGTGGAATCAGAGTATTTTGTAGTTCCCCTAAAGGGTTTGAGGAGTTCTCTGACTGTGGTCAAAGTTCCTACGGGTTTAGGGTAGTTGTTTGATTGATCTTAGGAGAAAAGATGAATTATCATTTTAAGGGAGATTTAACCGCCACAAGTTGTAGGAGTGTAGTTTTTGCATCATCTTAAGAGAAGGGCTCAAGTACTCGGATAGGGATCGACGAGGTATGCTTTTACCTCTCTTAAGGCAAAGTTCCTACGGTATTGACTGTAATTGATGTGGGGTGGAGATTCTATCTCGCTTAAGATGATTTGGCATCTTTCTCTAATGTGTTTGAATATTGTTTGATTTGAATTGTATTTGTTTGTATCTAAGTTGTAAAAGATAACGACCCTTCCTATGGGGTATGATCTATCTTAATTGATCAACTTGAATGGGATCAAGGATCGTAGGGGAGAATGATGCAAATGTGAATGCACTACACACAATTGTTGAATCATGTGTAGGTTTTTCCTTTGGATAGAATGCGGTGCGATAAAATAAATGATAAATGGCAGTAATGTTAAATTACGGAAAATAAATTGCGGAAATAATAAAGGGGGAATAAGTAAAGCATACACATACGCATGAAAGCGCTGAAGTGTGTGAGAGTGAATGTGTCGTGAATGTGAGTGTGTACGATTAGGTTGTTTTTTACGCTGTTGATTGTTTTTTAGGCGAGGTTGAATTGAGCAAGAGATTGTTTGAGTTTGAATTATAAGAAAATGTTGATTTGATTTTAGATGAGATTTAAAATTAAAGTCTAAAGTCTAATAAGACGCTATGAAGGTTAATTTATTAAGTAAAATAATTTGCTCTAATGTGAGAAGTTGATTATAAAAAGTTGCTTATTTCTTATACTTAAATGTTTTAATAAAATACATAAACTATATAAAAGGTTTTTTTTTTTATGAGTAAACAAAGTTTTAATAAGATGTTATTTTAAAAGATTAATTAACAATTAGCACGATAATTAAAAAGTTATTAATATTTTAAGAAAAAAGCCATATTATTTAAGATTTATCAATTATTAATAAAAAAGGTATAAGATATATCTAATAAAAAACAAACTAAATTAATAAAGTTAATAATCATTTTTATTGGGTTAACTGATTTTAAATAATTGTTTTAATATTAATATATATAAAAAGGTTTTTTTAATAAATAAAACAGAAAGAAGCCACCGATTATTTAAATAAATAAAAAAGCTGGTTAACTTAATAGGGATTATTAAATTATTTTAAAAAAACTTAATTAATGGTTAATTAAAGGATTAAAATGTTTATTAAAATAAAAACTGATTTAACGAATAAGAGGTAAAAGGATTAGAGGGTGATTACGGTGAGTGTGGTGACGTGTGTGCAGAAGATCAAAATACAAATTGCAAAATTGAAAAAAAGCATCGAACCCTAGCCCCCTTTGTATCCCCAAATCGAAATTGTTTCCCCTTTCGATCTCTCGTTATCCTTGCCTTCATCAAATCGCGGTCGATTCCCTCCTTTTCATCTTGTTTCGAACCTGAAAACCAAAATTGGATGCATCAATAGCTTAAGAATTCGAAAAAGGATAAAGTGTTACCGACAGTTTGGTGATCGCAGCGGCGCCGGAGATGGTGTTCCGTCTGTTTGTGTTTGTGGTGACCGGGGATGGAGTCGTCGGCTCAAAGAGATAAGTTTCTTCCACTCAGAACCTCAGTTCACACACTTAGGGTTTTTTTCTTCGGTAGCTTCGATTTTGTACGATAGGTTTTTTCATGAATGACCTCTTCTTCTACTAGCCTCCTTATATAGGCCTCTTAGTGAAAAACGATTTTGGATGAACATTGAATATTAATTTGAATGTTGATTTGTTGCTGATTTGGATATTCCATTTTTAGGATAAATCAAATTGAAAACTTTCCTTTTTCAAATGATTGTAGTAATGACTTGTTAATCTTCTGATTTTGTGATTCAATTGGGAATGGATTTGATTTGATCCTGAATAGAATCTCCAATCTTCAAGGAATATTCCCTAACCGTTTCTTTTGATCGTGACCTGGCAGGTACAGGTAGTAACTATTTGGGCCAAAGGATGAATTAGAAGCCCAGAGGGGGGGAATTCGTGTTTGATGCGTCCAGTGGGAATTTCACGAAGAACAAAGCTGGTGGTGAAGAGTAGCAACCGCAAGCATTCTCAGGGTATACTTCTCCTTTCAATCCAATCTCTATCCCTTTCTCTTTTGGCATGCCGAGGCAGCTGGTGTGATTAGATTAATGGCATATTGCAGAGATGTTCTTATGCCTTGTGTGATTGTTCGTTTGATGTTAAGCAGCTACTGTCCATTGAGCTGTCATTTGGTTGGTTTGTTCTATCATCAATAGAAGCTGCAAACTCGTTGGCTCCATTCACAACTGCGTAATGCGACTTTGCATCAGATTGGTTGAACTTGGGGGAGAGGCTGTTGCTGAAGGACAAGGAGATGAGCAATATTGATGCATATAAGGTTGCAAATTAGTGCGCTTGGTTAAGCATTGTGGATGACATGCTAACTACCGGCACTGTTATCTTTTATGACAGGTATTGGCTGGTTTCTTCATGGATCAAAGTATTGGTGCCTTTTTCCAAGAGTTTCGTGATTCGCAGTCATTTCAAAGTTGTCGTTTGGAGTTTCTTCAAGAATAGGGAAGGATGAGCTATAAGGTAATCTTCTGATTTATCAATAATTGATGCGTATGAATCCTGAGTCGGTGTTATCTTGTATCTGTTCTAATCCAATCTTATTGTTCCATGTGTTGATGAGGGAGCTTGGAAGCACTTGGATGAAGGACTTGTTATGGTGTAGAACATAGTCGAGGGTGCTGCGTTCACATATTTTGATTTGTATGCATTATCCATTGGAAGATTTTGCTCCAGAAGCTGCAGGTTATCATCAAAAGTTTCAATTGAGTTGTTGCCTCATCATCTCTGATTCCAATATATGCTTTAAAGGTAGCCTTATATCCAAAAAGTTTGTCTTCGTAAGTTTCAAATGGCCCGATTGTGATATCCAACTTAGAGTCCAATTCCATCCAGGCTATGTCAGACTCATAATAATCATTTGAAAGGACAGCATCAGCCTTGCTATGTAGCAGTTTCTTCAAACTTGTTGAGTTAATAAAGTCTCCAGCTTTATGCAATGATTTAGCAGCTTTTACAAGAAGAGACTTGTACTCTTGAGAATAAGGAACTATGTGCAACTCCTTAGAAGAAGCTACTTTATCATTGGACAGACCAGAATCTAAGGTAAACTCACTCTACCTTTTAATAACAGTGGAAAGCTTGTTGTCTCTGTCTGTTGATCCTTTGCTAGGCTGTATTTCCATACATTAAACTCCATTTTGTTCATGTCAGGGAGGTAGAAATTAGCACCGGAGGGTTTAAGGATTGGGAATGCTGCTCTGTATTCCAGACCTTTCCACTCTCTAACTGTCTTAGTTGCTTTAGAGAGCAGCTTTATTGCTGAATCTTTTTATGAAGTAATGGACCAATGTTCAGCTGGATGGGCAGAGTACTCAATGTGCCTGAGCTTGTTCTTGAGGTTAGTAATCAAACCTGTAACATGTTGAATACGGTCTCGTAACACTTTCCATTTTTTCATTCTCCTCTTGAATTGTCAATAACTGATTGAGTGGATCCGGTGATTGTAGGCAAGCTACGTTGAGGATTCAGTATTTGATAGACTTGTTCGAATATGGGCCGGTAAATCATCGACGCCTGCTCGTATAGCCTTTGTGATTCTGAACACAGGTAGTAACCGTGCTTTCATTTTCAAATTGCTTTTATCAATGGTCCAAACATCTGAACAGAAAATGGAGCTTTCTTCTGCTGTATATATAAAATGTCCTGCTGTTTTCTCTGTATGCAGGGACTTTAGGCAAGTGGTTTGTTTTGACTAACCGCTTAGTGTCGACGGTTGGAGACATGGCATGAACGATTTTCTCTAGACTTCCTAATTTCTTATTAATGGTTGGTTCTGATTGTACTTATAATTCATACTAAAGCTTTCCTGCTTATTCCTATTCCTGTAGGAGTAAAGGGTAGAACTCATCACTATATCGGGAGTATGAAGTTGCAGAACTCTTAATACCACTCCGCGCTAGTTTCGGTTCCAACAACAACTTTGAAGCAGATGCCGCAATGCTAGTTGAATCTTCCGGTCCCAACATCTTCAAGAAGGGCACTTTGTAGACTTTTCTTTCTTATAAAGTCTGGAATTATGATGACTTGTAGTCTCCTTGGTAATTAATGGGGATTTGTAATAACATGATACTAGGAATTTGCCAAACACGTCGTTCTATGTGTTATGTCATTTGTGAACTCATCCTTATCTAATATGTATTTTATGATAATAATGAATCTTGGTGTATGGCCTCTTGAATATTTGTGTTGAGGAATGATGATCTTGAAACCGGGCTTTAGCTCTTCTCGTCTTGAGGCAATCTAACAGTATCATAAATATTGGTAGCAACTTTTGTAATCTAGTAAAAAAGGACCTTGTGTTGTTGTAACTTTGGTGACAGTTTGCGATTATCGTGTTGGCTTGCATTTGGGTTGTGCCAACCTTGAATTTAGGCACTTGTTTGAAAAAATTGAAGTCTTGGAAACTCTCGAGGGACTGGCTTTGAGAAAAAAAACTTCAATCTTGTAACACCTTGAATAATAAGTTTCAACCTAATTTGGATTCCAAAATGTTTGTAACCGGTGCTCTGAGTAAACCATAAGTGTGAACCTTACGTTGATGAAATTTTGCCATAACCTGATTTCAACACTGATAACATATTGCTCACAAACTGGTTTTCCATATTTAGAGATTTAAGTGACCATGAATTCACCATAAGAGGCAATCTTGAACATAAGAGTGTAACATCCAACAAAATATTCTCATACAAACATGTCTGTTGTCATCCTCCAACATGATTTAATCTTATTGAAACTCCTTCAATGGCTCTTGGAGATTGGTCAATATTAGAATCTTGAATCTTTTGGTCTGAACCTTGAATCCGCATAATTCTGCACTGGAAGGCTACGTAAAACCTGTCAGAGATGTCTAACAAACCAAAATAATCCTGCACGCATTCGTTAGTCCTGATAAACATGTATAGGAGCGGAAAGATAAAACGTAATAAAAATGTACAAAAGGGTGGGATCTTAAGGTCAAGAATTAGGGTGCAACAACTTCAAAAGATAAATTTTTGGTCAAAATTTGAAACTACATGATTCCACCACTATGGGCCTGCATGACAATCAGAAACCCATCATATAAGAGCTGAGGACTTGCCCTAATTGCTCAGACTTGGCTGCTTGCGTGAGAGGAGGGAGGACAACTCAAGAATTCTTCATTTTTTTCTCATTTACGAATCACACATTTCACTGCAAATCAATTCCAACTAAGTCTTGATTCTTCTTCACAAGATTCTAAGGAACAAATTGGAAGCCATAAAGTGAAGCTTGCAAGCCTTAGAAGAGGCAATGAAGCTGCTCCGTTCAGTAAGTTTCTTCGCTCTTTTTCTCTCATTCTAGGCATGTTTTAGGGACATTCTGGGTTGCATCTGAAGCCCTACCTATGGTAGGAAATGTTTGAACCATTGATATGTTTGTATATTGAAGTTTTAGATCATGCTATCATTTTATCATGCCTTCGATTCTCCTTATTCATGAGCCTTTTTGAGTTTTGGTGGATGGATTTGAGATCCTTGTGAGCTCAACTTTCGTTTGGTACAGAATCCACCATTTTTATGGAGGTTTCATACCTGGTCTCCGGAGAGGTGGACAGAGAAGACGACCGGAGCCCTAGCTCCAGCGTCTAGTCTGTTTTCAGGGCTGAGATGACTCACCACCCTTTGAACCTTTGACTTTCTTGTGTGTTCATTTCCAATTGGCTTGACCAGGTGCCACGCATGCGTTGAAATCCAAATCGGATTAATGAAATGATGCGTTTCATTTTATGAGTTGAGTTGATCTGGATTGGGATGAAATGGATAATCACACCCCCACCTTTATGGCCATGCGCGCAGATTACCTTGGTTCAGTTCATTCTGAAATTACTCTTGCACCTCCCAGCTTGTTTATCTTATTTTATTTCTTTTTTAATTTATGTTTTCATTTTATAATTTTAAAAATAGCTCCAATTGTCAAAAAATTCCACAAAAATTATTTCCTGGTATTTCAAAGTTTTATTTAATTTTCTATAATTTTTGTTTCTGATTTTATTTTTATTTTCAATTTTATTTCAATTTTGCAATTAAATGCCTTTATGGTTCATACCTTGTTTGATATATTTCATTTGAACCTCTAATGCAAGTCCCCTATGATCAATGCTTCTTCTCCATTTATAGGATGAATTGAAGTGTCTTTGAGGGTGGATATGGTTCATGATTGATCATTTTTTGGTTGACTTTGAGTTAATTTTTCTTGTCCCTCGATTTTTGCTCGATAAGGTTGAGCACCATCAATTCTTGAATTATTTGGTGATGCCTTGAGATGAATTTTACTTTGATATCTTGGGTTTTGTTTGTCACTTAACCTAGATTTATTGTGCTTTTTATTTGGAATCTATTGAACAATATTTCTATTTTTGATGAAGCTTGCAAGTCAAGTCATCTAAAAAGAGGTTCATACAAATTTGTTTGACCTAGTTCCTTTGGGAGATGACTTTTATGGATCCCATATGCACCTTATGAGTTTTGATACTTGTTTATAGCATGATTAAGGTGCTGGTTCTTTGGCTTTAGGTCATACACTTGTGTAACTTGTTTTACAAGTTACTTAGAAGTTAGGCATTTCCACTTGTTTTTAAGTGTTGAATTGATGATAGAACCTTGTTTCTTTCACTTGCCATGACTTGGTTGATGATTGTGTTTTGTTTCCAATATTGTTGTGAGATTTCATTTATTTGATATACCTTTGCCCCATGTGCTTTGATCCTCATTCAAGATGATTTGGTGTTCATGTTTATGCTTTGAGCTTGTCTTGGATGATGGATCACTTCTTGCACTTGTTTGCTCTTTCTTTTGCATGATCAATTTGAAATGTTTGGTTGAGATCATATACAAAACATCTAGAGTGTTTAGCATATAAGTACTTGAGGAATGATGGTTGGGGGGCCTCCTCTCATACTATCTAGAGTGTTTAGCGTATACCCTTTGGGCGATATGCGACGCATTTGCCCTCAAGTCATAGTCATTAGTGCAATATGAGTTGCAAACTTAACTCAATTCACTTCTTCATAAAAACACAAAACAAAACATCAAACCTTTTTATCCTTCAGGATTCTTTAAAAATCATTTTCAGAAAGAGTGTGTTAAGTCTTGGTTCTACCGCAAACAGGCATCGTCCCTAACTGCTAGAACGAAGGTTTAACCCTACTCAGTTAAAACACTTGAACCAATATGTAGTCGTGTCAGCCTGAACTATGTTTGCTCTGATTTCTCGTACCAGACGAGGATACGTAGGCACAAGACGATGATGTCTTGGCGAACAACCTTCCCCCCTTTCACCCGTAGTTTTCCGAACTACGTTGGCTCTGACTTTCCTATTGCACGAGGGAATACGTAGGCATAGAGCGACGATGCTCTATCGAGTCTCTTTTCTTTTCTTTCATCCTTGTGAGCCAACCTTTTGATAGATTAACACCCTTTTAGATAGCTAACAAGCATGGATCCCGTTGAGTACAATGGATGTGAGGGGTGCTCATACTTTCCCTTTGCGTAACCGACTCCCGAACCCAAGATTTGGTTGCGATGACCTTGTCTTTCCCTTTTTGTCAGGTTTTCTTGCGATTTGGGTGTTCAAACCTTCCCCTTGCTTTTTACTATTTTGTTTGCAAAAGACGCTTGATGTTTTTGATAAAACGTTGCATACATAAACTTATGGGGCTTTGCTAACCATAATTGAAACAATTATTTATTTGAATGATGTCATGGACGATGACCGAGATAGCCTTTATTGCATATAGGACACATTGCTTGTTTGTCATTTGCAGGACTTTGTTTCAGAGGTGCTTCCCTAGTAAGGTCGCCATGTCTCTATCCCCACAAGGTGAAGATGTCAGATTGGAAGTATCCCGCCAGCGATAATGTGCATTTATCCCCAGTAGATCGAAATTATAATGTGCACTTATCCCCAGCAGGTTGAAATTGTGTTGTGTACTTATCCCCCAACAGGTTGAGATTGAATTTCCCCGGCAGTGGCGCGCGTATATCTCCAGCAAGTATTTGGGATTATTCCTCCAACATTGGGACAAGTTCAGTGGTGTTTCCCCATAGAGTCTAAGTCATGGACTCATTTCCCCAAGAAGAGGTTGATGTCGGTTCCCTCGTTGAGTCTTATTCTCATTTCCTTAGGCAGAGGTTGATGCTGATTTCCTCGATGAGTATTCTCCAGTGAAGTCGTTTTCCGCAGCAGAATCTAGTGGTTATTGGTGTTCTTCAGAGCGAGATGTCGGGATGATTCCCCATTTGTTTGTTTTTCTCAATCCCCTACAGAGCAGATTTTATCCCCAGTAGAGTGGATTTTATTCCTCGCAGAGTGGGATTGTCCCTAGAAAAGTGTTATTCTGGAAGGCCGTTCAGGGCATTTTCCGTAGCAAAATCCAGTGGATATTGGTATTCTCCAAAGCAAGAGTTTTTGGGATAGTTTCCCAACTAATCTTATATCTAATTCCCAACAGAGTGGAGCTATAAAAAGTGATGTCTCAAACTTTACACCAAAAGGTTTTAAATTGTCCAAACTTCCACAATTCATTCTCACACACCCTAATGTTCATTTGCTGACCCAAAAAAGAATGTATGAGAGCCATACCCGTGTGTGCACATGGATGAAAGTTTTTGACGAAAATTGAAAATCAAATGAATAAGCCAATATGGGCCTGCATGGGACTTCAAAACCCATCACATGTAAACCTTAAATGAAACCCTAATGCTCAGGAGGAAGCTTGCTGCGCAGAGAGGAGAGAATCCCTCAAAATTTCACAAAACTTTCTCATCTTCGAATTGGTATTTTTCCCTAAGCTTTCATTCAAACTAGTGCTCATTTCATCATCACCAAAGTGTAAGGATTAGATTAGCAGCTTGAAACTGAAGCTTACACGCGGTTTGAAGAGCCAACATAGCAGCTCCGTTAGGTAACCTTCTTTGAACTCAATCTCTCACATTAGACACTTTTTAAGGTTAATTTTGGGAGCATCTAAAGAACTATCTAGTATAGGAAATGTTTGCATAGTTTTTGCATCTGTTTGTAATGATTTCAGTTTGAGAATGAGGAATCCGTAGCTTGTTTTCACATGGTTACATGAACCTTTTTTTTTAAAATGGAGGGTATATTCTTGCTCTACGTGACTAGGGCTTTGTTTTGGTACCAAAATCTGTGATTTTTATGGTGGTTTCATGTTTGAACTCCGGTGACCTTCCCGGAGAAGACGACCAGAGCCCTAGCTCCGGCGTCTGGTTTGGTCTGAGATGAATGGTGATGTGGACCATTGACCCTGCACGCGTGTCTTTTGACTTTGAGTTGGCATCCAGGTGTATTAATGAAACGCGTCGTTTCATTTAAATTCTGATTTCAATTGATTTGGGCTTTGCCCAAGTTATTATTGACACCCCCTTGTGGAAGGCCCATGCGCGTATTACACAGGATCCCAGTTCATTCTGTTTTTACTAACACACCCCTCCTTCTTTGTTTATTTCATTTTATTTTATTTTGTTTATTATTTCAACTTCAAAGCATTTAAAAATAGTTTTACATATTACAAAAATCCAAAAAAATATTATTCTGATATTTCAAGATGTTAGGATATTTTTTCATTATTTTTATTTTATTTTTCTATTATTTTTAATATTTTTAATGCAATTAATGATTAAATGTGTTTTTGGTTTGTACCTTGAATTGAAATGGATCATTTGCCCTCATTTAAATATCCCCTAAGACCAAATTTTCTCTCCCACTTAGGTGATGGATTGAGTTATTTTTGAGGGTTTATTTGAGGTATTAATGATCATTTTTCAATCATTTCTCATTGGCTTTTTATGGACCCTCGATAAACACTCGATAAGTTGAACACCTTGCATTGTTTTATACAATTGGTGGTGCTTTGAGTTAAATTTTACCATGAGCTTTTGCATTCTGATTTGTGTTTGATTCAACTTGATTTGGGTATTTTATTTGGAATTTATTGGAGTCTTCTTCTATTTTTGGTGATTGCTTCAAGTTCAAGTCATTTTAATGATGTGTATGCATACACTCTTGACCTAGTTTTTGGGATATGATCATGAGTGATCCCTTGAGCACCTCTTAAGCCTTGCTAGCTTTTTTTAACATGATTGAGGTGCTGCCTTGCATGTTTAGAGGTCAATTGCTTGTGTACCTTGTGCCACAAGTTTCTTTTTGATCATGCCTTTACACTTGTTTGAAGTGTGAGATGTTTAGATGGACTTTGGTCCTCTAATTGAACTTGATCATGCTTGTCTTTGATTGATGTTTTGATCTTGAATTTTAGGTATACCATTTGTGTTTCACTTCTGCCCTTAGTGGTTTTGATGCTTTTTCATGATGATTTGGTGGTGTTGATTCCCCTTTGAGTTTGTCATGAGCAATTGAACTCCCTTTGCTTTTGTTGTGTTGCATTTCTTTACTTGAGCATTGATTAAGGGTTTGGTTGAGTTGATTAAGATGTGGTGGCTTCCCCACACTCTTTCCTCCTTCCCTTCTTGGCTATGCATCCTTTGTGTGCTTTTTGTGTAACACCTTTGCTTCTTGATGATTGATGGTACTTGGCTGTAGGAGTTTACTTCTCCCATTTCATCTTATCTCTCTTGACTTGTTTAAGTCTTCCATATTTGTATCTTGTATTTGTTGCATTGTTTCATATTTGCATTTGTATTTGCATTTGTGTTTGCATTGGTGTTTGCATCTCATACCTCTTTATCTTTCAAGACTTCTTTAAGTCTTTCATTGCATTTTCATCTGAGATTGATTATGTTTGGTGTTTACTTGTGCTTCTTGCCATGATCCCTTAGGATTCCTAGTCCCTCTGTATAAGTTGGGAGTAGGAGAGACATTAGGCTTTCAATCTTTTGCATGATAACATTAGGTAGTTCCCTTTTCAATTCCAACTTTAGGACCATCTTGCATGACAACATTAGGGTTTATCAGTTCCCTTTAGAGTCTTGTGTCTTCTCTTCTCATCTCAGAACTTCTTAAGACACTTAATAAAGGATAACAATTGTTGTACGCTACGAGCCTTAAGTACATAAGGAATGATGAGCGGGGGACCTCCTTTCATATTGTCTAGAGTGTTTAGCGTATGCCCTTTGGGCGATATGTGACACATTCACTCTTATGTCATATCTTTAGTGAAACATGAGTTACAAACTAACTCCATTCACTTCTTTTTATAAAAAACACAAACAAAAATTCAAACCTTTTCATCCCTCGAGATTGTCTCAACTTAATTTTCAGAAAGAGTATGTTATATTTCCGTTCTACCGCAAACAGGCATCGTCCCTAACTGCTGGAATTGAAACGTAACATTACTCATAAAAAACACTTGAACCAACCAGTGGTCTAGTTTGCCTGAACTACGTTTACTCTGATTTCTCATGCCAGATGAGGATACATAGGCATAAGACGGTGATGTCTTGGCGAGCAACATTCCCCCCCATCACCCGTAGTTTCCCGAACTACGTTGACTCTAACTTTCCCATTGCACGAGGGAATACGTAGGCATAGGGCGGAGATGTACTATCGAGTATGTTCCTTCTCTTCACCCTCGTTTAGCAGTAACATTAGATAGTTTTCACCCATAGATTAGAAAACAAGCATGGATCCCGTTGTGTACAACGGACGTGAGGGGTGCTCATACCTTCCCCTCATGTAACCGACTCCCGAACCCAAGATATGGTTGCGATGACCTTATCTTTCCCTTTCTCTTAGGTTTTCTTAGATCATTTCCTTTCCCTCTCTTTTGGGATAAATAACATTCGGTGGCAACTCTTCTGTCTAGTTTGCCGGCCTCTTTTTTCGCAATTACGACAGATATGTAGGCACAAGATGCGAGTCTTGGCGAGTATACTTAGGACTAACCCCTTAGGTCCTTTTCTTTACCCTTTAACCTTTAGCATTACCCCTTTAGCAGATAACCATTAGCAATAACACATTTTAAACAAGAGGTTCCAGTAGAATACTATAGAAGTTTAGGATGCTAATACCTTCCCTAAGCTTAACCAACCCCCGAACCCTAGATCTCTCCCCGCATTGTGTTTATGATGCAAAATAGGTTTTTCCTTCGGATAAATCAAAGATCAGCTGTGAATATGAATTAATATTCAAGTTAATCCAATAACTTAACATCTAATTTTCACCGCAACAGAAATGACGACTTCACCGAGGATTTCTTATATTTTATTATTGTGGGTTTCCCTAACTTGTTTTATTCTTGTGTTTATTGCTATATATTTGCTTATTTGTATATTTTCTATTTGTATATATGCTTATTGCTTTTGGGTTGATATATTTGTGTGGTGAGATAAGTCCTACACCCGGACTTGAGTGAACTTATTTTAGGAAGGTGATATATTCGACGAGGCTTATAGGGAGTGGAATCCCGACCAAGCTGACTTGAGAATCACCGCTCAGTTGAGGCCCTCTCAAAAAAATTACTGTTGAATGAGTAATCGTGAAAACATTCACTATTTTCGACCTTGGAGGTTGTGATACTGGGAACCGTAGTTACCTTTAACCCCACTCGGCCTTTCTTAGGACATAGTGCAATGACTATAAAGGAGTAGTCCCAAAGTAGTTGTTACGCGATACTACACTCAAAAGAGGTCAACAAACCAATGCCTGTTCCATTTTTATGGCTGGAGCCGTCGAAGTATAACTTCCAAAGTTCTAGTTCGACATGATTTAAAATGTTTTCATTTATGGAGTGGTCGACAATGAAGTCTGCCACTATTTGTCCTTTAACCGCCTCCAAAGGTTTATAAGTTAAAGAATACTCTGTTAATGCTAGTTCCCACTTCCCTATTCAACTATGCAAGATAGGTTGGACAACATGTGCTTGATGATATCAAAATGCGAAGAGACATATACATCAACTGGTTTTATATATTACTTCAGTTTCATACAAGATAAACACAAGCATAGACATAACTTTTCTATCATGCTATATCTAGTTTGTGCATAATTCAAAACTCTATTGAGGTAGTAAATGGATCTTTCGACGCCATTCTCATCCTCTTGAGCTAATATGCTCCTTAAAGTCTTGTCTGATGCTGCTATGTACAGCCTCATACTCTTGCTCTTGCAAGGTGGCGAAAGCACTGGAGGGTGACTCAGGTAGTCTTTGATTTTGTCAAAAGTCTCCTATTGATCTATCCCTCATTTGAATCCTTCTTTACTAAATTGAAGCAATGGTTAGAAGGCATGTGTTTTTCTACTTAGGTTTGATATAAACCTTCTCAAGAAGTTTATCTTACCCAGTAGTGACTGCAGATCACTCTTCGTCGATGGCGCTTTCGCTTCCATGATAGCTTTGGTATTGTTTTGGTTGATTTAGATCCCCTTTTTGTGGACCACGAAACCTAAAAAATCTCCCTCCTGCGCGCAAAATGCACATTTTAGAGGGTTCATCTTAAGACCATATTTCCTCATCCTTATAAAGGACTGTCGAAGATGATCCATATGTTCTCTTCCTGAAACTGACTTAACCACAATGTTATCAATGTATATCTGCATGAAAGTCTCTATATAATCATGAAAAATTGAGTTCATTTCCTGTTGATATGTTGCCCCAGCATTTTTTAGGCCAAAAGGAATTACTACCCATTCCTAGGTGCCTAAGGCTTCAGGACAACGAAAAGGTGTTTTGGGAACATCATCTTCTGCAATGAAAATCTAATTATATCCCGAGTATCCATCTAGCATACTAAGGTACTCATGTCCTGCGGCGAAATCGACTAGCATCTCTGCCACATGCATGGAGTACTCATCTTTAGGAGTTGTTGAACTTAGATCCCTAAAGTCTATGCAAACTCTTAAAGACCCATTTTTCTTAATGACTGGAACAATATTAGCCATCTATTTAACATACCTGGCGGTGCGGATGAACTTGCAGCGACGAAGTCTTTTGACCTCCTCTTTTATTTTCGAGAGAATTCCTAGGGCGAAACGCCTTGGATTTTGCTTGATTGGCTTTTTCCCAGGCTTGATTGGCAGCTTGTGCTCGACCAACTCCCTCTTCAAACCAAGCATCTCATCGTAATCCCAGGCGAAATAGTCTTTATACTCTCGCATTAATTAAATAATTTCGACCTTAAGTTGAGGGTCAAGGTTGGCACTTACATATATTGGCCTTTTGACCACCCCTTCCCCTAGATCAACCTCCTCCAATGGGTCCTACACTAGCATCTTGACATCATTCGCTAGTGGATCCTTTTCGAATCCTAGAGGCTCTTCATCATAGATGGCATCAAACCTATGGTCTTGCTCTTCGTCCTGAATCTTGTCAGGTGGTTCCGGGTCGAAGTATTTTCCAGGACCTTCTTGGCAAGATTCTAACTTGTCCTCTTCAGCCATCTGGTTATTCGCATCCTCCAAGGTTGCCTGAGGTTTAGTTTTGGCCACGTTGGCCAAAATTCTTTGTAGTGCTGCGAACTCAATCATTGTCACTAAATTCGCTTCCCCAACCTGTGGGGTCTACTGGAGTTTTGCCAAGGTACGGGAGTCTCTCCCCTTGCACCTCTTTGTCCCAACAAAAACCGTCGACAGGGTGCAAGTACAGTGAGCAGAACGTTTCCTCGTCTGGGACAAATTCGAAGTCTGCTGGGGCACATGGGCCTATGCTAGCCAGATGTTTATCAAACTGCCTCTGGTCGACATGGTTTATGGGCGCTCTGAAGTACCCTTGGTCAGCTTCGATGTTCTCCACAATGTCGTCTGGCCTCTAAATAGCAATTCGATGGTGTATGGAAGATGCTACTCCCCCAATTCCATGGATCCATTCTCGTCCTAACAGTAGATTATAATTGGCCTTCGTTTCCACCACCATGAAAACGGTAGGTCTTGTTATTGTTCAACAGTTAGGTCCACCTGTATCACCCCCATTGTCGAACCAACCTTGCCTTCGTAATTCGACAAGACCATGTTATGTGGCTTTGTATCGGTGTCGTATTTGCCAATTTTGTTCAGTAAGAAATGTGGCATCAAGTTCATTGTTGCACCACAATCTGCCATAATCTTATTTACTGGCACATTTTCCACCTTTCCTTTGATATAAAGGGGATTCAAATAATTCTTCATTGCCTCTGTGGGCCGCTCGAAAAAGGCATTTTTCTCCTCCACGCAGCCATTGTTCATAACATAGTAACACACAGGTTTGCGTGCCGCCATTTCTGCCTCAGTGTAGGCATCCAAATTTTTGACCTCCGAGATTCTGTCAAAATCCTAGGCATTACTGACACTACGTTAACCAGGATATCTAGAGAGGCGTCAGAGTTACACTCAAAGTTATCAATCATATCGTCATCATCTTCGACTGGTTTTTTACATCCCACTTCTTAAGAAGGAAACAACCTTTGTCCCACAGGCATTTTTTCAGCAGCCTTCGATTGGCCCTCTTTATTTTCAGTAATGGCATTAGTACTGGATTCTGCCTGATTTTTCAATGAGAACTCCCTAAGGGCTTTCCTTCTTCGCTGCTCTCTTCTCCACTGGGATCGTGTCATTGGATTCTTCCCTTTGTAGTTTTCAAAGATATGTGCAATCTTGGAGGATTGGAATTCCTTTCAATAGGTAATTGAGGATCCTTGATTAACTTCGAAATTTTTCCATTTTTGTTGTCCCCTTTGTCTGTCCTCATTAAGTCTCACCCATTTGCCATTAGAAATCTCGAAAAACGGCTTAAAGGTAGCAAGCCTGGCCCTTGGGGCCCTAATGTTAGGTTCAGGATTTCTTGGGATACTGCCTCGATGGTCGCAACTAGGTCTCACCCACTTTTGTTTTAATTTGCGTGCCCCTTCGATTTTCTGGGCAGCCTTCATGTCGAAGATGGCACTACATCTAGGACACAACATTACACTGGATCCCTTCTTCTGGAAATGGTGGAGGAATTCGACGATGGACTCCTTGTGGCTTGGATATGCCACTTTGTTGTGTTCTTCCTGACAACTTGATTCATCGTTCCTCATGGTCTCATGTGGTGTTATTCCCACCATGTTCACGTCGACGTCCTCCCTCAGGTTGAGTTTACCTAGATCCAGCTCCAGGCCTTTAGTGGCCTGGTCCAACTTAATGAAATTATCAACAGTTTCTCTGGTCACCAATATCAGGCTTGAACTCTCTCTGTCTTCTTGACTTAAATCATCAACTCCCTTGTCGAGGCCATCAGCAACCTCCTTGAACCAGTTTTCTTGTCCAAAGCCTTCAGTGGTTTTGACAATTATAGCTCCAGCAACAAAATCCTCAGACATTTCCACCATGTTGATTGAGAAATCATAGCCATAAGTAGCTTCGACCACATGTGTTTCCCTGGGCTCCGTGTAGTGAGCATCCACTACTTGTAGAGGGTCAGTGTTGACTTTCATCTGGTTGTTAGTTTTCTCGCCAAACTTCAATCTTCCTTCTTGGATGGCATTTTGAACCAAATCCCTGAAAAGAAAACTTTGAGATGTTTTATGATCCAAAAAATTATGGTATTTACAAAACCCTATCTTTTTCCTTTGTTCTAAAGATGGCATTTTAGCACCAGGTGGTACTATCATTTGCCCATCCTTAACTAACAAATAAAAGATTTCGTCATATTTAGTGATATCGAAAGTGTATGTTTTCTTTGGGAATCTGTCGTTCTTTTTAGATTCGACAAAACTTTTTCCAAGTGGGGGAGCCAATACTTTACAAGCATAGGGAGGTCCCTGTTTTAATTCAGCAACATCTACTTCATTTTCGTCGAAGTATAATGGGTCCTCACGTACACCTTCGATGTTTTCGTTATATTTGACATAAGCTACTTTCTTACTTTTATTGAATTTGGCTTTCTCATCTTTAAGACGTTCTAGCTGTCAAACCCTATCGGCTAGTTGGGCCATGTCCCTCAGGTACTGGGTGTCCAGTTTCTTTCTAATGGAGTAGTTGAGGCTCTCCGCGGCCATTTCGACCAACTCGTGTTCAGGTACCTGAGTGAAACATCTAGCTTTGAGTAGCCAGAACCTATCCAGGTACTCTTCTATTAACTCAAAAAACTTATGTTTCATGCTAGCCAATTCCTTTAGGCTGATCTTGGTTTGCCCCATATTGAATTGTTTATGGAACAAATGCTCTAACTAGGTCCAATTACAAACCGAGTTAGGGGGTAAGGTCGTAAACTAGGTAAAGGCATTTTTAGTGAGAGAACTAGGGAAATATTTTATCCTAAGGCCCTCATCATTAGCTATTTCTCAGGATTCGATTATATAACGAGCCATATGTTCGACAGTAGATTTCGTCGTGTCCCCTAAGAACTTGGTGAATTTAGGCACCTTCGTCCTAGGAGGTAATTCTGACTGGAGAATGTAATCCACTATTGGTGACATATAATTTGGCCTAGTAAAACCAGTATTTACCCCGTTTTGAGCCATTATCCTTTTGACCATAGCTGCTACGTTATTGTCGATAGCTATGTTATCACGTCGAACCTGTTGGATAACATTGTCCGCATCTTGGTTCTGATTTACTATGATTACTCCTGGGTCCCTTTCCCCTGGGATTGGTATTTGATCCCTTGGTGGTTCGACTCTGTGTGGTTCGAGCCTGGGGAGTTCGACCCTCCCTTGATTCTTTAAATTGGGCTCAAGTAAGTTTCCTAAGTCTTGTCGTGGAATGTTTTCCATAGTAGCTGTGTTTCTAATAGCGGCTGGTACACCCATGAACTCAGCCAGCCGTGTCAATTGTACTGCTAACTGTTGGTTGGTTTGAGTAGTATTCTGGATTAAAGGTTGAAAGATTTCACCCATAGTCTGGGACAAAGTTTGAACCATTTGAAGATTGCTCTCATCCATTTACTGTCTCAAACATGCTATCGAAGTATTGGTCAGATTAGGGCCCTGTGTGGAATATCCCAAACCTAAACTTTGGGGGTTTCGACCGATGTTCACCCTAGACCTTGATCCTTGTAATGGTAAAGCCATTGCATTATCTGAGAATATTTGGGGGGGGGGGGGTGGCATTCTGGAGACCTTGCATTACAGTTGTTGGCATTCCATATGGAGGGTTTCTTGGTAATAGTTGTGAAAAACCTGGAGGGACAAACTGCCTAGACATTGAATTTCCTCCTGGAAGAGTTTGGGGATTCGACGCTTAAGGTC
The DNA here is from genome assembly GCA_963859935.3 of Lathyrus sativus. Lineage (NCBI taxonomy): Eukaryota > Viridiplantae > Streptophyta > Magnoliopsida > Fabales > Fabaceae > Lathyrus > Lathyrus sativus. The sequence continues at coordinate 103,245,696 of OZ012738.1, read as the reverse complement.
CAATATATTACAACACCAACTGGGTGTAAGTTCTTGCGCTTGTTGACCCAGGCCCTAATATTGATGGTACCGGTTCCAATCTCGCTGGAGGAGCTATTTGCTCTCTAGTCGAAGGTATTGAGGGTGGAACCATGTCATTTCTCAATCCTTCGTGAGGACTAATGTTGCTAGGCTGAGAGTTAGAACCATCTCCTCGAGGATTAGAGTTATTTGGCTGATTTGCATCTGTTGCCATGTCCCTAACGTACTTTCTTCTTGGTCTTTCTTCGTTTGTAGTGGTGATTTTCCCACTTCTTCATAACATATAACTGATTTTTACGAAAGATGAATAAAACTGTAGTTTTGCGAACTTTTGCAAAACTAGAAGGCTTTTTAGCACGGTCCCTCTGGGCGTGCCATTTTTTTTCCTTGGAAGTTGGAAAACAATCGCTGATCTTCCAAATCTAACTTTGGTGACTCACATGATCGATCAGATTGATCCTAAGACATGTGCTAAAAAGTTGGTGTGTGAACTACTCTGTCTAAACTATCCACTTCGACAGTGTTTTAAGAAAGAAGGCTTAATGTAGAGGTATTCTTCGACTGAAGTAAAAGGAAGGAGATTTGAAAAGGATAAAATAGATAACTTTGAAAGGTATTCTTAGAAAAAGTAAAGCAAAAATGTTTAGCAGATGTAAATTGCAAGAAAGGTAAAGGAAAGTTCTTTAAAATTAAGCAAGTAAATTAAACTTCATTGAAGGTAAAGATGGTGTGTTTACATAACGTACATTCTCCTCGAACTCGTTTCTCTACACTCGGGTACTTTGAGTAATTTTGAGAGTGACTTGTATAAATAGTAAATTATAACATCATGAATTCTATGTCTAGAACTCTTATTTATAATAGTAAAAATAACTACCAACAACCTCCTAAAACCATTAGCTTCCGACAAGTGTCATGGTGCATGTAGTCACTTGCTAAACGAACGCCACATGTCCTGCTTAGTCATGAGAAAGCATAACTACTCCCTCCATTATTTGAATTTGAAAACTTCATTAATCTTCAGCCAAGGTCTCGGTCGAAGGTTGTTCCCTTAATGTTCGAACATTTCTCTAAGTCCCAAACAATTGAATCCCACTCGAAGGTCTCCTCGCTCGAACCCTTTTTCATTCTAAAAAAAAACCTTAATATTTTATTTAAATATTGTAATCTATATATGAGGCGTCAAATTTATGAGCTAACACTAATCCTGGTACTCTTGAGGTATTCAGAAGGGATTATGGGAGGATTTTGAGTCTTGTCCGTAAGGTCACAACTTATGAGTAGGGAGTTGTTAGCTTCTAAGTTCGACGCCTCAGTTAGAAAGAAGATATCTAAGACAAAAGGGTGGAAAATGGCTTGAATACAAGAAAATGGTCGAAAGAAGCAAAATAGCTAAGTCGAAGGACTCACCCAGAGGCCAAGAAGTTCGACCGCCTGCTGGGAAGAATGGGTTGTCGAAGTATTTGAAATTTGAATATTGGAGGGAACGATTTTGTTTATGGAAAATTGTGGGAGACACGTGTCACCTTATGAGTAATAGATCCATGCATTTGAGACAAGTGGCGGAAGGAGATTATGGTGGAGGTTATGAGAGGTTATTTTTTGTTATTATAAATAGGGTGTCTTAGACATATCCAAAGTGTGTTGTAATTTACTATTGTACAAATTACTCTTAAAACTACTCCAAGTATCCGAGTGTAGAGAAAGCGAGTATTGTAAGAGAATGTACGTGATGTAAACACACCATCTTTTAACTTAATGCAATTTACTTTTTTACTTTAAGTTAGACAAAGCCTTTTATTATCTTCATTGTCTTTATCCTTTCTTCTCCTTACCTTATTTCTTTTCTTCCTATGCAGTTCTTTTCTCTTCGCCCTCAATCTAAATTTACCTTTACCAACAAACTTTCTTCTCTTTTATTAGAAGCCTCACTTTACCTTGAAATTAACCCGTAGTCGAATAGATGTTCTTTTAGGATTCTGTCTATACCAATACTGTTCGAGTGTGGAACTTGAATAAATTCTTAAGACCCAAAAATAAATCTTTTAGCACATGTCCTAGGATCAATCTAATCGATCCTGTGAGTCACCAAAGTTAGATTTGGAAGATCAGCGGTTGTTTTCCGATTTTCAAGGGAAACAAAATGGCACACCCGGTGGGACATTGCTAGAGAATCTATTTTATAAAACTAAACTTATAAAAATTATGCAGTTATACTAGTCCCTTTTCGTGAGAAGGTACATTTTTATGTTACTGAGAAGTGGTAAAATTACCACTATAAACGAAGAGACGCGATCAAGACGAAGCAGTAAGAACATGGCTACGGATACAAACCAGCCAGATAACTCCAACCAACAAGGAGACGGTTCCATTGAAGGGATAAGAGACGAGGGAGTTCCCCCTCCGATACCGTCGACTGGAGAACAAATGGTGCTTCTTGTGAGGCCAGTGCCGACGCCTTCAGCACTTGGGGTGGGATCGACGGTGATAAGGCCTTATACTCAGCCATTGTTGGAATACATTGGTCACCAAATGTCGAATCCTCAGATTTTGTTAGGAGGAAGTTCGACGTCTAGGCAGTTTGTGCCCCCTGGTTTTTCACAGTCACCAAGAAACCCCTCATATGGGATGCCCACTGCTATGATGCAAGGGCTTCAAAGTGCACCCCCTATATTCTCAGATCAGGCGATGGCTTCGCCACTACAAGGGTCAGGGTCAGGTGTGAACATGGGTCGAAACCCCCAGAGTTTAGGGTATTCGACACAAGGCCCCAATTTGACCAACACCTCAGTTACTTGTTTGAGACAGCAGATAGATGAAAGTAACCTATAAATGGTTCAGACTTTGTCACAAACCATGGGCGAAATATTTCAACCATTAATCCAAAATACAACCCAGACCAATCAACAATTGGCGGTACAATTAACAAGATTGGCTGAATTCATGGGGGTACCTCCCTTAACCAGAAACCAAGCCGTAAAAGCGGATGTTCCACGAGACAACTTGGCAAATATGGTAGAAGTCGATGTAGGAAACCAAGGAAGGATAGTCCCTCCGGTAGCCGAAGGGCTTAGGGGAGAGCCTTTTCAAAACCAACCCCGTGGCTTGGGAGAAAGAAATCCAGGAGTAGTGGTTGTGAATCGAAACCAAGACGCAGATAATGTAGTCCAGCATGTTCGTCGAAACAACATAGCCGTAGACAATAATCTAGCGGCCATGGTCGAGATAATTATGGCCAGAAATGGGTTAAATACTGGTTTTACCAGGCCAAACTATACCTCACCTATAGTAGACTATATCCTTCAGGCAGAGTTACCTCCTAGGATGAAAGTACCTAAATTCACTAAGTTTTCAGGGGATACGACGGAATCCACTGTCGAACATGTGGCTTGTTACCTAATCAAGGTTGGAGAGATAGTGAATGATGAAAGCCTTAGGATAAAATACTTCCCAAGTTCTCTTACTAAGAACGCCTTCACCTGGTTCACGACGCTTCCCCCTAACACGATATGTAACTGGACCCAGTTAGAGCGTTTGTTTCATGAATAGTTCTATATGGGTCAGACTAAAATTAGCTTAAAGGAAATAGCTAGTGTGAAGCGTAAGTTCTCTGAACCAATAGAGGAGTATCATAATAGGTTCTGTTTGCTTAAGGTCAGATGTTTCACGCAGGTCCCTGAACATGAGTTGGTCGAAATGGGCGCCGGTGGTCTCGACTACTCTATTAGGAAAATGTTGGACACCCAGTACCTAAGGGACATGGCCCAATTAGCCGATCGAGTTCGACAACTCGAAAGACTCAAAGGCGAGAAGGCTAAGTTTAATAAAAATAAAAAGGTAGCTTTTGTCGAATTTAATGATAACGTCGAAGGTCTGTGTGATGAGTCTATGAGTTTCGACGATGGCGAAGTGGACCTTGCCGAACTCAAGCAAGGACCACCTTACTTATGCAAAGTATTGGCTCCCCCACAAGGGAAGAGTTATGTTGAATCGGAAAAGAATGATAGGTTCCCAAAGAAAACATATACCTTCGACATCACAAAATGTGATGAAATCTTCGATTTGTTAGTTAAAGACGGACAAATGATAGTGCCTCCTGGCACCAAAATGCCGTCCATAGAGCAAAGGAAGAAAAGAAGGTTTTGTAAATATCATAACTTCTTGGGTCATAAAGCATCTCAATGTTTTCTTTTCAGGGACCTCGTTCAGAATGCGATCGAAGAAGGACGTCTAAAGTTCGGAGAGAAAGCTGGTGGCCAAATGAAGGTCGACTCAGATCCTCTGCAAACGGCAGACGCAAATTACACAGAGCCAGTCGAGGCTAATATGATCGAAGTTGTCAACGGTTACGACTTCTCAATCAAAGTAACTGAGGCTGCTGGCAATCCCATAGAAGAAGCTGTAATGGCGAAAGTTACCATCAGCTTCAGACAAGAGAGCTGTGTCGAAATGGAAGTTGATAGCTGTGACCAGAGGGATGAAACCAAAGGCCAAAGCAACATGGACAATCTGGGGTGGGAGATAGTGACCAAGGAGACAGCTGATGACTTCGTTAAGATTGATGAAGCCACGAAAGGCGTGGAGTTAAGCTTGAAGAAGCTTAATCTGGCTAAAGAAATTGAAACTAACATGGTTCAAATCACTCAACATGAGGAGGTAGCGGATAGTGAGTCAAACTACCAGGAAACACACACAAGGGAAGCCTACCCAGAGCAGGAGGAATCCATCGTTTCTTTTCTTCACCGCTGCCAGGAGAAAGGTTCTAGTGTGATGCTCTGTCCTTGATGCAGGGCCATATTCGACAAGAAGGCTGCACAAAAGCTGGAAGGGACACGAAGGCTGAAGCAAGAAAATGAAAGGCCAAGATTCGACCCTCGAAGAGGCTTTCAGCAGAGATCTGACCCTCGCATTAGGCCTCTAATGAACAAGCCCATTAGCTTTAAGCCCAATGCTGAGGCAACTGATGAAAAGTGGACGAAGCCCAATGAGAAAAAGCAGCAAGGGCGGAAGAGATGGAAAATTTTCGAAGTACAACGGGGATCTTCGTTAAGCTATCGAAAAGAATTTCAGTGTTCGAAGGCTGCTCATGTGTCAAAAAATTACAAAGGGAAGAATCCCATGTCTCGATCCCAATGGAGGCGTGAGCAGAGAAGAAGGAAAGCACATAGAGAAGGTGTACATAAAGACCAACCACAATCCAGCACCAATATTCCCGTTGAACAGGAGGGTCGAACAAAGGCTTTTGGGAAGGCACCTGTAGGAAGAAAGTTATTTCCAACACAGGTCGAAGAACAAAGAAAATTGGTCGACGATGAAATGACTGATAATTTTGATGAAGATTCTGATGATACGTTGGATATTTTGGTCAACGTAGTATCAGTAATGCCCAGGGAATTCGACAGGGTTTCAGTAGTCAAGAAATCAGACGCATATACGGACTGGGAAATAACGGCTCAAAAGCCGGTATGCTATTATATAATGAACAACGGCTCCGTCGAGGAGCAAAATGCTTTCTTTGAACGGCCAACGGAGGCGATGAAAAACCATATGAAGCCTCTTTATATTACAACACAAAAGGAGAAGGTCCCAGTTAACAAAATACTGGTGGATTGCGGCGCTACGGTAAACTTAATGCCGCATTTTCTGTTGAACAAAATTGGGAAAAGTGAGGCAGACACCAAGCCACACAACATGGTGCTATCAAACTATGAAGGGAAAGTGGGTTCGACCATAGGGGTCATTCAGGTGAATGCTACGGTCAGAACCATCACCCGTCCGACTGTCTTCATGGTGGTGGAGACCAGTGCCAATTATAATCTATTACTTGGAAGAGAATGGATCCATGGAGTGGGGGCAGTACCATCATCGTCGATGCATCAGAGGATCGCCATCTGGAGACCAGATGGTATTGTCGAAAACATCAAAGCGGATCAGGGATACTTTAAAGCACCTATAAACCCTATTGATAGAGGGAAGTTTGACAAACATTTGGCCGGTATAGGGCCATGTGAACCTGCAGACTTCGACTTTACACCTAATGACGAAGTGTATTGTTCGTTATACCTGCATCCCGTCGAGGGTTTCCGATGGGACAAGGAAGTTCCAGGAAAAAGGTTACCATACCTTGGCGAACTTCCCATAGACCCCACTGGCCGGGGAAGTGAGTTCGATGATGATGACTGAAGCCGCAACGCTTCAAAGGATTTCGGCCTACGTGGCCGAGACTAAACTACAAACGGCCTTGGAGGCCGCTAATAATGAAATGGATGAGGGAGCCAACGAAAAATCCAAATGAGCAGGTCCAGTTGGGTATTTCGACCCCAAGATTCAATACGAGGGGCAGAGACTCGACGCCATATATGACGATGAGCCTTTCGGTTTTGAGAAGGATCCCTTGGCCAGCGATGTTAAAATATTGGTGCAAGACCCACTTGAGAAAGTTGACCTGGGAGATGGAATAATCAAAAGGCCAACCTATATCAGCGCCAGCCTCGACCCCCAACTTAGGGTCGAAACCATTCAATTGCTACGAGAGTACAGGGATTGTTTTGCTTGGGACTACGACGAAATGCTAGGTCTAAAGAGAGATCTAGTCGAGCATAGGCTACCAATCAAGCCTAGCAAAAAACCAGTCAAGCAGAATCCAAGGCGCTTTGCCCCTGAGATCCTCTCAAAAATAAAGGAGGAAATCGAAAGACTCCTCAGATGCAAATTCATCCGTACGACCAGGTATGTCGAATGGCTAGCGAATATTATACCAGTCATAAAGAAAAACGGATCGTTAAGGGTCTGTATAGACTTTAGGGATTTGAATTCAGCAACCCCTAAAGATGAGTATTCGATGCCAGTGGCAGAAATGTTAGTCGATTCAGCTGCTGGCCACAAATACCTTAGCATGCTTGATGTATATTCTGGTTACAACCAGATTTTCATTGCTGAGGATGACGTTCCTAAAACGGCGTTCCGTTGCCCAGGGGCCTTAGGCACTTACGAATGGGTAGTGATGCCTTTTGGCCTAAAGAATGTTGGGGCAACGTACCAGCGGGCGATGAATTCGATTTTCCATGACTACATTGAGTCCTTTATGCAAATTTACATTGATGACATTGTGATAAAATCTGTGTCAGGAAAGGCTCATATGGAACACCTGCGCAAATCCTTCATGAGAATGAGGAAATTTGGCCTCAAGATGAATCCCCTCAAGTGTGCATTCTGTGTGCAAGCAGGAGATTTTCTGGGTTTCGTAGTCCACAAGAAGGGGATCGAAATCAACCAAAACAAGACGAAGGCCATCATGGAAGCGAAAGCGCCATCCAACAAGAAGGAACTTCAATCTTTGCTGGGCAAAATAAATTTCCTAAGAAGGTTCATATCGATTCTCAACGGAAAAACACAAGCCTTCTCGCCATTGCTTTGAGCCACTAAGGAGAAGTTCGAATGGACGAAAGATCAGCAAGAGGCTTTCGACAAGATCAAAGACTACTTGACTCATCCTCTAGTCCTTGCACCTCCATGTCGAAACAAAAACATGAGATTATACATAGCGGCGTCAGACAAAACTCTGAGGAGCATGCTTGCTCAAGAGGATGAAAGTGGCGTCGAAAGAGTCATTTACTACCTTAGTAGAGTTTTAAATGATGCAGAAATTAGGTATAATGAGATAGAGAAATTATGCTTATGTTTATATTTCTCATGTATGAAGTTGAAGCAATATATAAAACCAGTTGATGTTTACGTGTCTTCACATTTTGATGTTATTAAGCACATGTTGTCCAAACCTATTTTGCATAGTCAAATTGGTAAATGGGCATTAGCATTAACTGAGTATTCATTGACTTATAGGCCGTTGAAAGCGGTCAAAGGGAAAATAGTGGCAGACTTTATTGTCGACCACTCTATAAATGAAAATACCCTGAACTTTGTTGAACTAGAGCCTTGGAAGCTATACTTTGATGGGTCTAGTCACAAGAATGGGGTAGGCATAGGTCTATTGATCATTTCACCTGACAAAATTCCAACAAAATTCAAGTATAGAGTCGAGGGCCTATGTTCTAATAATGAAGCTGAATATGAAGCTTTGATCTCCGGACTTGAAATATTTTTAGAATTGGGGGCAACCCAAGTCGAAATAATGGGAGATTCAGAGTTGGTTGTAAAATAGCTAACAAAGGAATACAAATGTATTAAAGAAAATCTCATCATGTATTTCGTAATAGCTAACAGATTACTTAAAAAATTTGAGGTCTGTACTATTCAACACATACCACAAATACACAATCAGATAGCCAACGACCTGGCGCAAGTTGTCTCAGGATACAGGGTCTCGAAGGATAACTTGCTAGAGGCAATCGAGGCTAGAGGTAAGGTGGTATCCGTGGACTTGAGACCATCAGACTTGGAAGTCACGAAATTTGGCTACGCCGACGAGGAAACCTTTGAGATTTTCACAATCGAAGGTCTGACGGACAAAGATTGGAGGAAACCTCTGGTCGAATACCTTCAGGACTCTTCAGCGACTACAGAGCGAAAGACAAAATACCAAGCACTAAGCTACGTCCTGTTGGGGAATGAGTTATTCAAGAAAACTTCTGAGGGAGTTTTACTTAAATTCCTCAGTGAATCTGAAGCATACTTGGCATTGTCCTCAGTCCATGGTGGGACATGCGGAGCACACCAAGTAGGACATAAGATGAAATGGCTGCTGTTTCGCCAGGGGATGTACTAGCCTAGGATGCTGAAAGATTGCATCGAGTTCGCCAAAGGTTGTCAGGAATGCCAAATTCATGCTGGCATACAGCATGTCCCAGCAAGAGAGTTGCATTCCATAGTCAAGCCATGGCCATTCAGAGGTTGGGCTTTAGACCTTATAGGTGAGATTCGACCCGCGTCTTCCAAAAACCAGAAGTACATTCTGGTAGGGATAGATTATTTTACCAAGTGGATCGAGGCTATACCTCTACCGAAGGTAGACCAAGAAGATGTTATCGAGTTCATTCAGAGGTATATCATCTACAGATTTGGCCTACCAGAGACAATAACGACAGACCAAGGGTCAGTATTTACGGGTAGAAAGATGCAGGAGTTTGCTAAAGAAATGGGATTTAAACTTCTTACCTCGACACCTTACTATGCCCAGGCCAATGGCCAAGTCAAAGCGGCAAACAAAGTGATAATTGGCATGATAAAGAAGCAGATTGGAAGTAAGCCTAGGAATTGGCATAAGACGTTAGATCAAGTCCTATGGGCATGTTGAACATCCTTGAAGGAAGCAACCAACACTTCCCCTTATCGACTCACTTTCGGCCATGACGCAGTATTGCCAGTTGAGATAAACATACAGTCAGTAAGAATCCAAAGACATCATGAAATCCTTCGAGGGATTTATTGGGACATGATGCTTGACGAGTTAGTCGACTTAGACGAAGAGAGATTAAAAGCTCTAGAACTCTTAAGAAGACAAAAGAAAAGAGTGGAGAAATCATATAACAAGAAGGTCAAAGCGAAGACTTTCCTGGTTGGAGATTTGGTATGGAGGGTAATCCTGCCTATGGATCGAAAGGTGAGGTCCCTAGGTAAGTGGTCCCCAAAGTGGGAAGGACCATTCCATGTATCGAAGGTATTCTTCAACGGGGCATATGAAGTGACAGAGCTGAGCAAGGATGAGAGAGTATTAAAAGTAAATGGCAAATATTTAAAGAAGTATAAGCCTGCACTTCGAGAGGTCAAAATATCAACAGAACAATTGTCAAAGATAAAGCGAAGCCATAAATGGTAATTTAAAATATGCCAAAATGGCCCAATGTCTTACAAAAAAAAGGCTCATAAAGGCCAGTATAGTCTGCTCTATTACAAAAACCCAACAAATCAAAAAGGAAGATTCGCCCTCATCTTAAGGTAAGTCGATTTTTAAAGTTCGAGACGGCTTTGGCATTGAGCCTTATCTGCCTTCAGTTGGGAAACTTCAGATTCCAAACGACGGGCTTCCTCAGCATAGGTGACGGCATGATCAAGCTCAACTGTTAAGGAAGATTCGTCGAAGGAAGATAATTCAGTGTTCCTTTTCCTAGCCTTCGCTATCTTACCATGGAGCTTCTTAATCTTCCGTTCCCAGCAGGTGATGTTCGCCTCGTTAGTCAGGACCTCTTGTTTATTTTTCTCCTTTTTTTCTTCCAACTTAGCAATCTTCTCCTTAGAGTCGACAACAGCGCTCCAAGCGGCAGCCTCGCTGCCAGCCTTTGTCTCAATCTCACCCTCAATCTGGGGCAACAATCGATAGTCTTTGTAAACCTGGTCGATCAGGGTACCTACTTCTTGAATAACATTCGCATCCTCAGGAGTAAGGGATTTAATGTCCACTTTTTGAAGGAGAGCTTTGAGGGGAAGATGGTTGGAAGGGCCCATCTGCAGGAGGGTAAAAAGATCCCCTTTGAAGATCTTTTGCTTGACCTTGTCGAGGGCACTGTCAGTTGGTGGCTTTGAGGTTTGCCCTTCGGAAGTCGAAGTACTGGGAGTACGGCTAGAAGAATGACTTCTCCTACTCAACAAAAGCCTGATATATTGTCGAGGGTTGGAAACCTTCAACGCATCCAGTTCGGCGAGAGTAAGTTGAGTTTCTCCTGGGAGGAAGTTTGTTGGAATATCCTTTGGGGTAGGAGGAACGGGAGTCTTTGTTGTTTCAGCAGTTTCAGGTTCTTTGACGGAAGTGTCCACAATTTTCAATTCTTTATCTTGGATGTCCTTTGTTTTGTCGCCATCCTCCTCCATGTCATCCCCAGTGCCTTTGTCACTGGATTCATGCAATTCAGGCTGGAGCTTAGCCTGATCCTCAATGGCTTGATTACCCTCGACAGCTTTTTCATCCATAGCTACTGTCTGACCCAAAGGGGAGTTGGTCGTATCAGCCAGAGTTGTTTTCCCCTCCGAAGCGTCAACTTCATCATCCACTGTAATAGGGTCAACCTGGGGATTATCGTCTTCATGATCAGAACCGTCAGTCTGAGACTGCTGGGTAGTGGTCTTTGCAGGAAATAGAGGGACTGTGAAAGAATCAGGTTTATTAATTTCACCAAGTAAACTCACACCAGAACCCAAATCAGAAGTGGGATGATAGGTAGGCTCACCTTGGCTATTCAAGGGGTATAGCGACAGAGGAAACGCGGTGGGATTAGATCGTGAAGTTCCAGCATCATCCTAGAAAAGGTGGACATTAAAAAGAATAAAGGCTAAAGAGTCAGTGCAAAGACCCAAGGAAAGGTAGGTGCGTAACATACCTTAACAGTTTCGTCAGCGGGACTCGAATTATCACTTTCCATGGGGACAACAGCATGGATCGAAGCGTCCCCTAAGGGAGTTGGAATAGGTTCTTGAGGAGGATTGGTAGGTTGAGGTGTGTTGGGCACAACAGGAGCAGGTGGAGCATCAGAAGCATCCACATCATGGATAATCTTTCTTTTTCTTTTCGCTTGAAGACTCTCACGAGGAGACTCATCTTCATCATCAGAATTAATAATAACTTGGGGAGAAGCCCTTTTTAATCTCCTTTGAGGGGTAGGTGGTTTTCGACTAGCCTGAAAACAACATGAAATAGTGAGATTGATTAAGGAGATCGAGATAGTAAAAGTTGCGGAAGGCTACCTTTTGACCTTCATCCTATCTAGAAGTGGAGGGGCAAGGGCCACGCCAAAACCAGCAGTTGGTAGTCGAGGGACCTTTGGGGGAAAAAGTTTAAAGGCAACCTCATACCGTTTCTCGCGAGGAACAGAAGAGGGAATCTTTAAACGATCCAGTTTTTTGGAAAATTTTTCTTTCAAAGTAACAGTAGCCCCGCGGATGGTTCGACTAACATCATCTGGTCAATAGGCAGTTTCGAAATACTTCTGGAAAGCTTGTATCTCTTTGATATGAGTAGACATACCTTTCTTGATCTTCTCCTGCACATCAATGAAAGCTTGGTCAATCAAGCGAGTAAAACTAGGAGCGTCAAGAAATTCGGAGGCGTAATGCTTTGACCACCAGTCATAGAAGTTTTGGGAGAAAAATTAAGAAGGTTCAAAGTGAACAGGTGTGAGGTAGGACTTGTGAGCATGGCGTGCCAGTTTCATCGAACAATCCAGAGGAGATAACACAGTAAAAGGGAGGATGACATGTTACTTCTTGTCATACAAGCATTTGGGCAAGGTTTGAATTAACCCAAATTGCCTGGACACCAGGTTCGGTTGATAGGCTAGCAAGCTGGAGTGACCTTTTACAAGGTTTAATTTGTGAATCAGTAGGCGGGGAATGAAGAATCTCTCCCAGATCAGCTTTGACTCCTCCTCGTGTTTCTTTAAAGGAGCAGGGGAAGGTCTAGTAAACCATTCTGGCCCACATTTTCGTTCTGCGAAGGGACCCATCTTCGCGGTAAACTCATGCCGTTTTGCAAACATATGAACAAAGCTGGATAAATTGGATCGAAGGGAATGTCCTTCCTTGCTAGGAGTAAGTTAAGCCAGGCGAGGCCATTCGACTCTTCATTCAGCAATTGCAGGCGAACGATCATCAACTTCACCTTTGTTGGGAAGACTATGCTCAAAAGTGGCATTAAGCCACAGCTGAAGAAGCCAGAAGGGGCCCGACAACAGCAAGTTGCCATGGCTTTCAGGATCTTTCAGTTTACCCGCGCCTTCGCCTAAGGCTTCGTAAAGACTGGCCAGGATCATTTCACTGAGGCAAACGCCTTTCTTCACATGTAGTTGGTTGGCCAGGACCAGATACTTTCGCGCTGTCGCGGTGAAAATCGAATACCAATTGATTAGTTTGAATCTTTCATTTGCAACCGAACTTTGATTTGTCCAAAGGAAGGGATAAAGATCGAAATTCCCACAATGCAATGCAAATGCAAGCTAGAGAGTTATAGGTTCGGGGGTTGGTTAAACTTAGGGAAGGTGCTAGCATCCTAAGTCTCTGTAGTACTCTACAGGAACCTCTTGTTTTATGTTTGTTTATTGCTAAGTGTTTATCTACTTAAATGTTGAAAGACCTAGGGGTTTATTTCTAAGTATACTTGATAAGATGTCGCATCTTATGCCTACATATCCTTACGGGAGTGGAATCAGAGTATCTGTAGTTCCCCTAAAGGGTTTGAGGAGTTCTTTGACTGTGGTCAAAGTTCCTATGGGTTTAGGGTAGTTGATTGATTAGGTTTTAGGAGAAAAGATGAGTTGTCATTTTAAGAGAGATTTAACCGCCACAAATTGTAGGAAAATAGTCTTTACATCGTCTTAAGAGAAGGGCTCAAGTACTCGGATATGGATCGACGAGTACGCCTCTTTCTCTCTTAAGGCAAAGTCCCTACATATTGATTGTATTGATGTGAGGTGGAGATTCTATCTCGCTTAAGATGATTAACATCTATTTCTCTATTGTGTTTGAATATTTTGTTGTTGAATTGATTGTGTTTATCTAAGTTGTAAAGATAAAGACAAAGGTCCTCCTTATGGGGTAGGATCTATCTTAAGGGATCGACTTGAATGGGATCAAGGATCGAGTAGGAGTATGATGCAAATGATGTGCACTACACACAAGCGTTGAATCATGTGTAGATTTTTCCTTTGGACGGAATGCTATGCGAGAACATAAATGCGGTAATGTAAATAGCTGTAAAATAAATTGCGGATAAAGTAAAAGCATACACACGCATGAAAGCGCTAAGGTGCAAGTGAGTGAATTGTGTATGTGAATGTGGATGCGCAAGCGTGCACGTTGATTGGTTAAGTTATCGATTAAGGGTGATATTGATTTTAGGCGAAACGGCGACTTAGGAGCGAAGTTGAATTGGCGTTAAGAAAAGTTACCCTATCTTAATGAGAAAATGGTTTGATTTATTAGTCGGAGTTATTTCAATTATCGATTATAAAAGGAGGATTGGATTATTATTATTTTTAAAGAAAAGTTGTATCGGATTCTTAGTAGAGTTTGTGAAGTCGGTTTTAATTATAAAAGGGATTCGCTAATTATTTATTATATAAATAAGTTTTCATTATAAAGGTTTTTGAATGGATTAGGAAAAGGGTGAATAAACATAAATCGATTAATTAAAACTTTTTAAGAAAAGGTTTGACACAAATTAAAATATAAAAGGGTGGTTTTAAATAAAATAATTCCTAGTTGTTGATAAATAAAAGGTTTTATTATGGAAAAAGATTAAATTGCAAGTGATTTTTATTATATAAAAAGGTTGAATAATTTGATGAATAAAAGATTTAGTTTAATTTTTATTTTAAAAACTGATTATAAATGGATTAATTAACTAATTAGCAAAAAGGATTAAGATGATTAGGGGTTATGTGTGTGATCGTGGTGTGCAAGTGAATGTGTGTATACTGCAGACAAACAATTACCAACAAACATAACACAAACGAAAGGAAAAGGAAAACGGCGGAATCCTAAATCTCGTCGACTTCAAAAGATCCCAAATCGCAATGGATTTCTTTCGATCGGCCTTGCTCTCACTGTCTACCGTTTTGTTCTCGATCTTCTTCCCTTTCTTTCTCCCGTTTGTGAACCTGAAACACTAAATGGAAACATCAAAACAACTCAAATATCAATAAGAACGAGGGTTTATCGACGATTGGGAGCGGCGATGGAGCTCTGGTGATGAAATTGGACGGTGATGGCTTGCAAGTTCATCCCTTTTCGACCGGCAATGATGATTCTCAGGATACCTGAGCCTTCGGCGGAGGGAACTTTCGTCGAGAGCTTTTAGGGTTTCTGCTTTTCTACGACAAAATTGCTTCTTCTCCTTCGTGGGCTCTTTTTCGATACTCTCTTTTTTTCGATCTCTCCTGTTGCTGAAAGCTGCCCCTTTTTATAAGTGAAGCGATGAGCCTCTCAATGATGAGCGTCTTCAAAGCTTTCCTTACCGGTTGATGCCTTGTCTGATTTGATTGATGATTTGTTCAATCCTTTCCTTGTTGGTTCGATTTTGTTGGTGACACTGAGTGATTTTGGGATCTTATAATCGATTCTCTCTGCTTCAGTTAGGGAAGTTCAAAACTTTCCTTTTTCGTGTTGATTTGTCAAACTTGGAAACATATCCTTGACGTATCTTGTTGACTTTGTTGGCTTTCGAATTTAACGTTTTTCCTCTTCTTCTTATTCACAGGGGAACCATGCTTACAGTGCGGAAGCTGCCTTATCTTGCTTGCCGGGAAGGGTATTATGGGCGGAGATGATGACTTGGTGTCTGAGCTGGGCGGAGCTGTGGTTACCATTGCTACCTTCGAATGTCCTTTGATGCCCTTGAGTCGGTAGGGAGTTGACGGCGAATCTTTCGTTGTCCTCCTGGCTACTCGAGGCTTGCCCTATGATGAACTGAACCTGAGGGTTTAAGAACCTTCTCTCATTTTTCTCTTGGAGTTTGAGTCGTTTCTTTTTGTGGTCGATGTGTTGATGTTGCTTGCAGGTGATGAAACGAGATTGTTACTGGTGTTGTCCTGTTGTGGTGTTTGAACTGATATTGCTTGTTGCTACATGTCGTGTATGTTTATTTTCCGTTTGTTGTGCCCAGTGATGGATTGAGCTGAGGGTCAAACCTGTTTGAGGCGCTGTTAATGAAGTCTTTGCAGAACTGATGTCGTTGGTGTTGCTTTGTTGACATTATTGTTGTTGCTCTGTTGCAGTTGATGTGCCTGTTTATGGTTGGCTTGTGGCTTGAAGTTTGAGGCTGCTAGTTGCTCTAACTGTTATGACTTTGAGCAGTTTTGGGGAGCTTTGTTCGTTACGCCCAATGATGAATGGTCTGAGGGCTCTATTTGTCTTGTTCTTATCTCTTAAGCTTTTGCAATGCTGTTATTGATGATGTTGTTACAACGGGTATACTTGCTGTTGTCGCTTGTAATTGATATTGTTTGCAGCCTGTATTTCCATAGTCTTCGAGGCTTGGTTTACCTTCTTAACGGTGCTCTAACCACCGGCTGTGTCTTGTCTTGACAGACTGTTGCTTTTTTTCAGGTTATGCTGCTGTTATTCGCCATTTCACAGATGGTGACTTGCAGATTCTTGCATGATTGAAGGGAGCCAGTTGGTCATTATCCTGAGGTGCTCGTTTTAATTATTCTGCTACCGGTAGGCGAGTTTACTTGCTGCTGTTTGCTGGGAGACTTGCTATTCTTGCGTGCGAAATCGTGCCTGCAACTGCTGCGCTTGCGGATGATGCCTCTGATAACTGCTCGCTGCTTGGACTCTCTTCGTGACGAATACTTGAGCTACGAACTGACTTTTCTCCTTCTTCTATCAAGGATGCCATTACACTGTTAATTTCAGATACTGTCTTATCTTACACCGTTGTCGAAAAGCTGTTTGATGTTCAGTAGGGAGTTGGTGACGACTTTGGTTGTCGCCTTTCTGGCTGCTCAAACTTTTATGCCCGATGATGACTACACTGAGGGCTGATTATCTCTTAAACACATCTCGGTCCATTGATGTAATACTTATTTTATTTAACAATTGTGTCGCAAATAAATTCTTGGTGGCAGCCGCGGGTACAGTACTACATTTAAATGATACGGGGATACTAATCAATCTTTGTTTTACTGTAACAGGTGACTTTCAAGTGGCTTTCGGAGGTTCGCATCTTATTGCCGGATTTCCGGAGCTTAGCACAAGATAGAGCTGGCACTTTGCACGTCGTGGGATGGTGTCCATATTCACTTACATTCCTGTAGTTCTAGTGAGAGTTGTAACAGAATAGCCTAAATGGGGTAATTTGAGGGGCCTAGCATTTTGTAGGGCTTTTGTTTGCGGTATTGTAATATTGTTTTCTGAGGAACAACCGTTGTGTTTACTTGAAGATATTTGTAAATAGCCAATGGAGACAATGTAGACCTTTTTGTATCTATAACTTGTGGATTCAAAGATAAATTCAAAATTCGAAGTGGTTTCCTTCCTTGCGGTAGCTTAAATTTCCTCGCCTCCTTTATTTTGAAAGAATCATGGTAGAACAGATTTGAGGTTAAAAAGAAGAGGTCTTTGAATTTTAAATGGTTCCCGCGTATGAATTTGCTTTATGGTCTCGAATCACCATTGTCGCTAATGCGAAAATCGGCGCCGGCTGAACAGAAGAGTCGCCACCGTGCGTTATTTATCCCAACGGAGGGAAAGGAAACGCTCAGAGTAAACCTACAGCAAAGACGGGAAAGGAATGGTCATCGCAACCAAGTCCTGGATTCGGGAGTCGGTTACGCAAGGGGAAGGTATTAGCACCCCTCACGTCCGTCGTACTCGACGGGATCCACGCTTGTTGGTTTGTCTAAAGGATGCAAAAACAATCTATCTAAGGCTGCTAAATCTAAACGGAAGGGAATTGACTCGATAGAGTATCGCACTCTATGCCTACGTATTCTCAAGAGAGAAAGTCAGAGTCAACGTAGTTCGGGACTACGGGGAAAGTTTGCTCGCCAAAACTTCGCGTCTTGTGCCTACGTACTCTCAACAAGTATGAGAGATCAGAGCAGCCGTAGTTCGGGCTAACTACGGCTAGACAGGGGTGTTCTTGGTCACACGGGGGTGAGAGAAATGATTGACGATACTAGCATACGCCTTCTAGCAGTTAGGTGGACGCTGCTCGACCATTGGAGACTTGGGCGTACCTGTTTGCGGTAGAACGGACGTAGTATGTCAGGTTTCGAGGTCTGGGAACCTACGGGAACTAGAACTACGGTCTGGTCTCAAATGCACTCGGGCAAGAGAAAAGGATAATATCAGTCGTCAGCGGGAAAGTCTCGATCGCACAGCAGCGAGAGAACCAAAAGTTAGTTGTTAGTATGCTCGCTAGGATATCGCATCTTATGCCTACATATTCTCATCAGAGAAAATCAGAGCAGCTGTAGTTCAGCCTAACTACGGGTAGAACGGAGACCACAGCATCAATCTCATTTTATTAATATTCTGAAAATTACAATGATTGAGTACAGGAAAATAAACTCCTAAGAATCTTATCCATCTATTATGGAAAGTCTAATGGAAAATAGTCCCCTAACAAGTGGACTTTTAAATCTATTTCTAAAAATGTGCAAAATAAACTCTAAAAGAAAATATATCCTGAGAAAAGAAAATATTAAAAATCTATTATTTAATACTTCTATATATTTTCCATTTCCCTATATTCACTGTATTTTTCCATTTTTTATTACATATTTTCTTCTTTAAAAAAACTAAACAAAAGAATATAAAAGAAAATAAAGAAAAAAAACAGAAGGGGTACAAACTGCAGCCAGGAGGGGTATGCAGCAAAAACAGTCCAAAGAGAACTGGGGCCCAGCCCAGTAAGAATGAAACAGAAACGTGGAGGGGGGAGTAAGCAAACGGGGAGTGTGGACCCAGAAACTCGTTGGGCTTGGGGCCCAACGACCAAACACAGCCTCTCTCTTTCACAATTCTGAAAACCCTAAGTGCCTTTCTCTCAAGCCACTATCACTGTTCACATCTTCATGCGTCGTTTCTCCCTACTCCTTCCTCTCTCAACTTTTCTGAAACAAACTTCTGTTTCTCACAAAATCTTTCTACCATCTTCACTCTCAATTTCGTTTCAAAAACCTGCAAACAACTGAACAAACTAAAACAACAAAAATAATACAAATATCTGAGAACAATCATCCGTCCTTTGATGTTCTTGAGGCAAATAATTGTTGATGAAGATTTGAACAAGTTTATGGAAGAAGTTCTTGAAGAACACGAAGGAACTTACGAATACATTGTGTTGGATCAAAGGATCTTGAAGTTGCATGTTGGAGATCTATGACCTTTGAAGAAATATGGATTCGCAAATATGATGAAGATCATGGAGTACTTCTGGAAACAGAATGCACGTATGAGGCTCTTGAAGATCACCGACGATTCGAGTTCTTGAAGTTTCTGGAGATTTAGACGAACGATGACGGTTCTGGTGACGAAACCTGGGAATGACGATGAACACTAACAGCAAGTTGAAGATCGTCGAAGGTTTTATGCAGATCGTTTGAGATCTTGGATTTTCTGGATATTCCGGATGAAGAACATGATGAAGATCTAAAAAACTTCGTGAGGATCTTGATGATGAAGAGTTGAATCTGGACCAAATCTGGAGATGGCGGTGAACAACGTTGAATTTGGACGAACATATCAAGATATGGACGAAATTGAGTGAACTGATGGAGTTGTTCTTGATGAACATGGGAGATCTTGACGAATAGATCTGGAGATGATGCATATGATATTGTTGTTGAAGGTTGATCGGAAACTGGAAAAGGATGAGGTTCTAGCTGGATGAATGTTGATCGGAGAAGTAAGATGAAGGTTTGAAATGATGATGATCGGTGAAGATAGATGAGAGGAGAAAGATGAAGATTAGAAGGAAAAGATGAATTCTGGTGTTTTTTCCAGTTTCCGGTGGATCTGGCTTTTTCCGGCGAGCTAGACGGTGGTCGGAGGAGGTTAGGAGTTTGTTTGGGTTGCCGGAAGAAGTTGGTGGCGGTGGTTGCATGGCCGCCGGCCATGCAACCCGTGAGGCTTAGGATCAGACATGTGGTGGGGTGAGGTGGCAGAGGAAAAACGCATGCATGCCAAGTGTTGGTGGAGAGTGATGAGAGGGTGCCACGCGTGGGTGAAGTCTGATAGTGGAAGTATGAGGTGTCTTCTTTCTGGATCATACACGTGGTGATCTATTTATATACCACCTGGAGAAATGGACTTGAAGACTGGGCTTTGACTGAAAAAAATTATGGATAATAAGCCCAAAATGATACTGGTTAAGACTAATGGAAAATTGATTAATAGCAATGAAAACGTGATTGTGATGGATTAAGGGAAATGAAAAAAATTGATTAAGGACTTAAGCGACAGAAAATGGATTAACGACATTAACTAATTAACAAATAAAGCCTAATTAACCTAAACCAATTAAATTCTATCCTATTTAAAAAATAAAATCCTATTTAAATTTCTATTAAA
The DNA here is from genome assembly GCA_963859935.3 of Lathyrus sativus. NCBI lineage: Eukaryota > Viridiplantae > Streptophyta > Magnoliopsida > Fabales > Fabaceae > Lathyrus > Lathyrus sativus. The sequence continues at coordinate 103,225,710 of OZ012738.1, read as the reverse complement.
GCTACATTAAATCTATAAAAAAAAAAGAAACTAATATCTACCCACATTAAAATCTATATCTAAAATTATGATTAAGAATCTATTTAATTCTATTTATTAAAAATCTATTCTAAAAATCTATTTAATTTCTAGAAAACTAATAAAAATTTATTAAAACTATATCTAAAAGATTAAAAAATTCATTAAGAAAAAGAAGCTACTTTCTACTAAAAGAGAAAACTATTTATTCTATTAAAAAAGAAAATCTAATATTCTATTAAATTCTAAAGAAAACCCTATTATTTATTAAAAGGAGAAATATATCCTAAAATTTTATTTAAAATCTATTTACAAAAATAGGAAAAGACCATTAAACCCTAATAAAGCTATACACGCAATTAATTCAAATAAAAAGGAGATCGAGACCGGAGTGGAACCAACGACAAAACTCGGACACCTGACTGTCCTAAAAAACAACTGTGCAAACTGAAAACACCCGGAAAGCGCGCGACTTCCCACAAATAACCTCTGATTATCTGAATCAGTCTGAAACACCTGAAATATGAAAAAGTGGGGTTGTAATCCCGATAAAATCACCATGATTGAGAAAATGCACTATATGCGGTATGCGATTGCGAATGCAAAATGCGTCGAAACATCGAGCCAGATACGGGACCCGGTTGGTCAAATTTTAGGGTGCAACAGCTGCCCCTATTCAAACGGCTTGGACCTGAATGGTTGAAGAGCGCCCAGCCTTTAAACATTCAAAGGTAGAAGATGGTTGAATACAAAAGAACCCTGAAATTTGCCAACTGCAAGAATAAACTGCAAAGCTGCTTGAGAAATAGCGTCTAATAAACTGAAGTCTGGTTGTCACGGCAACAACTGTCAATTATCTGATAAATTTTTCTCTGTTTATTTTTCAACATCAATCACCTGTGTGACGCCACAGGTACTGAATCTTCGGAGCTTCAAAAAAGCAAACACCTTCCCATCTACTATGGGATCTTTTCTGTCGACTCATGGTTCATGGCGAACCTGAGGAAAATCCTCCCGGGGAAATCTGAATTGAACTGCCAGACACCTATCCAGGCGGCAGCTTCAGAAGTTTGATATATGTCAATCTTTCTTCTTTTTTTTCAGTGCTGACGTAACAACCAAATATGATGAGACAACTCCGTTGGGGGAGAAGAGAAGCTTAACCAAACAACTCTGCAGGGGAACAGATTCGAAATCCAATGGGTAACCACCCTGGTCTATGTTTCAACATGCGGATGTCTGAAATGATGCAATGCCCTATATGACATGTAAATGTTATGCGTTTGTAACTTTAATACCCTATACGGCATGAATATGCTATGTATTTGTAAATGCAATGCCCCATACGGCATGAATATGCTATGCATTTTGATAGATGCAAACATGACGATATATGCAAATGCTAATGTAAGCTCTAGCTGCCAGAGAACACCAGGTCTACAAACCGTTTGGAAAAATAAATGCCGGAGGCAAAGTCAATTCCACTGAAGGTAATCGGTTATCACATAATCATCTCGACGATATTCTTTCTAACCATTGTCAAACTGTATTCTGTGGGGATTAACCCAATAGGGGTTGATTGTGAACGGCTCACTGCTGGAGAATGCCCCTTCTATCACGGATATCAATCTTTTAATTTGTCGAGGATACTCCTGATCCTATTCTGATGCGGGGTAAAATACAATCTCAATTCTTCCGGGCATAATACGCAACTTTCATCTGCTGAAGAGGAGTACATCTGATTTAACAATGTCCATAGGGAATTCAAACATTAATCGGGGAACTGGTATCAATTGAGCTTCGTATCGGAGAACATGACAAATTATTGTATCGGGTATTTACACTTTTTTTTTTGGTTTTTGGTTTTAAGGATAAACACGGGTTATTAACAAGATGGAAAATACTAGACGAGAACTAGCATTCAAAGGTAGACTACCAGGCGAGAACTGATAGCAAAATAGATTAGGTTATCGAACGAAAAAATTGTTTTAGGTTTTGAGCGTCAGACGGGGCTGACTGGATAATAGGCAAAGGAAAAGACAAACAGACAAGAACTGGCTGAAAGCTGACGTGTACCAGGCGAGAACTGATACAACAATAGGTTAAAGAAAAGAAGACAACCAGACGAGAACTGGTGTTTAAAAGCTAGCATGCATCAGGCGAGAACTGATGTTTACAGAAAGCAAATCGACAATACGATAACTAGTTAAAAGAAAGGCAGTACCAGGCGAGAACTGGTATTTACGGAAATGTGGGCCAAACGAGAACTGGTTACCGGTTTGCCAGGCGAGACCTGGACTTTGGAAACGACTTGATAACAAAGTTCTGACACGTAACAGATTTAAACTGTAGGATAACAATCCCACCGACAACACGACTCTCCTTATTTGGAAGTGTAATACCCCAAATTTTACCCTTATATTTAGTCAGTCATTTCGCATAGCATCTCATCTGTGCATTTGCTAACCACTATCAAGTCATGGAGGTGTTTGTTTTGCAGGATTGGTTCCAGGGGTATTTTGGTCATTTTACGTGGATTCTGCTAATTCCTTGAAGACGGGCTGTTATTAAGTTTTGAGGCATTTGAGACACTATTTCTGAGGCATTTATTTATCACCGGGTTTGATTATATCAAGGCGCCAATTCGATGTGTTCGGTATTGAAATTTGTCGGGCCCAACTGGATTTAAGATCCATATCATTGCTCATGGTTTATTTCCAGAGAACTCCCGATGCTGTTAATAAGGCGCAGTTTAATTGGATATTATTGGATTGTTGCTCTTAGCATTTGATCAGTGGAATTCAGTTGCGGGCAAGGTTATCATTGATACTGAATCTGTTGTGATTACGGTGCACGTCCGTGTTTGGTTATAAAGTTGCTGGTTAGAATTTAAGTTGGAAAGCAGGTGAATTTAATCAGGTGATGAGATTAGGACTACGGGCGAGACAAGTACGTAGACAAGAATATCACTCGTGAATATTTATGGTTTATGACTAGGTTAATGAATTTAAATATTTGTGGATTTATTCACAAACGTTTATAATTTTTTAACTAGAAATAAATATAAATAAATTTAAAACTGAATGATCATGGATAAATGAAAACTTTTGGGAATTTTATTTTATAAAGAATATCATGGTACAAAAGAGTTGAATCATTTTACATTCTGAATTGCTGTAAAATTAAATTACAAATGTTACTTCTATCCTAAGTCCTAATCCTCCATCGGTGTCTTCATGATGTTCATCCTTTGGACATTACTCCGCAAATCTCCGGTTAACCTGCACAAAGAAAGACAAATACAAAATAGAATAGAAAAGAAAGGATGTTAGAAATTGTTTGACACTCTCAGAACAGCGTCATCATCGAGTGTCGGGAGTTGCACAACCGAAGCTGCGTCCTACCCCCGTTACCGATCCGAGCCGTTGGCGTCAGATCAGATAATATCTGTTCTTATCATGCGGAACATCCGAGAGATAGAAGTGATAAAAGAAGCGGGACTGATTCGCTTTTGCCGCAACTGGATTTCCAAACTGATACAAAGGCAAATTCGGACTCAGACCCGGATGCCGGCAGGTCTGAGTCGTTTTGTTTTCGAAATTTCCAACACCTGAAAATCCACAACAGCATCAGTACCAGGTTCAGAATTCAGAACTCAAAGCAAAATAGTTCATAAGCTGCATAAACAAAACAACCATAGGTGATTGGAAATTCAAACTGAAGCTCAACCGAACAATCCATGAAACCAGTGCATTCACAGCATCTGCCAAAAAGAATCAAACAGTATCAGAAGTTGGCATACAATAGATATTCCAAAATTTCATCAACTCTGAATCACATAAATAAACCCATGAAAATCAAATGCCGAATTTGAACAGAAATACACCATGACAGCACTCGTAACAGCACAAGTTCGATTACACCATCAAAATCACAACAGCAGCCATGTAATGGACCAAATGCAAACTCAGCTCACAGAGCATCATGGAATTCATATGTCATTGGAACAGCAGACACAAGGATACGCTGGCCCGCAATTGAAATCCAAGCCAGCACATGTGTTATCGCAAATGCGGAAAGCCGGGCTCAGTGCGGAAAACATCATTGCCCAACAAACAAGTCACGAAAATCACAGTTCAAAGTTACGAGGGTAAACCATATCATTCGCAGTATATCAGCCAACAATCAGTCACTATCTTACTCGCAACACCAATAGCAGCCCAGAACTCATGTTCTGAACCCAACCAAGCATCGAAAACAACCAATCTCGAAGGCAACCGCGGCGTCAAAACCAGAAGTAGCACCAGAGGGTTCAGACTTAAAGTCATCATCACCATGTGACCATCCTTGGCGGCGTTTAAACTCGACCAAAGCATAGTACCGATTCTGAAAAAAGAAGAAGAAAAGTCGTGAAGATCAAACCAGATGGATATCCAAAACAAAATCTGTATCAGAAAGGAAAGAAGATCAAATATGAATCTACAAAGCCACAATTCCAATAATATCAGCAGCAAATCGTATCAGAGACAAATCACGGGCCCAGAATCGTATCAAAAAAATCCCAATCAAATCCTAAGAGATGAAACAAGATTCAATCAGTATCAGATGAATCCAATCCGTATCAGGGATCGTATCCGATTTGAATCCAATCAGTATTTGAAAATCAATAACCAAACAAATCAGACAAAATCAAATCAACACGAAATCATCAAATCAGAAAGTAACGCAAATCCAACATCCAAAAATCCCATAAGAGAATCAGAGTATATAAAAAGGAGAAATACCACCTGTGAGGGAGGACGGAAAATCGCGAAAGCCCTAGACAACAACGGCGGAGAAGCGAACAAGATCGCAAGCGAAACCCTAGCGCTAGTGGCCGCGAAGGGAGAGAGATCGAAACAAGAGCCTCCACCGTGAAACACCGACGGAGAAGATTCACCAGCGCCTATTCCTAGACGAGCAAATCCTCTCGAGCCTCAGTCGATCCATCACTGGCCACGAACATCCCCCATTCTTACCGGAGATTCACACACAAACGTAAGTGCGAACATCGAATTGGTTTACATCTGATGTTTTGGAGTTTTGATTTCAGAAAATTCAACATGCAATGAGAGAGACGAAGGACGAAGAAAATCGCCGCAAGGAAGAAAGAAGAGGAAGCGAAACGGCGCCGCGAAGGGAAAGAATGGGGTTCTGAAACCCTAATTCTACAAGTCCCTCATTTACACCATACGGGTTGGGTCCGGAAGTGATTACCGGCCCAACCCATCATTTTTTAAGTTGTTTTTTTTATTTATTTTGTTTTAAATAATAGATTTTCTTTTTTATATAAAAATTAAATAAACTAACATTTTTAAAATAAAAATTAAAAACATTTTTTAAAAGAATAAACAAAAAAACTCTTTTTTAAAATAAAATAAGAAAACGTTTCTTAAAAATATAAAAAAAAATAAAACTCTTTTTTAAAAAAAATTAAAACATTTTTTAATTAAAATTAAATCTTTTTTTTTTGCAAGTTAATATTAAATTATTTTTTTAAAAAACTTAAATCAAGATTTTTTTAAAAAAAACAATAATAAAAATCTCAAATTTGCATCTTTTTCTTCATTGTCTCATAATTCATTTGATTGCCGCCTAACTCTGCCCACTAACGTCGTTTGTTCATTTTGCAGCTCATTACGTTTACCGTTATTTATTTCATCTTTTTTTTTTTCACTCAAAGTTCATTATCATATTGTATTGTTTCTCGGTTGTAACCTCGCGAATCCTAATAATCGCGCTTTAATTACTGCCCTTTAAATTTCTGCTTGCATAGTTAAATTAGGTCATTATTTTCTGTTTGCATGATTCAATTTCTCACGCTTCCATCACTATTATTCTGTCACACTACACACATCCGAAGCTTAAGTCTAGCTTTTGGTCGCCGCGCCAATAGTCCTCAACTTCAAACCCTTACAAACCCTAATTTTCACAAACGCCTCGCCGCAGGCTAAATTACAAAACTACCCCTAGCATTAGGTCAAAGAGCCGCCGCGCTCATTTTAGGGTTTCCCGCCGCGGAATCCCTAATCTAATTTAACCCCAATCAACTTAACATTTCAACGTAGAGATTTGGAGTTTCTACATTCCACGTAAGCGTGTCCTTAAGACATGTTTATTCCCCCTTGAGACCTTGACCACAGTCAAGAAGTCTCTAACCTCCCTTTTGAGGGGAACTACGATTACTCTGATTCCACTCCCGTAAGGATACGTAGGCACAAGATGCGATGTCTTGCCGAGTAAACTTAGAATTAACCCTTTAGGTCTCTTTTCTCACTTGTAATCCCTTAGTACATATACCTTAAGCAAATAAATAAAGCAAAATAGTAAGCATTGAACAAAAGGTTCCTGTAGAGTACTACAGAAGTTTAGGGTGCTAATACCTTCCCTAAATTTAACCAACCCCCGAATCCTAGATCTTTCCCCGCATTGTGTTTACGATGCAAAATTAGGTTTTCCCTTTTTGACCTTTTCCTTCGGATAAATCAAAAAGCGGTTGTGAATTAAATTGCGATTCAAACTCATTAATAGTTTGTGATCCTATTTCCACCGCAACAGAAAATGGCGACTTCACTGGGGAATCCTTAACTTTTGAGGGTTATCCCTAACTTGTTCATATTTATTACCATCTGTGTTATTATTCATTTGCATGTATATATTTGTGTTTTGATTGTGGGACTGTTCTTTGTGCTGTGAGATAAGTCCTACGCCCGGACTAGTGACATTATTATAGGATGGGGATATATTCGATGAGGCTTATAGGGAGTGAATCCCGACCAAGCTGATTCGAGAATCACCACTCAGTTGAGACCTTTTCGAAAATGGTTCGGTTGAACGAGTAATCGTTGAAAACTTTTTCCATGGTCGATTGGAGTCTGTGATATTGGGAACCGTAGTACCTTTACACCACCTCAGCCTTATTTAGGACGTAGTACGGGAACTATGTGGGAGTAGTCCTACAATGGTTGCTACACGATACTACACTCAAAAGAGGTTCTCTTGAGAATATTATTAACCCCCGAGTCAATCGGAAGGTTGATAATATCCGAAAGATGGGCTGATGACTTTGGGCACTTTTTAGAACCTTGTTCTGCAGGTACAATTAACCTATAGTACACTCCTTTTGGGGATGGGTAGACCTTAACTCCACTCACGTTCCTTTAACCTAGGACTTTGTGTGTTTTCATGCATTGCATTCATAAAACATCATATTACATTAAGACTTCATGGAATTCAAACTCTATTTATGAACATTGCAGGATACCATGGATCACTCTAGAAGGCATACTTTGAAATTTACTTTTAAGGGTTTTAATTTGGAAGTCCTAGAGAAGCTAAGGGATTTGGTTCAAGATCAAGAAAAGTTCCAAAACAGATATGGAAGGCTATTGTCTTTGTTGAAGATTCAAGTAAACGAAGGACTTCTTGCGACTTTGCTACAGTTTTATGATCCAGATTATCACTGCTTCACCTTTCCAGATTATCAGCTTTTACCTACCTTAGAAGAGTACTCTCAGTTGGTGGGATTACCTATCTTGGATAAGTCTCCATTCCCTTTCTTGGAGGAAGACCCTAAAGAACGAGATATTGCTAAAGCCATTTGTCTAAGGATATCCGAGGTCAAAAACAATATGATCACCAAAGGGGGGATCTCCGGTTTTCTCAGGGACTTCCTAATTAAGAAGGCCCAATTTTATGCCGATCATAAAGACATGTTTGCCTTCGAGACAATTTTTGCTTTGCTTATTTATGGGTTGCTGCTTTTTCCTAGTTTTGAGGGGTTTGTGGACCTTAATGCAATCAAGACCTTCATGAGGAGAAATCCAATTCCAACGCTATTGGGTAGTACTTATCATTCAGTACATATCCGAAACTTTCATGGTGGAGGAATGATTACATGTTGTGTGCCATTACTATACAAGTGGTTTATTTCTCACTTACCCAAGTCCGGTCCGTTCTGGAGACCCAATCAAGAACGTTGGTCGCAAAAAGTTATGGATTTAACTCACTCTGATATTGATTGGTATAATCGCATGTACGATGGGATATCGATCATTGATAGTTGTGGAAACTTCAACAATGTGCCTTTGCTCAGTTTCAATGGAGGAGTTAGCTACAATCCAGTCTTAGCTCGCCGACAGTTGGGATACCCCTTGAAGGAACCGCCTAAAGGTATTCATGTGGAGAAAATCTTTTTCAAAGACGACAAAAAGCTTCAAGATCAGATTCTATCCTCTTGGAATCATCTGCATAGGAAAGACAAAGAAAGTTTGGGAAGACCTATTTGTGTGTCCATGGAATCATACCTTCAATGGGTCCGAGGAAGAGCTATTGAGTTGAAGATGCCCTACTCTCACCGAGATCCTTTACCTCAAAGCGAAGAACCTGTCCAGTATTTCATGACTGAAGCTGAGACTTTGAAGATCAATTTGAAGAGATCACAACGCGAAGCAGGAGCATGGAAGAACAAATACCATGTGATGGTCAGCGAGTACGAAGAACTTCAAAAGCAGATTCAGTCGAAGAATGATGAGATACGATCCTACAAGAAGAGAAGGCTCTACGAATATTTATTTCCCTCCGGATCTCCGTCTGCTCACTGAAGTTGTGGGAGATGCTTTCTCTAGGACTTTCTAGGCTTTTATTTAGCTATTTTGGTTGCAACAATATTATTTGTAATCTGTCTTCAATAAATTAAAAGTTCCTTTGGTATTCCACAATATTCGTAAATATTTGAATTCCATGAAATCTTCATTTGCATTCACATTTTAGCATCATACTTTTGCATTGCATGTGTCTCCCGATTTCTCATACGCGGTTTTCTCACCTTCCAGTTTTGTCACCCTAAGTTCTCTGCACCAATACGACCCTTCAAAAGAATGGAAGATCAAAACCAAGAGATCAACCGTGTCAGCCATGAACTCGAAGATCTTCGAGGAAGTGTGGGACAGATTTTGGAAGTGCTACGAGCTCTTAGTATGAAGGTGGATGCTCAAACTACTGTTGTTTCTGAGACTACTAATACCGTTATGGGATCTCAACCAGCTGTTACTGTCAAGAACGTACCTCCTCATGGTCTTCAATCCGGTTTGGTGCCTCCTAGCGCTCAAACAGTTCGACGAGCTACCCCTCCAAAATGCAAAACTCCTAACTCCGACCATGGTAAAGGACCTGCACGTTCGAGGAACCGCAAAACAGCTACCCCTCAACCTTGGCAACGTCAGCAGAATTATGTTCAAGGTTATCCATATGTCCAACAACCCTATGTAGCTGCTGTTGCACCTCCTTTCAACCAGCAGTTTCCTACATACCAGCCTGTGCAGTCAGCTCCGGTATATCAAGCACCGATCCGTCAACAACCTTCCGGTTATCCGCCCATGCGAGTTCTTGTCAACGGTCAACGAGTGCCCGACGCTCCTGTTCATCAACAATCACAGGATCAGGTTCCTTATCTCCGCAAGAGTCAGTATAAGCCTTGTCCTCTAGTTCCGATGGCTTTTACTGAATTATACCCCCATTTGGTACAACAGGGTCTGATTACCACCCGTGCTTTGGGTCCTCCGCCTAATCCGTTACCTGCAGGTTACAACGCTGCCGCTCATTGTTTATTTCATGAGGGTGCGCCCGGCCATGATCTAGAGAATTGCTATGCTCTTAAGAAAGTTGTCAGAAATTTGCTAGAAGCGAAGAAGTTATCTTTCAGCGATGCTCAGATGAAGATCGAGACTCCTCTCGTGGTCCCTCACTTGTCGAGTTCGAATTCTGCAAAGCAGGCTACTCCTGTGGAAGATCAGCCGAAGCCAGTAATCATTCGAAGGCCTGGCTCGCTTCATTTCAGTAACCCTCAAGATGGTATGACCGGGATCAACAAAGAATCTGGGAAAGTTATTTTGAAGCAACGACTGAAAACTGTTGAAGATGTGACCAGCATAACTGGGGCAAGCCATGACGACTCACAATGATCGTAAACCCGACGTCCTTTCCATTGAGGCTCTGCCAAAGGAAACTGTTACTCTTGCATGCAAAATTTCATAAACATTTAGAAGGATTTTTCCGACAGTTCATTTGTTTATTTATATGTATTTCTCTTTGATTGAGCATATTTAGCATGTACGAACTTGTTTATCTTTGATTAGTTAATGCAACGCATATGTTTGTCTTGAATAAATCCATTCGTTTCACTCATTCAAAAAATGTTTTCATAAATCATAATGCCAACTCTACCCGATCTCTTGTTCTGATGGAGAATTGGGGGGAGGATGACGAACTTAAAACGCCAGATTTCTTGTCGTATGCTTTCAATTAAAACCCGCTGATGATGTAAGGCATTGTTTCAAATCCCCTACACTGGAGATATAAGGATGATAATCCCTCGTTAACCTCTTTGAGCCTTGAAGTAGGAGTTTTTTTTTTGGAACCCTCATCTTAACCTGGGGCAGGGTAGGTTTCAGTTAAGCCAATCGGGCGCTTAGACTCTCAAAAAAAAAAGGAAGAGCAAACCTTCGAGAATTTATCCTTAGCATCTTAAGAAGTCCAATACAATGACTATCCCTCGGTTACCTAAGGAGTGGGGCAGTCACGAGCCTTTCAAAAGATTTACACGACTTGTGCATAAAGGAATATTCAAAAAAATAAGAGCCCGCTAAGTCAAAACCTATGAAGGAGACTTAGGCAAAACTGGGGCATCCCGCTGAACTCCAAAGTCAGATCAAAAGACGTTGTCCAGGCAAAAGTTAGGGAATAAAAGCCAAACAAGAGGGTACAATAAATAGTCCCTAGTAAAGAACAAAATCGTGTGGCCAATTTCCATTAGAAATAGGTGAGTGACTGCCATGTCCAAAGCCTTGATAAGTTCTCGACCATAGCAAATCCGCTTGAGATGTGAGCGTTCGTATCCGATTAACTGAATTAGGATTGGAGAACATCAAGAAGAAGGGGTGGGTACAAATATAACTCTGAGCCTTTATCCTTTTGTTTCTTAAACCGTGAACTGAGCCACGATACAACCTTTAAAAGACCTAATTGAAGTAGGACTTCGGTTGAAAGCATACTCGACAAGATTACGTTTTCCTGACTCCTACGAGCTATGCTCAGAAAAAAATTTGTGTTGGCATTATAATTAAAACTTATATCCTGACTAGTGATTTCGGTCACAAGTTCTTGCGATATCTTTTTCAAAACAAAATTCAAGACAAATATATGTGTACATTGACAAGCTCGGGATAGGCATTTCAGGCATGACGACTTTGCCTGATATCTTAGAGATTTACATATGGATATAACCCGTAGAACTTGAAGATCCTGCTAAACAGGGGCAGGCAGTTTCCCAATTCGCTTACCAACGTGAGTCTGAAGTTCTTAAGAGCTATTTCTCAAAAATTTCGTCGTAACACGATTAATTTGTGCCAGTTACGTCGAGACCTGACAAACCTCTCAAAGAGTTTGAAAACAGTGGGGCAACCAGACTCCGTGTTCTCTATAAAATCCTCTTGAGATGACCATACCTCACAACGCAAGTATCCTGGGGCACCGTGTTTTCTAAAAAAGGGAACCAAATGGCGACTACTACAAGATCCTTCAAGATCAAAACCATGTGGTTTCACAACTTTTCTTCATGCACTCGATGGATTTTACTCACTGCGGCCTTCATTCCCCAGTAAATCTCAGTGTTGCAACAGGCTCCTAAACTATTGCCTCATCACAGTCCCCAGCGAGACTATAAGCTGACAACTTTTTCTTGGGTAATTCGAAGGTGTCCCTCAGGTTTTCTTCTCCCCATGTGAAGACGTGATACTGTGCACCCAAGCAGATTACCTTCTCCCCAGAGAATTCAGAACTTTAAAACCAGATTTGGTTCTACCATTGATCCTTCTCGCCCATGATTGACGTATTAGTTGCAGAGAACGCAGGGTATCTCCGTCGAGATGTTTATTTCATCTCTCGTCCCGTCTCTAGTCCGTTCGTCAGCATACGCAGGGGCATAAGCATCACATGCCTATTTCATACACATACTCATTACATACTCATTCCACTACATCCTGCATATTTAACTACATAGACATTAACATACATTCATATTAACATATGCAGTAACATATGCATTAGCATTCACAGGTTTATTGTGTCTCGCCATCATTGGTTGTTACCGCTGAGTAACTGGGTCGGTCTATTCTCTCCAAATAGATTGTCAGCCCTAAGCATAAAATACATATGTGTTTCCAGTTTCCCCACAGAGCTCGATCCTTGTGGATGACGGTTACTTCAGCTATCTTTCCTCGCCAGGATAAGATATCTACCCTTCGAGTTCATTCCCTCGATGGAGTCTTGATTACCAGTTTTCTTTCTAGCTCGATCCTAGATTGAATCTCAGTCTTGTCGGTCGTCAAGCCCAACCGGACGTGCATTTATTTTGCACCATCTAAAGATTTTCGCCATACCATGACGGATACGCGACTGTTCTCGCCCGAGAAGGTTATCACTGTACCCGGACGTGCATTTATTTTGCACTATCTTTCAACCACAATCCTTTACAGATACACGTCAGTTCACGCCTGAAAAATCTATCAGTACAACATTTTACAATCTTACATCTTACAACATCGGTATGCAACATTTCTCGCCTAAGAAGCCGATCCTATCTTCGTTATGACTCGCAGCAAATGGCCATCTCCATTGAGAAGTTGGGCTTCCATTTACCTGTCGTCTTGAAGTATGGGGGGTTTTGAACCAAATCGTATTCAGGAGAGCACGATCTTGAAGTACGGGGAGGTTTGAGCGGAATCATATTCAGGAGAGCACGATCTTGAATTATGAGGAAGTTCATTTACCCTTTAGTAAAAGAAGGAGCGGAATCATATTCAGGAGAGCACGATCTTGAATTATGAAGAAGTTCATTTACCCTTTAGTAAAAGAAGGAGCGGAATCATATTCAGGAGAGCACGATTTTGAATTATGAAGAAGTTCATTTACCCTTTAGTAAAAGAAGGAGCGAAATCATATTCAGGAGAGCACGATCTTGAATTATGAAGAAGTTCATTTACCCTTTAGTAAAAGAAGGAGCGGAATCATATTCAGGAGAGCACGATCTTGAAGTGTGAGGAAGTTCATTTACCCTTTAGTAAAAGAAGGAGCAGAATCATATTCAGGAGAGCACGATCTTGAAGTATGAGGAAGTTCAGTTTACCCTTTTCATATTCAGGAGAACACGATCTTGAAGTATGAGGAAGTTCAGTTTACCCTTTTTAGAAAAAATCAGAATCGTATTCCAGGCGCCGACCTTAAACATGAGAAGATTTATATATCAGATAAGCAGCAGCCTCTTTATTTGAGTGCTTATCCGTTTTGGCATGTAAGTCCCTTCCAACGATAAGTGACAGTTCTCCCTCGAGAAGCTTATCAGGGTATTTCCCATTAAAGTCCATTTATTTTGGCATACAGCCGGTCTTTACCCTGTATATTTGATACGGATTTCCGAAAAGTCCGTTTGATCCCATCACGAAGGATAGGTTACAGAAGCCTGGATGTTATTCTTTGCTCAATGCTCCAGCTGTCTGTAATCAATCTTGCGACCGTGTAGATCCAGTTATTATTATACATTCCCAAGTGGAGGTCATCCCATAGGTGACATCTCCATTTAAGGATCTTATTCTTAAAAGTCCATTTATTTTGGCATACAGTCGGTCTTTACCCTGTATATATGCTACGGATTCCCGAAAAGTCCGTTCGATCCTGTCACGAAGGATAGGTTACAGAAGCCTGGATGTTATTCTTTGCTCAATGCTCCATGCATTCTGTGATCGATCTTGCAATCGTACTTGATCCAATTTTACTTTTAGATTCCCCAGTGGAGGCCGTCTCACAAGTGTCATCTCCATTTGAGAATCTCGTTCCCGTTCTAAAAATGACAATTGGTCGTGTTCGCACCAGTTGACCATCATTTTAAAATTCCCCAGTGTTGTACTGTGTCCCAGCGCGTCGCTTTCCCCAGTGTGTTTTCTCTCGTAGCATCTGTCCCTGTGTCGTCGCATTCGTCAGCATTTTCGCAATTCATCATTCCAGCATACGCATCATATCATCTGCATTAATCTGTTCTCGCTTTATGCATAGCATTGCATATCGCCGAATATAAGGGCAAAATTTTCGGTTATCTATATTTAAATCTCTCCACCACGATTCCTCGAGTCTCTGTCACTCAAATCATCCGGTGTAGCTATTTAAATAGGGGCAACTATAATACCCCAAATTTTACCCTTATATTTAGTCAGTCATTTCGCATAGCATCTCATCTGTGCATTTGCTAACCACTATCAAGTCATGGAGGTGTTTGTTTTGCAGGATTGGTTCCAGGGGTATTTTGGTCATTTTACGTGGATTCTGCTAATTCCTTGAAGACGGGCTGTTATTAAGTTTTGAGGCATTTGAGACACTATTTCTGAGGCATTTATTTATCACCGGGTTTGATTATATCAAGGTGCCAATTCGATGTGTTCGGTATTGAAATTTGTCGGGCCCAACTGGATTTAAGATCCATGTCATTGCTCATGGTTTATTTCCAGAGAACTCCCGATGCTGTTAATAAGGCGCAGTTTAATTGGATATTATTGGATTGTTGCTCTTAGCATTTGATCAGTGGAATTCAGTTGCGGGCAAGGTTATCATTGATACTGAATCTGTTGTGATTACGGCGCACGTCCGTGTTTGGTTATAAAGTTGCTGGTTAGAATTTAAGTTGGAAAGCAGGTGAATTTAATCAGGTGATGAGATTAGGACTACGGGCGAGACAAGTACGTAGACAAGAATATCACTCGTGAATATTTATGGTTTATGACTAGGTTAATGAATTTAAATATTTGTGGATTTATTCACAAACGTTTATAATTTTTTAACTAGAAATAAATATAAATAAATTTAAAACTGAATGATCATGGATAAATGAAAACTTTTGGGAATTTTATTTTATAAAGAATATCATGGTACAAAAGAGTTGAATCATTTTACATTCTGAATTGCTGTAAAATTAAATTACAAATGGTACTTCTATCCTAAGTCCTAATCCTCCATCGGTGTCTTCATGATGTTCATCCTTTGGACATTACTCCGCAAATCTCCGGTTAACCTGCACAAAGAAAGACAAATACAAAATAGAATAGAAAAGAAAGGATGTTAGAAATTGTTTGACACTCTCAGAACAGCGTCATCATCGAGTGCCGGGAGTGGCACAACCGAAGCTGCGTCCTACCCCCGTTACCGATCCGAGCCGTTGGCGTCAGATCAGATAATATCTGTTCTTATCATGCGGGACATCCGAGAGATAGAAGTGATAAAAGAAGCGGGACTGATTCGCTTTTGCCACAACTGGATTTCCAAACTGATACAAAGGCAAATTTGGACTCAGACCCGGATGCCGGCAGGTCTGAGTCGTTTTGTTTTCGAAATTTCCAACACCTGAAAATCCACAACAGCATCAGTACCAGGTTCAGAATTCAGAACTCAAAGCAAAATAGTTCATAAGCTGCATAAACAAAACAGCCATAGGTGATTGGAAATTCAAACTGAAGCTCAACCGAACAATCCATGAAACCAGTGCATTCACAGCATCTGCCAAAAAGAATCAAACAGTATCAGAAGTTGGCATACAATAGATATTCCAAAATTGCATCAACTCTGAATCACATAAATAAACCCATGAAAATCAAATGCCGAATCTGAACAGAAATACACCATGACAGCACTCATAACAGCACAAGTTCGATTACACCATCAAAATCACAACAGCAGCCATGTAATGGACCAAATGCAAACTCAGCTCACAGAGCATCATGGAATTCATATGTCATTGGAACAGCAGACACAAGGATACGCTGGCCCGCAATTGAAATCCAAGCCAGCACATGTGTTATCGCAAATGCGGAAAGCCGGGCTCAGTGCGGAAAACATCATTGCCCAACAAACAAGTCACGAAAATCACAGTTCAAAGTTACGAGGGTAAACCATATCATTCGCAGTATATCAGCCAACAATCAGTCACTATCTTACTCGCAACACCAATAGCAGCCCAAAACTCATGTTCTGAACCCAACCAAGCATCGAAAACAACCAATCTCGAAGGCAACCGCGGCGTCAAAACCAGAAGTAGCACCAGAGGGTTCAGACTTAAAGTCATCATCACCATGTGACCATCCTTGGCGGCGTTTAAACTCGACCAAAGCATAGTACCGATTCTGAAAAAAGAAGAAGAAAAGTCGTGAAGATCAAACCAGATGGATATCCAAAACAAAATCTGTATCAGAAAGGAAAGAAGATCAAATATGAATCTACAAAGCCACAATTCCAATAATATCAGCAGCAAATCGTATCAGAGACAAATCACGGGCCCAGAAATCGTATCAAAAAAATCCCAATCAAATCCTAAGAGATGAAACAAGATTCAATCAGTATCAGATGAATCCAATCCGTATCAGGGATCGTATCCGATTTGAATCCAATCAGTATTTGAAAATCAATAACCAAACAAATCAGACAAAATCAAATCAACACGAAATCATCAAATCAGAAAGTAACACAAATCCAACATCCAAAAATCCCATAAGAGAATCAGAGTATATAAAAAGGAGAAATACCACCTGTGAGGGAGGACGGAAAATCGCGAAAGCCCTAGACAACAACGGCGGAGAAGCGAACAAGATCGCAAGCGAAACCCTAGCGCTAGTGGCCGCGAAGGGAGAGAGATCGAAACAAGAGCCTCCACCGTGAAACACCGACGGAGAAGATTCACCAGCGCCTATTCCTAGACGAGCAAATCCTCTCGAGCCTCAGTCGATCCATCACTGGCCACGAACATCCCCCATTCTTACCGGAGATTCACACACAAACGTAAGTGCGAACATCGAATTGGTTTACATCTGATGTTTTGGAGTTTTGATTTCAGAAAATTCAACATGCAATGAGAGAGACGAAGGACGAAGAAAATCGCCGCAAGGAAGAAAGAAGAGGAAGCGAAACGGCGCCGCGAAGGGAAAGAATGGGGTTCTGAAACCCTAATTCTACAAGTCCCTCATTTACACCATACGGGTTGGGTCCGGAAGTGATTACCGGCCCAACCCATCATTTTTTAAGTTGTTTTTTTTATTTATTTTGTTTTAAATAATAGATTTTCTTTTTTATATAAAAATTAAATAAACTAACATTTTTAAAATAAAAATTAAAAACATTTTTTAAAAGAATAAACAAAAAAACTCTTTTTTAAAATAAAATAAGAAAACTTTTCTTAAAAATATAAAAAAAAATAAAACTCTTTTTTAAAAAAAATTAAAACATTTTTTAATTAAAATTAAATCTTTTTTTTTTGCAAGTTAATATTAAATTATTTTTTTAAAAAACTTAAATCAAGATTTTTTTAAAAAAACAATAATAAAAATCTCAAATTTGCATCTTTTTCTTCATTGTCTCATAATTCATTTGATTGCCGCCTAACTCTGCCCACTAACGTCGTTTGTTCATTTTGCAGCTCATTACGTTTACCGTTATTTATTTCATCTTATTTTTTTTCACTCAAAGTTCATTATCATATTGTATTGTTTCTCGGTTGTAACCTCGCGAATCCTAATAATCGCGCTTTAATTACTGCCCTTTAAATTTCTGCTTGCATAGTTAAATTAGGTCATTATTTTCTGTTTGCATGATTCAATTTCTCACGCTTCCATCACTATTATTCTGTCACACTACACACATCCGAAGGTTAGGTCTAGCTTTTGGTCGCCGCGCCAATAGTCCTCAACTTCAAACTCTTACAAACCCTAATTTTCACAAACGCCTCGCCGCAGGCTAAATTACAAAACTACCCCTAGCATTAGGTCAAAGAGCCGCCGCGCTCATTTTAGGGTTTCCCGCCGCGGAATCCCTAATCTAATTTAACCCTAATCAACTTAACATTTCAACGTAGAGATTTGGAGTTTCTACACTCCACGTAAGCGTGTCCTTAAGACATGTTTATTCCTCCTTGAGACCTTGACCACAGTCAAGAAGCCTCTAACCTCCCTTTTGAGGGGAACTACGATTACTCTGATTTCACTACCGTAAGGATACGTAGGCACAAGATGCGATGTCTTGCCGAGTAAACTTAGAATTAACCCTTTAGGTCTCTTTTCTCACTTGTAATCCTTTAGTACATATACCTTAAGCAAATAAATAAAGCAAAATAGTAAGCATTGAACAAAAGGTTCCTGTAGAGTACTACAGAAGTTTAGGGTGCTAATACCTTCCCTAAATTTAACCAACCCCCGAATCCTAGATCTTTCCCCGCATTGTGTTTACGATGCAAAATTAGGTTTTCCCTTTTTGACCTTTTCCTTCGGATAAATCAAAAAGCGGTTGTGAATTGAATTGCGATTCAAACTCATTAATAGTTTGTGATCCTATTTCCACCGCAACAGGAAGGTTCAGGTTTTTTTTTTTTGATAAAGGTAATGACACGATTCCCCGATACTCAACTCTTGCTGGGGATAAACAAACTTACTTGAATAACTTGCCTCAGTACGACTCAACTTGCCCCAATCCAACTTTTGGGAATACTTGCTCTGAGCAGCTTGCTACGAGACGACTTCGAGAATATTTGCCCCGGTATCTGTACCACAAAAGGATTCAACTTCAATTAAACAACTATCAACCCAGTTGGTTTCAACATTTCTGAACTGACTTGCCCCGGAATGAGCGTATAAGCGACCTAACCTGATCTGATTATCCACCTGAAGTATCTGTTTTCAAATCTCAATGTTCTGCATAATTTCCCCTGATTGGCTCTCGAGAAGACTCACTTCTGGTCAACTGCCTCTCAAACGAACTGCCCCATAATCAACTGATGCTTCGGGCCTTGTCCTCAGACTAACTGATTCTGAACTTACTGGAAATTAATGCCCCTGATTCACAGGGCTTCACAACATACACCATTCTGGTTCAGACTACTGTATTTTTCAGTCCTGTTCGATTATTCCCTGTTGGAATTTCCTTCGTGTCAACTACTATCCTGCAAGTAAAAATCGTCTATTCACGAATGGTAATCTTAATGCAATGTTTATGCAGATTTTGAAAATTTTGTGTTGTCACTCATTTATATGATTGTGTGTGACAAATGAAACTAAGTTCAAACGTAGTGCTGATTTGATCAGTGAAAAATACAACAAGGAAATGACTAGCAAATCAAGAAGGAGTCAGGTTACTCAACCTTATCGTAATGCGCTTTCAGAATAAACCCTACCTCAATTAGGTCTTTTAAGGGTTGTATCGTGGTCGGGTTCACGGTTCGTGAAACAAAGGATATTTGGCTCAAATTTTGATTTGTACCCACCCCTTCTACGTGATGATCTCCGATCCTAAAGTTCAGTTAACTTAGCACGAGCGCTCGCCTCTTCGAGAGGTATGTTGAATGGTAAGAACCATAATTAAGAAATTCACAAGGTTTCTCAGAGTGACAGTTACTCCTTCTTCATTTTCGGTGTCTGTATACACAATATTCTTCACTGGGGATCTATTTTTTTTCTATCCCTTCTTTTTCATTCTTTTTGATTCCCTAATTTTTGCCTGGACTGACTCCTTTTGAGTTCTTTTCGATTTTTCCTTTTTTTTTGAAGTCCAGCGGGATGCCCTTGATTTTTGCCTAAGTATTAGCTTTCCAGCTTTTCATTTCTTTTTTACTTAGCGGGCTTTATTATTTCTTTCTTTTGGAACAAAGTCGTGTGACACTGGTTGTCTTGATTGCTCCGAAAGGTTTACAACTGTCTCACTCCTGATTGGTGAGATTTAACCATTGTGGTTGACGAGATACGACCTCTTGAGAGGTATAAACTGTTATTGGTCCTCGAATGGAAACACTCCTCTGTAAGACTTGAACGCTTGGTCAAACTAACTGACAACTACCCTGCCCCGGGTTAAGATGTGAGGGTTAAAAAGTCCGAAAAAACTTCTACTTCCTGGCTCGAAGTGGTTAACAAGGGACTAACTCCTTATATCTCCAGTGTTTGGGGATTTGAAACAATGCCTTGTACGTCATCGGCAAGGTTTTATCTGAAAGCGTACGATCATCGGTTATGAGTTTAGTTTCGTCATCCTCCCTCCAATATTTGCTAATCATGTGACAAAGTGGAGTGAATAAAATGCAAGTGTCAGTGCAATGCAATAAATGAGCGACAGCGACATGATTAATTCAGAAAAATGCATAGTCACCTTATTAATATCACCATTCGAAACATACAATATTTACAGCAAATAGTAACTGACTGAAAGAAAACTACAAATGCAAATGATATAAAAGTCTGAGGACTGCCAATGTCGAGGCGCCCGCCTGTCTGAATCACTGGCTCCTTTGAAAACAACCTTCTGAATCTACGAGCTTAGACAGCTGAGAAGTTGGTATGAACAAACAGAAATCCTTCTCGAAAGGAAATGCGATCTTGGTCGATCAACTGTTGTACTTTTGCCTGAAACGCTTTACAATCTTCCGTCGAATGTCCGGGGGAGCCACCATGGTAACCACACTGAACGTGGGGATTGTACCCAGGAGGGTAAGGTTCTGGAACTGGCTTAAGAGCTTTAGGTTCCACCAAAGAACTCTGGATCAAAGATGGTAGCAGCTGGCTATACGGAATAGGCACTGGGTGAGAAGGAGCTTTCCTTCGTTCCAAATTGTTGCGAGGTCGATTCTGATTCTGACGCTGATTCTGATAATCTCGACCACGAATTCGCTGCTTTGCAATGGAAGCGACATAAGGTTCCTGATAGGGTGCCTGAGGCACAGTTATCTGTTTAGTATAACAAGTCACCGGAGGTACTGGTCTCTGATAAGATGAAGAACCAACAAAATTCACTGATTCGTCTCGAGGATATTCAACATCTGGCATGGCTGCATTGATCACAACTTCTTCTTTGTTCTGATAGCCACAAGGATATTCAGTTTCACCAGCTTGATCGTTTGACATAATCTGAATTTTCCCAATTCTTATGGCATACTCAAGGCGTTCTCCTAATGTTACCAAGTCAGAGAAACTTAACGGAAGTCCAAGCAATCTTTCGAAGTACGGATCTTGTAGGGAATCTACAAACATGCTCGTTAACTCTCGGTCCAAAAGTGGTGGGTGCACTCTAGCAGCGAATTCTCTCCATCTCTGAGCATACTTTCTGATGGGTTCATTGTTCTCTTGAGACAATTCTTGCAACTGCATGCGATGGGGAGCTATGTCTAAATTATAATCGTACTGCTTCAGAAAAGCTCTGGCTAAATCCACCCATGATCGAATCTAATTGTTCTCTAACTGCATATACCACCTCAAAGATGCCCCAGTCAGACTATCTTGAAAGCAATGGATCATTAATTTGTCGTTTTGCACAAACGAAGTCATTCTACGACAGAACATCACCAAATGTTGCTTCGGACAGCTATCTCCCGTGTACTTCTCAAATTTCGGCACTTTGAACTTATAAGGCAACACCAGGCCAGGAACCAAACACATGTCTGCAGCATTCAGGTTAACAGCATCTTTCATTTTCAAAGCTTTAACTCCTTCTTCCAATGCTCGGAGTTTTCTATCCATCTCAAGAGCTCTTGGATCTACGGTCCTGGATATTGGAATATCTCTTCGTGGATTTATCTCAGGGAAAACAACACCTTGATTGTTAACAGGAGGAGGACGCTTATTCCGGACAACAAACTGCTCGGGTCGATCTCGGTTCTCAACAGAAGGCTGTACAACTTGGTCTGCAGTAACGTTGTTCACTTGCGGAAAGTCTTCCATAGAATCATACAGAGGGTTGGACGTCATAGTGAACCCTGACAAGGCGTTAGCAGACTGGAACTTGTTCTCTAACATAGCTACCAATAATCTTCAGCTGACTTCGCTGCTCGATTCTGCTCAAATCTACTCAAATCTACTCAAATCTGTTCAAATCTACTCAAATCTACTCAACCCCTTGGTCGTCTTCTAACAATCAACAGTCGCCCAATCCAAACTCCGGGTAATCACCTTCAGGAAACAAAGGCTGGATCAGAACTCTGGCTAGCTGGAGTATGATATGCAATATGATGCAATACGTGTATGCACATGATATGCAAGATGCAGCAAACAACGGGATCACAGCCCCCACACAATCTGAATACTGCTGCGCTGCTGACGGAGTACGTTCGCTCTGAAGAGATATGCCAAGATAACGGGTAGGCTGGAAGTCCAGGTTCCTGCAAAAACCCTCCCACTCACGGGTAATGGACCTAGATCTGTCAAGGTACGACATCCTATGCGGTCGTCAGCGTCACAGACTTTCAAAACTGACGATACGATTCCCAGAAGGAGTGGCATCATCAAGTCTTGAAGAGGCCTCACTTAGCTAACTTCCAATGGATCGGTTCCCGGAGTCGATAATTCAACTAACCAGCAACCCATGCCACCCAAAGAGTGGGACAAGAGGCCTACCAGAAGAACCTCGTCCGAGTGTGAATTTCGCGGGACACTAGGACATGCAAAGCATGTACGCGCCCACTACTTTCCACTCTAATTCTAATGTACACTCAAGCCTGGGTCTGGCTCCTCACTCAAAGGAACATCCCTACCCAACAGCACAACAGCAACAGATAATATCAATAAATAAACCCCAATAGCCAAGCAAACAAGCGCTAGGATTGACTCTCTTAAGGGACGTTGGATCCCAAATGCATAAGGAACTATCGCAGTCCTTAGCAGCCAGGGGACGTTGGGTCCCCAGCAGAGTCGCCAGCTGTCGCTACTGCGAAAATCGGCGCCGGCTGAACAGAAGAGTCGCCACCGTGCGTTATTTATCCCAACGGAGGGAAAGGAAACGCTCAGAGTAAACCTACCGTAAAGACGGGAAAGGAATGGTCATCGCAACCAAGTCCTGGATTCGGGAGTCGGTTACGCAAGGGGAAGGTATTATCACCCCTCACGTCCGTCGTACTCGACGGGATCCACGCTTGTTGGTTTGTCTAAAGGATGCAAAAACAATCTATCTAAGGCTGCTAAATCTAAACGGAAGGGAATTGACTCGATAGAGTATCACACTCTATGCCTACGTATTCTCAAGAGAGAAAGTCAGAGTCAACGTAGTTCGGGACTACGGGGAAGGTTTGCTCGCCAAGACTTCGCGTCTTGTGCCTACGTACTCTCAACAAGTATGAGAGATCAGAGCAACCGTAGTTCGGGCTAACTACGGCTAGACAGGGGTGTTCTCGGTCACACGGGGGTGAGAGAAATGATTGACGATACTAGCATACGCCTTCTAGCAGTTAGGTGGACGCTGCTCGACCATTGGAGACTTGGGCGTACCTGTTTGCGGTAGAACGGACGTAGTATGTCGGGTTTCGAGGTCTGGGAACCTACGGGAACTAGAACTACGGTCTGGTCTCAAATGCACTCGGGCAAGAGAAAAGGATAACATCAGTCGTCAGCGGAAAAGTCTCGATCGCACAGCAGCGAGAGAACCAAAAGTTAGTTGTTAGTATGCTCGCTAGGATATCGCATCCTATGCCTACATATTCTCATCAGAGAAAATCAGAGCAGCTGTAGTTCAGCCTAACTACGGGTAGAACGGAGACCACAGCATCAATCTCATTTTATTAATATTCTGAAAATTACAATGATTGAGTACAGGAAAATAAACTCCTAAGAATCTTATCCATCTATTATGGAAAGTCTAATGGAAAATAGTCCCCTAACAAGTGGACTTTTAAATCTATTTCTAAAAATGTGCAAAATAAACTCTAAAAGAAAATATATCCTGAGAAAAGAAAATATTAAAAATCTATTATTTAATACTTCTATATATTTTCCATTTCCCTATATTCACTGTATTTTTCCATTTTTTATTACATATTTTCTTCTTTAAAAAAACTAAACAAAAGAATATAAAAGAAAATAAAGAAAAAAAAACAGAAGGGGTACAAACTGCAGCCAGGAGGGGTATGCAGCAAAAACAGTCCAAAGAGAACTGGGGCCCAGCCCAATAAGAATGAAATAGAAACGGGGAGGGGGGAGTAAGCAAACGGGGAGTGTGGACCCAGAAACTCGTTGGGCTTGGGGCCCAACGACCAAACACAGCCTCTCTCTTTCACAATTCTGAAAACCCTAAGTGCCTTTCTCTCAAGCCACTATCACTGTTCACATCTTCATGCGTCGTTTCTCCCTACTCCTTCCTCTCTCAACTTTTCTGAAACAAACTTCTGTTTCTCACAAAATCTTTCTACCATCTTCACTCTCAATTTCGTTTCAAAAACCTGCAAACAACTGAACAAACTAAAACAACAAAAATAATACAAATATCTGAGAACAATCATCCGTCCTTTGATGTTCTTGAGGCAAATAATTGTTGATGAAGATTTGAACAAGTTTCTGGAAGAAGTTCTTGAAGAACACGAAGGAACTTGCGAATACATTGCGTTGGATCAAAGGATCTTGAAGTTGCATGTTGGAGATCTACGACCTTTGAAGAAATCTGGATTCGCAAATATGATGAAGATCATGGAGTACTTCTGGAAATAGAATGCACGTATGAGGCTCTTGAAGATCACCGACGATTCGAGTTCTTGAAGTTTCTGGAGATTTAGACGAACGATGACGGTTCTGGTGACGAAACCTGGGAATGACGATGAACACTAACAGCAAGTTGAAGATCGTCGAAGGTTTTATGCAGATCGTTTGAGATCTTGGATTTTATGGATATTCCGGATGAAGAACATGATGAAGATCCAAAAAACTTCGTGAGGATCTTGATAATGAAGAGTTGAATCTGGACCAAATCTGGAGATGGCGGTGAACAACGTTGAATCTGGACGAACATATCAAGATATGGACGAAATTGAGTGAACTGATGGAGTTGTTCTTGATGAACATGGGAGATCTTGACGAATAGATCTGGAGATGATACATATGATATTGTTGTTGAAGGTTGATCGGAAACTGGAAAAGGATGAGGTTCTAGCTGGATGAATGTTGATCGGAGAAGTAAGATGAAGGTTTGAAATGATGATGATCGGTGAAGATAGATGAGAGGAGAAAGATGAAGATTAGAAGGAAAAGATGAATTCTGGTGTTTTTCCCAGTTTCCGGTGGATTTGGCTTTTTCCGGCGAGTTAGACGGTGGTCGGAGGAGGTTAGGAGTTTGTTTGGGTTGCCGGAAGAAGTTGGTGGCGGTGGTTGCATGGCCGCCGGCCATGCAACCGGTGAGGCTTAGGATCAGACACGTGGTGGGGTGAGGTGGCAGAGGAAAAACGCATGCATGCCAAGTGTTGGTGGAGAGTGATGAGAGGGTGCCACGCGTGGGTGGAGTCTGATAGTGGAAGTATGAGGTGTCTTCTTTCTGGATCATACACGTGGTGATCTATTTATATACCACCTGGCGAAATGGACTTGAAGACTGGGCTTTGACTGGAAAAAATTATGGATAATAAGCCCAAAATTATACTGGTTAAGACTAATGGAAAATTGATTAATAGCAATGAAAACGTGATTGTGATGGATTAAGGGAAATGAAAAAAATTGATTAAGGACTTAAGCGACAGAAAATGGATTAACGACATTAACTAATTAACAAATAAAGCCTAATTAACCTAAACCAATTAAATTCTATCCTATTTAAAAAATAAATCCTATTTAAATTTCTATTAAAGCTACATTAAATCTAAAAAAAAAGAAACTAATATCTACCCACATTAAAATCTATATCTAAAATTATGATTAAGAATCTATTTAATTCTATTTATTAAAAATCTATTCTAAAAATCTATTTAATTTCTAGAAAACTAATAAAAATTTATTAAAACTATATCTAAAAGATTAAAAAATTCATTAAGAAAAAGAAGCTACTTTCTACTAAAAGAGAAAACTATTTATTCTATTAAAAAAGAAAATCTAATATTCTATTAAATTCTAAAGAAAACCCTATTTTATTAAAAGGAGAAATATATCCTAAAATTTTATTTAAAATCTATTTACAAAAATAGGAAAAGACCATTAAACCCTAATAAAGCTATACATGCAATTAATTCAAATAAAAAGGAGATCGAGACCGGAGCGAAACCAACGACAAAACTCGGACACCTGACTGTCCTCAAAAACAACTGTGCGAACTGAAAACACCCGGGAAGCGCGCGACTTCCCATAAATAACCTCTGATTATCTGAATCAGTCTGAAACACCTGAAATATGAAAAAGCGGGGCTGTAATCCCGATAAAATCACCATGATTGAGAAAATGCACTATATGCGGTATGCGATTGCGAATGCAAAATGCGTCGAAACATCGAGCCAGATACGGGACCCGGTTGGTCAAATTTTAGGGTGCAACAACCATGAATTGCCTTAAAACATCACAACTTATCCCCTCCTGTATTCTGATTTACGCCTTATTCTTGTATGACCTCGAGATTAGAACTTGAATTTCGTGCCTTCCATCATTCAATGATAAGTTCAATAACTTCTCCAGTAACTTTTACTACACCACACCGAAATTTTGAGGTTTTGAGAGAAACATTTGTAAATCCTCATACTGCCATAGTAGCGCTCTGCTTGAATTGCTCTTCCTGTCAGAGAAGTTAAAAAACAAAGTAGTCCTACACATACTCGTTAGTCTTGATAAACACGCATGAGAGAGTAAAAGATTCAAATGCGAGATAACGCAAAAAAAAAAGGTGGAACCTTAAGGTCAAAAATTAGGATGCGACACGCGCCACCTGCAAAGATTTGGTACAAAATACACAGCGGGATAACCACATGGCCAAAAGGCTATGTGTTCTTCATCATCAACAGAGGTACTAGTTTTATTGTGGTAGTGTTGGACAAAAGCTGTATAAGTATGTTTAGTATTGGCAAAACCAATGCTGTCATAACTATCGATATCGGGATCATACACAAGGCCTTGGGTTTTTAGACCTACAATGGCAGCTACGTCGAGTAAAGTGGGTGTCATCATCCCACAAGGAAGGTGAAAAGTGTTGTGAGTCCTATCCCAGAAGAATAAGGAAGAAGCCAACATAAGAGGGCAGTACAAATGGCCTACCTTCGACATCATAATCAGATCTTAAATCCCAGTGTCCTTCCATTCCTGGGCTTTTACCTTCTCTATTTCCGTCAGCCAGTTGAGATAGAGTTCAGAATCTTTGAAGTAGGGAGTGGCCCTAAATAATCTGGCCCCATCATGAAGATACCTAAAATCTACGTCGAAAAGGCTCAGGCTATCAGGACCGTCAGTGGAAATTTTATTGAAGTCTTTTTGCCCTAGGGGTTTAGTGGTTCTATAAGAAGGGAAGAAATCCTTAATGGCAAAGTAGTTAAGACCTGGAGGGGGTAAAGGCCCAGACATGGCTAAAGGTCTCCCTACAACAGTAACAAGAATAATTACCTGAGATTCATAAATGTGGCGTTTCTCCTCTGTAAGGGATTCACGGATGAACTGTTGATTCTTTACCGCCTGGGGACCACTCAAGCTGGAAAAGGGAGGAAGTTTTGATGTAGAAGTTTGTCCTTTGGGTTGCATCTTTTTCTTCTGATGATCAGCCATTGTTGAAGGAAGTAAGAGTTTATTGGTTGGAAGCAGAAAATTAGAGAAAAAGCAAGGAAAGTTGTGAAGAGTTAGAGAAGTTGTAAAAAATGAAAACATCAAAGGGAAACTACTTATATAAGGTATGGAAGACTGAAAGTTTTCATCATTAAGGGGCTAGAGTTAGTGGGCCACATGTGTGTGCAGATGTGGGATGGCAAAGGCAGTAGTTGCAATTCACGTCCCCGAGGTTGGAAGGGTGATGATGGCCCACGATTTTGTTGATTCCCGAGAAAGTAGCCATGATGATAGTGACGTCATAAACGTGCACCAAGGTGGCGAAACAGTAGCTTGCATGTTCATAGCTATCTTTCTTTTTCTCTTTCATTCCCTTTCAACTTCTCAGACTTACATTGGTGGAAAGAGTATCAGACGACACTCATAGGGGCAAAGCGGCGTCGAAGGTCATACGCTGTCAAAAAATGTGCTTTTCCATGGTCGAAGTTGAAAAGACATTTTTGGGAGGCAATTTGTTAGCTCCTAAATTCGACGCCTCAGATAGAAAGAAGATATCTAAGACAAAAGGGTGGAAAATGGCTTGAATACAAGAAAATGGTCGAAAGAAGCAAAATAGCTAAGTCGAAGGACTCACCCAGAGGCCAAGAAGTTCGACCGCCTGCTGGGAAGAATGGGTTGTCGAAGTATTTGAAATTTGAATATTGGAGGGAACGATTTTGTTTGTGGAAAATTGAGGGAGACACGTGTCACCTTATGAGTAATAGATCCATGCATTTGAGACAAGTGGCGGAAGGAGATTATGGTGGAGGTTATTTTTTGTTATTATAAATAGGGTGTCTTAGACATATCCAAAGTGTGTTGTAATTTACTATTGTACAAATTACTCTTAAAACTACCCCAAGTATGCGAGTGTAGAGAAAGAGAGTATTATAAGAGAATGTACGTGATGTAAACACACCATCTTTTAACTTAATGCAATTTACTTTTTTACTTTAAGTTTTACAAAGCCTTTTATTATCTTCATTGTCTTTATCCTTTCTTCTCCTTACCTTATTTCTTTTCTTCCTATGCAATTATTTTCTCTTCGCCCTCAATCTAAATTTACCTTTACCAACAAACTTTCTTCTCTTTTATTAGAAGCCTCACTTTACCTTGAAATTAACCGTAGTCGACTAGATGTTCTTTTAGGATTCTGTCTATACCAATACTGTTCGAGTGTGGAACTTGAATAAATTCTTAAGACCCAAAAATAAATCTTTTAACACATGTCCTAGGATCAATCTGATCGATCCTGTGAGTCACCAAAGTTAGATTTGGAAGATCAGCGGTTGTTTTCCAATTTTCAAGGGAAACAGGAGCCATTCTCACTTTGTTACAGTTTTATGACCCTCCGCTACGCTGTTTCACCTTCCCAGATTATGTATTGGTTCCTATTTTATAAAAATATGTTTTTATTTTGGGAGTTCCAGTCTAAGATGAGGTGTCATTCTTTCATTCAGAGGAAGAACCCGATCTCGAGAAGCTTGTCGCCGCTCTTTATTTGAACGCATCTGAGTTGGTTGACAATGTATTAACAGAAATGGAGTCTCTGACTTCACTTTATCTTTCTTGGTGGATAAAGCCCAAAGGTATGCAAAAAAGGGTTGTGGGGGTGGTCTTTAATGCTATCTTGGCTTTGTGTATCTATGGCATTGTGCTATTTCTTAACATACCGGACTTAATCGAGACAAACACTTTTTTAATCTTTGTCTCCAAAAATCTTGTACCCACTCTAGTTGGATCTGTTATGTAACATATGACTTACAATGCCTATTTTGTAGTTTATCATATATGACTTATAATGTCACCTTTTGTTATGACTTATAATGCAATCTTTTGTTATGACTTATAATACAACTTTTGTTATGGTTATGTTACATTTCACTAATAATCTCATTACACAAAATTACATTTGTTCTGATACGTTCATTGGACACAAAAATAACATTTCACTCATAACAATGTTAACAGATACATAACATGACACAAGTAACATTTCACACCAAAGTAACATTTCATTCAAAAAGTAGCATTGCACTCATTACACAGAGGTGCATTTCTAAACCAAATGCAACCAACATACATAACAATGCTGACATATACATTTCATGACAAATACACATGAAAGACAAATCTCAACATAAAAATACATTGTTACAAATACAACATTTAACACTAAGCTCAATATTCCAACCACAATGGAAACTTTCAACCACCCTCTAATTTGAATGATCTCATTCTTCAATTTGTATATTTTCTTCTTTTGCCTTGGAATCTTCAGATCCCTTTCATCAACAATGTCGTCGTCTAACCATTTGAAAAAATTACAACCCTTATGCATATGGTTTCTGTAATTCTACACCCCTAGAATTTTCCCCCAAAATTAACATTGTTCGTGTCACCCATGGTACGAAGGACACATTCATCTTCACAATAACACTTTCTCCTCTTGTTTCTACGAATAACCGACACAATTGTTCCAATGAAAACACTACTTAATAACTTTGACATTGGAGAAGATGAAGTTTAAAATCCTAGAAACGGATACAAGATGAAATGAAAGTTCAACACAACCTTGCTTTTAACACAGACAAGATAAACGATGAGATTGAGAAAGAAAGAAAACACAACACAACTTGAATCAAATGCACACGAACAAGTTTTCAAGAATCACGCTTGAAGCTCAAGATAATAGTCATGTTCGATGCAAGTGATACCCTTAAATAATGATTTTTTATCCTTTTGTTAAGTTATTACATAATTGACACGTCACGATGGCAAATACTAACGTTTTCTTAACTAAACTAAACTAACGGAAGGGACTAATATAGCTAACATAACTAATAATACGAGATCAAACTATAACGTTTTTTTATTAAGAAACTAAAGCGGAACATAAAATTAACTTATGGAATAAGAAGAACTAAAATAAGAGGATGATAGATGTGAATGCTCTAACAACTCTAACAAAGAGTCACTTCCGCATACTCATATAAAAATTATATACCATTTAAATATTTTAAAAATATATATTATTTAATTATTTTTATTTTTCATCAATTTTTTTATATATGTCTAAATATTGTGTCTATATAAAACTTTCTCGAGATTTTGAGGGTGTAAATTACACTGCTCAGTCTCGGATGTAAATACACCATAGACAATCCTAATCCCTTTCCTTGTTACAACCCCCAATTCTACAAACTTCAGCAAAAGACCAACCATATGATATCATTGCAACCCAACAAAAAATAATGGTTAGTGTTATCTTTATAAAAGTTGAGCTTTTTGATATCGTAGTTTTCATGTCTTCATAAATGCTATTTTAAAGTGAGATTTGATATTATTAGTTTAAATGGATATTATTATAATAATTGTATTTTACATGTAAGTTAATTAATAAAAATAATATGAAGTTGACTATAATTAAAAAAAATAACATGTCAAAATGAATAATAATTTTTAAAAAAAGAAACACCGCATTCTAAAAAAATGATAATGTTCTTATAACTTTTATTATCTTTTTTTAATGTAAATATTTCAATAAATAACGGGTTTTTACCAAAAGCAAAAAATGATTTTATTTTGTATACCTTATTTATAAATATTTATTCTTATTAGGATATAGTTTTTATATTTTCTTAAATAAAATCATAGAAAGGGGCGAGAAAAAACATATAAAGAATATTTTTTAAGCATTTTTTTCTTCGATATAATAAAAGTTATATAAAAAAAATATAATAATAATAATAATAATTTGCACCACTATCCTTTTAAAATAGAAAAATCAGTACGAAAAACTACAATTGATTTATGAGTGTTACTATTTATAAGTTTCTGAATTTGGTATAAAATTCATTATTTCTGATGCTAAAATATTAAAAGTATCCTAAATTTTTGGACTACATTTAAAATATCTTTAAATTAAATAGAAATACTTTTATTGTGTCAAAAAATAATATTTTTTGCAAATTTTTTTTTGGTAGAATAATATTAGCTTTATTAAGTTTTTAATAATAAGTACTTTTAGATTTCACATAATATTTTTATATACTACTTTATATTTTGAATATTTCTCCTTTTTTTTAAAAGTGTGAAACTGATATGAACTTTAGGTGAAAAAAAAAACTATCTTACCGTGGTTGGATTCTATTGGTATAACTAAGGACATGTTTGTTTTAATTTAAAAGAATGTAGACTTTTTTTTTATATTTACAAAAATGGATTTTGTAAAATTATTTTTTAAAATATTATAATTTTTTTTATATTTATTATTTCTAAATTGTAAAACTAATTTTGACATCATACAATATAAACAGACATTATTAAAGATTAAAAAATAGTTGAAATTGTAATTTAAAAAAAAAATAATCTCAAAAATGATTTTTATAAAAAACTATTTCAAATAATTTCAAAATTAAATGATTATTTAAAATTTTGATATTTAAAAAAAATTCAATAAATTATTTATATATCTAAAATAATATTTTAAAAACAATTATTTAAATCAGATTTTCATTTAAAATTTTTATGAAAAAGTTCTTTTTGTAATTTCTTTATATAAAATTATATTATACTATAAAAATTATTTAAAAAGCAAAACAAATGAACTCTAAAAAATGTGTTGTGTTATTCTTGTGGACCTTTTCGTCATTCCAAGCATTCTCTCTTATAAATAGGTGCCACCCCCTAATTACTAGTTTATAGATAACCAATTTCCTTACTTTAGAAAATATGAGTTACGTCCGAGTCCTTTCCGCCGCTACAATCAATTCTCAGAATCACAATCTCAATGTCTTAAATGATCATACTATCGATCTAACACCATGGGATCTTCAATATCTCCCATTTGGATACAGTCAAATCGGTCTTATTTATCACAATTCTTCTGAATTAGATACAAAAAATCAAATCCAGCGTCTTAAAGACTCTCTTTCCTCTACCCTTGAATTTTTTCCACCCTTCACTGGCCGTCTCAATATCACGGAACATGAAGATAATACTATCTCTTGTTCCATCAGGTGCAATAATGAAGGTGTACTCTTTGTTCATGCTGCAGCTAAAAATATTAGCGTCGGCGATATCCTTGAACCAACTTATCTTCCGGCCATCTTTTATTCATTTTTTCAATTTAATGGAGTTAAGAACTATGAAGGCACATCAAACCCATTACTTGCGGTCCAAGTGACGGATTTAGCCGATGGTATTGTTATTGGCTGCTCAATTAGTCATGTGGTCGTTGATGGTACCTCACTTTGGCATTTCATCAACTCATGGGCTAGAATCTCAAAGGGAAATTTCGAAATTTCCAAAATTTCATCTTTTGAACGATGGTTTCCAAGTGGTATTCAACGTCCGATTCAATTTCATTTCCCAATGCAACCACGGTATAATCTCTTTAGTAATCAAAATGATAAAGAAGAAAAACTCAACACACCGATGTCTGAGAGATTATTTCATTTCTCAAAAGAGAATATTGCAAAACTAAAATCCCAAGCAAATTTAGAAGCGGGTACAACAAGAATTTCTTCTTTGCAAGCAGTTTTAACTCACGTTTGGCGCTCTATTATACGTTCCAAAAACCTTGATATGCAAGAAGAACTGAATTTTGTGATGGATATAGGCGTTAGACCAAGGTTTATTCCTCCGTTGCAAGAGAGATATTTTGGTAATGCTGTGATGGAGTGTGTAGTTACCATGAAAGTCGGTGAATTGTTGGAAGACGGTGGACTTGGCAAAGGTGCTTTGAAGATGAACAAGATGATTTCTCTACACTCTGACGAGAAGTTAAAAAATCATTACAAAGATTGGTTAATTGCACCGAGTTTTGTTTTTAACGACGGTAATGTGGCAAATAGTAATGCAATGGCGATTGGTAGTTCGCCATGGTTTGATGTTTACGAAAATGATTTTGGTTGGGGAAAGCCTGTGGCGGTACGAAATGGAGGTGCAAATAAAAGAAATGGAAAAATTTATGTGTCGGCTGGTGTTGAAGAAGGTAGTATAAATCTTGAAGTTTGTCTTCCTTATGAAATTTTAGAGGCAATTGGAAATGATTCTGAGTTTAAGATTAGCTAGTTATCTATCTCATCTTATTCATTGGATTCTACTCCCTCTATTTTTATTTATAAGTTTTTAAAAAAATATTTATAAAAAATATAAGTCCTTTTGCAATATAAAAAAATTATTAAAATTATTTTTTATTATATTTTAATGATTTATCATCATCTCTTCTGTAAATTATTAAAATTTATCTTCTTTTGATTTGGGATATAAATCCTTTTATTCTCTGGTGTTATTTTCTTTTAATAACGAAATAGTCTACTTTTTAGGTTGATTTTAATATAAATTTGTGAAAAACATCAATAAATTAATAAATAAATGTTTAATGCAAGATATATTCTTCAAAAGTTTCAATACATTTAATTTAATGTATTTGTATACATTTTAAGCAAAATTAAGGTAGTATATTTGACATTTAATTCTCATCATTTTATGAAAAAAACAAAATTAAGGTTTCAACTTGTATACGCATTATAGGAATTAAAGTTGTTGAATAAACACATCAATCCTCATAAATTATTTTGCAAAAAAATTTCTTATATAAAATCAAAGTTTAAAATATAAAAGCAAACGTGATAAGCGAGAACATAATATAGCGGATGGATTTAAAAATAATTTATTTTATTGTCTTCTTAACGTAAATGAATCAATCAAAAATGAAAGTTATCAAGATAAATAAAGTTGTCTTAATAAAGAATTCAATTTTGATTATAATATAATTTTCGACATAGTTCAAAATTGAGATTTTTAGGATGAACAAATCCAAAAACATGTAATATAATGCACAAAATTAAAGAGATAGGGAAACAGAAATGTACACAGATAATGGTTGAAAAATTCATATTCAATATGCTTACTTAGCTTTTCAATGGTTTTACCATTAAAAAATTGGAATGTCTTTTTGATTTGACCTGATCAGAAGGGATTGCTGGCTGCCACGCGTCTTTAACTTACTACCTGTTCACCGGTGTTGAAGAAAGGGAGGGGGGGTGTACCTGCAAGACACTTCGATGCCAAAGTAAGCGTATGGGCAGAGTGGTCACAAGTACAGAAAAAGGGTAAGAAAAGAATATCTGGCCCTCTTGGAGAAGAGGGTATTTATAGAGAGACCCCAGCGCAGGGCCAACGGTCATTTGAGTTGGGCTGGATGGTCAGGCCCAACCCAAGTGACTGTTAGGGCTTACGTGGCGTAGTGAAGACCAGAACGTGGTCTTCGCCCTAGTTCAACTGCTTCGTGAACTCCGAAAAGTGGGTTGACCTGCTCTTTCGGAGGTGGGCAGTTGGTGGATGACGTGTCCCCGCGGAGGGGAGCACGTGGAGAACGTGTGAAGAACACGTTGTCCTGCCCGACAAGGGAGCAGGTTCTGCCCGCGGAGGGAGCAGGTTCTGCCTGCGGAGGGAGGTTCTGCCCGCGGAGGGAGCAGGTTCTGCCCGCGGAGGGAGGTTCTGCCCGATAGGGGCAGTGTCTGGTCGACGGGAAGTCTTGGGTTCGATACAGATGAGGAAGGTTCTACCCGCAGAGGGACATTACCTGTCCGTCGGGGACTCTGTGCTCGACAGCTGTGGCCCAAGCTGGATTGGGCTTTGGCAGAATATTATTGGGCTGGGCCTTCCCGGTCAAACCGGGGCCCAGGCCAGAACAGGAGCCCCCTAAGTCGTAGCTCCGAGGGAGGGAGCGAGGACTTGATGACGTTGTGCCGGAGAGGAGAGATTAACCTGAGGAGAAAGCCCTCCAGCTCGCGTTCCGCGGGGACACGAGTACGTGAGTCCTTCCTCGTCATCGGGCGTCCGGGGTTGAGGACACGTGTCGGCGGGGAGATGTGAGGGGACGCGTCTGTCAGCCTTCGCCACGTGTCATGCACTAGGTGGCTGCTAGGGCGGCTACTCTAGGGTACTCGAGTGCCTAGCGACGCTTCGAGTCCCGTGTTGGGGTATAAGTAATCGAGCCCCCGCTCATTCTCCACTTTTCGCCTTCTTGCTCTCAATCTCTTGGATCTGCCGCCTCGCTACCGTCTGATATCTCCGTCGCAGCAGTTGCCTCGCACTCCACCGCAGATCGCAATATAGTAAGTTTTTCTTCTCCTTTCTTTTGTTTTTCCCGTTTGTTTTAGGACTGTGGTCGGGGCATGTTGAGTGCACCGAGGAGAGGTGTGGGTCTCCGCCGCTGTAGGCGGGGATCTCTAGGGTTTTTATAGTGAGCGTTCCGAGGAAAAATGCCTATTTCGATGAATGCACCGGGGACAGATGCTTATTCCGATGAACGCCCCGGGGAGAGATGCTTATTCTGATGAACGTCCCGGGGAGAGTGTGTAGATTATGTTAGGTAGGTATCCCGGGGAGACGGTAGGATTTGGATTGAGCCACCGAGGACGACGCTCGGGCTGTCCTCGTCGCCCTTTCACTTGACTTGTGGTGGAAGGGTGAATTTGATCTTTGTCATCGAATTCACCATTACCTTCTGCTTTTCAGGTGTTCATAACTACGTTGGTCCCGGGGACAATGGTCGAGGACAACAAGTTGGACGTTCCTTGCTTCGACGAGCGAGTTCTCCCCCTCGAGGAGTGGGTGGCCGAGGAGCCTCTGTCCAAGCCTTCTTGTTTCACTTCTGACTCGACGGGAGTCTATGCCACCATGGAGGATTGGGAGGAAGGTGACCCCCAGAACTGGTAGGTTTACTGTCCTTGGGAACGTCACCGTATATGCTCGAAGTACGGGAGGATGCGGTTCCCGATGTATGAGTTCTATTTTAAAGAGGCCAGACTAAGGTTGTCGTTCTCGGACTTCCACCTGGGCCTCTTCGATTGGTTGCGGTTGGCCCCCTCGCAACTGCATACGAACTCCTCGGCTTTTATTCGGGCATTCGAGGTTGTATGCCGCTATCTCGAGGTCGGCGTCACGCTGCCGCTATTCTTCCGCGTCTTCCATCTGCAGCGGCAGACGGTAGGTACAGTGGGTGTCGTTCAAGCAACCGAACAAGCTCTTCAAGACGTACATGGACTTTGTTTGGGATAGTGAACGGCCAGCGGGAAGCCGTCATGCTGCCGAGGGTGCACGTGGAATGGTCTCCGGAAGATTTCTCCAGGGGGACTAACCGGTATATAGTGCATGCGGGGTCCCTCGATGAGGAAGATATGGCCGGCTATTTGAAGATAGTCGCGTTCATGCGCAGCCTGCTGCCGTCAAAGTTGGTGACCCCTGACGGCGTGTATATCCTCGATAGCCAGGGGAATGTCCGCGAGACAGTGAGGTTGATCAATACGAAGGCCCTGCTCGAGTGTTCCTCGGAGGCGGAGGCCCTTCGCCATCTAGGTGGTGGACGCTTCTTTCCTCCCTTGATTTGATATTCTTTATCTGTTATTGACCCATTTTCTTTGTTTTGCAGGGAACATGTCTTCTATCGAGGAGCGGGTGAAGAAGTTGCGCGCGTCAAAGGTCGCTGCTACCCCGAAGACGCAGGTTGGCCAGTTGGTCGAACAAGCTTCCGCTGACCAGGACAACAAGGGTTCTTCGTCTCCTCAAAGCAGTCAGTCCCCCACAACTCAAGGGGCCCTGAAGAGGCCCAGAGTTCATGAGGTGGAGAGTGTGGTCGACCTGTCGATGGGCTCTGTTGAGGAGGATTACTCAATCGTGCCCTGCCATCAGCACCCCGGTTACTTCCACGGGCCTAGGTCGCCCAACATTCTGGCTGGGGAGGCGAAGGCGGTCCTGAGTACGGACCGGGCTACTCGTAGGCAGGTCCTGACGGGGGATTTGGCTGCTTTGATGCGGACCTTCACCACGGCGATGGTTCTGAGCGAGGAAAGTTGTTCGGTTGTCGAGCTGTCTAAGCTGCAGGGGGATCTCGCTTTCGCGCAGTCGCGTTTGAACAAGGTCGTCGAGGACATGGAGATGAGCCGGGGGAGGGTGACCCAACTTACCGAGGATCTGGAGAAGAGTCGGGGGGAGACCGCCGGTGAGTGCAAGAGGGGGGATAGTGCTGAAGAGAGACAGAAGGCTGCTGAAGAGGAAGTGCGTGTTAGAACACAGCTTGGTTCTTAATAATATCTCTATGTTTTGATGATAACTATTATGAAATATTGTAATTAAGAATTATATACTCTAAAATTTGCTTAAGAGTGTTTGCTGCAGATATTAAAGTAATTATCACTCCAGAAGCAAATCAGAACTGAACATAAGAAATATGCTAGACTCTGAAGCGCCAGATGCATCCATTAGAAGATTCTGAATGCTGCCAACAGAAGATCCTGAGCGTAGTCTCCAGAAGGATCTGAAGCAGAAGCTCCAGAAGAATCTGAAGCAAGTCAGAAGCATCTGAACCAAAGAAGAATTATGTATGAAGAGTTTTCAAGCATAGTTACTATAGAAGATTCTGAAAGTACTAAAGCTTCCAGTACTGAGGACCTGACTCAAATATGCTCTGAACTTATACACGCTAAAAGCACACCTGCTGCAAAGACTCTGATTCAGCAAAACTCTGATCAACATCAAAAGGCTCTAATCAAATTAGACTCTGATGATTCTTGCTGAAAAATTGATGAAGAAGAATTCAAAGATTATGTCCGTTGGAATATCCAAACGACTCTTTCCTTATTTATGCTAGACACAAGAACACAGACAAAAAGGATTTCTCTGTGCTTTCTTCTTCTAGGAAAGGTCACTTGATGTGAAGACAAAAAGGCTCAGACCTTTTGGTACACTCTTCTCAACGTGAAGTACTCTTGGATCAATGTGCCTATAAAAGCAAGTCTTCAACCATCTTCTTCAGTTGACGTTTTACCTTAAAAGAATTCAATATCCAAAGCTCTCATATAATTCACATTCTTTCTAGAATTAATTTCTTTGTTCTTAATATTAAGTGAAAAAATCACAGTTGTGATAAAGCTTTATTAGAAGCAATTTAAACACTTGTATTTGTTATTACATTTGATTGTAAGAAAACCTTAAGAAGATCCAGTTAGGATCAGTAGTTCTTGAGAAGACTTTGAACAGTTGTTCTTAGTGCTTACTATTGTAATCAGTTGATTAAATAGTGGATTAAGTCCTTGATTGAGAAAGGCAAATCACTCTAGGAAGGGTGGACTAGAGTAGTTGAGTTCAATGAACCAGGATAAAAATACTTGAGTTTTTATTTCTAAGTTTTTATCTTCATACTTATTCAACCCCCCTTCTAAGTATTTTCTCACCTTCAGTTGGTATCAGAGCTCCGGTTCTGTGTGTGCTACCACTTC
Source organism: Lathyrus sativus (assembly GCA_963859935.3). Classification (NCBI taxonomy): domain Eukaryota; kingdom Viridiplantae; phylum Streptophyta; class Magnoliopsida; order Fabales; family Fabaceae; genus Lathyrus; species Lathyrus sativus. Next base: position 103,186,778 of record OZ012738.1, on the reverse strand, counting down.
ACAGTGACAGTAAAGATCCAGTGAGAAAAACTTTGATATATATTTGGTTGTTACTATGGCTGATAATACAATGTCTAACATTAACAACAAATATGAAGAAAGGGACAGAATCAGCACTAAACCCCCTATGTTTGATGGGGAGAAATTTGATTATTGGAAAGACAGGATTGAAAGTTTTTTCCTTGGATATGATGCTGATTTATGGGATTTGATCATAGATGGATATGTTCATCCCATTGATGGGAGTGGCAAGAAAGTAGATAGAAAATCTATGACAGAAGCCCAAAAGAAGGAATTTAGAAATCACCACAAGGCCAGAACAATATTGTTAAATGCAATATCTCACACTGAGTATGAAAAGATCACAAATAGAGAAACTGCATTTGACATGTTTGAGTCCTTAAAGATGACTCATGAGGGAAAGTCTCAAGTCAAGGAAACAAAGGCTCTGGCTCTAATCCAGAAGTATGAAGCCTTCAAGATGGAAGACTTTGAATCTGTTGAAGCTATGTTCTCCAGATTTCAAATACTTACAGCTGGACTAAAGGTTCTGAATAAAGGATACTCTACTGCTGATCATGTGAAAAAGATCATCAGAAGCTTACCTACCAGATGGAGACCTATGGTGACTGCGCTGAAAATGGCTAAAGATCTGAACAAGATCTCCTTGGAGGAACTAATCAGTTCACTAAGAAGTCATGAAATTGAACTTGAGGAAGATGAACCTCAAAAGAAAGGTAAATCAATTGCTTTAAAATCTAATAAATCTGCTAAAGCATTGCAGGTAATAGAGGAAAGCTCTGAAGAATCCTCATCTGAAGATGAAGATGAACTATCCATGCTGTCTAGAAGAATAAACAAACTCTGGAAGCATAAAGGAAAGAAGTTCAGAAACATCAGGAAGCCTGACCAAAGAAAAGAATCTTCTGGACACAGAAGATCTGGAAAAAAGGAGGTTGTCTGTTATGAATGTAAAGAACCTGGACATTACAAAAATGAATGTCCAAAGGTGCTGAAAGACAAGCCTAAAAGAAAATCTGATAAGAAGAAAAAGGTTCTAATGGCCACCTGGGATGATTCACATACATCTGAATCTGAATCTGAGTCAGAAGAGGAATGTGCCAATGTAGCTTTGATGGCAGACATAGAAGATCAGGAGGAAGGAACTTCAGGATCTGAATCTGACTATGAATCTGACTCTGATGCTGAAGAGGTAATGGCTAAACTCACTAAAGAAGAACTTATCAAAGTGTTATCAGAAGTTCTGAAGAGCTATAACAATATTAAGATCAAATACAAGAAGCGTCAAAGCAATCTTGTATCTGAGAATAATACTCTCAAATCAGAAGTAGCTGAGCTAAATGAAAAGAACTTAAAATTGAAAAATGACTCTGAATTAGCTCAACAAAAATCTGATTCTGAAACTGAATCTGAATGCAAAAATATTTTGGAAAAATATGATTATAGCTTTCAGAAGTTTCTTGCTAAAAGCATAGACAGAAGCAAAATGGCTTCTATGATCTATGGAGTTAGCAGAAATAACAGAAAAGGAATTGGATATGAATCTTCCTCTGGAAAGGATTTAAATCCAAAACCTGTTGATAAAATTATCATCAAGAAGACTCCTTTATATTCCCACTTTAAATTTGGTCACTTGAATGATATTGAACAAACACGTTCTGAAAAGAATATTCATGTGTTTAAATCTAAGGCTAGTCAGAATAAACCTTATGTTGAAAAACAGAAGTTTAGACAAACCTTCAGAACAACTAACCCTAAAGGGCCCAAGAAGATCTGGGTACCTAAAAGTAAAATAATTCCTGTTGCAGATGTTCTTAGCAGCAAGGTCAGGACGCCAATCATGGTACCTGGACTCTGGATGCTCGCGACACATGACAGGAGAAAGGTCTATGTTCCAAAGTCTGGAGCTTAGATCTGGAGGTGATGTGAAATTTGGAGGGAATCAGAAGGGAAAGATCATTGGATCTGGCACTATTGGAAATGGTAAACTTCCCTCTATTACTAATGTTTTACTTGTAGAAGGATTAAAGCATAACTTATTGTCCATAAGTCAATTAAGTGACAATGGTTATGATATAACCTTTAATCAAAAATGTTGTAAAGCTATTAGTCAAAAGGATGGCTCTATCCTATTTAGTGGAAAGAGGAAAAACAACATTTATAAAATAAATCTTTCAGAACTTAAGGTTCAGAATGTTAAATGCCTCTTGTCTGTTAATGAAGAGCAATGGGTCTGGCACAGAAGATTGTGGCATATTAATATGAGACGTATATCTCAGATTAATAAACTTAATCTTGTCAGAGGACTTCCTAATCTGAAGTTCACCTCAGATGCTCTTTGTGAAGCATGCCAAAAAGGGAAGTTTTCAAAATCATCTTTTAAATCAAAAAATGTTGTTTCTACTTCCAGACCACTAGAATTACTTAATATTGATCTGTTTGGACCAATGAAAATTGCATCCATCAGAGGCAAGAAGTATGGATTAGTCATTGTTGATGACTATAGTAGATGGACATGGGTAAAGTTCTTAAAACACAAGGATGAGTCACATTCTGTGTTCTTTGACTTCTGTAAACAAGTCCAGAATGAAAAAGTTTTCAAAATTATAAAAGTCAGAAGTGATCATGGTGGTGAATTTGAAAATAAATTTTTTGAAAAATATTTTAATGAAAATGGCATTGCTCATGATGTTTCCTGTCCTAGAACTCCACAACAAAATGGAGTTGTAGAGAGGAAAAATAGAACTCTGCAAGAAATGGCCAGAACCATGATCAATGAGACTAATCTGGCAAAACACTTTTGGGTAGAAGCAATCAACACAGCCTGTTACATTCAGAACAGAGTGTCTGTAAGACCTCTTCTGGAGAAGACTCCATATGAACTATGGAAGAACAGAAAGCCCAACATTTCATATTTTCATCCTTTTGGATGTATTTGCTATATGTTAAATACTAAAGAAAATCTGAACAAGTTTGATTCCAAAGCACAGAAGTGTTTCATGCTTGGATATTCTGAACGCTCTAAAGGCTACAGAGTATACAACACTGAGACACAGATTGTGGAAGAATCTATTCATGTTAGATTTGATGATAAGCTTGGCAATAAAAAGCCAAAGCAGTCTGAAAACTCTGCAGATAGAGAAGTAGTCTTCACAGACTCTGAAGGCTCACAGGCAAACAAAGCTCAAGTGAAGGAACCAGAAGCAACGCCAGATGCAATTCCTTTAACTTTTCAGATGAACAATTTAAACATTTCTGAAGAATCAACTATTAGAGGATCATCTTCCAGAATCAAAGCTTCTCATCCAGAAAATGTTATTATTGGAAAGAAGGATGATCCTATCAGAACAAGATCCTTTCTCAGATCATCTGAAGCATCATTATTTGGATTGGTGTCAGTAATTGAACCAACTTCTGTAGATGAAGCTCTGCAAGACAATGATTGGATTATTGCCATGCAAGAAGAGCTAAATCAATTCACCAGAAATGATAAGTGGGATTTAGTTCAAAGACCAAAAGGATTCAATATAATTGGAACTAAATGGGTCTTCAAAAATAAGCTTAATGAGAAAGGAGAAGTTGAAAGAAATAAGGCAAGGCTTGTTGCTCAAGGGTACAGTCAACAAGAAGGTATTGATTATACTAAAACTTATGCTCCAGTGGCAAGGTTAGAATCTATACGCCTTCTTATTTCATTTACTGCACAAAATAACATCACTCTGTATCAGATGGATGTTAAAAGTGCCTTTCTAAATGGTATTATAGAAGAAGAAGTTTATGTCCACCAGCCTCCTGGTTTTGAGAGTGAAAAATTTCCAGATCATGTTTTCAAACTAAAGAAATCTATGTATGGTTTAAAACAAGCTCCTAGAGCTTGGTATGAGAGATTGAGCAATTTTCTTCTGGAGAAAAATTTCATCAGAGGCAAAGTGGACACAACACTCTTTTGTAAATCATTTAAGAAAGATCTTCTAATTTGTCAAATATATGTGGATGATATCATATTTGGATCTACCAATACTATGCTAGTAAAGGAGTTTGCTCAATGTATGCAGGCAGAATTTGAAATGAGCATGATGGGAGAACTGAGATTCTTTCTGGGAATTCAAGTCAACCAAACTCCAGAGTGCACTTACATACATCAGACCAAATATGTTAAAGAACTTTTGAAGAAATTTAACATGAATGATAGTAAGCTGGCAAAGACTCTCATGCATCCAACTAGTTCACTAGGCAAGGAAGAGGTAAGTAAGAAAGTAGATCAGAAACTCTACAGAGGTATGATAGGATCTCTTCTTTACTTAACTGCTTCTAGACCTGACATATTGTTCAGTGTATGCTTGTGTGCTAGATTCCAATCAGATCCTAGAGAATCACACTTGACAGCTGTCAAAAGGATTCTAAGGTATCTGAAAGGTACTTCTAATGTGGGTTTGTGTTACAGAAAATCTGATGATTTCAAATTAGTTGGATTCTGTGATGCTGACTACGCTGGAGACAGAGTGGAAAGAAAAAGTACTTCTGGAAGTTGTCAATTTCTAGGAAGAAATCTAATCTCTTGGTACAGCAAGAAGCAACCCACAATTGCACTATCAACCACAGAGGCAGAATATATTGTTGCTGCTGGATGTAGCACGCAGATGCTCTGGATGAAAAGTCAGCTAGAAGACTATCAGATATTTGAAAGTAACATTTCTATATTCTGTGATAATACTTCTGCTATATGTTTGTCTAAAAACCCCATTTTACATTCTAAGGCAAAACATATAGAAATTAAGCATCATTTCATCAGAGACTATGTTCAGAAGGGAATTATAAATTTAGCCTTTGTTGATACAGATCATCAATGGGCAGATATTTTCACAAAACCCCTTGTTAAAGATAGATTCAAATTAATTCTGAAAAATATTGGTATGGATTTTTGTCCAGAATAATATTTGTCAGAAGCAAATTTTACAGATGTAAAAATGTTTAATGCTCTGAAGTATTTCTTCTGATTACTTATTCATTTCCTTAAATTATTTTTTTTTGTGTGAAACTTTGAAATAACAATACTCAGAGGATCTGAACGTTGGTTAACATTTCATTTCTCAAGAGAATTCAGAAGCACATGCAAGCAAACACGTGTCACTCTGAATCTGCAAAGGTGGCGTGTACACTACTGAAGAGACGTTTGAGATGAAGTTTGAATAGTGAAAATCTTGATTTTCCCCCCAATTTGTCAGAATCAATTAATGCTTGAAATGATTTTTATTCTTTTTCATTAAATGCTATGTGTGAACGTGCCATTATCTGACTGTTTGTATGCCTAAGTGTTTACTATAAATATCTCATTTCTCACTACTTTCACACTTTTCACATCTCAAAACGTTTATGCATTTCTGTCTCCTTTTCTCTCTTCACAAAAATCCTAAGCGTTTGACAAACTCATCTTCAATGGCAACTTCATCATCCACTGCTACTCAGTTTCAATCAACCATGGCTGCAGTTACTTCTGCAAATATGGGTATGACTCCATATACGACACCAAAGAGAACTTTGTTAACACCTGTTGACAAACTGGAAGTTCTCTGTGAATCAATGGTGGAATTTGATTCACTGGCTGAAAATGGATTTGAGTTTCGCTCCATAATTGATGCTCAAGGATGGGTAAAATACTTTGACAGACTTTTTGGACCAGTTTACCCCCTTCTAGTGAAAGAATTCTGGATCCATGCTGCTGTATACCCTAAGTTTATCCTGTCTTATGTTCTGGGTAAAGAGATAATCATCACAGAAGATCTGATCAGGAAACTCATTGGATATGAGGAGACAGATGGAGTATCTCATCTGCCAGCTGGGCGTGTAGATATGGAAGAAGTATATGAGGAAGTGATGACTGCTGGACAGGCCTCTAATAAGTTCAAAGATCTGAAGCCTGACTACAAGATCTGGGCAAAGATTTTCATGGGATGTATTCATCACAGAAAGTCTACAAACTCTCCAGACTACATAAACAATGAACAACTCTACTTTATGTACTGCTTAAGTCAGAGCACCAAGGTAGATCTTCCCTACATTCTATTTATGCACTTATGGAATCATATAAATGCCTCCAGAGAATCTGTGAAAGAAAAAGGTCAGAAGATCAGAACATGGATTCCCTTTGGAAGGTTAATTTCAGATTTTCTGACAGAAAATGGACTGGTGACTGCTCTATATGCTGCTGGAGTCACAGATGAACTTGAATTCATTCTTGGAAAACCTTTGAATGCAAAGAGTCTTCAGAGACTAAAAATTGTAGAAGAACTCACAACAGCACCCAAGAAGCTGAATATCACTGAACTCAGTCAGAAGAGAATCCCAGTAGATGACTACCCTCTGTTCTTTGCTGAAGAACCAAGGGAAATAATAGTGAGTTATATTGATGCTTGCAAGGCAGATGGAACGCCCATTCCTGCAGATATTATGAAAAGAGCAAGGGAACCATTGACTGTTGGAGGAGAAGAGATCACAAGAAAAAGAAGTCAATCAGAAGCAGAAGCTGCACCTGTTCAGAAGAAGCCCAAAGTTGCTGAGAAGCCTCAGAAGCTGATCAAGAGGAAAGCATCTGGAGACACTCCTTCTGTTCCTGCAAAACGTATCAAGATTAAAGGTACCAAATCTTCTGTATCTTCTGTAAATAATACTGTTGTAAATGATTCAACATTTAAGTCTATCCCTAAACCACCTTCTACTCATAAACAATCTGTTACTGCTCCACCTCATATATATGTTCAATCCCCACAAAAATCATATAATCCTGCTTCCATCTCACCTATAAAACCTTCTACTACACAATCATCTGTACCAAAACCAACAACATCAAAACCACAAAATCAGACTCCACAACCAGAAATACCAACAAAACAATCTACACCACAACAACAACAATCTGAACAACAAAAAGAAAAACCATCTGAACAACAACAACAACCACAAGAAAAACAATTTGTATCACAACAAACACAACAACCAGAAAAACAATCTGAACCACAAACACAACAACAAGAAAAATAACCACAACCAGAAAAACCACCTTCAAACACATCTGAACCCATTGCATCTGTACAAGTTACTTCTGAACCTATAAAAGTTACATAAGAACCACCTACATCATAAACAGCGAACCCATCTGAAACCCATATTCCTGAGACAGAGGTTCTAAACATTACACCTCTCAAAACTGTTTTTGAAGTGTCCTCTACCTCTTACACTCCAACCTCATCATCCAATTCATCAGAATCTGATATCCACCCAGATTTTCTGGTATCCCCCCCTCACAACAATTCTGAAGTAAACCAACCAAAACCCCCTGTGTCTTCTGAAGTTATTATTCCAGATCCTATTCCAACACCTAAACCATCTTCTGAAATTACCATTCCCAATCCTACCCCTGCACCCAAGCCAAGAACATCTGAGAATGTACCTTCTGCTTCGTGCAAACTATCTACTTCTAACAAACTTCCTTCTGGTTTCACCTTGAAAAACTTCTACACCAGAATTGAACCATCTGAAACCATCACTCCTCTCAAACCCAAACTTACCATCATTCTACCATCTGTGCTTCAATCCTATATTAAAATAATGTCAGCAGTACCTTCATCAGATCCAAAACCATACTCTGCTTTTATCTGCTAAATCTGATATACCTGCTTCATCTGATAAACCTGCTAATTCTGATAAACTTGCTAAATCTGCTTTCAAACCTTACTCTGATAAACCATTTGATGTGGTTTCCTATCCAACAAAAGCAAAACCAAATCTGATGAATGCTTTATCCAGATCAAAGCCTGACAAATCATCTGAAATTCCATTCATACCCTACTACCCTCCTCCTCTGATCTCCATTCATAAATCCATATTTCTACCTACTACCCAAGCTTCAGAAACTGTTCCACCTTCTTCATCTGAGATTAAGAAAGAACATCCAGATCTTGAAGATAAGATTGCAGTTCTGGAAGCTGGTCAATCAGAAATCAAGTCATGGATGGCTAAACAAGATAAGAAGTATGAAGACATGACTCAGTAGATGTCCCAACAGGATCAGAAGAATGAAACAATGGCTAAGTGGATGTCAAAACAAGAACAGTCCTCTTCTGAGATCACAGATCTGTTGAAGATGCTTTTGTCAAAACACTCTTAGTTTATTTATTTTTTTTCTTCTGATGTTTGCATCTAATGTTTGCATATGTATTTTGAATATCTTCTGATGTGTGTACTCTTGCTCTGAATGAATGAATGAATGTTTCAAAGTTTTCTCCACATGATTTATCTCATTTATTATTTCCTTTTCTTTGTCTTTTCAAAGTTATTACTTTTTGCTTATGACAAAAAAGGGGGAGAAAATAGATTTGAACTGTTTAATTAAACTTCACCAGAATGAAACTTCAGACATATCAATTTTATCTAACATAAAATCTGAGTATTTCAGAACATTTGATAAGTATACTCTGTAAAAGAAACTCTGAGTCTCTCAGATCATTTGACAATTATCAGACTCAGACTCTGAAATATGCAAGACACTCTGACTCTCAAATGTTAAAGAACAATCAAGCTCTAACTCTGAAAAATACTCAAGACAAAAGGGAAGTTTCTATTCCTTATTTATATTTAATTCAGGGGGAGATTCATCATCTCAGGGAGAGTTATATTTATTCTATTTTCAATTAAACAAAATTTCTGATGTTTTTGTCATCATCAAAAAGGGGGAGATTGTTAGAACACAGATTGGTTCTTAATTATATCTCTATGTTTTGATGATAACTATTATGAAATTTTGTAATTAAGAATTATATACTCTAAAATTTGCTTAAGAGTGTTTGCTGCAGATATTAAAGTAATTATCACTCCAGAAGCAAATCAGAACTGAACATAAGAAATATGCTAGACTCTGAAGCGCCAGATGCATCCATTAGAAGATTCTGAATGCTGCCAACAAAAGATCCTGAGCGTAGTCTCCAGAAGGATCTGAAGCAGAAGCTCCAGAAGAATCTGAAGCAAGTCAGAAGCATCTGAACCAAAAAAGAATTCTGTATGAAGAGTTTTCATGCATAGTTACTACAGAAGATTCTGAAAGTACTAAAGCTTCCAGTACTGAGGATCTGACTCAAATATGCTCTGAACTTATACACGCTAAAAGCACACCTGCTACAAAGACTCTGATTCAGCAAAACTCTGATCAACATCAGAAGGCTCTGATCAAATTAGACTCTGATGATTCTTGCTGAAAAATTGATGAAGAAGAATTTAAAGATTATGTCCGTTGGAATATCCAAATGACTCTTTCCTTATTTATGCTAGACACAAGAACACAGACAAAAAGGATTTCTCTGTGCTTTCTTCTTCTAGGAAAGGTCACTTGATGTGAAGACAAAAAGGCTCAGACCTTTTGGTACACTCTTCTCACGTGAAGTACTCTTTGATCAATGTGCCTATAAAAGAAAGTCTTCAACCATCTTCTTCAGTTGACGTTTTACCTTAAAAGAATTCAATATCCAAAGCTCTCATACAATTCACATTCTTTCTAGAATTAATTTCTTTGTTCTTAATATTAAGTGAAAAAATCACAGTTGTGATAAAGCTTTATTAGAAGCAATTTAAACACTTGTATTTGTTATTACATTTGATTGTAAGAAAACCTTAAGAAGATCCAGTTAGGATCAGTAGTTCTTGAGAAGACTTTGAACAGTTGTTCTTAGTGCTTACTATTGTAATCAGTTGATTAAATAGTGGATTAAGTCCTTGATTGAGAAAGGAAAATCACTCTAGGAAGGGTGGACTGGAGTAGTTGAGTTCAACGAACCAGGATAAAAATACTTGAGTTTTTATTTCTAAGTTTTTATCTTCATACTTATTCAACCCCCCTTCTGTGTATTTTCTCACCTTCAGTGCGAGCACTGACGGCTCGCATGGAGAAGCTGGAGGGTGGCCTTCGTCCTGCCGATGATGAGACCGATGAAGATAGGCAGATGGCCACCCAGGATGATTTTCTCGCCAAGATACGGGTGCTAGAAGGTGACTGCCTGGAGGCTTTCGCAGCAGGTTTCAGTGGCACTGTCGCGCAGCTTAAGGTGGTGAACCCTGGCGTCGCCTTGGTCGAGGACGGCATCGGGCCTTTTCACGAGATAGTCGATGGCCAGGTGGTTGACCCCAACGACGAGGAAGCTGGTCCTGATGCCCGTCCCGTCGAGCCTTAAGTGGAGGAGGAAGAGGGAGCATAGACTAGTTTTGGGCCTGCGTGCCCGTGGATTCAGGCCTGTGTGCCAAATATTTTGTATATTTTTCTAAGTGTTTTCTTTACCACGCCTGCGTGCCCTTCTTGGTGATGTAACATTAACTATTGGGCTGGTGCCAAAGCGACCTTTTCGATCTGCTGGTATCTTACTTCGGGACCGTGGAGGGCTTTGCTTGTGAAGTAGATTGGCTTTTGTCCTTCGGGAGTTTCCCTGATTAGTACGGCGCTGACAACCTCGTTTGCCATGGCCAGGTATAGAGGTATATGGTTTCTCCAACTTCGTGTTGCATCAGCACGGGTCGTTCGGATAGGACGCGTTTGAGGTGATGGAAGGCTTGCTCGTATTCCTCTGTCCATTCGAACGTGGCTTCCTTTCTGAGCAACTTGAAGAAAGGGAGGGCGTGCTGTGCGGACTTGGCGATGAATCGGGAAAGCGAGGCAAGTACGCTGTTGAGGGATTGTATAGACTTCTTCGAGGTGGGCGTGGTGATTTTCGAAAATGCTCGACACTTGTCTGGATTTGCTTCGATCCCACGCTCAGTTAAGTAGAAACCGAGGAATTTCCCTGCGCGGACCCTGAAGGTACATTTCTCCAGGTTGAAGCGCATTCTGCATTTCCTTGCTGTGTCGAAGACCTTTCTGAGATGGGCCGTGTGGTCGACTTCTGTGTAGGACTTGACAATCATGTCTTCCATATACACCTCGAGCATGTCGCCAATCTCCCCCCGAAAGACTTTGTTCATCATCCGTTGGTATGTGGCGCCGATGTTCTTTAGGCCGAAGGGGATTACGTTGTAGTAATAATTGCCCGACTCCGTCATGACGGCCATACTTTGTTTTTCGCGTTCGTCCATGGGGATCTGGTTGTATCCCGAGTACGCGTCCATAAAGGACAAGAGTTTGAAGCCCGTTGAGTTGTCGACGAGCTTGTCGATGTTATGGAGGGGGTAGGCATCCTTAGGACATGCCCGATTGAGATCGGTGTAGTCAATACACATGCGCCATTTTCCATTACTCTTTTTAACAAGTACAACATTGGACAGCCAGGTTGAATACCGGGCCTCCGAAATAAAATTTGCCTCTAGGAGGTCTTTTACAGCTTTTTCAGCCGCCGCCGATTTTTCGGGGGACTGTCGACGCCTATGTTGTACTACGGCCTTGGTGGTTGGGTTGATGGATAGCTGATGGCATGCGACCTCGGGGTCGAGTCTGGGCATCTCCGCGACACTCCAAGAGAAGAGATCAGCGTTCTCATGGAGGCAGGCCTTCAGTTGTTTCCTCACAAGGTCGGGAAGTCCTGCCCCGATCTTCACGGTTCTCGTCTCGTTGTCCCCGAGGGTTACAATCTCAAAGTCACCGTCTGGGATGGGGCGCGCTGGCTGGGTGGGCTTCCCATTGGATGTAGGAGCGTCGCTGGCTTCGTCTTCGCGGTTGGGTTCTTCGGCGAAGCGGCTTTCGAGGTCTACTGAGCAGACGAGCTCCTTGGGCTCGCTCTTCGGAGTCGCGGTGGGCACTACTTTTTTGGTTGCCGGGGCGATTGTACTTAGGCCTTTCAGCGCGGCCTCGAAGCATCTCCAAGCAGCCTCAATGTCGCCATTTAGGGTGACCACGACCCCCCGCCTTGTGTAGTACTTCATTTTTAGGTGGACGATGGAGGGCACCGCTGTGAGTTCTGCCATCGTCGTCCTGCCCAGGATACAGTTGTAGAGGGACGGGCATTCGATGACCAGGAAGCGGACATTGACCTCCCTGGCCGTTTCTTTTTCCCCGAAGGTGACTTTTAACTCCACTTACCCCCACGGCCTCGTTGTCGTCCCGTTGAACCCTTGGAGGCCAGAGCCCACGTAGGGGGACAGGTTGGACTCGTCGAGTTGGAGGGTTGTAAAAAGGTGGGTGTACATAATGTCCACCGAGCTTCCGTCGTCGACCAGGATGCGTCTGATGTCGAAGTTTGCCATCTATGCCCGTATTAGGAGGGGGATGTTTGAGTTGGCGGAGCCCTTGGGAAGCTCCTCGAGGTAGAAAGTGATCGGGTTGGATCGGCCACGAAACTTGTCGAGGGTGCTCATTTTGCTAGAGTTGCTGGTAATGAGTTCTTCAAACTTTATTTTTACCGATCCCACGGATAGGTTCCTCGGGGATCCACCGGAGATGACCATGGCCTTCGGAAAATACTCCCATCGGCTGGTGGGGTGTACAGGCTCGTCGGGGAGATCAGGTTCGACGGGGAAGCCGAATTCTCTGAGCGCGAGCCAATCCTCAGGCCGGTTGACGCAGAGGGCAACCTACAGACCGTTGTCACCGTCAGAAGAGGGGAGGTCTTCGATTCTCTTGGCCTCGGGGGCATCTTTCCGCGGGGCTTCTCCTCCCCGGGTGTATCTTTTCAGGTGGCCATCCTTGATCAAGATTTTGATCGCATCATTGAGGTGGATGCAGTCTTCTGCAACGTGCCCGTGGCTTTTATGGAAGCGGCAGAACTTCGATTTGTCCACGTTAGGCTTGGGGGGTGTCGGCCTGGGGAAGCGGACACCTGCCTAGACAAACTCCGTTTTGGCGCACTCGACCAGTATGCGCTCGCGGGAAGCGACTAGAGTTGTATACTCTGTGAATCGGATGGCAGGACCGCGTTGCTCGCGGTGTTCGCGTGGACGATCCTTCTGTCGGCGATCTCCTCCGTGCCGGTGGCTCGAGGCTCCGTCCTCTCGGGGCCCGCGGGGGGTCTCTTAGTCTTGAGTGTCCCAGGCGAAGTTGGCCGCTTGAGTCTCCTTGAATCGGATGTAATGCGCGGCTCTGTCGAGGAAGTCTTGTAGAGAGACTGGTCGGTGTATGGCCACAGCTTCGTAGAATTTGGAGTCTCGGCGTAGGCCTTGCTCCATCAAGTAACGTTTCATCTCGTCTAACGTTGTTACCTGTATTTCCTCTCGTGTGAACCTTTCGATGTACTTCCGAAGGGGCCCGTCGGGAGCCTAGATTATGGCGCCCAGCGCGGCTTCCGTCTTCGGATGGCGCCGGGATGCTGTGAAGTGTCTTGAAAAGAGGTCCTTCAGGACACTCCACGACGTAACCGATTCTGGCTCCAGGCTTTTGTACCATGTCATGGCACCTTTCCTCAGTGTTATCGAGAAGAGTCTGCATTTGATAGCTCCTCGGACATTTCGATAGTCGAGCATGATCTTGATGTCTTCCAGGTGGTTGTCTGGGTCGGAGGTGCCGTCATACGTCGAGAGTGCTGGGGGTTTTTCCATCCCGTGGGGAATGGGAGCAGCCATGATCTCTTGGGACAAGGGGGTCCTGTAGTCGTCCTTGTCATTGAGAGTTGGTGATCGAGGGGGTGATGGCCCTGGTGGCGGAGGTGCTTGATTTCGCGCCCTCGGCCTCCTGACTGGGGGTTCGACCCTTGGAGGTCTGGTCGGGTGATCCCCCCTGGTTGGTCGTCGCTCTCGGACTTGTCTCGTTAGGGACCTAGTCCGTTCCTGCACTACTTCGGGTTAGGGCCTCTCTAGCCGGGGTCGTCGATTCCTAGGTCGAGGCGATGGACTCCTCGAATTCCCGTTCTGATCTTCCCGCGGAGGGGACCTCGACGGCACTTCGTGTTCTAGTGCGCCAATCTGTGCGTTCTGTTGGAACAACAGCTAATTTGTTTGGTTGATGGCCACGAAGAGGCCGACCACTGTCGGGTCCACTCTGGCCGGGACACGGATGGGTTGGAACGCTGCTGGGCTCCTTGGTAGGAGAATAGTCTGGTGCGCAGCTTCCGCGGACGAGGGAGAGGCAGTCTGGCCATCCCTCTCATCGGTCTTCGGAGGTTGGGACGTCTCCGTTTGCTTGCCGCCGTTCACGGCAGGAGCGAGGATGAGGTCGTGAACAACATCCACGTGGTATGGGCTAGCCATGATCGCGGAGTGTTGGTGAAACTTTGGTTCTCTGCTCGGAGGAACGGGGAAGTTTTATGTTTCCCACAGATGGCACCACTGATCTGACCTGATCAGAAGGGGATCGCTGGCTGCCACGCGTCTTTGACTTACTGCCTGTTCACCAGTGTTGAAGAAGAGGAGGGGGGTGTACCTGCAAGACACTCTGATGCCAAAGTAAGCATATGGGCAGAGTGGTCACAAGTACAAAAAAAAGGGTAAGAAGAGAATACCTGACCCTCTTGGAGAAGAGGGTATTTATAGAGAGACCCCAGCGCAGGGCCAACGGTCATTTGAGTTGGGCTGAATGGCCAGGACCAACCCAAGTGACTGCTAGGGCTTACATGGTGTAGTGAAGACTAGAATGTGGTATTCGCCCTAGTTCAACTGCTCCGTGAACTCCGGAAAGTGGGTTGACCTGCTCTTTCGGAGTTGGGCAGTTGGTGGATGACGTGTCCCCGCGGAGGGGAGCACGTGGAGAACGTGTGAAGGACACGTTGTCCTGCCCAACATGGGAGCAGGTTCTGCCTGCGGAGGAAGCAGGTTGTGCCTGCGGAGGAAGGTTCTGCCCGACGGGGAGTCTTGGGTTCGATACAGATGAGGAAGGTTCTGCCCTCGGAGGGACATTACCTACCCGCCGGGGACTCTGTGCTCGACAGCTGTGGCCTAAGATGGATTGGGCTTTGGCAGAATATTATTGGGCTGGGCCTGCTCGGTCAAGTCAGGGCCCAGGCCAGAACACTTTCACTATTTTAAAGATAATGATACAGGTATTTTGGGTACAACGGATTATCACAAACCTGAACACTACAAGCCCAATACTTTAGCCAACACATGTCTAAAATGATATTCTATCCAATTGAAACACATCACTCAACTGCCAATATTCCAGATCTTCAATGATTTTGATCCAACAATCTTACTAGATCCAACAATCTTACTAGCTACAATAATCCTGCTTCATGCTTCCATTATGCAGAAGTCTTTACTCGGCTTTACTGAAGTCTTATCTTAGCGATTGTCCTAGCTTAGAATGATTGAAGAACTCTCAACTTTGTTCCAAAAGTCTTAAACCTAAAGAAGTGTTGATTTTTGTGATGGATATAGACGTTAAACCAAGATTTATTCCCCCTTGCAAGATTAATATTTTGGTAATGTTGTGATGGAGTGTATAATTACCACGAAAGCCAATGAGTGATTGGAAGATGGTGGGCTTGGTAAAGATGCTTTGAATATGAACAAGATGATTGCTCCGCACTCTGATGAGAGGTTAAAAACTCCCTTGATTTCTTTTTAATTGCCATTTTTTAAAAACATCTTACACATATTAAGGAAGCTAATAATTGTTGTTATTTTTCAAACAATAATGTTTATTTTACCTATAATACATTTAACTATTCGTTATCTCAAGTTACTTTTTTCTATATAATAAATAATTAAGGGAAATTTTGGTAAAACAATAATGAATACAACTTTGAACTTTGAAAATGACTATTAAAAAGAAACATAAAATTTTCAAAAGGGTGACACTTAAAAAGAAACTGAGGAAGTAATCATTATGTAAATTAGTTACTTTGCACTCTAATGAAAAGTTAAAGAATTATTATGAAAATTAGTTAATTGCATCGAGTTTTATTTTTAAAGACGGTGGTGTAGCAAATAGTAATTTAATGACGATTGATAGTTTGTCTTGATTTGATGTTTATGGTAATGATTTTGGTTTGAAAAAATCTATGGCGGTACCATATTTTCTCTTTAATATGGACAGTGGGCAAAAACTATCAGGAGGTAATAAAGAACAATTTTCAGTGGTTAGTTGGTAATGGTGAACAAATATGTCTTTGGAGAGATAATTGGTGTGGACTTCCGTTGGTTGATTTAATTCATGATTCTAGGGATACTATAGAGAACCTAAATTCTACTTTAAAGGATTTTATTCAAGATGGAAGAATTGTTCTTCTAGCTGCATTATTCCGTTTTTGTCTTCCTTTATCGAATCTAGTTGATCGAGTTTTTGTTAATTATTAGAAGGCTGACAAGATGATTTGGAAAGTTAAGGATAATAGCCAACTCTCTCTTAAGGATGAATACAGTTGGTGCATGTCGCTTCCGCGAAAATAAGGTGCCGGCAAAACAGAAGAGTCACCACCTTTCGTTATTTATCCCTCGGAGCGGGAAAGGAAACGATTGGAAAAACTAGACGAAAAAGGTATAAGACAAGGTCATCGCAACCGTTGTCTAGGTTCGGGAGTCGGTTACGCAAGGGGAAGGTATTAGCACCCCTCACGTCCATCGTACTCGATGGGATCCACGCTTGTTGTGTTTACTGGACAAGTTGGTTTATCTATCTACCTATCAAGGCTGGCTTAAAAGGAAAAGAAAATGACTCGGGGAAGCGTCGCGCTTTATGCCTACGCATTCTCATCAGAGAATCAGAAATCAGAGTCAACGTAGTTCGACTTACTACGGGTTACGGGGAAGGTGGCTCGCCAATACGTCAGTATTGTGCCTACGTACTCTCAACAGGCATGAGAGATCAGAGCTTACGTAGTTCGGGATAATACGGATTATGGGAATTCAGATTCATCTGTTTTATCGAGTAGGGTTAAACAACAGTTCCAGCAGTTAGGGACAAAGCCTGTTTGCGTTGGCGCTGAAGTTTAACGACACTCTTTTCTTCAGAAAAGCTTCCTTTGAATTATGGGCCCACGGGGCAAAAAGGTTTAAAGTTTGTTTTCTGTCTTTTACGGAAGAAGTGTTTTTTATTGTGTTTGCAATTTCAATCGCACTAGAGACTATGACCTGAGAGTGAATGCGTCGCATGTCACCCAAAGGGTGCCATACTAAACATCTAGACTGTTGAAAAGAAACTCTCCAACAATCCTTCCTTAGATAGCTTAAGGCTCGTAACGTACGAAAGAAATCATTCATGATTACTGTATCTTAAGCTTTTTATGAGATGAGAAGAGAAGGGCTCAACTACGGGGAGACTATCAAGTCCTACTGTTGTCATGCCAAGGATTCATCCTATAGTTGAGGTTTGAAACAGGGAACTCCTAGAAGTTATCATGCATAGGTTTCAACCTAAAGTTCTATCATCACTTCCTTATCAAAGGAAGTGAGAGTCCTAAGGGATCATATCAATGATAAACAGAAACAGATAAAGCATCAGCTTAAACAGTAAACAGTAAACGACTGTAAAATGCATGCAATGCAAGTGAGGGAGGAAATGTGTGTGGGGCAGCAGCCTCCACAAGCTCATCTCAACCTCAAGCCAGAATGAATAACTGCAATCATACAGAAGAAATAACATGCTGTCAAGCAAAATAATAAGAGACTGTAATCATACAGAGGAAAATAACATGCTATCAAGCAAACTAAACCACATGGGCAAGGGAGCAGGGCTCTACCGAATACCCGCAAGCAAATCCATACAGTAACAATACAAGCAGATGGAGCAACCCAACCTCTAGTGCAATCATGCTCCTAATTTAAAGTCAGTCTAATCATGGACTTATTCTAATGCATCAAGCAAGTCAAACAAGGCACATCAGCACAGAAAAGAAAACAGACAAGAAAGCAGATCAACCCCTCTCAAATCCAAGCCTCAGCTCTTCTGCCAGCAACTCAGTCTTCAGACTTCAATCACCCTTCAAGGATATCATCTTTCACTAACAAGCATCAACTTGCTTCTCCAAGGTTTCAATCCATCAAACATAAGTTTCAACTTATCTTCATTTCTCCAAGCTTCAGCTCTTCAGTCAATTCCACCTTCAGGCTTCACTCTTAACTACAAGTATCAACTTGATTCCTTCAGGTTCTCAATGCATCAATGTAAGCATCAACTCATCTTTTATTCCTCAAGCCTCAGCTCTACACTCAATCTCAATTGAATCCTCCTCATAAGTATCAACTTAGTCTTCAAGCTTCAGCTCTCTTTGCTTTACCAGTATCAACTTGGTCTTCTCCTCTTACAAGCTTCAGCTTCTCAGAGTAATCTTCAATCACATGGAAGTGTCAACTTCATCCTTCAACCCTCTCCAAGCAAGGAACTCCTCACTCTTCATTCAATCTCCATTGGATCTTCAAGTATCAACCTGCTCTTCTTGCTCTTCAAGCTTCAGCTGCAATGGCACTGCCCAAGGAATCATCCTCTCCCGCACTCTTCAATGAAGTCCTCATCTTCAAACTCAAGTCTAACATCTTTCAAGATACTCCAATCATAAGACAATTGATTTAACAGAATGAGAGGAAATGATAAACAGCTTACTGACAACCAAAGGAAGCCTGTAAGGGTTCATCATTATGAGAGACTGGTTCCCTCAAAGTTCTACTTCCCAGGTAAAGCCACTCATCCCTCCAAAGGAGGGATGTGAATATCTGAGAAGGACTTTTAGTCATTGGGAGGAATGGAAGCACAAGATGCTTTCCATGTTTGTGAAAGAAATCAATCTAACTACAAGGCTCTCCCTATGTCCTATCTCCTAATCTTCATCAGACACCTTCAAGCACAAACAAATCCAAAGCTCCAAGAAACTTCAAGCATCCTCACCTTGTCTTCCACTTGTCTTCAATCTCAACCAAAGGCAACCCAAGCAAAAACCCTAATCTAAGGGAACTAGGGAAGTTAAACTAGTTGATTTAGTAAGTTAGGATCACCTAAAACCTAGTACTAAAGTTAGTCCTAACTAAAATACTAAAACCAATTGTAAAATCCTACAAAAATTACTATGAGAACCTACGTCAATCATGACTCTACCACATTAATTTCAGAGATCAAACCATCAAATTAGACCTAGAAATAAATCCTACATTACAAGGTATCAAACCTAAACCCTAAAAGGAAGCCTCTTAATATCAATCTAGAAAGCACACCTATTTTCATCACAAAAATGTGAGACAAATTCTATGGGATCATACATGACTAACCTAATCACACACAAAAAATTAGGCCAAGAATCATCACCAACTAATCACACAAAATTCCACAAAATTGGGCATCAAACATAATCATTTTAATATCAATTAAAATGTAAACTTCCCATTAAATCAGAAAATACATGAAATGAAAATATTTTTTCTCTAAAAAATACTAGACTCAATCATTAGTAAAATGCAAAAATAATGGGTTTAATTGGATTAATTTTCAATTTTATATGATTTTCTAAAGTTTAAAGAAAAATGGAGAAACTGAAAATAAAATGTAAAACAGTTGGTGCAGATAGTAATGAGATGCAGTGCATTATCCATACGGGCTCTAAATGGGGGTGTCATCAGTAAGCACGCTAGGCCCATGATTAAATCAGAAAACAAAAACAAAAATATAAAGAAAAAGAAAACAGATGCGGTGAGAATAGTAATAAAAATCAGTTCAATTCATCAATGGGCTCGTGGGTGGGGGGTGTATAGTGATTCATCACTTAAGCCCAATGCTGAAGTTAAGTGATACGCAGCGTTTGGTATTGTTCTCAGAATTTCCTTCACAAACTCAAGTTAAAACGTAGCCCTTGGATCTGGCTCTAGTCAACGGGTCATATGTGAATCTGAGGGCTAGGACATCATCTCCTACCTCTAGCCACGGAAATGGAGGGAAGAACCATAGTAACACAGAGTTCAAACATGGATCCTTCTCAATTCGAACTTCACCATATCTCCATCAAAACACATGATTTAAAGCACTAATATACTCTAAATTCCACACTGAACACAACCCTAGTCTTAGAAACAATTGAAATTCACTCTAACCCTAAACACGATCGTGGATCAAAATTCTGGCGAAGAATCAATTGTCTCTAATCTTGAAATTGTTTGGTCTAAAACGTTCATCACATTACACTGATCAATTTCCACTATAGAACTCATATTATTGCTCACTATACACCAAGTTCTTGATCCAAACTGAAATGGTGTCATCATCTTGAACCTAACCAAATGCCCTCAAATTCTCCAGAATCCATCTCCTAACTATTTCTAACCATGCTAACCTAACAATCTAACTTAACAATGCTTAAATTAAGGTGTATGGTGAAAGTTGCAAACATGGGATTTCTTGAATAACAGTAGTATCAAACCTCCACTTCAACACTTCAATCTTTCCAAAATCGTTCCTTGTATCAAGATATGGCTTCTGTTTGCAAAGGTTTTGATCAAAGAAGCTTGAATCTCAGAATCCGATAGTGACTTGCTCCTTCCAAACTCCAAGTGCTAACTCTTCAAACCTTCATGATCTTGCTCCCAAATTGGTATGAACACACTCAGAGTGATCAATGGAACTTGTTGCAATGGAAAGAATCAAAGGAAATGGTGTAGAATATGGAAATTGGTTTCAACTTGCAATGGAAGAAATGAAATGGCAATCTCGCTCTCCTCTCTCCACACTCACCAACCACTACCCTGAGCAGCTTCTAAACCTTATATAGAATGCATCTGAACTATCCAGAACTTTCTAGAAGCATCCAATGAGAAATTGAACTTTTCATGTCATGAGTTTTTTATTCAAACCATCTCATATACCAGTTTGTGTTTGGCTCATTGCAGCACTTGTATCTGACTTGAAAGTCTCCTTAGATGAGATGTATGAGATGTTAGAATGCTTGGATAGCTTGTACATTGATCTCTCTTATGTTTTGCAAGTGTAACTTAAATTACAAGTAACTTATGATAAGTCCCTCAATTTGACCTCAAATCAAAATTGTAATAATGCCATTGTTTCTGAAATGATTTTTCCATTTAATTTGGTAGGTCACTTGCATTGTTTTGGTCATGTATTGAAAATTCCCAAAAATAGGTCACTTTAATACATTAAATCCTCCTTTATTTTGACCATTTTGGCAAGTATGAGCTACAAGCCTTTCCATCATCTCATGACCTCCTTACTAGTCTTAAAACATCATTTTGAACAAGTTTGATGTTGAAGATTTTTCCATTTGAAGCTTGGAAATAGGAGTTATGGTCTTATGCTTGAAATGACCTGTGATCTCCAAATGACCAAAATGCCCTTGACTTGTCAAAGCCATAACTTGAGTTCTATAAATCCTATCAAGGACTTATAGTACTATCTAGAAAGCTAAGAAGATAAGGAACAACATTCATGTTGACCAAAAGTTCATAGGAATCATCCTTCTTGGGCAAACGTTTGATGCAAGTTGGGTAACTTTCAAGCCCCCAAATTCACATACCTCAGATGACCTGTAACTTGTCAAAGTCATAACTTGAGTTCTACAAATCCTCTCAAGGAATTGTAGTACTCAAATTAAATCTAAGAACAAGCTCTACAACATTCATGTTGGGGGTAAGATGAGATGACAATCACATCTTGAGCTAAACTGCCTTGAAGATAGGGGTCAAACTAGGGGGTTTTACACTGTCAAGCCTTAGAAACCCTAGCTTGAAACTTCTCAAACTCTTCAATCATGATGAGTTAACCTTGGAATCCTCCTTATAGCATCTCAATGCATCAATCCATGATCACATGGCTCTTGAATTAGGTCTCAACCTTGTTCAAATCATCAGTTGACCTAGGGTTGACCCAGTCAAACCCTAATTACACCACTCATGGCTGAGTCTTCTTAATCTTGCACAATGACCTATCTGGGCCTCATGATGCCTTTCAAGACATCTCATAAGCTCTCTCAAGGCTTCAAGTCTACATTCATGGCTTCAGAATCATCTGAGGTCTTTCCACAACTCTCAAGTTAGGAGGCACACTCTCTTGGTTTCAACCACTCTTTCTGAGGATCTTCTAACTTCTCTGACAAAGATATCAACCCTTGAACACTTGAATAAGCTTCTTGGCTAGCTTCATAGTCTTGTGTAGCCCTTGATTGGTAGTCATACCTCTTGATCTCCAGCATACATGTCAATGAAATGCATATGATAATGCTAATGTGAATGAAATGAAACATAAGCTAGGTAAAGAAATGTTGGTCAAATTTTGGGGTGCAACAGCTGCCCCTATTCAAACGGCTTGAACCTGAATGGGTGAGAAGCGAATGGCTCTCAGCCAATCAAGGTGCGAGACGGTTGAATACCGACAAACCCGGAAATTTGCCAACTGCACAAGTACACGGTACTCTGATGGGAACAAATCTTCGAAAACTGAAATACTAGCTGCACGACAACTAGCTGGGGGATTGGTCACACGGTAACCGGTAATACATGGTCGATCATGCCGTCAGGCATCAAGATTCCTCGGGACTCGTCAGGTCAACAATCAAGTTAATCATGCCATCGGGCGTTCAAAGAAAACTTTCGGGCGTCAGCCGGACTTCATCAGTAAGTCGGGAATAGAATTCTTGGTCAATCATGAACCAGTTGGGGATACCTGAACTTCTGCCATCAGGCACTCTGCTTCATCTGAGAGAACTGCTTCGTCAATACGATTGGACTTCAATCATCAAGTCTTCGAGGGAAGTTTCAACTTCGCTGTTCAGAAACCTGCTGGGGATGACACATCTCCGCTGGGGATTCTGGAGAACTATCAAGTAACTCTGCTTCGGGGATCCATAAATCATTCTGGGTGAATCATCTCTGCTGAGGACATCAAGACTCATCTTGGACAAACGATTCCGTGGGGACTTCAAGGATCATCCTGAACCCATAACTCTGCTGGAGATTTCGGGAATCATCCCGAGCAAACACTCTGCTGGGAATTCTGAGCGTCGACTTGAGCAACCCACTCTGGCGACTGCACCGGGGATTTTAAGAATCATCTTAAGCAAACGACCTTGCTGGGGAATTCAAGAATCATCTTGAGCAAACGACTCTACGGAGGAACACCTGCAAAACAAGAATGGTAACGACCTAGCTCATGTTTAGTATGCATATGCTTTGACAACGGCGCAATGCTCCACACGGTGGGAATGCTACGCGTTTATGATAAATGCTATGCAATCATGCAAAATGATGCGATCCCGTCAGCAAAATAAATGCTGAAGGGAGAATCCTCCTGTCAAGGAGAAAGAACCACTCTGCTGGAGGAAGGAATCACCCTGCCACGGAGAAAAAGTCACACCAATCTCAATCGGGCTTCGCACGGGGAAGCAAACTTTAGTCGACTGCTGCAGGGGAATGAAGCTCTACGAGAACCTGGACCTGCTGAGGAGAGCAATGTCAATCGCGGAAATAACCTGCACGGCCTTCACGGCTAACCTTCCTGGAGACAACGACTCCGGCGGGGAAATACGGCATCAGCTATTCAACACTCTACTGGGGGAAAACCAATCATGGTCCCAATGCTTCCAAGGAATCGACTCTCTTGGGGTTCTACCAATTCGGCTGGAGAAGAAGAAATCATCCTGCTTCGGGGGAGAATACGACTCTGCGGGGAATCTCAATTCCACCGGAGACTTCAGTTTGGAACTACCAATTGCTGCACACTTTAGTGAATAGCTGGGGAGATGACGTTCCTTCAGGGTGCATCTGACTGGGGGGAGAATCTTCTCTGCCTGGGGAGACATATCAATGCTTACGGTCTCACGTTCAGACTCTGCGGGGAGAGGCTGCTGAGCTTTGATGGAGAAGAAGGAATCATCCTGCTTGGGGATGCACGGCGCACTACCTGGCACATGTTACACCTGTAACAACACAAACAAACAGACAAGATACCCTTCTCAAAGGGACCTATCAAGGTTATCATCTTGTGACAATGTTCGAGTAATTCATTGTTTCAACAATCAGTGGCCTAGGCCAGTAAGTTTATGTATGCGCATTTTGTCAAAAACATCGGCGTTCTTTTTCGCAAACAAAACAGATAAATGCTAGACAAACAAACATAATTGCTGAATAGTATACATTTTATTGATAACGAACCCCTGAATGAGTAAAAATGTTTTACAACAGATGCAAGCTCCTGGAATGAGGAAGCCGCGCCAAAATAAAACATAAATATACATCAGTATATACAAAATGTCGGCAACGAGGCGTAGACGAACACCATGAGTTGATCCCTCTATGACCCACTCGACTTCGATACTCCTCCGACGCTTCAGCTTCAGGAGAGATTGATTCAGATAAACGGCCCTCAGGTCTTCCAAACCACTAAACAATGAAAGTCCACACGCGGAGCGCAGTCATTTGCTTTTTCAAATCCCTAACTTTTGCCTGAATCGCCCTTTCGGGTTTTCGATTCATCGGGATACCCTTTTTTGCCAAAGTCTCCCATCCAGGTTTTCGACTTTGCGGGTGTACATTTTTTTCAATTTATATCCCTAATTTTTGCCCGAACCTTTTTCCTTTTTTATGGTTCGTCGGGATGCCCCATTTTTGCCTGGATACTCTTTTTCTTTCCAGCGGGTCGTTTTTCAAGCAAAGTATATTTTAACTGCGTCCGCGTTCACCGGGGATGCAAAATCTTCACCATCCATCATGGATAACAACAAAGCTCCTCCCGAGAAGACCTTGCTGACGACGTACGAACCTTCGTAATTGGGAGTCCACTTGCCCCGGTGATCGGAGTGTGGAGGAAGAATCTTCTTCAGGACGAGATCACCCGTCTGAAAGCTTCTAGGACGCACCTTCTTATCATAAGCTTTCTTCATTCTGCTTTGGTATAGACGACCATGCGCAATCGATGCTAACCTCTTCTCGTCCATCAGGCTGAGTTGGTTCAGTCGGTTCTTAATCCATTCTGCCTCGTCGAGTTTCACGTCAACCAAAACTCGCAAAGAAGGGATCTCCACTTCTAACGATAGGACAACTTCCATACCGTACACTAAGGAGAAAGGATTTGCCCCGGTTGATGTACGTACCATTGTATGATAACCGTGCAATGCAAATGGTAGCATCTCGTGCCAGTCCTTGTAGGTCACTACCATCTTCTGAACAATCCTCTTGATGTTCTTATTGGCCGCTTCAACGGCGCCATTCATCTTTGGCCTATAAGGAGATGAGTTGTGGTGTTCAATCTTGAAACTCTGGCACAGCTCCTTCATCATCTTGTTATTCAGATTCGAACCATTATCAGTAATGATCCGCTCGGGAATTCCGTAACGACAGATGATATCCCTCTTTATGAACTTAGCCACCACCTTCTTGGTCACATTAGCATATGAGGCTGCCTCCACCCACTTGGTGAAGTAGTCGATAACTACTAGAATGAAGCGATGACCGTTAGAAGCAATGGGCTCGATCTTGCCTATCATGTCGATGCCCCACATGGAGAACGGCCACGGGGAGGACATGAGATTTAACGGGCACGGCGACACATGAACTTTGTCAGCATAAATCTGGCATTTATGAAACCTCTTCGCGAATTTAAAGCAATCTGATTCCATCGTCAGCCAGTAATATCCTGCTCTCATGATATTTCTCGTCATAGCATGCCCGCCGGCGTGCGTACTGAATGTGCCTTCATGGACCTCTTCCATGAGCATACTCGCTTCTTTCTCATCTACACATCTGAGTAGCACGAGATCATGGTTTCTTTTATACAAAACTCCATCAGGATTGAGATAAAAGTTTCCAGACAGCCTCCATAGAGTCTTCTTATCCTGGGTTGACGCTCTCGCAGGATACTCCTTAGTCATAAGGAAGGTCTGGATGTCATGGAACCATGGCTTGCCGTCGGCGGCTTCCTCGATCGCAAAGACGAATGCAGGTCTATCAAGACGAGAAAGGACAATTCTTGGAGCTTCATTCCAAAAATTGACTTTATACATCGAAGCCAACGTGGCTAAGGCATCAACCATCTGATTTTCTGCTCTGGGCACATGATGGAGTTCCACTCGATCAAATAACGGAAGTAGCCTTCTGGCATAGTTCATGCACGACACCAAGTTTGATTGACGAGTCTCCCACTCCCCTTTAATCTGGTTGATCACAAGTGCCGAGTCACCATATACATCTAGGTTCTTGATTCTCAAATCAATGGCCTCTTCTAGACCCATGATGCATGCTTCGTACTCTGCTTCGTTATTGGTGACCGGAAACGTCAGTCTCGCAGTGAACGGGATGTGGGATCCGTGGGGAGTCGTGATGATTGCCCCAATGCCACTTCCATAGGAATTAACCGCCCCGTCAAATATCAATTTCCACTGGGATTTCCTATCTGGCCCCTCGTCGGGCAACGGCTCATCGCAATCCTTCACTTTGAGAAACATGATATCCTCGTCAGGGAATTCAAATTTCATCGGCTGGTAATCCTCGATCGGCTGTTCGGCAAGGTAATCAGACAATACGCTTCCCTTGATGGCCTTCTGGGAAACGTACTGAATGTCATATTCCGTCAACACCATTTTCCATCTGGCAATCCTGCCCGAAAGAGCTTGCTTCTCGAAGACGTACTTGATCGGATCCATCTTCGAAATTAGCATGGTGGTGTGGTTGAGCATGTACTGTCGTAAACGTTTGGCAGCCCAGGCTAGTGCACAACACGTCTTCTCCAGCATCGCGTAGCGAGATTCACAGTCTGTGAACTTTTTGCTCAAGTAGTAAATGGCATGCTCCTTTCTGCCCGTCTCGTCGTGCTGACCGAGAACACACCCCATACTATTCTCAAGAACTTTCAAGTACATGATTAATGGCCGTCCAGCCACTGGGGGTATCAAGATTGGAGGTTCCTGCAGATACTATTTTATCTTGTCGAATGCCTTCTGGCAATCCTCGTTCCAGACAATCGCCTGATCTTTCTTTAGTAGCTTGAACATCGGTTCACACGTGCCCGTGAGCTGAGAAATAAATCTCGCAATGTAGTTTATTCTGCCCAGGAAACCACGAACTTCTTTTTCTGTTCTTGGCACTGGCATTTCTTGTATCGCTTTTATTTTCGCAGGATCAACCTCGATGCCTCTTTCACTCACGATAAACCCCAGTAACTTTCCGGACCGTACTCCGAAAGTACACTTGTTAGGATTCAGCCTCAACCTGAACTTCCTAAGTCTCTCAAAAAGCTTCAGCAAATTGACCAGATGTCCCTCCTCCGTTTGGGACTTCGCAATCATGTCATCAACATAGACTTCAATCTCATGATGAATCATGTCATGAAACAAAGTAACCATTGCTCGTTGGTAAGTGGCCCCTGCATTCTTCAGACCGAAAGGCATTACCTTGTAGCAGAATGTTCCCCAGGGAGTGATAAACGTAGTTTTCTCCATGTCCTCCGGCGCCATCTTGATCTGGTTGTAACCGGAGAAGCCATCCATGAACGAAAACACGGAGAACTGAGCTGTATTGTCGACCAACACATCAATATGAGGCAGCGGGAAATCATCTTTAGGGCTCGCCCTATTCAAATCCCGATAATCGACGCACATTCGTACCTTACCGTCCTTCTTCGGTACAGGCACTATGTTGGCGACCCACAGAGGGTAAGTAGTGACCGCTAAGAAGCCAGCATCAAGCTGTTTCTACACTTCTTCTTTGATCTTAACGGCCATATCTAGTCGCGTCCTCCTAAGCTTCTGCTTAACGGGAGGACAATCTTCTCGCAGCGGCAAGTGGTGGACCACGATGTCAGTATCAAGTCCGGGCATATCTTCGTATGACCAAGCAAAGACGTCACTATATTCTCTTAGCATCTCGACCAATCTCTGCTTGACATTACTCTATAATGCAGCCCCTATCCTGACGTTTCTGACGAGTTCTTCAGAATCCAGATTCACGATCTCAATCTCCTCTTCATGAGGCAGAATAACTCTCTCTTCTTGTTTCAACAAGCGGGCCAACTCTTCAGGAAGGTCTTCGTCTTCATCAATCTCTTCTTCGGCTTGATAGATCGGGCAATCGAAGTCGAAGTGAGTCGTAGAAGGTCCAGAGTCGATGTCATCTGTTATGTGGATCCTGCAATAACAAGGGTTAAGCTTAAAACAAGGATATGCAGGTTAGCACAAACCCCATTGCCATTTTATTGTTTTTCAAAACAAATATAAAACAGGAATAACAGAGATCACAATATTTGAATACGAAGAAAAACGCCTTTTGATTTATTGATAAAATGCATGTACATAATCCAACAAGGCCCTGACAATAAAACCACTATGCCCCGGGTAGGACATAGGGTTGTACAATGATTGGAAAAAGTAAATCATTACTCTTCGCTTGTCATCTGAATGATATCCTTGACGGACCAATTGTTGAGGCTCTCGCCTGGCTTGCTTGGCTGGATCCAAGAGTCTAAGTCACAGTCGCTATCTCCGCTGTCTTCAGACACCACGTTGACGCTTTCAAATATCACCCCGCCACTGGTAAACTGGATCGGCCCTTTACCTCGCGACACACTGCTAGAAGAAGAAGCTTCAGCTCCAGGAGAATATCCCAACCCAAACTTATCTTGCTTGTTAGGTATCTCCAAAATTCGCCCCCAACCTGGGGTAGATCCGGCTTGAACAACGGCCCGGGCTTCCTTGAAGGAAGAGAGAGTCATCTTTGGCTTCTCAGTGACTACAGGAGCTACGTCTTTGACTTCAACAGCTTCGAACGTTTGGCATAGAGTCTCGTGGATTTCCCCATCCATCTCAACATACTTGAAGGACGAAAAATGGCTCACCATTATGTCTTCCTCGCCACACACAGTCACGATGCTACCTCCGACAGCATACTTGAGTTTCTGGTGCAACGTGGAGGTCACGGCTCTAACAGCATGGATCCACGGCCGACCCAAGAGACAGCTGTAGGCAGGCATGATGTCCATAATGTAAAAGATTGCGTCGAACATTTCCGGCCCGACTTGGATCGGCAGGGTCACCTCCCCGAAAACATGGCGTTTGGTTCCATCGAACGCCTCCACAACCAGATCACTGGGTGTGCAAATCACTCCGCGAGTATCCAACTTCATTAATGCCTTCTTCGGAAGAACATTGAGTGACGAACCCGTGTCCACCAACACGTGCGACATAATCGTTCCCCTACACTCTATCGAGATGTGCAGGGCGCTATTGTGATTCCTTCCTTTCAGCGTCAGCTCTAGGTCAGTGAAACCTAATCCATTTCCAGCATTTACGTGGGCTACGACCTCTTCTAGCTGGTTTACTGATATTTCCTGCGGTACATATGCGGCATTTAACACCTTCAGCAGTGCATTGCGGTGTGCTTCAGAACACAACAACAAGTTCAAGATGGAAATTTTCGAGGGTGTCTGATGGAGATGATCTATAATCTTGTAGTCACTTTTTTCAATCAACCGCATAAACTACTCGGCGTCTTTAACAAGTAAGTCTTTTTCTGCCCCACGCGGGATCTCTTCAACGACTTTACTTTTACCTTTATCAGTTGCGTCAGCTCTGTCCGCTTTGTCCGCCACGACCTCAGGTGGTGCAAATACTCTCCCGCTGCGAGTGATACCACTGATTCCCGCAAGGTTCTCCACAGACGACCCAAACGGTTCTAGCTCCAACTTCTGTCTGTTGCAGTAGACTTCAGCCCCATAATGCCACGGGACCGCATTAGTGCTTTCGAACGGTATTGGCCCAGCTTTGGTGATGGTAATCGTAGGCGGCCTAGGTGCAGAAATAGTTATCGTCTGGCGAGGGATGGTGATGGTGGCAACCTCATCATCTTGCTTCAGCACTACCTCTCCTGATCCGCTTTCGTCCCTCCGACTGAACTGTAAGATCCCTTCAGTCATCAGACTTTGAATTCCCTCTATCAGCTGTTCACATCCATCAGGACTAGTCGCACAACCCATACACAGCTCTCCGCAACCTGGAAAGAAACCTCTTTTCATCAGCTTAGCTTTAACGAAGCTAAGCGGTGTCTTCAGATCTCTGACGTCAGTCAACAAATCCAAACTCTCGTCTTCAATAATGGCGTTTACTCCACCTCCCCTATGATTCGGCATAGGGTTTTTCGTGACATTTGGCACATTATCGGAGAAGTTGATGATCTTAGCGTCCACCATGTCCTGCACCTTATGCTTGAAGGCTTTGCAGTTCTCTACTGTGTGGCCTGGTGCCCTTGAGTGAAACTCACAAGTTGCATTCGCGTCATAACCTGGCGGAGGTGCCCCTGTCAAGGGAGCCAGCATTCTCTTCTGGATCAACTGTAGCTGAAGCAAAGTCTGCAATAGTTGCGCGTACGATATGGGCGGTGTCTCGAGGTGACGGCTCGACAGAGGTGCCCTATTCTAATACTTTCTGTACCCTTGTTGATTCGGCTGCTGCTGTTGTGGCTGTTGAACTGCCGGGATAGTTATACTGGCCACCTGTTGGTGAGGGCCTTTACCCTTCCTTCGAGCGTTGGACACGGCGCTCGTTTCTCCTTCCTGTCTTTTGCCACTATAAGGTTTCTTTCCGCCTCCTCCAGCTGAGGATGACTCACCTTGAATTTTCCCGAGCTTGATCCCATTTTCAATGTGCTCACCCGTGATAATGAGATCTGAGAAGGTTCCAGACATACTGCTGACCAATTTCTCATAGTAAACCCCTGAGAGGGTGGCTACAAACATTTGCACAAGCTCACGTTCAACCATCGGCGGCTGAACCCTGGCTGCCAATTCACGCCACCGCTGGGCGTATTCCTTAAACCCTTCATTGTTCTTTGCGACAGATTCTGCAGTTGGACTCGGTTCGGGGCCAAGTCGCTATTGTATTGGTAGTGGTGCACGAATGCTTCAGCAAGGTCTTTCCACGTGCGCACACTGGTAGGCTCCAGACTCATGTACCATTCGAGGGATGGTCCGGACAGACTGTCTTGAAAGAAGTGCATCAGCAACTTCTCGTCCTCAGAATGAGCTGACATTTTCCTGTAATATGATCTCAGGTGAACGCGAGGGCAAGTAGTGCCCTTGTACTTTTCAAAGTCAGGTACCTTGAACTTGGGAGGCACCTTGAAATCAGCAATCAGTCCCAATTTGGACATATCAACGCCCAGGGTGTTCTGGTTCTCGATATTCCTCATCTTATCCTCGAGTGCCTTGAACCTTAGACGTGCTTTAGCAGTCAGTTCCCCTTCAGCACCTCTCTGAGAGAACACATCGTCCTGACGATCTTCTAACCACGGCTGAGGCCCATACAGATTCCCAACACCTGCATTGCCATTGCCCAGCCCAACATTGACGTTAGCTTCAAAATTCCCATTACCGACGCCCGTCGTATTACCATTGAGTCCCATGTTAGCTATCACATTGCTGTTGGCACTGCCATTCCCCCCGGTCACGGGGACGCCATTCTGAGGAGTTTCAACAGGTGGAGGAGTAGGCACGGTCCCACCATGGAGTACGCCATTGCTATCAACCCTTGAAATCAGAGGCTGAACCAAAGTTCTGAGCTGATCCTGGCCATTGGCGACCGCTTGCATGAGCTCCATGAAGCGATCCATTCTTTCGCGGAGTTCCTGAACATCAGTTTGCACTTGCTCCATGATCCTGGTTTGATTTGCCCTGGTCGGATAGCGGTGAATAGGTCTCTGATCAATCCTGGAACAACCTGAAACAACCTGAAAACACAAAAGGGTTAGGAAAAAATGACAAAGTGCTCGTTATGCGGATGCTTCATGCAAATGCAAACGTGTGTCTGTGCGTTAGGGAGATCTCCCCCGATCCTAGTGCCTGAGTGCCAGTGCTAATAATAAGAATTCCGAGTCCAGTCATGGAAATAACAATCTCATATATAAAGAAAGCCCATCAAGGTAGTACACAACATCAGTGAGTACAAGACGAATCAATAGCATGACCTCAGCCAACAAGCCTGGTGATGGTCAGCATACAATGATGATCAAACAAAAGGAATACAAATATAGTCAAGTATGGCCACGGGCGCGAAACTCTTCTAACAACCCCTTCGTTTCTGGATGATCAGGCCGAGTGAGCAACCCTTCGACGAGTAACTCCCTCTGCATAATGGTGTACTGAAGACCTTCGACCGAATCTTCCCATGCTCCTTCGCCGAAACAATCTTCTAACTTCCACTTCTTGGACTCAAACATCAGTTTGCGCTCCTTCAGGTTAGCGAGAGCTCTGTTGAGCTGGCCTTCGGCGGCATATCTGCGAGCGGTTTCTTCATCAAACCTCTTCTCACTGGCCTTCACCTGGGCTTTCAGCTTGGAGATCTGTTGCATCAGCTTATCCTCCCGCTCTTTCCTGTTGGCTAGGGAGGCCTTCCAGTGCTGGTTGAACTTGGATATCCTCCGATATGCTTCGTCCAAGTGCTGCTTCTTCGTGGCCAGTACATCGTTGACAGCTTTGAAGTCTTGACCCATGCGCTCACGCTCAGCTATCTGCTTAGTCAAGCCTGTCCCCAGCTGGTTCACCAGCTCTGTTTGCCTCTTGAAGGAATAAATGGCTTCATTTCTCTCGCTTCTGAGCTGAGCCAATTCTTTCTCTAGTTCTTCATTTTCCCTCTTCAATTCATCTCGCTCAGCTAACACCTGATTATGTTGCTGAATAGGCACAGTAGTAGGCTCTCCAATCATTGGAGGGCTTTCTGGCTTGGCAGGAAGAAACGACATTCCTATAGCATCTGCTCTGGCTCTGATCCACGTCTCATACGGAGGGTAGGCTTGATTATTACTTCTTCCCAGCAATGGTTTTCCCTTCTTACTGATGCCATTCCAAGCGCGCTGAAGCTTAGATAACAGATCCCCCTCTAGAAGACCAGTGAGGTACAGAGATTCCTGCACCTCTTCATCCTTTGGCGGAGCTCTCAAAGCATAAGCGAACTGTCGGGCCAGCAAAGACGGATTATAGTTTATACAGCCCTTCCTGCCTATCAAAGGCACGTTCGGAAACCTGCTGCAGCTGAAGATAATCTCGGTACCCAACCTATCTCTGTCAAACCAGTCAATATCCTCCGTGATAGACTCATCAAACGCTCAGACCACTCAGATGTGGCTGCAGACGAAGCAAAGGGACCCCTCTTGGGCAGATGACTATCAAGCCATTTATAAAGCAAGGGCACACAACACGAGACATTCTTACCCCTCCTGTTCTCGTTTTTGTAGTGGATGGAATGGTAGACATCTCCTATCAAGGTAGGGACTGGATTCCCTGAAGCAAAGATGCGAAAGGCGTCGAAGTCTACAAAATCGGGCATATTGGGGAACAGAATGATGCCATATATGCACAGGGCGAGAATGGCGTTGAACACGACCCAACATCCGTCTTTGGCGCACTGCTGAGCCTTTCCCACTAAGAACTGCAAGGAGAAACTGGGAACCTTGTTCCAACTAGACAATACCAACTCGGAGACATCCAAATGAAGTGAAGGAGCTAGACTAGCCAGATCAGGCTCAGCATCCATATGAACAAAAGGCATCTGCCTCTTGATAGGCACACCTAACAAATCAGCATATTCTTCCAGCGTGGGTGCGAGAACAAAATCCTGGAAAGTAAAGCATCTCAACGGAGGATCGTAGAACTGCAGCAGAGCGTGCAACCCATTCAACTCGAACGCAGAAGGTTTACGAACCAAACTGAGCAATTTGCCGTAAGATTTTCTGAACTCATCTCTCACAGAATCATCTGCTAAAGCAATCAAACCAGTCAGCTGAACCACATCAGGGGCAGGGAGCTTGTAAGCCACGGTCTTCCTCAGAGAACCCATAACAATACAATAGGAGGCAAGAAATCCTGGATCGGGGAAAACGGTACCTGCAACACAGACACACGTTAATGAAATGAAAATGGGTATGCAAAGCAATGTAAAATGAAATCATGCAGCAGGAGATCAAGGCAACTGTGCTGTGGGGATTATGTATCAACAAAACCATAATTCTGCTCTATCAAGAACAACCAGTGTATCTGATAATAAGAAAACCCTGGTATCGGACCACAAATCTGCTCTGTCAAGAACACACACACATAGGACCATAAATCTGCTCTGTCAAGAACAAACATCTGATAATAAGGACCTCTGATACAGGACCAAAAAATCTGCTCTGTCAAGAACACACATCTGATAATAAGGACCTCTGATACAGGACCAAAACTCTGCTCTGTCAAGAACAACCATACATCTGCTGATGAGATCCTCAGACCCCAATCATAAATCTGCTCTGTCAAGAACACACATATATATCTCTGAATATAAGGTCCTCTGATACAGGACCAAAGCTCTGCTCTGTCAAGAACAATCATATATCTGATGATGAGAACCTCCGGTATCAACAAAACTGATTCACTGTCAAGAAAACCAGGTAGTCTGAAGGTCAAAGTTTCCTGCAATAAACCCAACCCTGCTCACAGGTATGGACCTAAACTGACTCAAGTTCGGCATCCTATGCGTTCATCAACGTCACAATCATTCAAGAGGGGTGATACGATACCCAGAAAGTGTGGCATCACCAACTCATGAAGTGGCCTCACTCGGCTGAATCACAAATGATCGGTCCCCAGAGTCGACAATACTCCAAACCAACAACCCCCTCAACCCAAAGGGTTGAAAAAGAAGTCAACAGGGAGAACCTCGTCTGAGCATGGATTTCATGAGACACTAGTGCCTGCCAAGCAAGCACGCGCCCACTAATTTCCACAATTAATGCTATGTTCACTCAAGCCTGGGTCTGGCTTCTCACTCATCAGAATGCCCCTCCCACAACAGCACAGATAATCATATCATACTGAAGATAAAGTGCGGGAAATAAAATGCGATAAATAAACACAACCCAACAAGTAATCATACAAGCGCTAGGATTGACTCTCGCAGGGGACGTCGGATCCCTAAACTGACTCGCATTCGGGACGTTGGATCCCAGGAAAATACCAAGTCCCCAGCAGAGTCGCCAGCTGTCGCTTCCGTGAAAATAAGGTGCCGGCAAAACAGAAGAGTCGCCACCTTTCGTTATTTATCCCTCGGAGCGGGGAAGGAAACGATCGGAAAAACCTGACGAAAAAGGTACAAGACAAGGTCGTCGCAACCGTTGTCTGGGTTCGGGAGTCGGTTACGCAAGGGGAAGGTATTAGCACCCCTTACGTCCATCGTACTCGATGGGATCCACACTTGTTGTGTTTACTGGACGAGTTGGTTTATCTATCTACCTATCAAGGCTGGCTTAAAAGGAAAAGAAAATGACTCGGCAAAGCGTCGCGCTTTATGCCTACGTATTCTCATCAGAGAATGAGAAATTAGAGTCAACGTAGTTCGACTTACTACGGGTTACGGGGAAGGTGGCTCGCCAATACGTCAGTATTGTGCCTACGTACTCTCAACAGGCATGAGAGATCAGAGCTTACGTAGTTTGGGATAATACGGATTACGGGAATTCAGATTCATCTATTTTATCGAGTAGGGTTAAACAGCAGTTCCAGCAGTTAGGGACAAAGCCTGTTTGCGTGGCGCTGAAGTTTAACGACACTCTTTTCTTCGGAAAAGCTTCCTTTGAATTATGGGCCCACGGGGCAAAAAGGTTTGAAGTTTGTTTTCTGTCTTTTACGGAAGAAGTGTTTTTTATTGTGTTTGCAATTTCAATCGCACTAGAGACTATGACTTGAGAGTGAATGCGTCGCATGTCACCCAAAGGGTGCCATACTAAACATCCAGACTGTTGAAAAGAAACTCTCCAACAATCCTTCCTCAGATAGCTTAAGGCTCGTAACGTACGAAAGAAATCATTCATGATTACTGTATCTTAAGCTTTTTTGAGATGAGAAGAGAAGGGCTCAACTACGGGGAGACTATCAAGTCCTACTGTTGTCATGCCAAGGATTCATCCTATAGTTGAGGTTTGAAACAGGGAACTCCTAGAAGTTATCATGCATAGGTTTCAACCTAAAGTTCTATCATCACTTCCTTATCAAAGGAAGTGAGAGTCCTAAGGGATCATATCAATGATAAACAGAAACAGATAAAGCATCAGCTTAAACAGAAAACAGTAAACGACTGTAAAATGCATGCAATGCAAGTGAGGGAGGAAATGTGTGTGGGGAAGCAGCCTCCACAAGCTCATCTCAACCTCAATCCAGAATGAATAACTGCAATCATACAGAAGAAATAACATGCTGTCAAGCAAAATAATAAGAGACTGTAATCATACAGAGGAAAATAACATGCTATCAAGCAAACTAAACCACATGGGCAAGGGAGCAGGGCTCTACCGAATACCCGCAAGCAAAGCCATACAGTAACAATACAAGCAGATGGAGCAACCCAACCACTAGTGCAATCATGCTCCTAATTTAAAGTCAGTCTAATCATGGACTTATTCTAATGCATCAAGCAAGTCAAACAAGGCACATCAGCACAGAAAAGAAAACAGACAAGAAAGCAGATCAACCCCTCTCAATTCCAAGCCTCAGCTCTTCTGCCAGCAACTCAGTCTTCAGACTTCAATCACCCTTCAAGGATATCATCTTTCAATAACAAGCATCAACTTGCTTCTCTAAGGTTTCAATCTATCAAACATAAGTTTCAACTTATCTTCATTTCTCCAAGCTTCAGCTCTTCAGTCAATTCCACCTTCAGGATTCACTCTTAACTACAAGTATCAACTTGATTCCTTCAGGTTCTCAATGCATCAATGTAAGCATCAACTCATCTTTTATTTCTCAAGCCTCAGCTCTACACTCAATCTCAATTGAATCCTCTTCATAAGTATCAACTTAGTATTCAAGCTTCAGCTCTCTTTGCTTTACTAGTATCAACTTGGTCTTCTCCTCTTACAAGCTTCAGCTTCTCAGAGTAATCTTCAATCACATGGAAGTGTCAACTTCATCCTTCAACCCTCTCCAAGCAAGGAACTCCTCACTCTTCATTCAATCTCCATTGGATCTTCAAGTATCAACCTGCTCTTCTTGCTCTTCAAGCTTCAGCTGCAATGGCACTGCCCAAGGAATCATCCTCTCCCGCACTCTTCAATGAAGTCTTCATCTTCAAAATCAAGTCTAACATCTTTCAAGATACTCCAATCAGAAGACAATTGATTTAACAAAATGAGAGGAAATGATAAACAGCTTACTGACAACCAAAGGAAGCCTGTAAGGGTTCATCATTATGAGAGACTGGTTCCCTCAAAGTTCTACTTCCCAGGTAAAGCCACTCATCCCTCCAAAGGAGGGATGTGAATATCTGAGAAGGACTTTTAGTCATTGGGAGGAATGGAAGCACAAGATGCTTTCCATGTTTGTGAAAGAAATCAATCTAACTACAAGGCTCTCCCTATGTCCTATCTCCTAATCTTCATCAGACACCTTCAGGCACAAACAAATCCAAAGCTCCAAGCAACTTCAAGAAACTTCAAGCATCCTCACCTTGTCTTCCACTTGTCTTCAATCTCAACCAAAGGCAACCCAAGCAAAAACCCTAATCTAAGGGAACTAGGGAAGTTAAACTAGTTGAATTAGTAAGTTAGGATCACCTAAAACCTAGTACTAAAGTTAGTCCTAACTAAAATACTAAAACTAATTGTAAAATCCTACAAAAATTACTATGGGAACCTATGTCAATCATGACTCTACCACATTAATTTCAGAGATCAAACCATCAAATTAGACCTAGAAATAAATCCTACATTACAAGGTATCAAACCTAAACCCTAAAAGGAAGCCTCTAAATATCAATCTAGAAAGCACACCTATTTTCATCACAAAAATGTGATAAAAATTCTATGGGATCATACATGTCTAACCTAATCACACACAAAAAATTAGGCCAAGAATCATCACCAATTAATCACACAAAATTCCACAAAATTGGGCATCAAACATAATCATTTTAATATCAATTAAAATGTAAAATTCCCATTAAATCATAAAATACATGAAATGAAAATATTTTTTCTCTAAAAAATACTAGACTCAATCATGAGTAAAATGAAAAAATAATGGGTTTAATTGGATTAATTTTCAATTTTATATGATTTTCTAAAGTTTAAAGAAAAATGGAGAAACTGAAAATAAAATGTAAAACAGTTGGTGCAGATAGTAATGAGATGCAGTGCATTATCCAGACGGGCTCTAAATGGGGGTGTCATCAGTAAGCACGCTAGGCCCATGATTAAATCAGAAAACAAAAACAAAAATATAAAGAAAAAGAAAACAGATGCGGTGAGAATAGTAATAAAAATCAGTTCAATTCATCAATGGGCTCGTGGGTGGGGGTGTGTATAGTGATTCATCACTTAAGCCCAATGCTGAAGTTAAGTGATACGCAACGTTTGGTATTGTTCTCAGAATTTCCTTCACAAACTCAAGTTAAAACGTAGCCCTTGGATCTGGCTCTAGTCAACGGGTCATATGTGAATCTGAGGGCTAGGACATCATCTCCTACCTCTAGCCACGGAAATGGAGGGAAGAACCATAGTAACACAGAGTTCAAACATGGATCCTTCTCAATTCGAACTTCACCATATCTCCATCAAAACACATGATTTAAAGCACAAATATACTCTAAATTCCACACTGAACACAACCCTAGTCTTAGAAACAATTGAAATTCACTCTAACCCTAAACACGATCGTGGATCAAAATTCTGGCGAAGAATCAATTGTCTCTAATCTTGAAATTGTTTGGTCTAAAACGTTCATCACATTACACTGATCAATTTCCACTATAGAACTCATATTATTGCTCACTATACACCAAGTTCTTGATCCAAACTGAAATGGTGTCATCATCTTGAACCTAACCAAATGCCCTCAAATTCTCCAGAATCCATCTCCTAACTATTTCTAACCATGCTAACCTAACAATCTAACTTAACAATGCTTAAATTAAGGTGTATGGTGAAAGTTGCAAACATGGGATTTCTTGAATAACAGTAGTATCAAACCTCCACTTCAACACTTCAATCTTTCCAAAATCGTTCCTTGTATCAAGATATGGCTTCTGTTTGCAAAGGTTTTGATCAAAGAAGCTTGAATCTCAGAATCCGATAGTGACTTGCTCCTTCCAAACTCCAAGTGCTAACTCTTCAAACCTTCATGATCTTGCTCCCAAATTGGTATGAACACACTCAGAGTGATCAATGGAACTTGTTGCAATGGAAAGAATCAAAGGAAATGGTGTAGAATATGGAAATTGGTTTCAACTTGCAATGGAAGAAATGAAATGGCAATCTCGCTCTCCTCTCTCCACACTCACCAACCACTACCCTGAGCAGCTTCTAAACCTTATATAGAATGCATCTGAACTATCCAGAACTTTCTAGAAGCATCCAATGAGAAATTGAACTTTTCATGTCATAAGTTTTTCATTCAAACCATCTCATATACCAGCTTGTGTTTGGCTCATTGCAGCACTTGTACCTGACTTGAAAATCTCCTTAGATGAGATGTATGAGATGTTAGAATGCTTGGATAGCTTGTACATTGATCTCTCTTATGTTTTGCAAGTGTAACTTAGATTACAAGTAACTTATGATAAGTCCCTCAATTTGAACTCAAATCAAAATTGTAATAATGCCATTGTTTCTAAAATGATTTTTCCATTCAATTTGGTAGGTCACTTGCATTGTTTTGGTCATGTATTGAAAATTCCCAAAAATAGGCCAGTTTAATACATTAAATCCTCCTTTATTTTGACCATTTTGGAAAGTATGAGCTACAAGACTTTCCATCATTTCATGACCTCCTTACTAGCCTTAAAACATCATTTTGAACAAGTTTGATGTTGAAGATTTTTCCATTTGAAGCTTGGAAATAGGAGTTATGGTCTTATGCTTGAAATGACTTGTGATCTCCAAATGACCAAAATGCCCTTGACTTGTCAAAGCCATAACTTGAGTTCTACAAATCCTATCAAGGACTTATAGTACTCTCTAGAAAGATAAGAATATAAGGAACAACATTCATGTTGACCAAAATTTCATAGGAATCATCCTTCTTGGGCAAACGTTTGATGCAAGTTGGGTAACTTTCAAGCCCCCAAATTCACATACCTCAGATGACCTGTAACTTGTCAAAGTCATAACATGAGTTCTACAAATCCTATCAAGGACTTATAGTACTCAAATTAAATCTAAGAACAAGCTATACAACATTCATGTTGGGGGTAAGATGAGATGACAATCATATCTTGAGCTAAACTGCCTTGAAGATAGGGGTCAAATTAGGGGGTTTTA
Source organism: Lathyrus sativus (assembly GCA_963859935.3). Classification (NCBI taxonomy): domain Eukaryota; kingdom Viridiplantae; phylum Streptophyta; class Magnoliopsida; order Fabales; family Fabaceae; genus Lathyrus; species Lathyrus sativus. The sequence continues at coordinate 103,146,668 of OZ012738.1, read as the reverse complement.
CACTGTCAAGCCTTAGAAACCCTAGCTTGAAACTTCTCAAACTTTTCAACCATGATGAGTTAACCTTGGAATCATCCTTATAGAATCTCAATGCATCAATCCATGATCACATGGATCTTGAATTAGGTCTCAACCATGTTCAAATCATCAGTTGACCTAGGGTTGACCCAGTCAAACCCTAATTACACGACTCATGGCTGAGTCTTCTTAATCTTGCACAATGACCTATATGGGCCTCATGATGGCTTTCAAGACATCTCATAAGCTCTCTCAAGGCTTCAAGTCTACATTCATGGCTTCAGAATCATCTGAGGTCTTTCCACAACTCTCAAGTTAGGAGGCACACTCTCTTGGTTTCAACCACTCTTTCTGAGGATCTTCTAACTTCTCTGACAAAGATATCAACCCTTGAACACTTGAATAAGCTTCTTGGCTAGCTTCATAGTCTTGTGTAGCCCTTGATTGGTAGTCATACCTCTTGATCTCCTACATACATGTCAATGAAATGCATAAGATAATGCTAATGTGAATGAAATGAAACATAAGCTAGGTAAAGAAATGTTGGTCAAATTTTAGGGTGCAACAGTGCAGTAAAACTGTTATACGTGCTTGGGGGCGGAATGTTTGGAACAGAGCTATTTCAAAGTCCTTACTGTCTTGGACGTTGGTGCATGATAAATTTACTATGGATGATATGCTTCAGTTGCTCAATCAGAATCTTCCATCTTTTTGCAATCTTTGTTGGCAGCAGTCTGAATCTTTGTATCATATCTTCTTTGAATGCTCTTTTGCAAAGAAAAATTGGGACTGGTTGGGTGACATGTTAGACCACAGGTTGGTTACTAGTTTGGCGGATTGTATGAGGATTATTGATAATCATCATTCTGCTCAGGGCCATGTGGTGCATATTGCTACTGTCCTGGACTTCATTTCTAGTATTTAGAATGCTCGAAATCAATCTAGATTTCAAAACAATCTACTCCAATGGAAAACTGTTTGTGCTAAAATTCACTCCTTAACATCTCTATCGGGCAATATCTGTAGTTGTAGGGCTAGCTCTTCCATTACAAATTTTGTTTTATTAAAGAAGTTTAAGGTTGCGCTTCATCCGCCTCGACCTCTGGAAGTGCTCAAGGTCATGTGGACGCCTCCCGTGCAGGGTTGGATTAAAGTCAATGTTGATGGGTCTTCTGGTGGTTCGCCTTTACAGGATGCATGTGGCAGAATCTTCTGCGATGCTGTTGGTGGTCACCTTGACAGCTTTGGGTGCACTTTGGGGTCTGTGAAAGCTGATGAGTCCAAGATTTTGTGGTTGACATCAATTTTGGTAAACCTAACTTGACAGCTAGATGTTGGACAAAATGTCCTAACATGAATAACTAATTGAAGATCAAGATGTTAGACGAGATATCATATCATGATGATTTGACATATTTGTCTGTTAGTTTTCAGTTCTTGATTATGACATTTTACTTCCAGATTTGATATTATTCTAGAAATATTTTTTTATCCTAGGTGGCGTTCAAGATTGAGGAATCAAAGATTCTGTAGGAATCTAAAGATGTCGTTTTCTAAGTGAGGAGTCACTTTAGAGAACTTTGGATTGAAGAAACTATTCTTTTGGAGAATCAATTGCAGATTCTGTGTAACAGAATTTATGCGTTTTTAAAGCCCAAATCCAGTGTAGTTTATGGTTATAAATAGGATGGATTTAACCTAAGAATTGAGTGGAATATACATTATTTCTTAGTGTGTACTAGGATTTGTATTTTGTGAGCCTCTTTTGTTTCATGTTGATACTTAAGCTGGACTGTTTAGATTGAGTTGTAATTTCTGTCACTGTTGTGATTGAAAGGGAATTGAGAAGGGTCTTATACCTAGGAAGAGTCTTAGGTAGAAATTAAGCATGGGTAGTGATTAAGTGATAAGTTGTAAACCAGAGGTTGTTTGACTTAGAATTAATACTATCTAGTGGATTTCATTCCTGGCTTGGTAGCCCCCAGACGTAGGTGTTGTTGTTCACCGAACCAGGTTAACAATTATTGTGTGTTTATTTACTATCTGTAAGTTTTTATTGTAATGCTTCTTGTCATTGTTCTTAGCAGAGATCAAGTGTCTCAACATTTCTTGGGATATCTGTGATCTGCATACCAGAATTTCAATTGGTATCAGAGCAGGCAATGTAAGTAAGAATTGCGCCTAAGAGGGGGGGGGGGGGGTGAATTAGGTTCTTTTGAAATTTTCTGGTTTTCAGAGATTTATGTTACTTTCTTTTAGTGGAGTGATGTTACGAAAGCTTGTAAAGGCAGAAAGTAAAAGAGACACAGGAAATTATAGTGGTTCCCTTCACACTCCGAGGGTACTCCACTCCCCTTTTGACTCGAAAGAGATTTCACTATAGTTAGGATCAGTGTACAACTTTTCTTTCTAACCTATAGGAGATCAAAGGCTCTTAAACACCTTTAAGATCTGAACACTAAGTGCAATGAGAACAATCCTCTCTAATGCACGCACTTGCTTTCAACAGTCCTGAACAGCAAGGAGAAATAAATACAATCTGATTTTTGTAATGATTTGTAACAATGTATACAGTTGTTTATCAATGCTGAGATTGATCTTCTCTTTCAATGGGAATTTCCACAAGTTTCTAAGACTTATTGCTCAAGAATTTTCTTTACAAAGGATATGAAATTTATGCAGAAAATTCTTTGTGAAAATTGTTTCTTAGATGTGGAAAGATGACATTATGATAAAGATTTTGAAAGAGAATTGAAAGATATGTATATTTAAAATTTGAAAGATTTAGGTATTTATATTACACAAACACCTCTTGAGAAAAACATGCAAATCTCCAGAAAAATTGATGAACAATTGTCATGTTTCAAAGGAAACATTCCATAGAAATTCGATTGAAGAGATGCAATTTTTCAGAAAGATTTTTCAAAAACGTTCAATGAGCAATCGATTGCACAAAGAGCCCAATCGATTGCACCTTCACAAAAACACTTGAAAATTCAATTTTTCAATAGAGCAATCGATTGCACCTTTGGACCAATCGGTTGCACTTCAAAACAGAAGTGAAAAATTGAGAAATTTTAAGCATGCAATCGATTGCATCAAAGCAACAATCGATTGCTTACTGAAACAGAAGCAAAAAAATGAGTTAAAATATTGATCATGCAATCGATTGCTCTAAGAGTGCAATCGATTGCACTTACAAAAACTTAGAAAAATTCTCATTTAAAAAGCTTGTGTTAGTGTGAAAATTAATGTAAACGATTTTTAATGATTTGAGCAATTAGGACTTAAATACTTAATGGAAGTTCTCATTATACCTTATGAGGAAAACATCCTTAAAGTCGTGTCTTTATCCTGATGTTGATGGTTGATCATCTTTTCCTTCTTAAGTGATTTGTCTTCATCAAAACATATGTTGATCTCTGAGAATCTTGATTTCACATTCTCCCCCTTTTTGATGATGACAAAGCATTCTTCTTTTGTTGCAATGTTTTTTCCGGCAAATTTTTCTCCCCCTCAATTTGTGAAGTTGACAAGTTTTTCTCCCCCTCAATATATGAAGTTGAGAAGTTCTGAATTTGTATTGAGGTTCAAAATAGTCTTGTATTTTTACCTTAAGGATCAAGGAAAGACAACAAGCAATAAAAGAGTAACATCCTTCTCCCCCTTTTGACATTATCAAAAAGAAGGGAAAGATGGATTAAGGCAATAATATATATAGATGATAGACATAGATAATAATTTGAAAATAAAATACCAACTTAGTCATAAATTAAAATTGCAAATTGAAAACAGTACAAAGAAACTAGAAAGTACAGAATTCAAATAACATAAATGACTTAAAAAGAAACATAAAACACATAGTAAAAAGTTTATGACAGATCCATGTTGGGGTCAAAGGTTGGTTGGTTTGGAAATGTTGACTGAAGAGGTGATGGACGAGTTGGAGGGACAGCTGGGTTCGAAGGATCATAGGGCAGAATGTATAAGTGAGAGTACAAATAGGAGAATTGTTGATTGACGGCCTCTTGGAAGTTGTTGATCCGAGTGTTTGTTGACTCTTGAATAGCATTGTATTGGTCATTGATGGAAGTGTTGAGATTTCCAAACTGTTGAGTCATGTAATCCATTAATTGTTGGTTACTCGGGCCATTTCTAGAAGGAGGAGGAACTTCATCATCGTCTTCATTCTCTTGCTCATCATTATCAGCCATTCCTTCACCAAGGTAAACAATGGTTTTCGTTTCCGGGTTGTATTTGACACCCATCAGAGAGTCCACATTTTTTTGTTGAGATTTTGTTGATACTTGAGTCCATGAGACACTTATCAAACCCTTCAAAGTCTACTTCAAAATGTCCAAAATCTTTGTGATGAACCATGCATATGGCAGAAACTTGGATTTTTCGTTGATTCCACGCATGTGAACCAAGATTAAATAAGCCCAACTTATTTGAATGTCATGCTTAATAATGTATAGAATCTGCATTTCTAGATCAGTCACAATGCAGTGGTTTTCGGCTCTTGGGAACATTATGTAAACCATAAAATAATGAAACAACTGATCATCAATGTTAAAGATACTTGCCGACCATGAGTTTCGAGAGGATTCCATGCCGCCTAAGGATGTGACATGTAACACCCCACTTCCCAAATTAAATAAAATATAAACATTATAAATAAATATCAGAGTTTTCACCAAAACAGTGGGATATCACATCACAAAATTCACCAAAATACTTTATTAATCATTTTTCAAAATAAAGCAGCGGAATAATCTTTAATTCCTCATCCTTGGCCATCCGCCAATTACACCAAACATTTATTAAAAAGTTTTCACCAAAATATGATACGTCACAGGATTTCAACAAGTTCGACATAAAAACATTAAAACACCCATGTCCCGTGCTATGTATCAGAGCATCCTAAGACTCGACTCGCACACCTCATATCCAAGCTAGCTAAGTACCTGTATTATATGTACTTCCGAGGAAGTAAAGACCACAACAACAACAAAGGGGTGAGAAAACATGATCAAAATTATCGGTAATATAATACATGAAATAAAGGTAGTAAATACACCAATCATATAATTCATCACCCAACATTCATCAATCACGACCTACGGTCAATCACCAACACAACACACCATAATGCAAATATGCAACGCAACAGCATGCATGCGGTACCGACTCGTTGGTTCATTCAATGGAACCCGGATAGATCGCATACACCCGTCCTTGGCCATGATATGTCCCCACCATTCCCCACTCAAAGGAATACGAATGAATCACATACACTCCCCTGAGCAATGACTCATCCCACCACTACACCATGATATGCATAACACCAAATGCATACAAATTAACACAAGCATACATTGTGCATACGATTCTCAGATCACACCACCATACATCACATACACATAGATATGTCATACACCAATCAATCATATTAATTTATTTAAATACAAGGAAGTTCACATTCCCTCACACAATATACTCATACCCTAACATCCTGGGTACACACGATCCTATTGATCACCTCACCATGCCCCATATAATCCACACGCCAATCTACTTATTAATCAAATCGAATAATATGGGAAATTCATATTTAAACACCGAGTACACCCGATCCTCCCGATCACCTCACTATGCATTATATATATGCATATATACATATACCTTACCCACCAATTAATTATATCTACTAAATCCAACATTTCATAATTTCACCTTTCAACACCAAGTATACACTCTTCACTACTAAACACCATTCCTCTACTTATCACAACCCAATGGATCCTACAAACGATCACACACCACTCAATTATATAAATTACTTAGATATTAAGAAAGTCCACTTTCTAACACCAAGTATCCTCATACTCCAACACACCGGATACACACGATCCTACTGATCACTTCCCCCTACTTCACATACTTCATACACCACTTAATTAATTTACTTAAATTAAATATTATGGTATCCACTTCCTATCACCAAGTATGCACCCTACGTCATTCAATCACCATCCCTACACTCATCATGATCAAAGAGATTCTACAAGGCTAATGCACAAGGCAAAACAGTACCAAAAACCATATTCTGCTGTCACGTTTGCTGGTGCATTCGCCAGGCGAAGGGATCATTCTCCAGGCGAACCTTCGCTGGCCACACTCGCCAGGAGAACTTTAAACCCTTTAGGTATGGGAGTTTATTTGGAATTACTCGCCCCTCCTTGCTAACATTCGCCAGGCGAACCTTCGCCAACACTCGCCAGGCGAAACCCAGCGAATACTGCGATACCCCAAAATCCCCACTGTTCTACAATGCTATCTGAGCCAATTCCAAGCCTAACATGCTACCTCCAACTTCTATCCTATTAACAGTACAAATATTACATACTATCCTCATCGATTGCTCCCTAAGTTTCACTCTAGAATTAACATTCCGGTACATCACCAATGTCTCAGAGTTGCTCAGAACCTCACCAAAGCCATAATCATGGTCATCATCAACACTACAGTAACAACATAAAATCTCACCAACATCACCATAACACATACACCAAAATGCATCATCATCATTCATCAATTCAACAACATCAACAATAATAATAAGCATGCCAATATAAAACTCATATGCATCAAATCCCTACGGGGTTAAGGAATCCCCTCTACCCAATTCATGTATATACCATCCCAATCAGTTTCTCCCCCCTTACCTCGATTATCGCTCTGATTAATGACGAATTCTTCAAGAATCGATAGCCCTAGCCTCTTCCCTTTCTCCTTGTTCTTCATTCTCACGGTCTCTCCCAATTCTCTTCTCTGACAGTTTCTATCGTGACTTTTCACTTCTCTCTCCAACTTCCCCAAATCCCCTTAACTTCTTATTTTATATTTTAATCCCAATAATAATAATAATACTAATAATAATTGTTATAATAATCATTATAATAATAATAATAATACAACCAACAATAATTATAAATATAATAATAATAATAATAATAATAATAATAATAATAATAATAATAATAATAATAATATTACTATTAATTAAATTATCACCAATATTATTTATATTATAATATCACCTCTACATTTTAATACGCAACTCCTATAAATTAAGGACACCCACCATATAATACTCAGACACACCCCCACCTTGGGCACACCAACATAAAATAACACGAAAAGACTAAATAATTAAAATGGGTGTTACATGACACGTTTTGCATGGAATTCTGCTTCAGTCATACGGCCAAGACTCCAATAGAATTCTCGTTTTTTGTATGCTTTCCAGAGGTCTTCGTTTTTTTCATAGAGTCTCCCACCAGAGGTTGGAATATTTAGAATCCTACCAAGTGTTTTTTAGTGGAGTGGGATTCTTTTCAAAATGTGGTGAAAAGCATGCCTCAAGAAATCCTTCACAAGTGTATCAAAACATGAACCCTAGTTCTTGGGTAGAGAAGTAAAAGTACCTAACAAAATTAATTCAAATAAAATAGAAAAATTAAATGGAAAAAATAAAAATAAAATATGATAAAATTCTTAAGACATTAAAATGTATAGAAAATATTTTTAGTAATTTTTTATGTGAAGGAAATATCAAAAAAGAAATTAAAATGAAAAATAATGAAAATAAAATGATAAAAGAGAAATAAAGCTAAAAGGGGTACATCAACAATTCGGGTTGAACTATCATCCAGGAAAAACGTGTTATGGGCTCACAGAGCAGGGGTGTGGAAATAAAAAAGCATGGCCCACCATTTAAATGAAACAAAAATCAGAACAAAAGACAAAAATGCCACATGTACACTCACTAATACACATCATCACACATTCAACGTCCATGCAAGGAAAGACCCAGGGTCAAACATCATACATCAACACAAATGGTCAGACGTCGGAGCTAGGGATCCAGTCGTCTTCTCTGGTGATGGCCACCAGAGCCATCTGAAAACCTTATTAAAACACCCAAACTAAAACCCTATCCCACACGATTTTCTATGTTGATCCCAAATATGACCTTAGTTTTTTCTTTTGAAACCTCTAGCACCTCCAAAAATGGCCACAAAAAAAGGTTCCACATTATTTAACTTCAACAAAACAGAACAACAATAATACAAACATGGTCTATACTGATTCAGAACTCAAAATGCAACAAACATGTACTTAGGGAGGCATTAAAGAGTGAGAAATAGAGTGAAGAAAATGTTATCCATGGGAGAGATTTGTAGCTTGTATTTCTTGCTCAAATACTTCACCAAACTTGGTCTTTTGCTTCTATCGACCTTGAGAATGGTGAATGTAACAAAGGACAAGCCAAAAACTTGAAGTAGAGGGAGGTTCAAATGAGAGAAAAATTTTGAAAGTGAGAGAAAGTTTTTGGTCTATGGCTGCTAAAATGAGTTCTCTCTTGCCCTAGGGTTTACTCTTTAGCTTTTATATGAACTAGTGAGTGGTTAAAATAGGCTTTTACTGAGGTCAAAGGTTTGTGATAATTTGAAAAAGAAATGGAGTGAGCCACGAGTTTCCCTTATGAGAGGTAATGAGAGTGGTTTTTTGTTGTCCTTTTTTGTGGCTAATGGTATTCAGAATAGTGGAGTGGAGGAAAAAACTTGTTATGCATGTTTGAAAGTTTACCTCAAATGGAAAAATATGAAAATGAGTGTTGATCGAGATCTCGAAGCACGAATTATCTATGCCTAGCGCCACCCCAAACTGCAAGGAATGACTGCTATGGAAAATCCAAGTTGTCTCGATTTGAAGGAATATCTCTTTTGGTCAAAAGTGATAGCATTGAGGATGTTCTATACTTAATCCTACGACATTACTTTAGATCTAAAGAAACTTTTGTCTAGAGGAGAACTAAAATTTGCTTTGGTGAAAGCTGAACGAGAGAATACAGAACTTTGGGAACTACTTCGTCAGAGTCAGAAGAAGACAAGACTGCTAGAGGGAGAAAGGTCATGTTGTTAGAAGATCCTTAACTGCTGATTTCCTTTTGTTGTTGTACCCCAGACTTATGGGAATATGTAATATTTCATTTCGTAAAATGATTGAAAAAGATTCATTTGTTAATGAAGGCTTTATGCTGTAAAACTCTTTTATTAATGAAAGTTTTGTTATGTTTTCGTCACGTCGTTACGTGTTGATCCATTAGCTTTGTTCGTAAAGAAACTTTTTGTTTCTCCTTGAATGTGTGGTCTGCATTAACATCCTACATTGCATCCTACATTTCATTTTTGCATTGCGTTGGTCCTACGACTTATCCTGTGTGTTTTTGCTATCAGAGGAAGAGAGAGAGTCACGCTGAATACTCATCGGTACAACACAAGAGCCAACGCTCAAAAGAGTATGGCAGATCAAGACTTGAGTTTAGGTTAGATCAACAATGATATCGAAGGGCTGCACGAAAATGTTATCCAAATCATGGAGGTCCTTCAGGTGATTAAGGCGTAGATGGACACACAACCTACAGTAGTGTCTGAAATCAACACAACGACATCAAATCCTCGTCCATTAGTAACTTCAACAGCAGAATATCATTTCAGGATTGCCAAAGACTTTATGCCTCCATACAATGATGCTCAAACATTCGGTTATCATCCGTATTCTAATCCATAGAGTGTTCCATTAATGATGGATTTCCAAAATCCCATTTACACTCAGGTCAGTGCTTAGGAACAGGCTCGACCAATCTTCAACAATCATCAACTGATATTCGACGTACCCGACGGGTCAGAGACTGAAGATGAGAAGCATGAAATGCTACGGGTTGAAATGGACATAATGACCAGAAGAATGAGGGCTATATAAGGGAACAATATCTTTGGGTCTGACACCAAAGACACGTGTTTAGTTTCGGGCTTGGTATTTCCTCCCAAATTCATAATGCCTACGTTTGAAAAGTACAAAGGGGCAACCTGCCCAAAGGTTCACCTAATCATGTATTGCCGACGTATGACCCCACATATTGAGAATGACAAATTGTTGATACACTGCTTTCAAGACAGTCTCAAAGATTTGTCTGGTGCGTTCATTCAACAGTATAAATATAACATGGATCTCGCGCCAGATCTTCGTCAGCTGCTTAGCATGACTCAAAAGAGTTCAGAATCCTTTAAAGAATACACACAAAGATGGCGCGGGGCCGCCACCCAGATGGAACCTCCCCTAACGGAAAAAGAGTTGGCTAAATGGTTCGTGGATACCGTCAGACCTGAATTCTAATGAAATAATAATTAGTAGTATCACAACCAACTTTTTTGATATTGTGGCTGTCGGTGTAAAGGTCGAAGCTGGTCTGGAAAATGGCAAGGTGACAAGTTTGGCCAGCACCAGCACAATGAAAAAGCCATCAGGAAAATTCCACAAGAAGAAGGAAGGAGAGACTAATGTTATAATGTACGACGAGAGGGTTCAGAATAGAAAAAACCTCCCGCAAAATCAATGGTTACCTCGTCTACAACCTCAGCGAAATTATTAACGACAACAATATGTGGCTGCAGTCACGCCGGTGTTTCAATCTCGGCCGAACCCACAAAATTTCCAACAACTGGCGCCCAACACCTATCAACAAAATCATAATCAGTAAGTACGACCACAACAAAGAGCACCGGCTCCAAGGCCTGCTTTTCAAAATAGAAGACCAGGGATTCAGCCTATCCCTATAAGATACACTGATTTGTACCCTTTGATGGTACAACAAGGGCTAATTCAGACTAGGAAGTTGGGCCCTCTTCCAACTCCACTACCACATTATTATGATCCGAATGCACGACGCACGTTCCACGAAAATGCTCCGGGGTATGACCTCGAAGGATGCATAGCACTCAAACATATTGTGCGAGAATTTATTGAGAAGAAAGTACTCTCCTTCGAGGACAACCAACGTAACGCGGAAAACCGTCCTTTGCCTAATCACGGTGGTGTCCATGCTGTGGAGGAGGACTTAGACATAAGATTGATATCCAAAGTGTCTGAAGTCAAAACTCCTTTGGTGGAGTTACATAAAAAGTTGATAAAGGCGGGACTGATTAAAAGCTCCCATGAAAGCTGCGATAAATGCCATGAAAGGAGAGACATTCATTCAATGGTTGACAAAGGCTTGCTACAAATATGTGGAAAGAAGAAGAAAGAAGATGTCTTAGTAATTGAGTCAATATTCCATTTACCTAAGAAATCTGAAAAGAAGGCAATGTTCAAGTCTGCTTCTCCTACTACTGTCAGGTTGGTATTTCACAACAGCCCTGCGCTAGCTGCGGGCCAACCAAAACCAAGATTCGATCCAAGGAGGGGGCAGAGTCCTAATCCGAAAGCCATATCATGGAAGTACGACTATTCCTGGTATGACATGAAGGCTGGAAGAAGATAAGAGGATGTGACGAACATCGTTGGGGCAAGCAAAATTACCCAAAGTGGTCGAGTATATCAGCCCAGGATGAATTTTACTACTCCTCAAGTGACCGCAACTAGTCCCAAAACAACCGTTACTATTCCTAAGGAAACTTCTCCTAAGGAAGCTATCTCCAAGGAGCCCTCCGTTAAAGGAAAAGAAATCCCCAAGGAGGATGAAGAGGAGTTTTTGAGGATAATTCGCCGAAGCGATTATTGGGTGGTAGACCAATTCAACTAGACATCATCAAAAATCTTAATCATGTCATTACTATTGAGCTCTCCTGCCCATCGGGAAGCCTTGTTGAAAATACTCATGCAAGCCCATGTGACGAAAGACATCATTGTGGGGCAATTTGACTCTGTCGTTGCGAACATCACAGCCTGCAACACATTGAGCTTCGACAACAGTGACTTAACCACTGAGGGTCGCAAGCACAACCGTGCCTTACATGTGTTTGTTAAATGCGAAGAAAATACGCTCGACTGAGTGCTTGTCAACATAAGATCAACGCTTAATGTAATACCCAAAAGAACGCTAGCAAAATTGGCATACAAAGGAGCTGAGATGAGACCCGCATCTTTAATTGTGAAGGCTTTCGGTGGATCAAGGAGGACTGTAATAAGATAATTTAATTTACCGATCATGGTAGGGCCCCAAGTCTTTGAAATCACCTTCCAAGTAATGGACATAAACCCAACATATAGTCGTCTACTGGGAAGGTCGTGGATACACGTAACAGGTGCTGTTACATCCACATTGCACCAAAAAATGAAATTCATTACTAAGGACCAGTTGGTCGTGGTTCACGGTGAAGAGGACTAGATGGTGAGCAACTTATCCTCTTTCCGATATATTGAAGCTGATGAAGATGCATTGGAAACAACTTTCCAAGCATTGGAGATTGCACATGTTGTGTTGGTTGAAGACGCTGCCATTACACATGATCCATCTTTCGCCTCTGTCCAGAGCATTAAGAATGCCATAAGATAAGGACTTCCACAAGGTTGGGGGGAAATAATCGAGGTCAACACTCGAGCGAAGAATGACTGACAAGGGTTGGGTTACAAACCAACTCTGGGTGATGAATCAGAAGTCGGTAGCAAGCGCCTGAAGACTCTGAAGGAGATCTTCGTGAGTGGCGGTGTTCAAATAAACGTTATCAAAAAAGATGATGAAGTGAGCGATATAGACGACCTGGTGTTCTGAGGAGAAGCTGTTATGAGAAACTGGGAGGCCGTAGAAATTCCCGTCATTTTGCCGCTCTTCGAGTAATCTGTTTTCTTTTGCTTGTTAGCATTCTATTTGTTTTCAATCCATGGTCGTGCCTGGGGCCAATGTATCATTTCGTATGGGCCATACTTTTTGCAATTAAAAGATCAATTAATGCATGAGTGTTTTATTAAACACCGTTTTTTTGTTGTTCATTGCATCTTTATTGTTTTCACTTTTTTGTAAAAAAGGAAAAAATGGCAATATTTTTTAAAAATCATAAAAAGAACCCATCATCTGCATCTCTTTGTGTGTGTTTTCTCATTTTAGGCCCATTCAACACATACAGAAAGCCTTCATCACTCGCCAAATCCGATGATCGTCTGGTTCTTTCTGACTTTGATTCACCGGTATTCCAAGTCGAAGACGAGAGTGATGAAGATTTAGAAGTCCCTGAAGAGTTGATAAAAATGAATGAGTACGAGGATGCTTATCTTCAACCCTACAAAGAGCAGATTAACGTCATCAACTTGGGCTCTAAAGAAGAGAGAAAAGAGGTTAAAATTGGGGCACCATTAGGGGCAGAGGTTAAAGATAGATTGATAACCCTTCACAAGAAGTATACAAATGTATTTGCTTGGTCCTACCAAGACATGCCTGGGTTGGATACCGACATTGTAACGCACAAACTCCCTCTTAAACTTGAGTGTCCTCCGGTTAATCAAAAGCTTCGAAGATCCAGACCTGACATGGCTCTCAAAATCAGAGATGAGATCAAGAAGCAAAATGATGCAGGTTTTTTAGCAGTATCCAAATACCCAGAATGGGTGTCCAACATTCTACCCGTACCTAAAAAGGACGAAAAACTTAGAATGTGTGTAGACTACAGGGGGCTAAACAAAGCCAATCCAAAGGGCGATTTCCCTCTGCCACATATCGATACTTTGGTAGATAACACAACCAGCTTTGCAGTGTTTTCATTCATGGATGGTTTCTCCGGCTATAATCAGATGAAAATGGACCCGGCTGACTTGGAAAAGACAACCTTCATTACACCTTGGGGCACTTATTGTTATAAGGTCATGCCTTTTGGTCTGAAGAATGTTGGGGCCATATATCAACGAGCCATGGTGCCATTATTTCATGACATGATGCACCAGGAGATTGAGGTTTATGTCGATGACATGATCGCCAAGTCTTAGAGTGAAGAAGATCACCTTGATCATCTACTGAAGTTATTCAAAAGACTTAGAAGATACCAATTGAGGCTAAATCCTACCAAATGTACCTTCGGAGTTAGACCCAGCAAACTACTCGGCTTCATCGTTAGTCAACAAGGAATCAAACTGGATCCCGACAAGGTACGGGCCATCCAAGAGATGCATGCACCACAAACGAAGAAACAGATAAGATGGTTCCTCGACAGACTAAATTATATCTCCAGATTCATCTCCAACTTGACTCCTACTTGCACACCAATCTTTAAGTTGTTGCAAAAGGATCAAGTGGTTGGATGGAATGAGAACTTCCAGTCGGCATTCGAGAAGTTCAAAGGGTATCTCCAAGAGCCTCCGATATTAATCCCTCTTATGCCTGGAAGACCACTCTTCATGTACATGACTGTGCTCGAGGAATCAATGGGTTGCGTCTTATGCCAAACAAATGAATCAGGGAAGAAAGAGCATGCAATTTATTACCTGAGCAAGAAGTTTACCGATTGTGAGAGTCGTTACTCCCTATTGGAAAAAGCTTGTTGCCCTCTTGTTTGGGCAGCCAAACGTCTGAGACAGTACATGATTTGCCACACTACTCTATTGATATCCAAAATGGATCCAATAAAGTACATATTCAAGAAAACTGCTCAGACGGGAAGACTAGCAAGATGGCATATGCTCTTGTCAAAGTATGATATTTGTTGCGGTGAGAATAGGATATAAAATTATTGATTAATTTGAATCACAATCTTTGATTCACAACCAGTCTTTGATTTATCCGAAGGAAAGGTTAAAGAAAGGAAAAACCTATTTTGCATCGTAAACACAATGCGGGGAAAGATCTAGGGTTCGGGAGTTGGTTAAGCTTAGGGAAGGTATTAGCATCCTAAACATTTGTAGTACTCTACATGAACCTCTTGTTTTAAATGTGCTATTTCTAAGTTATCTACTTAAGGGTAATGCTAAGGGTTAAGGGTAAAGAAAAGGACCTAAGGGGTTAGTCTTAAGTTTACTCGCCAAGATTCGCATCTTGTGCCTACATATCCGAGGTAGGGGATGGAATCAGAGTAATCGTAGTTCCCCTCGAAAGGGAGGAAGAGGAACCTCTTGATTGTGGTCAAGGTTCCAAGGGGGAATAAGCGTTCATATAGAAGCGCTTACGTTGGAGTGCGACGACTCCGATTTCTATTTTGTAAAGTTGAATTGAAAAGGGTGAGGTAAGTATTCCACGGCGGGAACTTACATGGAGTGCGGCGACTCCTGATCCTAAGGCTAGGATAAAAGGGTGAATGTCCACGGCGGGACGCCTAAGCATGAGTACGGCAACTCCACGTCTTAAGGTTTGAAAGATAAGGGTGTAGGCTATTGACACGACGATCAAAAGGGGTGACCTTTCCTTCGGAGGGGAAAAACGAGTAATGATAAAGCGCAATGGATAAAAGAAATGATATAATAGCGATGATATATGAAAAATGGTGATGAATATATGAATAGGCGTAATGAAATAGTCAAGTTAGAATGATAATGAGAACGATTAGCCATGGATTAGAGGTCAAGTGTAAATGCATAAATTGATTAAGTGATATGAGAACCGAATTAAATTGGATTAGTGAAAACATAATTAAGGGTAAATTTAAAGTTAATCGTTTTTATTTATTTTAGAGAATTATTCTTAAGTGAAAATTAGACAAAATGTTAGATTTAATAATTTGTGATTAAGGAAAAATGTTAGAATTTGATTATAATTAGTTTAGAAAGGTGTTAGATTTTAAGTTAAAAGTTTATTCTTGAAAAGGTTAATAAAATTAAATTCTAAAAGTTCTAAAAAGAAATAAATGGATTAGAGATGAGAAAAGTTTTTTGGATTATTAAATAGATATATTTTTTTATGGATTTTTTATTTATTATGAAAAAGAGAGATTGTAATTACGTTAGAAACACTTACTTAACATTTTCTTATTTTAAAAAAATGAAGCTAATTAATTAAAACTAAAAAATTTGTTGTTTTATTTTTAATAAAAAAAACCCTAACTAACATTTAAAACTATTATTTATAATATTTTATTTTTAAAATTAATTTTTTAAATAATATTTTTTCTTCAGATTTTCAATTATTAATTAGTTAGTTTGTTAGTCGTTAGTTTTTTTATTATTTTATAATACATAATTACAAAACAGAAAAAAAAAACAAAAAAGTAATAAAGAAAAAAAAAGGAGATTGGGCCGGGCCTTAGGTCCTGACCCCCAGGACCCGACCCGACTTATAAGAACATAAGATCATAAGGGGGAGGGACTGAAACCCTAGCCCCCATATGTCATCTGCGGCGCCCAGAAACACGTCTTCTTCTTGCGATTTCTCTCTCTCTCTCTCTCTCTCTCTCTCTCTCTCTCTCTCTCTCTCTCTCTCTCTCTCTCTCCCTTCACATATCTTTGCATGTGACCCTTCCTTCTTCTCTTATTATATTGCTGTGAACCTCTTCTTCTTTTCATTTTACCTGAACAAACAGTGAGTGAACATAAAGAAATGGGTTAGCATTTTCTTACCCAAATTCTGATGGTGGTTTTGACGGTTTTACGATGATGGTGATATTTTCACGGTTGACAGTGGCTGATTTGTTGGCTTTGTGCGGCTTGCGGCTTGCGATTGTTTTGGTATTTATAGGGGCGATGATGATGTTTATCTGAGCCTCATGGTTTCCGGATCCTTTGAGGTTTTCAGATCTATTTTGGTTATGGGGCTTGTGCGATTAATGGATTTTCGTATGGCTTTTCATATGAAGGTTGTGGCTTAGTGACAGATTTGGATTTGGATTTTAGGCTATGAAGAACATAGTTCTGAGCTTTTGTGATGGTTTATTTCGTTTGGGGTTTTGGCATAATTTTGTATGATTTTCAGTGGCAATTTTCCGTTCTCATCCTTCTTTCTTTTTCTTTTCCAAACTTATGTTCTTATAGACTCTTTTCTTAAAGCAGGTTTTGATGACTTTAAAAAGAGTTTCCTTTTTCTATAAAACATGTCTTTGACATGTTGTTGTTGATTTTGGAAGGATTTTATGGTGTTTGGTGTTCTGTTGGATATTTCTACCATTTTCGGACCGTAATTTATTTGATGGTGAAATTCATTTTCGGCAATATTGTAGGTTGTTTGTATTGATGGTGGGATTTTTCCACTTTTACGGATCTGTTGGCTGTTGGATCTCGTTTGGGAATGTTTTGATGCTGCTTTTGCTGTTGGATTTTTGGATTTTTGTTTATTTCCACTTTCAGAAAAAAAAAATGACGATTGTGTGCCGCGTTTGGACAGAAAAATCATTTCTTAAAAAACTCTTTTTCTCTCTAGGACATAACCAAAATTGTCGGGTCTTGGACCTGAGGTCGCTTGAAAGAAATGGGGGTTTTGGTAGCATTCAATTGTTGCCCCTCACGGACCCGATGATGAAGTTGTTCTGAGGGTCCGAAATAAAATTAAAAACCAGTTTTTTGAAATATCCGAACTTCTAATCATTTTTCGATACTTTTGCAGGTTTCTGAAGATTCGGAAGTGGAAGCCTTGGAAGCTTAAAGAACTCAGACTTAGAACTTAGGATTAAGACTTAGAAACCTTAATTTGTAATTCCTCAAAAAATGTAAACTTATGTTATTGTAATAGAAATAAGCCTAGGAAATGTATAAGAATTCCATTTTTTGAATAAAAATTCAAACTTCAATCCTCTCGCATCAACTATGAACTTGATTTTCTTGAAATTAAATCTGAGTTATAATCTTATTACGAACAACTTTGAATTTCTCAATTCGCATCTGAGTATCTAAAAATGCACGCTCCTAAAACCAGACGAACCAGTGTAAATTCGATGCAAATCGTAAGTTCAACTCGTGCCTTTGAAAATTGAACTCATAACTAGAATAGAAAGCAGTGAATACAGGCTCGAACTTGTTTAGATAAATTCTTTGAAATAAGTCTCGCACCGATTCAAATTCCAATCCGTTCACATTTTAACACTCTCAAACCAATACGGTTCAATATTCGATTTAAAATTCCAACCTTTCATCTGACGGCTAGTAATCTGATTACCACATCTAGATGAACTATACTGAAGAATTCCAACCAAACCCCTAAACCAAATGTGTTGTAATCGGGAGATAGGAGGACCTAATTGCCTGGGGATCCTTTGAGAATGGTCTAGCTCTATAACCATCAAATGACCATAATCTGGTGGCACATCCGCACACAATGAGTTAAAGGGCATACGATATTATTTTCCAATCATCCGACATGCCTGCAAAAACAAAAAAAACTAGGCAAACCGGTTAGTGGTTAGTTAAAATGAAATAAGGAACAAAATGAAGTGCAAAAATGATCATTAATCTAAGGGTAAAATTTGGGGTATGCCAGTTGCCCCTATTTAAATAACTTCACCAGATGATTTGAGCGACGAAGCCTTGAGAAATTATGGTGAAAGGGATTTAAATACAGATAACCGAAAATTTTGCCCTTAGATGCAGTGATATGCAATGCTATGGACAAAATGACAATGTTGAAGATGCCATGAATATAATATGATGCATATGATGGAAATGATAAATGCAAGGATGTAGACAAAACGATGACACAGGGGAACGACGCAACGAGCAACCACACACTGGGGAAGACAATGCACAGGGGAACAACATGAAACACAAGGAAATCTAAAGTTATGGACCAACAGGTTCAAGCATGACCAGTTGTCACTTTAGAAAGAAAGACAAGAAGAAGATCCTCAATGGAGATGGCACCGACAGGACGACCTCCACTGGGGAAAATATCCAAGAGTAACTGCTCAACAGGTTCAGGCATGACCGGTTGATACTTTAGGATAAAAGGTAAAAGCAGGATCCACACGGCGGTAGGATCGGGTAAACAAAATGCTGGAGTCTTCAGGCAAGAATAACATCCAAGCTTCTGGAAATTCCTTGAGCAAAGAGATCGAGCGGGATCTTCAGGAACCATTAGAAAATATACAGGGTAAAAACCTGCTATATGCCAAAAATAATTGGACTTCAAAGGGGAAATGCCCTAATAAGATTCTCGAGAGAGACTGCCACTTATCGCTGAAAGGGACGTACATGCCAAAATTGGATAAGCTTCTCAAATAAAGAGACTGCCAATTATCTGAAAGAGATAACAAAGATAAGCTTCGCATGGGAGACTGTCGCTTATCTGGGGATATAGATAAAACTGATAAGCTTCTCTGGAGAGACTACCACCTATCTGATGAAAATAAGCTTCCATGATCAAAATATGATTCAACTTCTTCTTTAACTAAATGATTCATTTCAAAAGGGTAAATAAACTTCCCCACGCCTCCAAGGTTTGTATGCCATGAACGGGTCTTAGTTTCTTCTTTTACTTGAAAAGGATAAAATAAACCTCCCCACGCCTCCAAGGTTTATATGCCATGAACGGGTCTCAGTTTCTTCTTTTACTTGAAAAGGGTAAAATAAACCTCCCCACGCCTTCAAGGTTTGTGTGCCATGAACGGGTCTCAATTTCTTATTTTACTTAAAAAAGTAAAATAAACCTCCCCACGCCTCCAAGGTTTGTATGCCATGAATGGATCTTAGTTTCTTCTTCTACTTGAAAAGGGTAAAATTGTCCACAGCGGGACGCCCAAGCATGAGTACGGCGACTCAGCATCTTAAGGTTTAGGGCAATAGAAACAAGCTTCTCGAGGGAGATGAACACTTGTTGCTAGTATAATGAAGATAGGATAAACTCTCAGGCGAGACTGTCACTTATCTGTGTTGTAAAATGGTAGTGATAAGCTTCTCGGATGAGACTATCGCCTATCTGTGTTGTAAAATGGTAGTGATAAGCTTCTCCGATGAGACTGTCGTCTATTTGTGTTGTAAAATGGTGGTGGTAAGCTTCTCGGATGAGACTGTCGCTTATCTGTGTTGTAGCAATGATAAATTCTCAGGTGAGTCTGTCGCTTATCTGTAAGAGGTAACAGTAAACAAGCTTCTTAGGGGAGATGCTCACTTGTTGTTGATAAGTAACTGATGAAACGATAAGCTTCTCCGGAGAGACTGCCACTTATCTGCAAATGTAGCAATGATAAGCTTCTCAGGCGAGAATGCCACTTATCTGGAAAATATAACGGTAAACAAGCTTCTCGAGGGGAGATGGTCACTTGTTTCTGGTAGATAGACTGATGAAACGATAAGCTTCTCCAGAGAGACTGCCACTTATCCCGGGGCAAAGCATGATAAGCTTCTTAGGAGATACTTCCACTTATCAACAAAGGTGTTGTAAAAGGTTCTTCTTGAAAGATAGTGCAAAATAAATGCACGTCCAGGTAGGTTCGGCGACCGACAGGACCGAAGTTTAATCTAGGATCAAGCTAGATAGAAACTGTCAAACAAGACTCCATTGAGGAAATGAACTCAAATGGGGGTCATCTTATCCTGGCATGGAAAAGATAACTTAAATAAGCGTCATCCACGAGGGTTGAACTCTGTGGGGAAACTGGAAATAATAGGTATTTTATGCCTAAGGTTGAAAATCTACTTGGAGAGAACGGAAAAACCTAGTTACTTGGTGGTAACCACATCCAAAGTAACGACAAAAGACAACGAGGAGGACATCAAACATGCAGATGCTAATGCATATGTCAATGCGTATGCAAAATGAAAATTGAAATGAGAACGCAATGAGTATGTTGATGCTTATGCTTATGCTCATGCATATGCTGACAAAACAGACAAGGAAAGGGGGCCAACGGGAGATGAAATAAACATCTCGACGGGGATACCCGATGACCTCTACAAAAGTACATCTATCAGGGGATAGGAAAGGCGATGGCGGAACCAAATCTTTCTTCAATGTTCCAAATTCTCTAGGGAGAACAAAATTCCACTTGGGGGATAAGATATCATGACTTCACTGGAAGGATTGCCATCATGAATCTGAATTTCTGATCAAAGAAGACCTGGTCACTGGGAGAGTCATCTTAGGATTAGAGACTTCTGGGGATAAAATAAATATCCGCTTCATTGGGAAGATGTGGAACTAGGCAGCTTCATGGAGAAAGAGCAACTTCTTGGGAAAATTACATTAACTTCCTGGGGAAAGTACATCAGCTTCCCTGGGGAAAGTATCTCGACTTCTTGGGGAGAATATGGAAATCTCCTGGGGAGCATTCTGGAGGAAATTATGGCAACTTCAGTGAGGAAAAGATGATTCTATGGAGAGTGGGTCCTCAAATAATATGTGTATGACTTGGAAGATACTAAGGAGATCTCTGCAGTCTGAAAGTCACTGGAGATTACCGGATCAGTCCAAAGTGTTGTCAGCTTATAGTCTCGCTGGGGACTTGCATTGAGACAATGGTTTAAAAGTGTTTCTGCAACGTTGAGACTTACTAGGGAATCATGACCGCCTGAAGTAAAATTCATCGGGGTATGAAGGATGTTGTGAAAACAAAGTAGTTTTGATCTTGATGAACTTTGTAATAGTCGCCACTTTGAAAAACAATATGCCCAAGAGTACATGCTTGATGAGAAAGAGTCCTCTCAAGAGGATTTTATAGAGAACATGGAGTCCAATTGCCCCACTGTTTTCAAACTCATGGAGAGATTTGTCAGATCTCGACGCGACTGGCTCGGGTCGACTGTGTCATAACTGAGTCCTCAAGAAATAGCTCTTAAAAAAGTCCGACTTGCATCAGTAAGCGATTTGGAAGCCACTTGCTCATGTCTAGAAGAATCTTCAAGTTCCATTGTTGATGTCTATATGTAAATTTCTAAGACGTCAGGCGAAATCAACACGCATGAACTGCTAATCCTGAAATTGTTAATGCAACATATATATTTGTCTTGAATATTTTGAAAAAAAGATACCATGATAACTTGTGACTGAATCACTAGTTAGGATATGAATTTCATTTATAAAGCCAACATAAAGCTGAGCATAGCTCATAGGAGTCAGGAAACGTTATCTCACCGAGTATGCTTTCAAAATAAATCCCACTTCAATTAGGTCTTTTAAAGGTTGTATCGTGGCTTGGTTCACAGTTTAAGAAACAAAGGATAAAGGCTCAAAGTTTATTTGTACCCACCCATTCTTCGTGATGTTCTCCAATCCTATATTCAGTTAACTGGATACGAGCACTCATCTCTAAAGCAGATTCGATATGGTCGAGAATTCATCAAGGCTTTGGACATGGCAATCACTCACCTATTTTCTTTTGGTGTTTGATCGCACGACTTCGTTCTTTACTAGGATTCTTCATTGTAATCCTTTGTTTTTTTTCTTTTCGCATTTTCGTTCCCTAACTTTTGCCTGGATGGAGTTCTTTTGAATTTGACTTTGGGAGTCCAGCGGGATGCCCCAGTTTTGCCTAAGTCTCCTTCATAGGTTTTGACTTAGCGGGCTCTTTTCCTTTTTTCATCATTTATATTTTTTTGAACAAGTCGTGTGACTCTAAGTCATTTTGACCTTTTTGAAGATTTGTGACTGCCTCACTCTTTAGATAGTTGAGGGATAATCATTTGTGTCTTCTGACTTCCAGCCTCCTAATATTTGAGGAATAGATACAGTGAATTCTCGAATGTTCACTCCTCTTTTTTTTAAGAGTCTGAGCGCTCGATCAGTTTAACTGAAAAAAATTACCCTGCCCCAGGTTCAATATTGAGGGTTTTTGCTTGGAAAAGAAAAAAAAACTCCTGCTTCAAGGCTCAAAGGGGTTAAAGAGGGATTATCATCCTTATATTTCCAGTGTTTAGGATTTGAAACAATGCCTTACATCATCAGCAGGATTTCATTCGAAAGCATATGACAAGAGATCTTGCGTTTTGATTCATCATCCTCCTCCCAATTCTCTATCAAAGCCAAGAGATCAGGTTAAGTTGGCATTATAAATTATGAAAAATAATTTTATGAGTGAATACGAATGGATTTCTTCAAGACAAACATATGCATTGCATTAATATTTCAAAATAACCAAGTTTCTACATGCCAATTATGCCTTTATAAGCAAACAAACAAAATACATATGAGTAAACAAAATAAATTGTCTGACAAGCCTATCTAAAGGAGTTTATTAGGTCTCTGTATTCAAGACCGACACAATACTAGTGGTTTCTTCTGGCGGAGTTTCATTGGAATGAGGAGT
Organism: Lathyrus sativus; assembly: GCA_963859935.3. Lineage (NCBI taxonomy): Eukaryota > Viridiplantae > Streptophyta > Magnoliopsida > Fabales > Fabaceae > Lathyrus > Lathyrus sativus. The sequence continues at coordinate 103,123,662 of OZ012738.1, read as the reverse complement.
ATAAATACGACCACTGTGTTGTTAGACGATGGCACAAATCTAGAAGGGGGGGGGGGGGTTGAATAGATCCCTATTAAAAAAATCAGTCGGCGCTACCAATTAAAAATTGGTTTTTAAAATATTTGATATGCGGAAGCGGCTATGGAAAAATACCGTCTATAACGAACCGTTATTAGAAGACCGGATATGCGTGTAGCCTTATGGAAATGATAATGAGCAAATAGAATCACCACAATAGTCACACTATTAATTAATTAATATCACTAATTAGTAAGACTAGTTCCAATGCTATACAATGCCAACCAAAAATATGTAAACAATAAAAGTGAATTTTGGTGTAAGCAATTTATCAAACACTTGGCGTGCGAGGCACTCCAAGTAAGTTTTGCCTTGAGTAAGTGACTCTATCTTCCTTGTGCAATACATTATTATACTAGAGTTAAAAACTGTGTTTATCACTTACTCAAACCAATGCTAACTTTGATAAAATTGCTTATACTAAAATTACTCAATTATCAAGCAAAAATGAAAGTGTTGAAAAATAAAGGAGACAAAGATTTGTTGAGGCAGTTCCCCCGCCGTCCTTGCTTCAGGGTACGTCTGCCCTCAATTCTAAAACTAGAATTGAGCTCGATATAATTTAGATATCACTTGTTGAGTTGAAACGTTTATACAAGGATAGACAAGCAAAATATACAAACAAAATATCTGGTTGTTGATGATGCTTTCTCTCCTTGTTCCTTGATTCAAGTTGAATCAAGACCTTCGATTATTGTGGATAGACCTTCGATTACAGCCCATTTGTTGAATAACCTTTCGTTCTTCAAACCCCAGCCCGACTGATCTCAAACACCAACAAATCGAACCCGAATCTCTCCTATGCAATTCACCGATTGCCTCTATTAGATTGACCGAACCCACCGTTCCTCAATCACCTTCCTCAGCTAAATGTTGTAGAGACGATTCATACCAAAAACCCCCAAATTCGAAGAATCTTGGAGGGCAAAACCTTCAAGGTTTTATTCAAGAAAAACCTGCCCCAAACTCAACCCGAACCGGATTCCGTAATCGACGGCTTCAGACGTTATCACCTTCAACAAGCCACAATGCACAACAAGAATTGTTGTGTGTAATTGTTGTGTTGTGGAATGTTGAGAATGAAGATGATGAGAACTAGGATACCTATTTCACTTTTCTTGTTCTTGTGCAATTGACTCAATGTTTCAATTGTTGTTGAAGAAATGAACCAAACTTCTATTTATAGTAACCCAAAAACCAACAGACATAACATCTTTTCAAACTAAGTGAAAGTCTTCAACGTAGGCAAAAAAAGCAACGAGCGATCGACCATAGCAGGACTGTGCGTCGGTGCATAGCCTGCATTTTTAAACAGATTCAAAATCTCAACAGCATGCGTCGACCATAGGTCAACATGCACCGACCCATGGGAATTCAACCTGTTTCATGCGTCGACCATTCGTCGACCACTGATCGACTCAAAACCTGTAATTTTGCAGAAATGCTTATTTTTGTGAATTCTATGCTTCTAAACATAACCAATGATCTACCAAATACATTGAACTCCATATGGCATGTTTTCTAGACATGATATGCACACAAGAGAGATATGAGAAGTGTGATATGCATTTTGCCTTGTGGTGGTAGAGCCGAAAACCCGATTCTTCCATGATTATGTTTTGACATCATCGAAACATAAGTACTTATGGTATATGAGGATTTTCCCTCACATACTCCCCCTTTTTTATGATGGCAAAACGTGCGAAACCAACTTCTGCAATGTGAAATATTAGTAACCTCCCCCTTGCTTAATGCCCAATTCACAAAGTCTTCCTTTTGCAATTCTATAATTCTTCAAAGTATCTAACTGATGTCTTGGCTTGGCTTGGCACACTCTTCTCCCCCTTTGACAACATTAAAAAGAAAGAGAGATAGGTTAAGAAATAGATGTTCAAATCAACAAGATTCTCAACAGGTAATAACTACCATTAACGAATATTCACACAAAATACCATCAATGAGCAAGATATAAAAGGATAATCAAACCATAGATAAATACAATAAGGTACAATAAAGGCTCAAAAAGACATAAAACAATTAAAGTGCAAATCATTGTCACAAGTAGAAACTAAGGAATACAATGCAACAAAGCACAACAATATAAATTGATAAAATGCAAGCATGCTTTAATATCCTCGTCCCCTCCCATAGAAGTGTGGGTTGCGGTAAGGATCAGCCAAATCGGTAAACTGCTCAACAAAACTATTTAGGTGATTGATGCTGTGGGAGATAGCCTGCTCTTGGCGGTCAGTTGAAGCAGTGAGAGCATCGAACCGTGTATTAAGATCCGTTGAAAAAGCATTGAACCTTTCATTTTGTGTCTCGAGTTGGTGTTGGATTTGAGCGAACCGCTCCTCCTGAACATCCATAAAATTACGTTGCTCAAGTTGCATAGCCCTTAACATGTCGATAATCTCGGAAGATTTTGGCTGCGATGGAGATGGAGGTGCTTCATAACTCCATTGTGGAGGCCAATAAAATTTACCCAGTTTCGTCCACCCGGTGTGCTGCCACTCATCCCAACCTTGGTTATTTTCCTCTTTTGTTGACGGTGTATGATGAGCCCAATCTTCATCAGTTTCCATGTGTTAGCGAGTATCCTGTTCCTCTTGTACTACATCTTCGTCTTTGTCTTCTTCTTCATCTGCATCTTCGTCACTATCTTCCTCACTTTTATTTGATTCGACTTCATTTCGACGAGCAGTTGCTTTGCCAACAAATTTGTATCGTGATCGCGACTTTCTATGTCTAATACAACTTAACTGCAAGTGCACAGTCTATCGCGTCGTAATAAAAGATATCGATCCCACAGGGACTCGTAATCAAACTAGTGTTCTCGGGAGTTACTATGTTTAGCTAGGTAGATAATGTTTAAGGGAATAATTTCTGTCACTAAAGGGAACTAAAACGTTACTTGAATTATAATTACGTGAATCGATATGCAGTAATTATGTTCTTCGGGGATTTGACAAGTTACCGATATATGAAATATTTTTCAGAATTTATTTAAGCAGAAAATAGTGATCTGAAGATTTTCGTCTCACGATCGTTGTTGACGCTAGTCATAATTCTAAGGGCCGGATGTACGCTTTCGTGTCCCATTCGGGGTTAAAACTATTTTTTGGAAATCTCTAAGTTCTAATTCATTTTAAAGTGCTTTCGCTGTTATTAAAACAAATGACTAATGTTTACTATCTGGTCTTACCGCAGCTGTCGCTTGTTGGTTCGTACCTTAATTAATTTCCCATTGTCGTGGCAAAACTACTTTTAAATAAGTTCTCGCTTTCGCGACGAACGTTTATTCAGTAAATAAATTTAAACACTCAGACCATAAACAACTTTTGAAAAGGAAAGTTTTCAACCGGTTATTATCAAATCCCGTCTGAATTATTATTACATATCGATTATTCTGATTTAGCTAGACATGGATTTGGGAAAGGTAAAACATAAATAAAAACAGTGATTAATAACATGCATCATAATGAAAACTGAAATTATGATTAAAATTTAAAACCTATAAATATTCCAATTAGCCTTTGGGCAGATCCTCCACAAATGTTGGCAGGATTCTGGTCTTTGTGCCAATTGATCGTACAAGGGAAATGGGAATTACAAAAATACCAAAGAATGCAGAGAAAGAAAAGAGAAACAAATAAGAATAAAATAATGGAAAGGTTGCTCTGAAGATAAATTGGCAGCACTTCGTTGTCTGAATGCGGCTCTCTTTCTCAGCTCCCCTCCTTCCCCTTTTATAGAAATAGAATTCTAACGGTTGTAATTTGAAGAAGGTGGACTTGGAGGCAGAAATATCAGGGAGTAGTGGTCCACTATTTGGGACTTGGAACGGCATTTTGCACGTTCATTTGAAGTAGTGCGTTTTTGCCTGCATGACGGTCGTCATGGAGTGTGACGGTCGTCACCCGTGTGACGGTCGTCATGGAGGTGTGACGGTCGTCACAGCAGCAAAATGTGCATTCTGCGTTTTTCATGTTGTTTTCATCTGGTTTTCGTCCATATTTCATCTGTAATTGCTTCTTTTCTTCACATTGCTTTGTTTAGACATGATTATTAAATACCTGCAAAATATCAGACAAATAACATGGAAAGAACCCGAAATCGGATCGAAAACAGTCAAACATCAGTTGAATTATGCATCAATATATATATATGCGATTTCGTGTTATCAAACTCCCCTAAGCTTGAATCTTTGCTTGTCCTCAAGTAAAACAGGAAAAAGTCGGCAAGCACGAGGCAGCTTCCTCATTCACAAAGTTGGGAAAAACCGGGATTCTTAGTAGGAACAAAATGAGTACGGTGACGACACTAGACTACAAGTCTTCGGAGGTTTCCTTCTTATGCAAATCGGTCCCAGTCATGCTACTGTAGCTTGGTGTCAAGGTTCTCGCGTCAAGTTCACTCTGTTTGTTCTAGCGCAATCACATTAAGCCCGTTGTCCATACACTTTCATGGCAATTCGACCTGTTAGTGAATATGATCTCCTTTCTGTTTTGATCTTTTTCATTGCTCATAAGCTTATACCATTGATTTTTCAATGAGTTTTCGTACCGTTGGGCTAAATGCTCGGGTGAGGAGCACCTAACTTAGAGGGAACGCGTCTTTATATTTGGGCTAAATGGCTTTCTTTTCATGATTTTTCATCTTTTTGGAGATCATACACTTATTTGCATTGGTCGCTCGCTTAGAAGTGTTTTAGGATGGTGCTGACTGCTAGTATAAACTACTTGGGGCTGAGTTTGCGTAGACACTTGAAACTTTGGTACACGTAGGTAGTGAAACCGACTCGCATAAACCGGAGATCTAAGGTGTCAGGACGGTACTGGTTTTGTTAGAATTTTCGTCTCGGAGTTTCAAAACTTGGTTTGAACTTGGGCGCATTCTCGTGATGCTTTTGCTTTTGAGGAACGAACGAAAATTTTTTGTTTATGTCGAATAAAGCGGGGATGTTTACGTAACGGAAAAAGATATATAAACGAGCTTTTATTTGCTAAAACGTGAAAATGTTCGAATTGAAATTACGGAATTAAAAGTACGAGGGAATGGGAAATAAACGCTTCGCTCCCACACTATCTCAATCAGTGTCCCCACTGATTTGAAAGAATGCGAGAGGGAAATACAAGGGAAATGAAAATACAAAGAAACTGAAAATATAGTAAGCAAATAAGGAAAGAAATAACTAATCACGGCCTCTGCCTCGGTCACGTCCTCTCTTGCGTCCTCTGGCTCTGACTTGGTCGGCTTGGGCCTCAAAGTCCAGTGCTCCGGTGTGATAGACATAGTCGCGGAGTCCTTCGAACTGCAAGGTCAAATTCGCTAAGTTCTCAGTAATGGTTTCCTGGCCGGTTTGGAGTTGTTGCATTTGGGTCCGATGCCAAGCTTCGAACTGCTTTGCTCACTGATTCTGCTGCTGCATCATAATGAGTATCTGGGCCTGCTGGTCGAGGGATCGGCGGAGGTCTTCTTCAGAGTAGTCGGGCTCTGGACGATGGCGGCGGCGGTGGTAGGATATGCCTTCAGAAGGAAGTGGTTGCGATGCCTCCGGTTGCTCGGTTCTGTCCAACTCATCTTGGATTTCGTCACTAGAACCTTGGGTGTGGGTCTGAGTTGGAGCAGCGGCAGCAGCAGGGGCATTGAGGTCAAATAGCCAGTTGGCACGATCCTGTGGGTGCATCCGGGTGCGTGATGGTAGGATGATACTTCTGACGGTTTTGCCACGCACAACCGGGTGATACTTGCCGTCGGCCCTGGAACGGATGAGGTGAGAGGCTCTGCAGTGGTCGGTGTCGAGGAATACCGAGGGAATGGCATGGAGATGCTGGAGGCGGTCACCGAGGTTCAGCCCGAGTGCAATGGAAGTGACAATCCCGCCAAAGTAAAATGGCTTAGAGCCACGGTTACAGTTGGCCTGAATGTGGGCCAGGAGGAACGGAGCGGCGTTGATGGGCTCGGAGTTGAACACACAGCGGAGAAAGAAGAGCTCTTTCGAGTTCACCTTATGGTTGTTATCCCGGGCGAAGATGGTGTTGCTCAGTGCTCGGTGGAAATACCGGATGGTCGGGTTGTGGATGTGCGTTGTGTGCAGAGAATCCCAACCATCGGCATTGATTCCGGTTAACTGGTACCAGAGCGCGAAGGCTTCGTGCTGAAACTGTTCGGTGAGGCGGCGGTGAGCATTGTTGCCGCAAGGGAATTGTAAGATGGCGGCAATCTGGTTCTGATTCAGTTGATAGTTTGTGCCGAACATACGGAAGCATGCGGCACCGGAGTGTTGGCTGAGGTCGCCGCTGGAAGTGAAGTAGGTGAACAAACTAAGGAACTCGAGAGTGAGTTGTTCGTATGTCGGTTGCGGATTAATGCAGAGGTGCCAGATGCCGGCTCTTTGGAGCATCCAAGTGACGCCGTCAAGAAGGCCGAGCTCCGTGAGGGATGGGATATGCGGGTAGTGGGTCGGTTGTAGCGACCGTTGATGGAAGGCGATATAGTTGGCCCGCTGTTTCTCTCCGGAGTGGCCGTCGCTGAACACGATACTGCTGAGGTCTGGGGTTTCGTTGTTTCTCGCCATTGTTGGAGGATGCTGAGGAAATGTGGATTGAGTTGGTTCTGTGGAGTGAAAAGGTGTTACAGAAGTGGATTAGGAAGTTGAAATGGGAGTTGGAATATATGGGGCAAGGTGGGAAAAACGAAAATTGGGAGTGGGGTGTGAGTTTATGATGATTGGGAGTTGAAAGGATATGAGTGGGAGAGAAAATGCAACCCCTGTTATAGCAGATAACAGTTTTGGGCTCGTGACGGTCGTCACGTATCTGTGACGATCGTCACCCGTGTGACGAGCGTCAGGCTTCTGTGACGGTCGTCACACCAGCAAAATCTACAGAACGCAGAATTTTGCTATGGGTGTGTTCTTGCAATGGTTTTAAGGCCTAGGATTGATGTGGCAATGCATTATATCGTCCAAGAAACATAGGATAGCGTAAAAATAGAATAAATGAATAAGGAATATAATTGAAATAACAAGTAATTAGAATGATTGTAATGTAATACATAAGGAAATTAACAATGCAAAAATCAAAATAATTGAAAACGGACGGAAAGCAGAAAAACTAAACTAAACTAAATCTAATATCTCAGTCTTTTCGTGCCTTCAATTCGTCGAACTTCCAGGCGTAGTAGTCGAGCTGGTCACAGACTAAGTCCATGAAGACTACGAGTTCGCTGTGTATGCTTGTGATGTCTGCTTTTACGGTGGTCAGAGCTGCGTCAACGTTGTCTAATCGGTGCAGAACAGTATCCATTTTGTCAGTGGTTTCCTCAGGAATGGGCTCAGGATAGGTGTTGTAATGCGGAGGGGTCGTAGGGTCTACCTCAGCTTCTGATACAGCATCCTCATAGTACATATAATCATGTGCTTTAGAGATGTGATCACTGTCGTACATGTAATTCTGTGGTGTTGATTGAGGTGAAGGAGGTCCCATAGGCTCATCCAATTCATAAACCCAGTTGTCCTTGTTATGGATACTTGTCATCTGATGATTTGGCAATGTGAATTGTTGGACAGGTTTGTCATTCATGAGGTACTCATAAGGTCCAGGTCCCATAGTTCTCAAAATGCGCATGTTAAAGAAAAACTGGATATTCATGGGTCGGATGGTGCCAAAACTAGTGCTTGCATTTAGGTGGAATCTAAGGCCAAGCTCGTGGGCAATCATTGTCACAAGGCCTCCTATTAGAATAGGTGATTGTGGGTCCTGAGTGAGGCGTCGGAAGGATCTCATCATAAAAGGTACTGCATTCACTGTACGGCCCTGAGAAGCACATAACATGATAAATAACTCTTCTTTAGATACTGTAGTAATATTTTCTTCTTTTCCGAAAAGGGTGTGAGCTAGGATCTTATGAAAGTATCTAAAAGCTGGGTTATGAATCTCATCATTATACATTCTGTCTGGTTCAGGGTGATAGTCGCCTGTGATTCTACCCCAGAACTGGTTGAGTTCAAAATCAAGATCGTCATCTTCTGCACTGATGAACACATGTGGTCCGCTAGGAAATCCTAGGAGGTTAGCTAATGACATTCGGCTATGGGTTTGGTCCATTCCAAACATCCTAAAGGTGATCAGCTCTGTGTTGGATCCAAAACCATAGTTGGGTAAATACCTGAAGGAACTAAGGAATTCGTAGGTGAGGTCCTTATAGGTAGCAAAACGGGTTTTCAAAGCAGTGTTCTCCCAGCCTAATTGATTAAATAGGTATTGGATGCTGTCAGTAATTCCTAGTTTCTCCATGGTAGACTTATCATAATACAGTGTTAAGGCTATGTCCCTCTCAGTTAATGCTTCAAATCTTGCCTTTTGAGTTAATCCTCGAAAATGAACCTTTGTGAAGTCGTACGCGGCCATACTCGCAGGTAAGTTGGAGAAAAACAGGAGGAAGGTTTTGAAGGCTTTTAAAATCCTGAAAAGTTTAAAACAGAAATTTGAAGTCAGGATTTTTAAAAACAAAAGGCGGTAAAAACAAAAATAAAAGAGAAAAATTAAAAAATTAAAATAAAAGAAAGTAAAAATAGTAGCAATTTTAAGTTTAGATTTTTTTTGTTAAAGTTTCAAAGTAGAATTTTAAATAAAAAGTGAGAATGAAATACAGTAACGAGGGAAATACGGGAAAATTGGGTTGCCTCCCAGTAAGCGCTGTTTTTAACGTCTAAAGCCTGACGATAGCTTGGTGACAAGCTATTCGGGTGTTTGAGCTGGAGGCTCAAGCAATGCTATACTGCAGACTTGAGGGCTGTTTTCGTTCTTATTATAATGTTTTAGACGTTGCCCGTTTACGATAAACGGTGCATTCGTCTTATCGGTAATTTCAACAGCTCCACTCTGAAGTACTTTAGTCACTTCAAAAGGTCCAGACCACCTAGATTTTAGTTTACCTGGGAAGAGTTTTAATCTTGAATTAAATAGCAGTACGATGTCTCCCACACTGAATTGTTTCTTGACTGAACGTTTATCATGCCACTTTTTAGTTCGTTCTTTGTAGATACAAGCATTTTCGTAAGCGTCCAATCGAAGTTCTTCTAATTCGTGTAAGTTCAAGATTCGTTTTTCTCCTGCCTCGGTGTAGTTGAAATTAAGTGTCTTAATGGCCCAGAAGGCCTTATGCTCCAGTTCTACAGGGAGATGACAGGATTTACCGTAAACTAATTTGAAGGGTGTAGTACCTATTGGTGTCTTAAAAGCGGTCCTATAATCCCATAAAGCTTCGTTTAGCTTTGATGACCAATCTTTCCTTGAGGTAGCGACAGTATTTTCCAATATCTGTTTTATTTCCCTGTTCGAGACCTCTACTTGTCCGCTAGTTTGCGGATGATAGGGTGTAGCTACTCGGTGTCGGACTCCATATTTAGAAAGAAGTTTATCAAAGATTCGTGATATGAAGTGAGATCCGCCGTCACTAATGACGAGTCTGGGTACACCGAATCTAGGAAAGATTGTGTTTTTGAAGAGTTTGATTACTACTCGTGCGTCATTTGTTGGAGCAGCAATGGCTTCTATCCATTTAGACACATAGTCTACAGCGACGAGTATGTAGTTATTACCAAAAGAAGGCGGGAATGGTCCCATGAAATCTATTCCCCATACGTCAAAGATTTCTACCTCTAAGATTCCTTTCTGAGGCATTTCATCGCGTCGTGAGATGTTGCCAGTTCGTTGGCATCGATCACATTTTAGCATAACGATGTGAACGTCTTTCCAGAGGTTAGGCCAGAATAAGCCGGCTTGGAGAATCTTAGCGCACGTCTTGGATGTACTAGCATGACCACCATATGGTGCTGAATGGCATTGGGAAATGATATTTTATATTTCTTCCTCTGGGACACAGCGACGGTATATGTTGTCGGCCCCTCTCTTGAAGAGTAGAGGTTCGTCCCAATAATAGTGTTTCAGATCGTGGAAGAATTTCTTCTTTCGCTGATAAGTGAGATCCGGTGGAAGCACACCTGCAGCTAGGTAATTAACGATGTCAGCATACCAAGGTAATGTGACTTGGGCATAGACGGCTTCTACGGCTTTTTCGAGTTCTGGATCTTCCGAGATTAAGTTAGGCATGTCACTTTCTAATTTGGCTATCAGATGTTCGTACGGGAAATCGTCATTTATCGGTACTGGTTCATGTTTGATGCCTTCTATTCGGGATAAGTGATCTGCAACAACGTTCTCGGTTCCTTTCTTATCTTTGATTTCTAAGTCAAACTCTTGTAATAACAGGATCCATCTCAATAATCTTGGTTTGGCATCCTTTTTGCTTATTAGGTACCTAATAGCAGCGTGGTCTGTGTATATGATTATTTTGGCTCCTACTAAGTAAGAACGAAATTTGTCAAGCGCAAATATAACTGCTAGAAGTTCCTTTTCTGTTGTAGCGTAGTTCATTTGGGCAGGATCTAAGGTTCTACTGGCATAGTAAATGGCATGGAGTTTCTTGTCCTTCCTTTGTCCTAGAACTGCGCCTATGGCATAATCACTCGCATTGCACATGATTTCGAACGGTAGTCGCCAATCGGGTGGTTGCATAATCAGTGCGGTGATAAGGGCTAATTTTAATGTTTCGAATGCTTTTAGACAGTCGTCGTCAAAGACGAACTCAACATCTTTCATCAACAGGCCGGTCAAAGGTTTTGTGATTTTTGAAAAATCTTTTATAAATCTTCGGTAGAAACCGGCATGTCCTAGAAAACTCCGTATTTCTCGTACGGATTTTGGAGGTTGGAGATCTTTTATAATCTCTATTTTAGCTTTGTCGACCTCAATTCCTTTATTTGATATGACATGTCCTAGAACTATTCCTTGTCGGACCATAAAATGACATTTTTCCCAATTTAGGACGAGGTTCACTTTTACACAACGTTCTAATACCATTTCTAAGTTTTGTAGGCATCCTTCGAAACTTTGTCCACATACCGAGAAATCGTCCATAAATACTTCCATGATGTCGTCTATGAAATCTGCGAAGATTGCCATCATGCATCTTTGGAAGGTTGCTGGAGCATTACAGGGTCCGAATGGCATTCGGCGGTAAGCAAAAGTACCATAAGGGCATGTGAATGTAGTCTTTTCTTAGTCATCAGGATGAATGGGAATTTGGAAAAATCCTGAATAACCATCTAGATAGCAGAAATATGAATGTTTGGCTAATCTTTCCAACATTTGGTCTATGAAGGGTAACAGGAAGTGATCTTTTCGTGTGGCTTTGTTAAGCTTCCTATAATCAATGCACATCCTGCTTCCAGTCACGACTCTTTTTGTTATTGATTCGTCTTTTTCGTTCTTAACTATTGTGACTCCTCCTTTCTTTGGTACGACATGAACTGGGCTGACCCATTCACTATCGGAGATTGGATAGATGATTCCTGCATCTAGCAATTTCTTTACTTCATCTCTGACTATAGTGCTTAGGATGGGGTTCAGTCTCCTCTGATGCTCTCTAGAGGTTTTACAGTCTTCCTCTATTGTAATTCGATGCATACAGATCGAAGGGCTTATACCTTTTAGATCGCTTATGTTATAGCCTAACGTGGCGGGGTACTTCTTTAGGACTTCTAATAGCTTTTCGATTTCTAGTTGTCCTAAGTCGGCGTTGACTATCACTGGTCTTTTTAGTTCATCGTCTAGGAATTCATATCTAAGGTTTTTGGGTAGTGTTTTAAGTTCTAAAGATGGGTTCTTCGGACCTGGCATATGGTTTGGGGTCAGTGCTAAGCTTTCGCTTAGGTTGTCGTCTTTATATGGTTTACGCCAATCACCGTCTTCAGAAATATCGGGTATTTGAATCTTTATTATTTCTGAATACGTGGTCTCTTCATTTTCAAGTTCTCTTATGCATTCGTCAATTACATCTACTAAATAGCAGGTATCGTCTATGGCTAGTGCTTGTAAGAACTTGGTGAGAATGAACTCTATCTTTTCTTCTCCTACTTCGAATGTTAGCCTTCCTTTCTTCACGTCTATAATAGCTCCGGCTGTAGCTAGGAACGGTCTTCCTAGGATAATTGGGGTAACAGAGTCCTCTTTGATGTCCATGATTATGAAGTCGGTTGGGATGTAGAATTGTCCTATGCGTACTGGAACGTTTTCCAGTATTCCGACGGGGTATTTTACTGATCGGTCAGCTAATTGTACGGACATTTTGGTTGGTCTTAGGTCTCCCATATTCAGCTTTTTGCATATAGATAAAGGCATAACACTGATACTGGCTCCTAAATCGCATAGAGCTTTGTCTATTACGAACTTTCCTATGACGCAGGGTATAGAGAAACTACCTGGGTCTTTTAATTTAGGAGGCATGCGGTTTTGAATAATAGCGCTACACTTTGCAGTAAGTGTAACTGTTTCGTTATCCTCGATCTTTCTCTTATTTGACAGGATTTCTTTGAGAAATTTAGCGTATGACAGCATTTGAGTTATCGCTTCTGTAAAAGGAATAGTCATATTCAATTGTTTAAGGAGCTCTACAAATTTCTTAAACTGTCCTGAAGTTTTGGAGTTTATTAATCTTTGAGGATAAGGGATAGGTGGTTTATATGGCGCTGGAGGTGCTTGAGTTTTTTCACTTGCTGTATCCTCCTTCTCGTTGTCTTCCTTCTTCTCTAACTCGGATTCCTTTTCTGCTTGTTCAGTTGGTTTTTGTTGCATGGCTGAGTTTTTGGTCCTCGGATCGATCGGTTCGTCCAATTCTTTTCCGCTTCTTAGTATTACAGCATTTGCTTGACCTTTTGGATTCTGTTCAGGTTGTCCAGGAAATGTGTCAGCGGGTGCGGCAGCAGAGGCTTGTTGTTGAGCCACTTGTGATATCTGTGTTTCTAACATTTTGTTGTGGGTGGCTAAAGCGTCTACTTTTCCGGTCAGCTGTTTAATTTGCTCGCTAGTGTGTATGTTTTGATTCAGGAATTCTTTGTTAGTTTGAGCTTGAGTAGCTATGAATTTTTCCATCATCAACTCGAGGTTTGATTTCCTAGGAGCAGTCTGAGCAGCGGCTGGTTTCTGATATCCTGGCGGAGCAGTAGGCATTTGCAATGCATTATCGCTTTTGTAAGAAAAGTTTGGATGATTTCGCCAACCTGGGTTATAGGTATTTGCGTAAGGATTTCCTTGAACATAATTTACTTGGTCTGGTGGGACTCCGGCCAGGAATGGGCATTCGGGCGCATTATGAGTGGTGATTCCGCATAACTCGCAGTTTGGAGTTACGGCAGCGACGGTTGTAGTGGGGTTAACGGTCAGACTGTCAATCTTCTGTGCTAGAGCATCTACTTTAGCGTTGAACTTTTCAAGGCTGCTGATCTCGTACATCCCACCTTTCGCTGCGGGTTTCTCTGTTGGAGTGCGTTCACCTCCCCATTGGCAGTGGTTCTGAGACATGTTTTCGATTAGTTGATAGGCTTCGTCGTATGGCTTATCCATAAGTGCACCGCCCGCAGCGGCGTCTACCGTTAATCTGGTGTTGTATAAAAGCCCATTATAGAAAGTATGGATTGTCACCCAGTCTTCTAGACCGTGGTGAGGACATGTTCTCATCATATCTTTGAATCGTTCCCATGGTTCGTAAAGAGATTCAGTATCTTTTTGTCGAAATCCGTTGATTTGAGCTCTAAGCATAGCAGTTTTGCTTGGCGGAAAATATCTCGCTAAGAAGACGTTCTTCAACTGTTCCCACGTTGTAACGGAGTTGGATGGTAAGGATTGTAACCATGTCTACGCTCTGTCTCTAAGAGAGAAAGGGAAAAGACGAAGTCTTATTACGTCTGGAGTTACTCCATTTGCTTTCACTGTGTCTGCGTATTGTACAAACTTCGTTAAATGTTCGTTTGGATCCTCAGTTGCATTTCCTGAGAATTGGTTTTGTTGTACAGCTGACAACAATGAGGGTTTCAGCTCAAAATCGTTTCGCGTAATAGCTGGGGCAGCAATGCTACTTCTAGGCTCCATCTGAGAGGGTGTAGCGTATGCCTTCAGCAGTTTGTTTTGAGGTCCTTCGGCCATCTTTAATTCTTCTTCGGATTTGGGAATGGGAGTGAGAGGATCGGGAATGTTATGTTTTAGTTGTTACTCAATGATGCGACTTCTTAAATGTAAGAAGCGCTCTAGTTCTGCGACTGAAGGTTTTAAGATATCGCCTTGTGGGCGATTACTTGGCATACAATCGACAGAACCAGTAAAGGGAAAATAAAATTGTTAACCTAGTCTATACGGCGTAACAGAAGGTTACACTATTGACTAAACGGGTCCCCGACAACGGCGCCAAAAACTTGATCGCGACTTTCTATGTCTAATACAACTTAACTGCAAGTGCACAGTCTATCGCGTAGTAATAAAAGATATCGATCCCACAGGGACTCGTAATCAAACTAGTGTTCTCGGGAGTTACTATGTTTAGCTAGGTAGATAATGTTTAAGGGAATAATTTCTGTCACTAAAGGGAACTAAAACGTTACTTGAATTATAATTACGTGAATCGATATGCAGTAATTATGTTCTTCGGGGATTTGACAAGTTACCGGTATATGAAATATTTTTCAGAATTTATTTAAGCAGAAAATAGTGATCTGAAGACTTTCGTCTCACGATGGTTGTTGACGCTAGTCATAATTCTAAGGGCCGGATGTACGCTTTCGTGTCCCATTCGGGGTTAAAACTATTTTTTGGAAATCTCTAAGTTCTAATTCATTTTAAAGTGCTTTCGCTGTTATTAAAACAAATGACTAATGTTTACTATCTGGTCTTACCGCAGCTGTCGCTTGTTGGTTCGTACCTTAATTAATTTCCCATTGTCGTGGCAAAACTACTTTTAAATAAGTTCTCGCTTTCGCGACGAACGTTTATTCAGTAAATAAGTTTAAACACTCAGACCATAAACAACTTTTGAAAAGGAAAGTTTTCAACCGGTTATTATCAAATCCCGTCTGAATTATTATTACATATCGATTATTCTGATTTAGCTAGACATGGATTTGGGAAAGGTAAAACATAAATAAAAACAGTGATTAATAACATGCATCATAATGAAAACTGAAATTATGATTAAAATTTAAAACCTATAAATATTCCAATTAGCCTTTGGGCAGATCCTCCACAAATGTTGGCAGGATTCTGGTCTTTGTGCCAATTGATCGTACAAAGGAAATGGGAATTACAAAAATACCAAAGAATGCAGAGAAAGAAAAGAGAAACAAATAAGAATAAAATAATGGAAAGGTTGCTCTGAAGATAAATTGGCAGCACTTCGTTGTCTGAATGCGGCTCTCTTTCTCAGCTTCCCTCCTTCCCCTTTTATAGAAATAGAATTCTAACGGTTGTAATTTGAAGAAGGTGGACTTGGAGGCAGAAATATCAGGGCGTAGTGGTCCACTATTTGGGACTTGGAACTGCATTTTGCACGTTCATTTGAAGTAGTGCGTTTTTGCCTACATGACGGTCGTCACCCGTGTGACGGTCGTCATGGAGGTGTGACGGTCGTCACAGCAGCAAAATGTGCATTCTGCGTTTTTCATGTTGTTTTCATCTGGTTTTCGTCCATATTTCATCTGTAATTGCTACTTTTCTTCACATTGCTTTGTTTAGACATGATTATCAAATACCTGCAAAATATCAGACAAATAACATGGAAAGAACCCGAAATCGGATCGAAAACAGTCAAACATCAGTTGAATTATGCATCAATATATATATATGCGATTTCGTGTTATCATACCGCATTTGATCTTGTGACTAGAAGTATCCCATCATTGAAAGAGTTTTCTGATAGAACTCTTGATCGGACGTAATTGATGTGTACAGAAAATCTGGAAATATAATCTCAGCACTCATAAGGACCTCTTGGATGAATGAGCCATATGCGAGAGCGGTACCCCTATCGGAATCTCTTAAAGCATACATCCTACTAGCAATATAGTAGGTCCAGTTAATCTTGATTATATTCTGCAAAAGATACGTTAAATGAACTTCTGCTTGCTCCACACGAGAAAATCCTCCTTTCTTGGGCCGCAGAATGCGCGCCACTATCCACTGTAGAATATGATCTCTTGTTTTCAACTTGCTGGTAGTGACTGTTCTTGGAAAAGCGACACTAGCCATAATGTGAGGCGGATATGGCCTTTTCAACATGGAGTTTAAAGCAGTTTTAAAATCATAGCCAGCCATTGTATGTGTATCAGTTACTTCATAAAGAGGTTTGTTCTCATCAAGCTCCAAATTGAAATACTTTCTCCAAACAGTAGGTGAAAGATTAACCTTTGTGGAACTGATCTGAGAGAGAAATTGAGAGCCCTGAAATTTTTCATGAATGCAAGTGTAGAAGATACGTACAAGATCTTCACTATATTTCGCATTGCATTCCAAGAAATTGTTGATGCCTTGAAAATCCAGAAGAGAGATGATATGAGCAAGATGCATACGCTTAGCCGTGAGCCGATAGTATGCATGTTGTTTGATGACAGCCCGTTTACTGAAGTTCATGTTGAAACTCTCTGTGAATGGTGGTGGAACTAGCGACATAGCTGTAACCGGAATGGAGCCGGATGATTATGCTCTTCAGGTTCTCTTACCGGTGATTCTTCTAGAGGCCATGGATGATGGTTTGAGGAAGGTGATAAGAGAGATAGGTAGATGGTAATAGCAAGGGTTTTTAGAGGATTTGGAATGAGTGGAGAGAATGAGGTTTGCCCCTTTTTATAGAAGCTAATTAGGGTTTTGGGGAAGAGAAGAGGATTAGGTTCATAGGCATGAGGTAGATGCAAGTAACAATGTATCTAGAGCAATGCACAATTAATGATAAAGCAAAATTTGAATTTACAAGAAGTTTGAACGTTTTTGAAACCAAATTTCAGAAATTTCGTGCGATGCGTCGACCGCTTCTCTGTATGCGTCGACGCATACTGTGTGAAAATTAAGAGATTCAAATATTTACTTGTGTGTGTCGCTTCCGCGAAAATAAGGTGCCGGCAAAACAGAAGAGTCGCCACCTTTCGTTATTTATCCCTCGGAGCGGGAAAGGAAACGATCGAAAAAACCTGATGAAAAAGGTATAAGACAAGGTCGTCGCAACCGTTGTCTGGGTTCGGGAGTCGGTTACGCAAGGGGGAGGTATTAGCACCCCTCACGTCCATCGTACTCGATGGGATCCACGCTTGTTGTGTTTACTGGACGAGTTGGTTTATCTATCTACCTATCAAGGCTGGCTTAAAAGGAAAAGAAAATGACTCGGCAAAGCGTCGCGCTTTATGCCTACGTATTCTCATCAGAGAATGAGAAATCAGAGTCAACGTAGTTCGACTTACTACGGGTTACGGGGAAGGTGGCTCGCCAATACGTCAGTAATGTGCCTACGTACTCTCAACAGGCATGAGAGATCAGAGCTTACGTAGTTCGGGATACTACGGATTACGGGGGTTCAGATTCATCTGTTTTATTGAGTAGGGTTAAACAGCAGTTCCAGCAGTTAGGGACTTCAGCCTGTTTGCGTTGGCGCTGAAGTTTAACGACACTCTTTTCTTCAGAAAAGCTTCCTTTGAATTATGGGCCCACGGGGCAAAAAGGTTTGAAGTTTGTTTTCTGTCTTTTACGGAAGAAGTGTTTTTTATTGTGTTTGCAATTTCAATCGCACTAGAGACTATGACCTGAGAGTGAATGCGTCGCATGTCACCCAAAGGGTGCCATACTAAACATCCAGACTATTGAAAAGAAACTCTCCAACAATCCTTCCTCAAATAGCTTAAGGCTCGTAACGTACGAAATAAATCATTCATGATTACTGTATCTTAAGGTTTTTTTGAGATGAGAAGAGAAGGGCTCAACTACGGGGAGACTATCAAGTCCTACTGTTGTCATACCAAGGATTCATCCTATAGTTGAGGTTTGAAACAGGGAACTCCTTGAAGTTATCATGCATAGGTTTCAACCTAATGTTCTATCATCACTTCCTTATCAAAGGGAGTGAGAGTCCTAAGGGATCATATCAATGATAAACAAAAACAGATAAAGCATCAGCTTAAACAGTAAACAGTAAACGACTGTAAAATGCATGCAATGCAAGTGAGGGAGGAAATGTGTGTGGGGCAGCAGCCTCCACAAGCTCATCTCAACCTCAAGCCAGAATGAATAACTGCAATCATACAGAAGAAATAACATGCTGTCAAGCAAAATAATAAGAGACTGTAATCATATAGCAGAAAATGAAAAGCTGTCAAGCAAAATAAACCACATGGGCAAGGGAGCAGGGCTCTACCGAATACCCGCAAGCAAAGCCATACATTAACAATACAAGCAGATGGAGAAACCCAACCTCTAGTGCAATTATGCTCCTAATTTAAAGTCAGTCTAATCATGGACTTATTCTAATGCATCAAGCAAGTCAAACAAGGCACATCAGCACAGAAAAGAAAACAGACAAGAAAGCAGATCAACCCCTCTCAATTCCAAGCCTCAGCTCTTCTGCTAGCAACTCAGTCTTCAGACTTCAATCACCCTTCAAGGATATCATCTTTCACTAACAAGCATCAACTTGCTTCTCCAAGGTTTCAATCCATCAAACATAAGTTTCAACTTATCTTCATTTCTCCAAGCTTCAGCTCTTCAGTCAATTCCACCTTCAGGCTTCACTCTTAACTACAAGTATCAACTTGATTCCTTCAGGTTCTCAATGCATCAATGTAAGCATCAACTCATCTTTTATTCCTCAAGCCTCAGCTCTACACTCAATCTCAATTGAATCCTCTTCATAAGTATCAACTTAGTCTTCAAGCTTTAGCTCTCTTTGCTTTACTAGTATCAACTTGGTCTTCTCCTCTTACAAGCTTCAGCTTCTCAGAGTAATCTTCAATCACATGGAAGTGTCAACTTCATCCTTCAACCCTCTCCAAGCAAGGAACTCCTTACTCTTCATTCAATCTCCATTGGATCTTCAAGTATCAACCTGCTCTTCTTGCTCTTCAAGCTTCAGCTGCAATGGCACTGCCCAAGGAATCATCCTCTCCCGCACTCTTCAATGAAGTCCTCATCTTCAAACTCAAGTCTAACATCTTTCAAGATACTCCAATCAGAAGACAATTGATTTAACAGAATGAGAGGAAATGATAAACACCTTACTGACAACCAAAGGAAGCCTGTAAGGGTTCATCATTATGAGAGACTGGTTCCCTCAAAGTTCTACTTCCCAGGTAAAGCCACTCATCCCTCCAAAGGAGGGATGTGAATATCTGAGAAGGACTTTTAGTCATTGGGAGGAATGGAAGCACAAGATGCTTTCCATGTTTGTGAAAGAAATCAATCTAACTACAAGGCTCTCCCTATGTCCTATCTCCTAATCTTCATCAGACACCTTCAGGCACAAACAAATCCAAAGCTCCAAGCAACTTCAAGCAACTTCAAGCATTCTCACCTTGTCTTCAACTTGTCTTCAATCTCAACCAAAGGTAAACCAAGCACAAACCCTAATCTAAGGGGACTAAGGAAGTTAAACTAGTTGAATTAGTAAGTTAGGATCACCTAAAACCTAGTACTAAAGTTAGTCCTAACTAAAATACTAAAATTAATTGTAAAATCCTACAAAAATTAATATGGGAACCTAGGTCAATCATGACTCTACCATATTAATTTCAAAGATAAAACCATCAAATTGGACCTAGAACTAAATTCTACGTTATAAGGTATCAAACCTAAACCCTAAAAGGAAGCCTCTAAATATTAATCTAGAAAGCACACCTATTTTCATCACAAAAATGTGAGAAAAATTCTATGGGATCATACATGTCTAACCTAATCACACACAAAAAATTAGGCCAAGAATCATCACCAATTAATCACACAAAATTCTACAAAATTGGGCATCAAACATAATCATTTTAATATCAATTAAAATGTAAAATTCCCATTAAATCCAAAAATACATGAAATGAAAATATTTTTTCTCTAAAAAATACTAGACTCAATCATGAGTAAAATGCAAAAAGAATGGGTTTAATTGGATTAATTTTCAATTTTATATGATTTTCTAAAGTTTAAAGAAAAATGGAGAAACTGAAAATAAAATGTAAAACAGTTGGTGCAGATAGTAATGAGATGCAGTGCATTATCCAGACGGGCTCTAAATGGGGGTGTCATCAGTAAGCACGCTAGGCCCATGATTAAATCAGAAAACAAAAACAAAAATATAAAGAAAAGGAAAACAGATGCGGTGAGAATAGTAATAAAAATCAGTTCAATTCATCAATGGGCTCGTGGGTGGGGGTGTGTATAGTGATTCATCACTTAAGCCCAATGCTGAAGTTAAGTGATACGCAGCGTTTGGTATTGTTCTCAGAATTTCCTTCACAAACTCAAGTTAAAACGTAGCCCTTGGATCTGGCTCTAGTCAACGGGTCATATGTGAATCTGAGGGCTAGGACATCATCTCCTACCTCTAGCCACGGAAATGGAGGGAAGAACCATAGTAACACAGAGTTCAAACATGGATCCTTCTCAATTCGAACTTCACCATATCTCCATCAACACACATGATTTAAAGCACTAATATACTCTAAATTCCACACTGAACACAACCCTAGTCTTAGAAACAATTGAAATTCACTCTAACCCTAAACACGATCGTGGATCAAAATTCTGGCCAAGAATCAATTGTCTCTAATCTTGAAAATGTTTGGTCTAAAACATTCATCACATTACACTGATCAGTTTCCACTATAGAACTCATATTATTGCTCACTATACACCAAGTTCTTGATCCAAACTGAAATGGTGTCATCATCTTGAACCTAACCAAATGCCCTCAAATTCTCCAGAATCCATCTCCTAACTATTTATAACCATGCTAACCTAACAATCTAACTTAACAATGCTTAAATTAAGGTGTATGGTGAAAGTTGCAAACCTGGGATTTCTTGAATAACAGTAGTATCAAACCTCCACTTCAACACTTCAATCTTTCCAAAATCGTTCCTTGTATTAAGATATGGCTTCTGTTTGCAAAGGTTTTGATCAAAGAAGCTTGAATCTCAGAATCCGATAGTGACTTGCTCCTTCCAAACTCCAAGTGCTAACTCTTCAAACCTTCATGATCTTGCTCCCAAATTGGTATGAACACACTCAGAGTGATCAATGGAACTTGTTGCCATGGAAAGAATCAAAGGAAATGGTGTAGAATATGGAAATTGGTTTCAACTTGCAATGGAAGAAATGAAATGGCAATCTCGCTCTCCTCTCTCCACACTCACCAACCACTACCCTGAGCAGCTTCTAAACCTTATATAGAATGCATCTGAACTATCCAGAACTTTCTGGAAGCATCCAATGAGAAATTGAACTTTTCATGTCATGAGTTTTTCATTCAAACCATCTCATATACCAGCTTGTGTTTGGCTCATTGCAACACTTGTATCTGACTTGAAAATCTCCTTAGATGAGATGTATGAGATGTTAAAATGCTTGGATAGCTTGTACATTGATCTCTCTTATGTTTTGCAAGTGTAACTTAGATTACAAGTAACTTATGATAAGTCCCTCAATTTGACCTCAAATCAAAATTGTAATAATGCCATTGTTTCTGAAATGATTTTTCCATTCAATTTGGTAGGTCACTTGCATTGTTTTGGTCATGTATTGAAAATTCCCAAATTGGCAAGTATGAGCTACAAGCCTTTCCATCATCTCATGACCTCTTTAATAGCCTTAAAACATCATTTTGAACAAGTTTGATGTTGAAGATTTTTCCATTTGAAGCTTGGAAATAGGAGTTATGGTCTTATGCTTGAATTGACCTGTGATCTCCAAATGACCAAAATGCCCTTGACTTGTCAAAGCCATAACTTGAGTTCTACAAATCCTATCAAGGACTTCTAGTACTCTTTAGAAATCTAAGAAGATAAGGAACAACATTCATGTTGACCAAAAGTTCATAGGAATCATCCTTCTTGGGAAAAAGTTTGATGCAAGTTGGGTAACTTTCAAGCCCCCAAATTCACATACCTCAGATGACCTGTAACTTGTCAAAGTCATAACTTGAGTTCTACAAATCCTCTCAAGGACTTATAGTACTCAAATTAAAGCTAATAACAAGATCTACAACATTCATGTTGGGGGTAAGATAATATGACAATCACATCTTGAGGTAAACTGCCTTGAAGATAGGGGTCAAACTAGGGGGTTTTACACTGTCAAGCCTTAGAAACCCTAGCTTGAAACTTCTCAAACTCTTCAATCATGATGTGTTAACCTTGGAATCATCCTTATAGCATATCAATGCATCAATCCATGATCACATGACTCTTGAATTAGGTCTCAACCTTGTTCAAATCATCAGTTGACCTAGGGTTGACCCAGTCAAACCCTAATTACACCACTCATGGCTGAGTCTTCTTAATCTTGCACAATGACCTATCTGGGCCTCGTGATGGCTTTCAAGACATCTCATAAGCTCTCTCAAGGCTTCAAGTCTACATTCATGGCTTCAGAATCATCTGAGGTCTTTCCACAACTCTCAAGTTAGGAGGCACACTCTCTTGGTGTCAACCACTCTTTCTGAGGATCTTCTAACTTCTCTGACAAAGATATCAACCCTTGAACACTTGAATAAGCTTCTTGGCTAGCTTCATAGTCTTGTGTAGCCCTTGATTGGTAGTCATACCTCTTGATCTCCTGCATACATGTCAATGAAATGCATATGATAATGCTAATGTGAATGAAATGAAACATAAGCTAGGTAAAGAAGAGTTGGTCAAATTTTGGGGTGCAACAGCTGCCCCTATTCAAACGGCTTGAACCTGACTGGGTAAGAAGCGAACGGCTCTCACCCAATCAAGGTGCGAGATGGTTGAATACCGACAAACCCGGAAATTTGCCAACTGCACAAGTACACGGTACTCTGATGGGAACAAATCTTCGAAAACTGAAATACTAGCTACACGGCAACTAGCTGGGGGATTGGTCACACGGTAACCGGTAATACATGGTCGATCATGCTGTCAGGCATCAAGATTCCTCGGGACTCGTCAGGTCAACAATCAAGTTAATCATACCATCGGGCGTTCAAAGAAAACTTTCGGGCGTCAGCCAGACTTCATCAGTAAGTTGGGAATAGAATTCTCGGTCAATCATGAACCAATTGGGGATACCCGAACTTATGCCATCAGGAACTCTGCTTCAGCTGAGAGAACTGCTTCATCAATATGGTTGGACTTCAATCATCAAGTCTTCGAGGGAAGTTTCAACTTCGCTGTTCAGAAACCTGCTGGGGATGACACATCTCTGCTGGGGATTCTGGAGAACTATCAAGTAACTCTGCTTCGGGGATCCAGAAATCATTATGGGTGAATCATCTCTGCTGAGGACATCAAGACTCATCTTGGACAAACGATTCTGTGGGGACTTCAAGGATCATCCTGAACCCATAACTCTGCTGGAGATTTCGGGAATCATCCCGAGCAAACACTCTGCCGGGAATTTTGAGCGTCGACTTGAGCAACCCACTCTGGCGACTGCACTGGGGATTTTAAGAATCATCTTAAGCAAACGACCTTGCTGGGGAATTCAAGAATCATCTTGAGCAAACGACTCTACGGAGGAACACCTGCAAAACAAGAACGGTAACGACCTAGCTCATGTTTTGTATGCATATGCTTTGACAATGGCGCAATGCTCCACACGGTGGGAATGCTACGCGTTTATGATAAATGCTATGCAATCATGCAAAATGCTGCGATCCCGTCAGCAAAATAAATGCTGAAGGGAGAATCCTCCTGTCAAGGAGAAAGAAGCACTCTGCTGGAGGAAGGAATCACCCTGCCACGGAGAAAAAGTCACACCAATCTCAATCGGGCTCCGCACGGGGAAGCAAACTTCAGTCGACTGCTACAGGGGAATGAAGCTCTACGAGAACCTGGACCTGCTGAGGAGAGCGATGTCAATCGCGGAAATAAACTACACGGCCTTCATGGCTAACCTTCTTGGAGACAACGACTCCGACGGGGAAATACGACATCAGCTATTCAACACTCTACTGGGGGGAAACCAATCATGGTCCCAACGCTTCCAAGGACTCGACTCTCTTGGGGTTCTGCCAATTCGGCTGGAGAAGAAGAAATCATCCTGCTTCGGGGGAGAATACGACTCTGCGGGGAATCTCAATTCCACCGGAGACTTCAGTCTGGAACTACCAATTGCTGCACACTTCAGTGAATAGCTGGGGAGATGACGTTCCTTCAGGGTGCATCTGACTGGGGGGAGAATCTTCTCTTCCTGGGGAGACATATCAATGCTTACGGTCTCACATTCAGACTCTGCCGGGAGAGGCTGCTGAGCTTTGATGGAGAAGAAGGAATCATCCTGCTTGGGGATACACGGCGCACTACCTGGCACATGCTACACCTGTAACAACACAAACAAACAGACAAGATACCCTTCTCAAAGGGACCTATCAAGGTTATCATCTTGTGACAATGTTCGAGTAATTCATTATTTCAACAATCAGTGGCCTAGGCCAGTAAGTTTATGTATGCGCATTTTGTCAAAAACATCGGCGTTCTTTTTCGCAAACAAAACAGATAAATGCTAGACAAACAAACATAATTGCTGAATAGTATACATTTTATTGATAACGAACCCCTGAATGGGTAAAAATGTTTTACAACAGATGCAAGCTCCTGGAATGAGGAAGCCGCGCCAAAATAAAACATAAATATACATCACTATATACAAAATGTCGGCAACGAGGCGTAGACGAACACCATGAGTTGATCCCTCTATGACCCACTCGACTTCGATACTCCTCCGACGCTTCAGCTTCAGGAGAGATTGATTCAGATAAACGGCCCTCAGGTCTTCCAAACCACTAAACAATGAAAGTCCACACGCGGAGCGCAGTCATTTGATTTTTCAAATCCCTAACTTTTTCCTGAATCGCCCTTCCGGGTTTTCGATTCACCGGGATACCCTTTTTTGCCAAAGTCGCCCATCCGGGTTTTCGACTTTGCAGGTGTACATTTTTTTCAATTTATATCCCTAATTTTTGCCCGAACCTTTTTCCTTTTTTATGGTTCGCCGGGATGCCCCATTTTTGCCTGGATACTCTTTTTCTTTCCAGCGGGTCGTTTTTCAAGCAAAGTATTTTTTAACTGCGTCCGCGTTCACCGGGGATGCAAAATCTTCACCATCCATCGTGGATAACAACAAAGCTCCTCCCGAGAAGACCTTGCTGACGACGTACAGACCTTCGTAATTGGGAGTCCACTTTCCCCGGTGATCAGAGTGTGGAGGAAGAATCTTCTTCAGGACGAGATCACCCGTCTGAAAGCTTCTAGGACGCACCTTCTTATCATAAGCTTTCTTCATTCGGCTTTGGTACAGACGACCATATGCAATCGATGCTAACCTCTTCTCGTCCATCAGGCTGAGTTGGTTCAGTCGGTTCTTAATCCATTCTGCCTCGTCGAGTTTCACGTCAACCAAAACTCGCAAAGAAGGGATCTCCACTTCTAACGGTAGGACAACTTCCATACCGTACACTAAGGAGAAAGGAGTTGCCCCGGTTGAAGTACGTACCGTTGTACGATAACCGTGCAGTGCAAATGGAAGCATCTCGTGCCAATCCTTATGGGTCACAACCATCTTCTGAACAATCCTCTTTATGTTCTTATTGGCCGCTTCAACGGCGACATTCATCTTCGGCCGGTAAGGAGATGAGTTGTGGTGTTCAATCTTGAAACTCTGGCACAGCTCCTTCATCATCTTGTTATTCAGATTCGAACCATTATCGGTAATGATCCGCTCGGGAATTCCGTAACGACAGATGATGTCCCTCTTTATGAATTTAGCCACCACCTGCTTGGTCACATTAGCATATGAGGCTGCCTCCACCCACTTGGTGAAGTAGTCTATGGCTACTAGAATGAAGCGATGAGCGTTAGATGCAGTGGGCTCGATCTTGCCTATCATGTCAATGCCCCACATGAATAATGGCCACGGGGAGGACATGACATTCAACGGGCTCGGCGGCACATGAACTTTATCAGCATAAATCTGGCATTTACGACATCTCTTCGCGAATTTAAAGTAATCTGATTCCATCGTCAGCCAGTAATATGTTGCTCTCAGGATCTTTCTCGTCATAGCATGCCCGCCGGCGTGCATACCGAATGTGCCTTCATGGACCTCTTCCATGAGCATACTCGCTTCTTTCTCATCTACACATCTGAGTAGCACGAGATCGTGGTTTCTTTTATACAAAAGTCCATCAGGATTGAGATAAAAATTTCCAGACAGCCTCCTCAGAGTCTTCTTATCCTGGGTTGATGCTCCCGCAGGATACTCCTTAGTCATAAAGAAGGTCTGGATGTCATGGAACCATGGCTTGCCGTCGGCGGCTTCCTCGATCGCAAAGACGAATGCAGGTCTATCAAGACGAGAAAGGACAATTCTTGGAGCTTCATTCCAAAAATTGAGTTTATACATCGAAGCCAACATGGCTAAGGCATCAGCCATCTGATTTTCTGCTCTGGGCACATGATGGAGTTCCACTCGATCAAAGAACGGAAGTAGCCTTCTGGCATAGTTCATGTACGGCACCAAGTTTGATTGACGAGTCTCCCACTCCCCTTTAATCTGGTTGATCACAAGTGCCGAGTCACCATATACATCTAAGTTCTTGATTCTCAAATCAATGGCCTCTTCTAGACCCATGATGCATGCTTCGTACTCCGCTTCGTTATTGGTGACCGGAAACGTCAGTCTCGCAGTGAACGGGATGTGGGATCCGTGGGGAGTCGTGATGATTGCCCCAATGCCACTTCCATAAGAATTAACCGCCCCGTCAAATATCAATTTCCACTGGGATTTCCTATCTAGCCCCTCGTCGGGTAGAGGCTCATCGCAATCCTTCGCTTTGAGAAACATGATATCCTCATCAGGGAATTCAAACTTCATCGGCTGGTAATACTCGATCGGCTGTTCGGCAAGGTAATCAGACAATACGCTTCCCTTGATGGCCTTCTGGGAAACGTACTAAATGTCATATTCTGTCAACACCATTTACCATCTGGCAATCCTGCCCGAAAACGCTTGCTTCTCGAAGACGTACTTGATCGGATCCATCTTCGAAATTAGCATGGTGGTGTGGTTGAGCATGTACTATCGTAAACGTTTGGCATCCCAGGCTAGTGCACAACACGTCTTCTCCAGCATCGAGTAACGAGATTCACAGTCTGTGAACTTTTTACTCAAGTAGTAAATGGCATGCTCCTTTCTGCCCGTCTCGTCGTGCTGACCGAGAACACACCCCATACTATTCTCAAGAACTGTCAAGTACATGATTAGAGGCCGTCCAACCACTGGGGGTATCAAGATTGGAGGTTCCTGCAGATACTGTTTTATCTTGTCGAATGCCTTCTAGAAATCCTCGTTCCAGATAATCGCCTGATCTTTCTTTAGTAGTTTGAACATCGGTTCACACGTGGCCGTGAGCTGAGAAATAAACCTTGCTATGTAGTTTATTCTGCCCAGGAAACCACGAACTTCTTTTTCTGTTCTTGGCACTGGCATTTCTTGTATTGCTTTTATTTTCGCAGGATCAACCTCGATGCCTCTTTCACTCACGATAAACCCCAGTAACTTTCCGGACCGTACTCCGAAAGTACACTTGTTAGGATTCAGCCTCAACCTGAACTTCCTAAGTCTCTCAAAAAGCTTCAGCAAATTGACCAGATGTCCCTCCTCCGTTTGGGACTTCACAATCATGTCATCAACATAGACTTCAATCTCATGATGAATCATGTCATGAAACAAAGTAACCATTGCTCGTTGGTAAGTGGCCCCTGCGTTCTTCAGACCGAAAGGCATTACCTTGTAGCAGAATGTTCCCCAGGGAGTGATAAACGTAGTTTTCTCCATGTCCTCCGGCGCCATCTTGATCTGGTTGTAACCGGAGAAGCCATCCATGAACGAAAACACGGAGAACTGAGCTGTATTGTCGACCAACACATCAATATGAGGCAGCGAGAAATCATCTTTAGGGCTTGCCCTATTCAAATCCCGATAATCGACGCACATTCGTACCTTACCGTCCTTCTTTGGTACAGGCACTATGTTGGCGACCCACGGACGGTAAGTAGTGACCGCTAAGAAGCCAGCATCAAGCTGTTTTTGCACTTCTTCTTTGATCTTAATGGCCATATCTGGTTGCGTCCTCCTAAGCTTCTGCTTAACGGGAGGACAATCTTCTCGCAGCGGCAAGTGGTGGACCACGATGTCAGTATCAAGTCCGGGCATATCTTCGTATGACCAAGCAAAGACGTCACTATACTCTCTTAGCATCTCGACCAATCTCTACTTGACATTACTCTGCAATGCAGCCCCTATCCTGACGTTTCTGATGAGTTCATCAGAACCCAGATTCACGATCTCAATCTCCTCTTCATGAGGCAGAATAACTCTCTCTTCTTGTTTCAACAAGCGGGCCAACTCATCAGGAAGGTCTTCGTCTTCATCAATCTCTTCTTCGGCTTGATAGATCGGGCAATCGAAGTCGAAGTGAGTCGTAGAAGGTCCAGAGTCGATGTCATCTGTTATGTGGATCCTGCAATAACAAGGGTTAAGCTTAAAACAAGGATATGCAGGTTAGCACAAACCCCATTGCCATTTTATTGTTTTTCAAAACAAATATAAAACAGGAATAACAGAGATCACAATATTTGAATACGAAGAAAAACGCCTTTTGATTTATTGATAAAATGCATGTACATAATCCAACAAGGCCCTGACAATAAAACCACTATGCCCCGGGTAGGACATAGGGTTGTACAATGATTGGAAAAAGTAAATCATTACTCTTCGCTTGTCATCTGGATGATATCCTTGACGGACCAATTGTTGAGGCTCTCGCCTGGCTGGATCCAAGAGTCTAAGTCACAGTCGCTATCTCCGCTGTCTTCAGACACCGCGTTGACGCTTTCAAATATCACCCCGCCACTGGTAAACTGGATCGGCCCTTTACCTCGCGATGCACTGCTAGAAGAAGAAGCTTCAGCTCCAGGAGAATATCCCAACCCAAACTTATCTTGCTTGTTAGGTATCTCCAAAATTCGCCCCTAGCCTGGGGTAGATCCGGCTTGAACAACGGCCCAGGCTTCCTTGAAGGAAGAGAGAGTCATCTCTGGCTTCTCAGTGACTACAGGAGCTACGTCCTTGACTTCAACAGCTTCGAACGCTTGGCATAGAGTCTCGTGGATTTCCCCATCCATCTCAACATACTTGAAGGACGACAAATGGCTCACCATTATGTCTTCCTCGCCACACACAGTCACGATGCTACCTCTGACAGCATACTTGAGTTTCTGGTGCAACGTGGAGGTCACGGCTCCAGCAGCATGGATCCACGGTCGGCCCAAGAGACAGCTGTAGGCAGGCATGATGTCCATAATGTAAAAGATTGCGTCGAACGTTTCCGGCCCGACTTGGATCGGCAGGGTCACCTCCCCGAAAACATGGCATTTGGTTCCATCGAACGCCTTCACAACCAGATCACTGGGTGTGCAAATCACTCCACGAGTATCCAACTTCATTAATGCCTTCTTCAAAAGAACATTGAGTGACGAACCCGTGTCCACTAACACGTGCGACATAATCGTTCCCCTACACTCTATCAAGATGTGCAGGGCGCTATTGTGATTCCTTCCTTTCGGCGTCAGCTCTAGGTCAGTGAAACCTAACCCATTTCCAGCATTTACGTGGGCTACGACCTCTTCTAGCTGGTTTACCGATATTTCCTGCGGTACATATGCGGTGTTCAACACCTTCAACAGCACGTTGCGGTGTGCTTCAGAACACAGCAACAAATTCAGGATGGAAATTTTCGAGGGTGTCTGATGGAGATGATCCACAATCTTGTAGTCACTCTTTTTAATCAATCTCATAAATTTCTCGGCGTCTTTAACAAATAAGTCTTTTTCTGCCCCACGCGGGATCTCTTCAACGACTTTACTTTTACCTTTATCAGTTGCATCAGCTCTGTCCGCTTTGTCCGCCACGACCTCTGGTGGTGCAAACACTCTCCCGCTGCGAGTGATACCACTGATTCTCGCAAGGTTCTCCACAGACGACCCAAACGGTTCTAGCTCCAACTTCTGTCCGTTGCAGTAGACTTCAGCCCCATAATGCCACGGGACCGCATTAGTGCTTTCGAACGGTATTGGCCCAGCTTTGGTGATGGTAATCGTAGGCGGCCTAGGTGCAGAAATAGTTATCGTCTTGCTTCAGCACTACCTCTCCTGATCCGCTTTCGGCCCTCCGGCTGAACTGTAAGATCCCTTCAGTCATCAGACTTTGAATTCCCTCTATTAGTTGTTCACATTCATCAGGACTAGTCGCACAACCCATACACAGCTCTCCGCAACCTGGAAAGAAACCTCTTTTCATCAGCTTAGCTTTAACGAAGCTAAGCGGTGTCTTCAGATCTCTGACGTCAGTCAACAAATCCAAACTCTCATCTTCAATAATGGTGTTTACTCCACCTCCCCTATGATTCGGCATAGAGTTTTTCGTGACATTTGGCACATTATCGGAGAAGTTGATGATCTTAGCGTCCACCATGTCCTGCACCTTATGCTTGAAGGCTTTGCAGTTCTCTACTGTGTGGCCTGGTGCCCCTGAGTGAAACTCACAAGTTGCATTCGCGTCATAACCTGGCGGAGGTGCCCCTGTCAAGGGAGCCAGCATTCTCTTCTAGATCAACTGTAGCTGAAGCAAAGTGTGCAATAGTTGCGCGTACGACATGGGCGGTGTCTCGAGGTGACGGCTCAACAGAGGTGCCCTATTCTGATACTTTCTGTACCCTTGTTGATTCGGCTGCTGCTGCTGCTGCTGTTGTGGCTCTTGAACTGCCGGGATAGTTATACTGGCTACCTGTTGGTGAGGGCCTTTACCCTTCCTTCAAGCGTTGGGCACGACGCTCGTTTCTCCTTCCCGTCTTTTGCCACTATAAGGTTTCTTTCCGCCTCCTCCGGTTGAGGATGACTCACCTTGAATTTTCCCGAGCTTGATTCCATTTTCAATGTGCTCACCCGTGATAATGAGATCTGAGAAGGTTCCAGACATACCGCTGACCAATTTCTCATAGTAAACCCCTGGGAGGGTGGCTACAAACATTTGCACAAGCTCACGTTCAACCATCGGCGGCTGAACCCTGGCTGCCAATTCACGCCACCGCTGGGCGTATTCCTTAAACCCTTCATTGTTCCTTTGCGACAGATTTTGCAGTTGGACTCGGTTCGGGGCCAAGTCGCTATTGTATTGGTAGTGGTGCACGAATGCTTCAGCAAGGTCTTTCCACGTGCGCACACTGGTAGGCTCCAGACTCATGTACCATTCGAGGGATGGTTCAGACAGACTGTCTTGAAAGAAGTGCATCAGCAACTTCTCGTCCTCAGAATGAGCTGACATTTTCCTGTAATATGATCTCAGGTGAACGCGAGGGCAAGTAGTGCCCTTTGTACTTTTCAAAGTCAGGTACCTTGAACTTGGGAGGCACCTCGAAATCAGCAATCAGTCCCAATTTGGACATATCAACGCCCAGGGTGTTCTGGTTCTCGATATTCCTCATCTTATCCTCGAGTGCCTTGAACCTTAGACGTGCTTCAGCAGTCAGTTCCCCTTCAGCACCTCTTTGAGAGAACACATCGTCCTGACGATCTTCTAACCACGGCTGAGGCCCATACGGATTCCCAACACCTGCATTGCTATTGCCCAGCCCAACATTGACGTTAGCTTCAAAATTCCCATTACCGACGCCCGTCGTATTACCATTGAGTCCCATGTTAGCTATCACATTTCCGTTGGCACTGCCATTCCCCCCGGTCACGGGGACGCCATTCTAAGGAGTTTCAACAGGTGGAGGAGTAGGCACGGTCCCACCATGGAGTACGCCATTGCTATCAACCCTTGAAATCAGAGGCTGAACCAAAGTTCTGAGCTGATCCTGGCCATTGGTGACCGCTTGCATGAGCTCCATGAAGCGATCCATTCTTTCGCGGAGTTCCTGAACATCAGTTTGCACTTGCTCCATGATCCTAGTTTGATTTTCCCTGGTCAGATAGCGGTGAATAGGTCTCTGATCAATCCTGGAACAACCTGAAACAACCTGAAAACACAAAAGGGTTAGGAAAAAACGACAAAGTGCTCGTTATGCGGATGCTTCATGCAAATGCAAACGTGTGTTTGTGCGTTAGGGAGATCTCCCCCGATCCTAGTGCCTGCGTGCCAGTGCTAATAATAAGAAGTCCTAGTCCAGTCATGGAAATAACAATCTCATATATAAAGAAAGCCCATCAAGGTAGTACACAACATCAGTGAGTACAAGACGAATCAATAGCATGACCTCAGCCAACAAGCCTGGTGATGGTCAGCATACAACGATGATTAAACAAAAGGAATACAAATATAGTCAAGTACGGCCACGGGCGCGAAACTCTTCTAACAACCCCTTCGTTTCCGGATGATCAGGACGAGTGAGTAACCCTTTGACGAGTAGCTCCCTCTGCATAATGGTGTATTGAAGACCTTCGACCGAATCTTCCCATGCTCCTTCGCCGAAACAATCTTCTAACTTCCGTTTCTTGGACTCAAACACCAGTTTGCGCTCCTTCAAGTTAGCGAGAGCTCTGTTGAGCTGGCCTTCGGCGGCATATCTACGAGCGGTTTCTTCATCAAACCTCTTCTCACTGGCCTTCACCTGGGCTTTCAGCTTGGAGATCTGTTGCATCAGCTTATCCTCCCGCTCTTTCCTGTTGGCTAGCTGTCGCTACTGCGAAAATCGGCGCCGGCTGACAGAAGAGTCGCCACCGTGCGTTATTTATCCCTCAGAGTGGGAAAGGAAACGCTCGAAGTAAACCTCGCAAAAAACGGGGAAAAGGTATGGTCATCGCAACCAAAACCTGGGTTCGGGAGTCGGTTACGCAAGGGGAAGGTATTAGCACCCCTCACGTCCGTCGTACTCGACGGGATCCACGCTTGCTTGGGTTGTCTACTGGATGCAAAACAATCTATCTACGGCTGCTAAATCTAAACGGAAAGGAATTGACTCGATAGAGCGTCGCACTCTATGCCTACGTATTCTCAAGAGAGAAAGTCAGAGTCAACGTAGTTCGGGACTACAGGGAAAATTGGCTCGCCAAGACCTCGCGTCTTGTGCCTACGTACTTCCATCGCATGGAAGATCAGAGCTTTACGTAGTTCAGACTAACTACGGCTAAACAAAACATTCTCACACAGCAGTGAGAAAAACAATTGGTTTCACAGGGTCGGGAACCTATGGTCAAAACTATGGCTTGGTCTCAAATGCACTTGGGCAAGAGAGAAAAAGGGTATCAATTAGTCGTCAGCGGGAAAGTCTCGATCGCACAGCCGCGAGAGAACAAAAGTTAGTCGTTAGTGTGCTCGCTAGGATATCGCATCCTATGCCTACATATCTTCGTCTGGTACGAAGAATCAGAGCAGCTGTAGTTCGGCTACTTCGGGACCACAACTCAAATCTCGTTTTATTAATCTCTGAAAAATGATTACAATGCTGGCATACTG
Source organism: Lathyrus sativus (assembly GCA_963859935.3). NCBI lineage: Eukaryota > Viridiplantae > Streptophyta > Magnoliopsida > Fabales > Fabaceae > Lathyrus > Lathyrus sativus. The sequence goes on along the minus strand of OZ012738.1, from coordinate 103,089,970 downwards.
AAAAATCATCTCCTAGGAAACGCTATCCTATTCTATCTTGAAAAATCGAATGAAAAATAGCCCCCTAACAAATGGGCTTCTAAACTATCCCTAAAAATCGTAAAATAATCTCTATGAAAATATCCTAAAAGAAAATGTACTCTAAAAATATTAAACCTACTAATATTTTTCTCTTTCTTTTCCAATCATTTTCTCACATATTTTTCTCTACATTTTTCTCCTTTCTTTACTATTTTTTTTTCAATATATTTTTCATATGTTTTTTCTATTTTTCTTGAATATTTTTCTTTTCATTTCTTTTTCTTTTTTCACATTCTTTTTCTATTTTTCAAATATATTTCTTTTCTTTTCTTTTCGTTTTTCACATTCTTTAAACAAAAGAAAAAAACAAAAAAAGAAAAAAAACACCAAACAGGGAGGGGGATACACAGCCCAACTGGGGGGTTTGATAAGCAGAAAAATAAAAAGGACAAACTGGGCCCAGCCCAGTTTGCTAGCTGCAAAAACGTAGGGGAGGGTGGCAATGGAAAAAACAGAGGGTGTGCCTAGCAATTGGTTCGCTGGGCCCAACCCACTCTCAGCCAAAAACGTGAGGTGTGTGTATCAAAAAAATGGAATTGGGCCTGGCCCACCCTCACGCGTCCGTCTTCCTTCTCAGCACCAAAGAAACCCTAGGGAACTTGCTTTCCCCTTCACTGTTCATCTCACAGCGCCGTTCTCACTCTATCGTTCCACTTTCAGCCTTTCCCTCAATCTTCTCCCCACAAACCTCACAAACGTAACCGCTTAACTCGAATCAAACTACTTCTGAATATCATAATCACCAACGAACTACCACAACAACGCAATCTGTACAAACTAATCTATGGCTTGACAATCTCAGAGGAATTTCTTGAAGATTTTCGACGAATACTATTCTTGACGAAGAATGTTCCTGATGAAGAACCACTGACGATGACATTTGCAAGACGGAGAAGATGAAGGATCCCTGTTCGTGGATGTGGATGACCTGATGTTCGTACGTTGAAGACTTTGGTGTCGTCGAAGCGATGAAGACTTGATACAAAATCTGGAAAAATAATTTCGACGGCTAACCTTGCATGTGGATCTGGAGAAGGTTTAATGAGTCTTGGTGAAGAAAATCTGGAGAAGGTTCATGCGAACATTGATTGGAAGCTATTTAACGAAAGCTCTTGATCTGGAGATCTGGAGTGAACACTCGAAGGTGTTCTTGAGTGTTCTTCGTTGATGAGCGTTCTTCCTGGAGATGTTCTTGAAGGTCCTTGTTGAAATTCGTTTCTGGAAATGAAAATCGGATGTTGAATAGAAAGTTTCTGGTATGATCGATGGTGGCCGGAAGCGGATCGGAGGTTGGAGGAGGAGTTCTGGAAATTTCTGGCTTTTCTGGGTTGAGAATGATGAAGGTTAGGGGAGGTGGGAGATGAAGATGACCGGATTCTAGGATTTTTGGGGTTTTCCGGCGAGGGGGACGGTGGCCGCCGGCCATGCAGGCCGGCCGGTGAGGTTTCTCAGGCGAGGGTTATGGTGGAGATACGTGGGCGTGTGGGTGGAGGCAAGGGCTGCATGCCCTCCACGTGTGAGGTCGTGGCGGAGTGGCAGAGCTAGTGGGGGAGGGAGGCGCATGTGCGCCACGTGGGTGAGAGAGGAGAGTGCTGAATGGTGAGGTGGCGTGGAAATGGTGAAGAAACGTGGGGCCAGCCTTGGCTTCACACGTGGCTTCTGATGCCTTTATAGCTTGAGAACTTCTGGGACGTTCCAGAACCTTCTGGAAAAAGCTGGATTCTGCTGGAGATTTGGACTGAAAATGGACTGATGCTGGATGCAACCTGGGCTGCGCATGAACTGGGCCCAAAACAAAAATCAAACAAAACAAAAACTGAATGGATTAATGACTTTAAAAAATGGATTAGTACTAACTAATGGACCAATTAAAATCTAATTAAACTATCAAACTAATAAAATCCTAATAACTCTCTAATAAAACTATTAAAAACTATATTCCCTATTTAAATTCTATTTACTAATAAAAGAAAAAATCTATTAATCTTTATATCTAAAATTAAATTCAAAAACTCAATTAATATTCTAGAAAAATCTATATTATCCTAAAAAAACTATTAAATCCTAGAATGATTAAAAAAAATCCTATTAATGTTCTAAAAATTCTATATTATCTTAGAAAATCTATTAATTCCTATAAAATGCTAAAAATGATTAAAATCTATTTAAAAATCCTATTAAATAACCAATAAAAATCCAGAAAAATCACAATAAATCTCAGAAGAGCAAAATAAGCACCGACCGACACATAACACTGCGAGAGCGCAACAAAATAGCCGGTAAAAATAAACGGGCACCAAAATATCCCAAAAATACGATTCTACTGATCTAAACTGATAAAAAACACCCGAAACATGAGACAAGAGCTGTGATCCCAATAAAATCAAAACAAATGAAAAATGCACTGTATGCAATATGCAGATGCGAATGCGATTATGCGTCGAAACATCGAGCCAAATACGAGACCCGGTTGGTCAAATTTTAGGGTGCAACAGCTGCCCCTATTCAAGCGACTTCGACCTGAATGGGTGAAGAGCGCTCAGCCTTCAAACATTCAAGGTAGATGACGGTTGAATACAAACGGAACCCTGAAATTTGCCAACCGCGGGAATATACTGCAAAACTGCTTGAGGAATAGCTTCCAATAAACTGAAGTTTGGTTGTCACGGCAACAATTGATCAATTTTCTGATAAATTTTCTTCTCCTTTTCAACACCTGTGTGACGCCACAAGTATTGAAATAATGCTTCGCAAAGCAAACACCTTGATTCCCATCTCTCTCATGGGATCAAATCTGGTCAACTCACAGTTCATTACGAACTTGAGGACAATTCTCCTGGGGAATTCTGAATGGAACTGCTTGGCACCTATTCTGACGAAGGGGGCAGCTTCAGATGTTCGATATGTCAATCTCTGTTGTTGTTGTTGTTTTTTTCGATGCTGATGTAACAACCAAATGAAGAAATCACTCCGCTGGGGGAGACGAGAAGCTTAACCACACAACTCTGCAGGTGAACAAATTCGAAATCCAATAGGTAACCATTCTGGTCTATGTTTCGACATGCGTATGCTTGATAATGATGCAATGCCCTATATGACATGTAAATGCTATGCGTTCTGTTTGAAAATGCGATGCCCAGACGACATGGATATGTTATGTGCTTGTATAAATGCTATGACTATATATGCAAATGCTAATGCAGGCTCGAGCTGCCAGAGAACACCAGGTCTGAAAACCACTTGGCAAAATAAATGCCGAAGGTAACGTCAACTCTACTGGGGATGAACTGAAGTCACAGAATTATCTCATCCAAATAAATGCTGGAAAGGGGAAATCGAATCCGCTGGGGACAACGTTCTGCTGGAGAAATGAAAAGGCAACCCTGCTTGGCGACTTCACTGGGGAAAGAAAACATCTCTGCTCGGGGATGCTCTCGTCAAACATTGGCAACTGATTGTGCTCTGCGGGGATTGACCCAAACTGGGATTGATTGCGCGCGGCACATCGCTGGAAATGCTCCTATTATCAAGGATATCAATCTTAATCTGCTGAAGATACTCCTGATCCTACTCTGATACGGGGTAAAATACGATCTCGACTCTTCCGGGGATAATAAGCAACTTTCATCTGCTGAAGAGTAGCAATTCTGATTTAACAACATCCACAAGGATTTCAACCATCAATCGGAACACTGGTATCTGTCGAGCTTCGTATCGGGGAACATGACGACATGCGGGTCATTGGGAAATACTGTGTCAGATACCTTTAGGTTTTTTTTGTTTTTAGGTTTAGGGTAAACATGGACTATGTACACAGTGGAAGATAGGAAATACTAGACGAGAACTAGCATTCAAAGGTAGACTACCAGGCGAGAACTGATTACGCGATGACATGTACCAGGCGAGAACTGATACAACTCTTGAAGAAACGGTGACCAAACGAGAATTGGTTACAATAAACTGCACCAGACGAGAACTGATACTTACAATAAACTGCACCAGACGAGAACTGATGCTTACAGAAGGGTGGTCCAGACGAGAACTGGTTACCGGTTTGCCAGGCGAGAACTGGACTTTGGAAACGACTGGTTACTGACACGCAACAGGTTTAAACTGCAGGATAATGATCCAACGACAACAAGACCTTCTTATTTGAAAGGCTCAGGTTTTTGATAAGGGTATTGACATGATTCCCCGATACTCAACTCCGGCTGGGGATAAACAAACTGGCTTGAACAACTTGCCCCAGTACACTCAGCTGGGGATAAGAAGACTGGCTTGCACAACTTGCCCCAGTACAATTCAACTCGCCCCAATCTAACTCTTGGGAATACCTGCTCTGAACAGCTTGCCTCGAGAATACTTCGAGCATCTTTGCCCCGGTATCTATACGACAACAGAATTCAATCTCCATTTAACCCCTGTCAACCCAGTTGATTTCAACATTCTCTTGCGATGACTTGCCCCTGAATGAGCGTTCTAGCGACTTAACCCGATCTGATTATCTACCTGAAGTATCCGCATTCTGATCTCAACGCTCTGAATAACTGCCCCTGATTGGGTCTCGAGAAGACTCACTTCTGATCAACTGTTTCTCAAAGAAACTGCCCCTGCTCCACTGAAGCTCCGGGACTTGTCCTCAGATTAGCTGATACCGAACTCACTGGAAGTCAATGCCCCTGATTCACAAGGCTTCACAACATACAGCATTCTGATTCAGACTGCTGAATTACTCAGTCCTGCTCGATTATTCTCTGCTGGAATTTCTTCTATGCCAACTACTAACCTGCAATTAAACCGTCTGTTCACGAATGGTAATCTTAATGCAATGGTTATGCAGATTTTGAAAAATTTGAGCTGTCACTCATTTACATGCATATGATTGTGAGTGACGAATGAACCAAAGCTCAAACGTAGTGCTTACGTGGTCAGTGAAAAATGCAATAAGGATGTGACTAGCAAGTCAAGAAGGAGTCAGGTTACTCAACCTTATCGTAATGATCTCAGACTAACCTTACCTCAATTAGGTCTTTTAAGGGTTGTATCGTGGTCGGGTTCACGGTTCGTGAAACAAAGGATATTTGGCTCAAATTTTGATTTGTACCCACCCCTTCTACGTGATGATCTCCGATCCTAAGGTTCAGTAAACCTGGCACAAGCACTCGCCTCTTCGAGAAGTATGTCGAATGGTAAGACCCACAGTTAAGGAATTCACAATGCTTTTCTTCTAGAGTGATAGTTACTCCTTCTTCGCTTTCGGTGTCTGTGTACACGACTTTGTGACTTGCTGGGAAAAAAATTTCTTTTTAATCCCTCTTTTTCATTCTTTTGATTCCCTAACTTTTGCCTGAACTGACTCCTTTTGAGTTCTTTTCGATTTTTTCTTTTTGAAGTCCAGCGGGATGCCCTAATTTTTGCCTAAGTATTAGCTTTCCAGCTTTTCTTTCTTTTTACTTAGCGAGCTTTCTTTCTTCTTTCTTTTGGAACAAAGTCGTGTGACACTGGTTGTCTTGATTGCTCCGAAAGGATTGTAACTGTCCCACTCCTGATTGGTGAGATATGACCTCTTGAAAGGTATAAACTGGTTGGTCCTTGAAAGACAACACTCCTCTGTAAGACTTGAACGCTCGGTCAAGCTAACTGACAACTACCCTGCCCCGGGTTAAGATGTAAGGGTTAATAAGTCCGAAAAAACTTCTACTTCCTGGCTCGAAGTGGTTAACAAGGGACTAACTCCTTATATCTCCAGTGTTTAGGGGATTTGAGACAATGCCTTGTACGTCATCGGTACGGTCTTATCTGAAAGCATACGATCATCGGTTATGAGTTTCAGTTTCGTCATCCTCCCTCCTAACTTTGCTAGTCACAGTGGAAAAGTGGAATGAATAAAATGCAAGTGTCAGTGCAATGCAATAAATGAGCGACAGCGACATGACTAATTCAGAAAAATGCATAATCACTTTATTATTATCACCATTCAAAACATACACTGTTTAAAAGCAGGTAGTAACTAACAGAAAAAGGAACTACAAATGCAAATGATGTAAAAGCTTGAGAACTGCCAATGCTGAGGCGCCTGCCTGTCTGAACCACTGGCTTTTGCTGGGGAATACTTTCCGAGTCTACGAGCTTAAACAGCTGAGCGGTTGGGATGAACAAACAGAAACCCTTCTCGAAAGGAAATGCGATCCTGATCAATCAACTGCTGTACCTTCGCCTGAAATGCTTTACAATCTTCCGTTGAATGCCCTGGAGAGCCACCATGATAACCGCACTGGACGTGGGGATTATACCCAGGAGGGTAAGGTTCTGGAACTGGCTTAAGAGCTTTAGGCTCCACCAAAGACTTCTGGATCAAAGACGGTAGCAACTGGCTGTATGGCATAGGCACTGGATGGAAAGGAGCGTTCCTTCGTTCCAAGTTGTTACGAGGTCAGTTCTGATTCTGACGCTGATTCTGATAACCTCGACCACGAGTTCGCTGCTCTGCAATGGAAGCGACATAAGGTTCCCGATGGGGTGCCCCAGGCACGACTGTCTGTCCAGAATAACGAGACACAGAGGATACTGACTGCTGAGAAGACGGAGAACCAACAGATTTCACCGATTCGACTTGAGGATATCCAACATCTGTCAGGACCGCATTGATCATAGTTTCATCTTCAGATTGAGAGCTATAGAGAGATTCAGTTTCACTGGCCTGACCTCTTGAAACATTCGGGATTCTTCCAGTCTTTACACCATACTCGATGTGCTCTCCCGTCCTTACCAACTCAGAGAAATTTGGTGTGGCCCCAAGCATTCTTTCGAAGTACGGGCTCTGCAAGGAATTTACGAACATGTCTTTCAGCTCTTGGTCTAGGAGCGGTGGTTGCACCCTACCAGCAAATTCTCTCCATCTCTGAACATACTTTCTAAAAGATTCATTGTTCCCTTGAGACAATTCTTGCAGCTGCATGCGAATAGGAGCTTCGTCAAGATTATAGTCGTACTGCTTCAGAAAAGCATTGGCTAAGTCCATCCATGATCGGATCTAATCACGCTCTAACTGCATATACCAACTCAGAGGTGCCCCAGTCAGACTATCTTGAAAGCAATGAATCATCAGCTTGTCGTTGTGCACAAATAAAGTCATTCTTCGGCAAAACATCACCAAATGTTGCTTCGGGCAACTATCTCCTTTGTACCTTTCAAACCTCGGCATTCTGAACTTCGGAGGTAACACTAGGCCAGGAACCAGACACATATCTGCAGCACTAGGAGTAACAGCGTCTTTACCTTTCAAGGCCTTGAATCTCTCCTCCAATGCACGAAACCTTTCAGCATACACGGGAGCTAATGGGTCTTGATTCTTTGCTGTTGGGACCTCTCTTTGGGGCTTTGGCACAGGGAAGGCAAAACCCTGGTAGTCTGAGACATCAACAGAAGGAGAACGTTCACCTTGGACAACAAACTGCTCACGCAGACCTCGGTCTTCAACAGATGGCTGCACCAGCTGAGCTGCAGTAAGGTTGTTCACTTGCGGAAAGTCTTCGTCGTGCGGAGATCCATACAGAGGATTGGATGTTACGGTGAAACCTGACAGGGTATCAACAAACTGGAAGCCGCTCTCTGACATAGCTACCAACAACTGTCAGCTGACTCCACTGCTTGACTCTGATCAAATCTGCTTCAAACCCCTTGGTCGTCTTCGATACTCACCTTCAGAATCAAAATAACGGCTGGATAAGAGCTCTGACTAGCTGGCGAATGGTATGCAATATGATGCGAAGATGCCTATGCAAATGCAATGCAATGCAACAAACACGGGATCACAGCCCCCACACAATCTAAATACTACCGCACTGCGGACGGAGTACGGTTGCTCTGAAGAGAAGACCAGAATAACGGGTAGGTTGGAAGTCAAGTTTCCTGCACAAAAAAAACCCCCCACTCACAGGTGTGGACCTATATCTGACAAGGTACGGCATCCTATGTGGTCGTCAGCGTCACAGACTTTCATGAGGAATGATACGATTCCCAGAAGGAGTGGCATCGTCATCTCATGAAGAGGCCTCACTTAGCTGACTTCCAATTGATCGGTTCCCAGAGTCGACAATCCTCACGTCTGGACTCCCCTCAGATCCTTAGGACCGGAAAAGAGCACCTCTGTGAGAACCTCGTCTGAGTGCAGATTTTCGTAGGGAACTGTGCCTGCTCAGCAGACAGGTTCGTCTACTACTTCTCCGCAACTATATCTAGGTGCATACTCATACTCAAGCCCAGGTCCGACTTATCTCTCAATCATAGAACACCCGTAACACCCCAACAGCAACAGATAACATCGATAAATAAACACCTAATAGACAAGCAAACAAGCGCTAGGATTGACTCTCTCTTAGGGGACGTTGGATCCCACATGCATAGGGAACTATCGCAGTCCCCAGCAGAGTCGCCAGCTGTCGCTACTGCGAAAATCGGCGCCGGCTGACAGAAGAGTCGCCACCGTGCGTTATTTATCCCTCAGAGCGGGAAAGGAAACGCTCGAAGTAAACCTCGCAAAAAACGGGGAAAAGGTATGGTCATCGCAACCAAAACCTGGGTTCGGGAGTCGGTTACGCAAGGGGAAGGTATTAGCACCCCTCACGTCCGTCGTACTCGACGGGATCCACGCTTGCTTGGGTTGTCTACTGGATGCAAAACAATCTATCTACGACTGCTAAATCTAAACGGAAAGGAATTGACTCGATAGAGCGTCGCACTCTATGCCTACGTATTCTCAAGAGAGAAAGTCAGAGTCAACGTAGTTCGGGACTACAGGGAAAATTGGCTCGCCAAGACCTCGCGTCTTGTGCCTACGTACTTCCATCGCATGGAAGATCAGAGCTTTACGTAGTTCAGACTAACTACGGCTAAACAAAACATTCTCACACAGCAGTGAGAAAAACAACTGGTTTCACAGGGTCGGGAACCTATGGTCAAAACTATGGCTTGGTCTCAAATGCACTTGGGCAAGAGAGAAAAAGGGTATCAATTAGTCGTCAGCGGGAAAGTCTCGATCGCACAGCCGCGAGAGAACAAAAGTTAGTCGTTAGTGTGCTCGCTAGGATATCGCATCCTATGCCTACATATCTTCGTCTGGTACGAAGAATCAGAGCAGCTGTAGTTCGGCTACTTCGGGACCACAGCTCAAATCTCGTTTTATTAATCTCTGAAAAATGATTACAATGCTGGCATACTGAAAAATCATCTCCTAGGAAACGCTATCCTATTCTATCCTGAAAAATCGAATGAAAAATAGCCCCCTAACAAATGGGCTTCTAAACTATCCCTAAAAATCGTAAAATAATCTCTATGAAAATATCCTAAAAGAAAATGTACTCTAAAAATATTAAACCTACTAATATTTTTCTCTTTCTTTTCCAATCATTTTCTCACATATTTTTCTCTACATTTTTCTCCTTTCTTTACTATTTTTTTTCAATATATTTTTCATATGTTTTTTCTATTTTTCTTGAATATTTTTCTTTTCATTTCTTTTTCTTTTTTCACATTATTTTTCTATTTTTCAAATATATTTCTTTTCTTTTCTTTTCTTTTTTCACATTCTTTAAACAAAAGAAAAAAACAAAAAAAGAAAAAAAACACCAAACAGGGAGGGGGATACACAGCCCGACTGGGGGGTTTGATAAGCAGAAAAATAAAAAGGACAAACTGGGCCCAGCCCAGTTTGCTAGCTGCAAAAACGTAGGGGAGGGTGGCAATGGAAAAAACAGAGGGTGTGCCTAGCAATTGGTTCGCTGGGCCCAACCCACTCTCAGCCAAAAACGTGAGGTGTGTGTATCAAAAAAATGGAATTGGGCCTGGCCCACCCTCACGCGTCCGTCTTCCTTCTAAGCACCAAAGAAACCCTAGGGAACTTGCTTTCCCCTTCACTGTTCATCTCACAGCGCCGTTCTCACTCTATCGTTCCACTTTCAGCCTTTCCCTCAATCTTCTCCCCACAAACCTCACAAACGTAACCGCTTAACTCGAATCAAACTACTTCTGAATATCATAATCACCAACGAACTACCACAACAACGCAATCTGTACAAACTAATCTATGGCTTGACAATCTCAGAGGAATTTCTTGAAGATTTCCGACGAATACTATTCTTGACGAAGAATGTTCCTGATGAAGAACCACTGACGATGACATTTGCAAGACGGAGAAGATGAAGGATCCCTGTTCGTGGATGTGGATGACCTGATGTTCGTACGTTGAAGACTTTGGTGTTGTCGAAGCGATGAAGACTTGATACAAAATCTGGAAAAATAATTTCGACGGCTAACCTTGCATGTGGATCTGGAGAAGGTTTAATGAGTCTTGGTGAAGAAAATCTGGAGAAGGTTCATGCGAACATTGATTGGAAGCTATTTAACGAAAGCTCTTGATCTGGAGATCTGGAGTGAACACTCGAAGGTGTTCTTGAGTGTTCTTCGTTGATGAGCGTTCTTCCTGGAGATGTTCTTGAAGGTCCTTGTTGAAATTCGTTTCTGGAAATGAAAATCGGATGTTGAATAGAAAGTTTCTGGTATGATCGATGGTGGCCGGAAGCGGATCGGAGGTTGGAGGAGGAGTTCTGGAAATTTCTGGCTTTTCTGGGTTGAGAATGATGAAGGTTAGGGGAGGTGGGAGATGAAGATGACCGGATTCTAGGATTTTTGGGGTTTTCCGGCGAGGGGGACGGTGGCCGCCGGCCATGCAGGCCGGCCGGTGAGGTTTCTCAGGCGAGGGTTATGGTGGAGATACGTGGGCGTGTGGGTGGAGGCAAGGGCTGCATGCCCTCCACGTGTGAGGTCGTGGCGGAGTGGCAGAGCTAGTGGGGGAGGGAGGCGCATGTGCGCCACGTGGGTGAGAGAGGAGAGTGCTGAATGGTGAGGTGGCGTGGAAATGGTGAAGAAACGTGGGGCCAGCCTTGGCTTCACACGTGGCTTCTGATGCCTTTATAGCTTGAGAACTTCTGGGACGTTCCAGAACCTTCTGGAAAAAGCTGGATTCTGCTGGAGATTTGGACTGAAAATGGACTGATGCTGGATGCAACCTGGGCTGCGCATGAACTGGGCCCAAAACAAAAATCAAACAAAACAAAAACTGAATGGATTAATGACTTTAAAAAATGGATTAGTACTAACTAATGGACCAATTAAAATCTAATTAAACTATCAAACTAATAAAATCCTAATAACTCTCTAATAAAACTATTAAAAACTATATTCCCTATTTAAATTCTATTTACTAATAAAAGAAAAAATCTATTAATCTTTATATCTAAAATTAAATTCAAAAACTCAATTAATATTCTAGAAAAATCTATATTATCCTAAAAAAACTATTAAATCCTAGAATGATTAAAAAAAATCCTATTAATGTTCTAAAAATTCTATATTATCTTAGAAAATCTATTAATTCCTATAAAATGCTAAAAATGATTAAAATCTATTTAAAAATCCTATTAAATAACCAATAAAAATCCAGAAAAATCACAATAAATCCCAGAAGAGCAAAATAAGCACCGACCGACACATAACACTGCGAGAGCGCAACAAAATAGCCGGTAAAAATAAACGGGCACCAAAATATCCCAAAAATACGATTCTACTGATCTAAACTGATAAAAAACACCCGAAACATGAGACGAGAGCTGTGATCCCAATAAAATCAAAACAAATGAAAAATGCACTGTATGCAATATGCAGATGCGAATGCGATTATGCGTCGAAACATCGAGCCAAATACGAGACCCGATTGGTCAAATTTTAGGGTGCAACACTAGGGAGGCCTTCCAGTGCTGGTTGAACTTGGATATCCTCCGATACGCTTCGTCCAAGTGCTGCTTCTTCGTGGCCAGTACATCGTTGACAGCTTTGAAGTCTTGACCCATGCGCTCACGCTCAGCTATCTGCTTAGTCAAGTCTGTCCCCAGCTGGTTCACCAGCTCTGTTTGCCTCTTGAAGGAATAAATGGCTTCGTTTCTCTCGCTTCTGAGCTGAGCCAATTCTTTCTCCAGTTCTTCATTTGCCCTCTTCAATTCATCTCGCTCAGCTAACACCTGATTATGTTGCTGAATGGGCACGGTAGTAGGCTCTCCAATCATTGGAGGGCTTTCTGGCTTGGCAGGAAGAAACAGCATTCCTATAGCATCTGCTCTGGCTTTGATCCACGTCTCATACGGAGGGTAGGCTTGATTATTACTTCTTCCCAGCAATGGTTTTCCCTTCTTACTGATGCCATTCCAAGCGCGCTGAAGCTTAGATAACAGATCCCCCTCTAGAAGACCAGTGAGGTACAGAGATTCCTGCACCTCTTCATCCTTCGGCGGAGCTCTCAAAGCATAAGCGAACTGTCGGACCAGCAAAGAGGGATTATAGTTTATACAGCCCTTCCTGCCTATCAAAGGCACGTTCGGAAACCCGCTGCAGCTGAAGATAATCTCGGTACCCAACCTATCTCTGTCAAACCAGTCAATATCCTCCGCTGATAGACTCATCAAACGCTCGGACCACTCAGATGTGGCTGCAGACGAAGCAAAGGGACCCCTCTTGGGCAGATGACTATCAAGCCATTTATAAAGCAAGGGCACACAACACGAGACATTCTTACCCCTCTTGTTCTCGTTTTTGTAGTGGATGGAATGCTAGACATCTCCTATCAAGGTAGGGACTGGATTCCCTGAAGCAAAGATGCGAAAGGCGTCGAAGTCTACAAAATCGGGCATATTGGGGAACAGAATGATGCCATATATGCACAGGGCGAGAATGGAGTTGAACACGACCCAACATCCGTCTTTGGCGCACTACTGAGCCTTTCCCACTAAGAACTGCAAGGAGAAACCAGGAACCTTGTTCCAACTAGACAATACCAACTCGGAGGCATCCAAATGAAGTGAAGGAGCTAGACTAGCCAGATCAGGCTCAACATCCATATGAACAAAAGGCATCTGCCTCTTGATAGACACACCTAACAAATCAGCATATTCTTCCAGCGTGGGTGCGAGAACAAAATCCTGGAAAGTAAAGCATCTCAACGGAGGATCATAAAACTGCAGCAGAGCGTGCAACCCATTCAACTCGAACGCAAAAGGTTTACGAACCAAACTGAGCAATTTGCCGTAAGATTTTCTGAACTCATCTCTCACAGAATCATCTGCTAAAGCAATCAAACCAGTCAGCTGAACCACATCAGGGGCAGGGAGCTTGTAAGCCACGGTCTTCCTCAAAGAACCCATAACAATACAATAGGAGGCAAGAAATCCTGGATCGGGGAAAACGGTACCTGCAACACAGACACACGTTAATGAAATGCAAATGGGTATGCAGTGCAATGTAAAATGCAATCATGTAGCAGGAGATCAAGGCAACTGTGTTGTGGAGATTCTGTATCAACAAAACCATAATCCTGCTCTATCAAGAACAACCACTGTATCTGATAATAAGAAAACCCTGGTATCGGACCACAAATCTGCTATGTCAAGAACAGACACACATAGGACCATAAATCTGCTCTGTCAAGAACAAACATCTGATAATAAGGACCTCTGATACAGGACCAAAAAATCTGCTCTGTCAAGAACACACATCTGATAATAAGGACCTCTGATACATGACCAAAACTCTGCTCTGTCAAGAACAACCATACATCTGCTGATGAGATCCTCAGACCCCAATCATAAATCTGCTCTGTCAAGAACACACATATATATCTCTGAATATAAGGTCCTCTGATACAGGACCAAAGCTCTGCTCTGTCAAGAACAATCATATATCTAATGATGAGAACCTCCGGTATCAACAAAACTGATTCACTGTCAAGAAAACCAAGTAGTTTGAAGGTCAAAGTTTCTTGCAATAAACCCAACCCTGCTCACAGGTATGTGTCGCTACTGCGAAAATCGGCGCCGGCTGAACAGAAGAGTCGCCACCATGCGTTATTTATCCCAACGGAGGGAAAGGAAACGCTCGAAGTAAACCTACCGCAAAAAACGGGAAAGGAATGGTCATCGCAACCAAATCCTGGATTTGGGAGTCGGTTACGCAAGGGGAAGGTATTAGCACCCCTCACGTCCGTCGTACTCGACGGGATCCACGCTTGTTTTCGGGTATGGATTGTTATTCTATCTACTCTACAGGTCTGGGGTTAAAAGGAAAGAAAATGACTCGGCAAAGTATCGCACTTTATGCCTACGTATTCCCGTCTGGAACGAGAAATCAGAGTCAATGTAGTTCGCCTACCTACTGGAAAGGAGGGGAAGGTTGCTCGCTAAGATATCGTATCCTATGCCTACGTCCTTTCATACAGCATGAAAGATCAGAGCAAACGTAGTTCGGGCCACATACGACACAAGTCTGTTTTGATTGTTTTTATCTCCTTCTGAAAAAGGGTTTTTCTGATTACTGGTCCAAGCGGACAAAAATGACGTTTTGATGAGTTCACATTCTTTTAGGGAAGAAGTGTCTTTTATTGTGTTTGAAATCTTATTGTGTTTTTCTGTTTGTTTTGAGAAAGAAGAGACAGAACTCTAACCTACGGTTGCGAAGGGAATCAAACTAACCTAATGTTATCATGCATGGGTTAAGACCTAATGTCTATCATGCTCCTCTCTTGCGCAGAGAGAAACAGAGATCCTAAGGGATAAACGGAAACAGAAACAATAGCATATATACAATAAAGCAGTAAAATGCATGGATGCAGCAATACAAGCGAGGCAAGAGAGTCCCACTCAACCTCGAACCTAGAAAACAACAGGCAAAAGTGAACAGAATTCACTTTCAACCTAGCAGGTTAAACAGCAAGCAATATAGTCAGGGAAACTCAATCAATACATCAAGAATTAAAAACAGCAAAAGCAATCTTCATCAGCATCTGTCTTCAAGTCATCATCAACTATCCTCAAGCTTCAAGCAAGCATCAGTCTTCATCTCCAAGCCTTCAAGAAAGGTCTCTATCATCAGTCTGCAATGGCTTTTCTTCAAGTCTCAATCTCCAAGATGAATAACAGTCAACAAGATGAAATGGATGTTAAACAGTCAATTGCCTACCAAGGGTGGCTCACTGACTGTTAACATGATACAAACAATTTTCTCTCAAAAGTTCTATCTTTTAAATACATTCACTAATCCTTCCAAAGGAAGGAGGTGGATATTTAAAAGAGACTTTGAATCATAGAGAAAGGATGGAGGCAAACAAGACCTTCCATGTTTGTGAATCAAGTTTTCTACTCTAGAGCTCTGCCTAACTCCTAAATCCTATAACCTTCAACAGCTGCCAGCAAGGGATACTCTTCATCAACTCTGGAAGTTGGTCTTCATTCTCTTTGATCTTCAGTGGGCTTCATCAGCACAGTCTTCAGCTCAAGCCCCAAGCCCCAAACAAGCCCAATACCCCACACAGTCAAATAATAACCCTAGAGAGGGCACACCACACAGTCAAACAAATACAAGCAGTATATTAGTAGTAATAGTAGAATAAGGGAAACCTAGTAATTTCTAAGGGATCTATTATCTACCCATAATACCCCTATAGTCCCATACCCCAAAATTCAAACTACAACTCCTAAAAGAAATGATTTACATCACCTATGTCACACCTAAACCCTAGTTTTGATTCTTCTAATCACACCTAAACAAACCATCTAAAATTAAATCCTAAAATCATGAATTAAATTTTATGAGGAAGCTAAAGTTCTAATTTAATCACCCTAAAAAGAATGGATCCAAAATGTAAAAGCATCTAACTAAACTAAAATCAACAATATCATGCATTCAACTAGACATTATTCAAAACCTATTTAAAAGAAAAATATACTAAAAATACAAAAATAAAATGAAATGCTAATTTTATCACATGAAAATTTTCTTAACAAAAATATGAAAAGGATGCAAAAACAACCAATTAAAAATATGCAATTTTCCATTTGTTATGATTTTTTTAAAGAATTAAAAAAATTGAATGAGATTAATATGAATTAAATGGGCTGGGGTGCAATCAGTAATTAAAAGCATTGAAAAAAACAATGGGCCCAGACTGGGGGCGCGCATAGCAAGGCGCGTCTGGGCCCAGCTACTTAGCAAACTCAAAAGAAAATAAAAAAACCAAAAGCGGTGCAAAGAGTAAAAATTTTAGTTATAATTGGAATGGGCCTGCGTTGAGGGGGTGGGATTAGTAACATTTGCTGAGCCCAGTCAGAACGATTAAATGAAACGCAACGTTGCTGCCTCATACTTCCCTCCAAATTCAACTTTAAACGTGAGCCACACGATTGGATTGAGAGTCAAAGTCCAGCATGTGATCCAACGATCCTCCTTCATCTCCTACCTCTAGAAACCCTAAGTTCAGAAAAACCCTCTCCATGCATGAATCTTCCATCCCTCTGTTCTCCCTCGTTTGGCCATGGATTTTAAAACTTAAAAGACCAAAGTTACACTACAATCTCCCAAGAATCCAGCCATACTAATATTTTTCATTAAAACGCCCTAGAACTCCAAACCCGATAGGTAGAAATCTCTGGTTCCAAGAATTCTCACTGTGATCAACCCTAACAATTCTAGATTCTAATGGTACTAAGATGCTCTTCATGTTGCACTGGTCTCAGCATGCTAATGGATGTTGATTAAAACTCACTATATAACATTTTCTTGATCATCAAAGATTCAACATCATGTTATCAAACCTCATGGAATCCTCTCAAACTCTCTGAATTCAATCATCTAACCTACCCTAACAGTTCTAACCCTAAAATTATCCACTATGCTAACTAATCTATGCTAATTCGAAGAAAACACCAACCTGGTTTAGAGATGAAAACAAGTGTAGAATTCCTTGGATCCAAGGCTTGCAATGTTCTGGACTTGCTCAATACACTTGATTCTTGGTTCTGTATGCAATAGTTCTTGCTCACACCTCTTGGATCTTGCAATCACAATCTTCTTGCACTTTGGATGATGAAGTTGGATAGCACGAATTCTACTTCAATTAAGCCAAATCTTGATGAAAACTGGATCTATGATGGATGTAGATGATGATAGGATCAAGAAGTTTGGAAAATGATGAAGGTTTGATGAAGTTTGGAATGAATTTGCACAATTGAAGAATGAGATGAAACTTGGTATTTTGATCAAAATGAATCACCAACCTTTGAATGAAGCCACTCTACCCAATATATAGACACTCATGGACCTTTCTAGAACTTGGTAGAAACTTCTTGTGCACACTTTCCTTGAATTTTGGATATGTTACTTCCTTTGTAAGCCAACTAGCATAACTTCCAAATTTTGAACCAAACTCAAAAATCCACTTTTGCCAATGTTCTTAAAACATTTTTTCCAATCAAAATGACCTATAATTTCATCCCATTTGGCCATGTTATGAAAAATCTCAATTTTAGGTCACTTTTATTCATTAAATTCCCTTTTTAAATGACCAAATTTGAAACCTTAAGCTATGAGCCTTTCCAAACTTTCATGATCACTTTTGTAGACTCAAAATGTCATTTTGAGAAAGTTTGATGTTGTGAAGTTTTTCATTTGAAGCTTCCTTGTATGAGTTTTGGGCATAGGCTTGAAATGACCTGTAATTCTCAAATGACCAAAATACCCTTTGCTTACCAAGGACATAAGTAGAGTTCCACAAATCAGATAAAGGCATACCATACCTTTCTAGAAAGCTAAGACAATGAGAAACAACTCTTATGTTGACCAGAAATTCATTTGAAATCTCCTTGAGGGGTAAATGTTGCTTGGAAGACAAGTAACTTTCACAGACAAAATTTCAGATACCTCAGATGACCTGTAACTTGCAAGGACCATAACTTGAGTTCTATAAATCTCCTTGATGTCTTCCACCACTAAATTTAAAGGTCTTGAGATCCTCTACAAGTTTCATGTTGGCCAAGGATCCATTTGAAGCTTGAATTTTGAATTATCTTGCTTGGAAGTTTGACCTAAATCAGGGGATTTTACACAGAAACCCTAATTTAGAAACTCCTCTTTTTCTTGATTTCTCTTGATTTCTTCTTGGAACAACACCACATCCTTATCTACATGTCAAATTATGAACCCCACATCTCTCAAATAGACCTTGATGCCCTTCAATCAGTCATTTGACCTAGGGTTGACCTAGGGTTGACCCAGATGAAACCCTAGTTGACTGTCTTCAACTGCAGCTCTTGTGATCACATCAATGACTTGCCTCACTTTCAAAATGACTCTCTAGGTCCTCTATGATGTCTATATACCCTCCATGCTCAATTCACAGCTCACAACTTCTTTGATGATCTTCAGATACCCTCAAGATAGGAGATAGATTCACTGCTTGATCCACAGACTTCTTAGATTTCAATTTCTTTCTGATGACTTGAATATGCTTGAATTTGAACAACAACCTCTTGATAGGCTCATAGAGATGAGAATAGTACTTGGTCCCTTGTTGGATGACTTGCTATGCTATGCTATATAGATGATTAGACTATGTACATGACTCTATATGCAAATGCTAATGTAATTGAAACATAAACCAAGTGAAGTAGGTTGAACAAATTTTAGGGTGCAACAGCTGCCCCTATTCAAGCGACTTGGACCCGATTGGGTGAAGAGAGAACGGCCTTCAAACATTCGAGGTACGAGACAGTTGAATACTAAGAACCCGGAAATTTGCCAACCGCAGAAATAAACTGCACTACTGCTTAGGGAACGACATCCACCAACTGAATCTGGTTGTTACGGCAATCGACTGATCCATTAGCGACCGTGCTGGGGATTATTTTCATTAGCCTGAAAAAGATTCTATCATTGCAGGGATAGAACTTTGTCCACGTTAGGACGCCTGTTTCGTCAACATGAAGAAATCTCAACTAAACTTGTCCACGCTAGGACTCCACCCGTCGTCAACACGGAAAAATCTCGGCGACTTCGCTAGGGATGACTCGTCTGCATTTCGTCAGCACGAGGGGATCTTACCAACACAGGAATGAATTGTCCACGTTAGGACTAGCACATCTCGTCAGGAATAAATCGTCCACGTTATGAATAACCTTTCCATGTTAGGAATACACTTGTCCACGTTAGGAATAACCTTTCCATATTAGGAATACACCTTTCCACGTAAGGAATATCATCTTTCCACGTAAGGAATCCCATCTTTCCACGTAAGGAATCATCTTTTCCACGTAAGGAATACCATCTTTCCACGTAAGGAATCATCTTTTCCACGTAAGGAATACCATCTTTCCACGTAAGGAATACCATCTTTCCACGTAAGGAATCATCTTTTCCACGTAAGGAATACCATCTTTCCACGTAAGGAATCACCTCATCTTGATTTGTCCACGTCAGGACTCCCATCTCGTCTTGATTTGTCCACGTAAGGACTCGCATCTCGTCTGCACAAGAAAATTCTATTAGCATGGGGTAACCTCGTCCACGTCAGGACACCGTTCGTTGACCCGAAGAAATATAAATTCGTCCACGTCAGGACTCGCGCATCTTCGACCCGCTGGGGAAATAAAACTTGTCCACGTCAGGACTCACGCTTCACCAACACGAAGAAAGATAAATTCGTCCACGTCAGGACTCGCGCATCTTGTCGTCATGAAGAACTATAAACTTATCCACGTCAGGACGCACATTTCACCATTACGAAGAAAGATATCTGCTGGGAATAAATGGTCCACGTCAGGACACCAACACAAAGAGTAATCAATTTTGTCAACGTCAGGACCTCAATCAATACGGAGAAATCGAATCTGTCCACGTTAGGACTAGCACCTCTTATCAATCCGGGGAAATAAATTTGTCCATGTCAGGACACCCATTTCTCTAGCACGGAGAAATCCCGTCAATATAGGAATAGATTGTCCACGTCAGGACTCATCTCTCCATTGATCCCAACCCACAAACTTCTTAGCACTGACGTGACAACGACTTTGGGGCGGACTCTACTGGGGATATTTGGAAACCAAACTACCAGACACCTGTTCTGATAACCGGCGGCAGCCTCTGAAATTCTGATTCATGAAACCCTTTGATGCTGACGTAACAACAATTTTGAAGAAGATAATCCGCTGGCCGGACTAGAGAAACTTCTACAAGCCACTCTGACGGGGAAAACAAGAGATATTTACACAAATAACTCTGCTCGGGGACAAAGAGAAATTTATCATGATAACTCTGTGGGGAATAATGCCAAAACTAACATTTTCGTTAAATATCTCACGCCGAGATCTTGAATGTTCGGTAATTCATTTGAGCAAGAGCTCTCTCCACCTGCAAGAGAAACAATACTTGAAACAAACAGTTAGCCAACCTGGTTTATGTTTCAGAAATGCGTATGTTTGACAATGGCATAATGCTCCATTCGACATGGAAATGCTACGCGCTTTTATTTGGTGGATGCAAGTATGACACTATATGCCGATGCAAATGCAGACTCGAACTGCTGGGATACAGAAACTGCTTCAGCAAAATAAATGCTGAAGACAACGCCAACTCCGCTGGGGGTAGCCAGGTGCCACATAATTATTCCAGCAGAATAGATGCTGGAAGAGTGAAGCCAACTCTGCCGAGGAATAACTGAATGCGCCAATCAGGATTGAACTTCTGCTAGGGAGTGAACGGATATCACACGGTATTCCGACAAAATAAATGCCAGGGCGCCCAACCAACTTTGTCGGGGATAGTTTTAATCTTCGAGTTCCACTGGGAGGAAAGAAAACACTTGCTGAAAAGAGAACTCCACTGGGGGCGACACGATTCTCTTGGGGAAAATCAACTGACTCCGTTGGGGGAGAGTAAATGACCCTACTAGGAAGGGTAGACTGCCTGAGTACAGCTCACAAGTCGGAAATATTAATCTTCTGAGGCTAAACCACTCTGCTTGAGATGGGGGAATCCTTCTGGGGGACACCATACTGTCTGAATACAACCTTTGATCTTGGAATCATCAAACTCTGCTGAAGATAAACGACTTTGCTGGAGAATGTCCTTTGGATAAGCTACGACTAGCTAGGGAATTCGATCCTTCGTCCGGGAGGAACAATGTTATCTTGGAAGCACGACCTGCGTGGGGATCGAGTCTTTCGTTACGAGCTTCTGGTCCATACTGCAATCTTTTGATCATCCTCTTCATATGGCTACGAACCCTACAACACCTCAAACAAGACAAGACAAGTCTACACAACCAAATCTATTCAGATTAGTGTTAGTGACATTATTTTCAGTTAATTCAAAGTTTTATCAATTATTGGCAAGGGCCAGCGATGTTATACACATGCTAGTTTCATCAAACCTAGGCGTTTATCATGCACAAAACAGTAAAGAACCAGCATCAAATACTGAATAACATATTTTATTGATTGCGCCCCTAAATGGGCGGAGTTTTGTACACGGGATGTAACTCCTGAAAAGAGGAAGCTACGCACAACAAATATACAAGTATGCACAAGAAGCATAAATATAATGGCAAATCAAATTTGTACACATGTCGGCACCGGGATG
Source organism: Lathyrus sativus (assembly GCA_963859935.3). Taxonomy (NCBI): domain Eukaryota; kingdom Viridiplantae; phylum Streptophyta; class Magnoliopsida; order Fabales; family Fabaceae; genus Lathyrus; species Lathyrus sativus. Next base: position 103,068,379 of record OZ012738.1, on the reverse strand, counting down.
CAGACGAACATCATGAACTGATCCTCCTATGACTCGCCCGACTCTGATGTTTTCCCGGTATCCACACTTCCGAAGAGATTGTATCTGATAATCGACCCCTCAGGTATATTCTCCCGCACCAATGCTCACTGCAGTATCAAATTCGGACCGCCGTCATTTGCTTTTCAAATCCCTAACTTTTGCGTGAACCGCCCTTTACAGGTTTTCAGTTCACCGGGATACCCTTTTTTGCCGAAGCCGCCCAGTGTAGGTTTTCAACTTCGCGGGTGTACCTTTTTTCAATTTTTATCCCTAACTTTTTCCCGAACCTTTCATTCTGTTCTTGGTTCGCCAGGATGCCCCATTTTTGCCTGGACTCTCTTTTTTCTGTCCAGCGGGTCAATTTTAAGCAAAGTATTTTTTAACTGCGTCCGAATTCACAAGCGACGTAAAGTCTTCACCATCCATGGTGGACAACAGTAAAGCTCCTCCTGAAAAGACTCTTCTGACAACGTATGGCCCTTCGTAGTTTGGGGTCCACTTTCCCCTGTGATCTGCTTGCGGCGGGAGAATCCTTTTCAGCACAAGGTCGCCCGTCTGAAAGCTCCGAGGATGTATCTTCTTATCATATGCTTTCTTCATTCGGCTCTGGTACAAACGACCGTATGCTAGAGAAGCTAGCCTCTTCTCATCCATTAAACTCAGTTGGTTCAACCTATCCTTCACCCACTCTACCTCGTCTAGTTGGACGTCTCGTAGTACTCTCAGCGAAGGAATTTCAACTTCCAGTGGTAACACTGCTTCCATTCCATATACCAATGAGAATGGGGTTTCCCCGGTTGATGTGCGTACCGTCGTACGATAACCGTGCAAAGCAAAAGGTAGCATCTCATGCCAGTCCTTATAGGTCACCACCATCTTCTGGCAATCTTCTTTATATTCTTATTGGCCGCTTCGACAGCGTCATTCATCTTGGGTCGGTAAGGGGAGGAGTTGTGATGCTCGATCTTGAAATTCTGACAGAGCTCCTTCATCATTTTGTTATTCAGGTTTGAACCGTTGTCAGTGATTATCCGCTCAGGGATTCCATATCTGCAAATGATATCTCTTTTGATAAACCTGGCTACCACCTGCTTGGTCACATTTGCATAAGACGCCGCTTCCACCCACTTGGTGAAATAATCGATTGCTACGAGAATGAACCGGTGTCCGTTAGAAGCTGTCGGCTCGATCTTTCCAATCATATCGATTCCCCACATCGAGAATGGCCATGGCGATGACATCACATTCAGAGGACTCGGAGGCACATGGATCTTATCCGCATAGATTTGGCACTTGTGGCACTTCTTCGCAAACTTGAAACAATCAGTTTCCATAGTCAGCCAAAAATAACCTGCTCGCAGCAACTTCCTCGTCATGGCATGACCACCAGCATGCGTACCAAATGTACCTTCATGTATTTCCTCCATGAGCAGCTTCGCCTCTTTTTCGTCTACACAACGCAGTAGCACCAAGTCGTGATTTCTTCTGTACAAGACACCATCCGGATTCAAATAGAAATTACCCGTCAATCTCCTGAGAGTCTTCTGATCTTGACTGGATGCCCCAGTCGGATACTCTTTGTTCTTCAGGAAATTAAGGATATCAAAATACCATGGTTTATCATCGGATGCTTCGTCAATGGCAAATACGAAGGCAGGTCTGTCAAGCCGAGAGATAACAATTCTGGGAGCCTCATTCCAGAAGTTGACTTTGTACATGGAAGACAATATGGCTAGGGCATCAGCCATCTGATTCTCCGCTCGCGGTACATGATGTAATTCAACCTTGTCAAAGAAAGGCAACAATCTCCTCGCATAGTTCATGTACGGTATCAAATTAGGCTGACGTGTCTCCCATTCTCCTTTTATTTGATTCACCACCAGAGCTGAGTCTCCGTATACATCCAGATTTTTGATTCGCAAATCAATGGCTTCTTTAAGCCCCATGATACAAGCTTCGTATTCGGCTTCATTATTGGTAACTGGAAAGGTCAATCGAGCAGTAAACGGGATGTGCGACCCGTGTGGAGTAGTGATGATTGCCCCTATTCCGCTACCATAAGCGTTTACAGCTCCGTCAAAGATCAACTTCCACTTGGAACCCAATTCTGGTCCTTCGTCTGGCAACGGCTCTTCGCAATCTTTCATCTTTAGGTACATGATATCCTCGTCAGGAAAATCAAACCTCATCGATTGGTAATCTTCAATAGGCTGCTCTGCCAAATACTCAGACAGCACACTCCCCTTTATAGCCTTCTGCGAGACATACTGGATGTCATATTCAGTCAAAACCATCTGCCAACGGGAAATTCTCCCTGATAACGCTTGCTTTTCGAATACATATTTGATAGGATCCATCTTCGAGATGAGCATGGTTGTATGATTCAGCATGTATTGCCTCAAACGCTTGGCGGCCCAGGCTAGCGCGCAACAAGTTTTTTCGAGCATTGAATATCGAGATTCACATTCAGTAAACTTCTTACTCAAGTAGTAGATCGCATGCTCTTTTCTTCCTGTCTCGTCGTGTTGACCGAGAACACAACCCATGCTTCCCTCAAGAACTGTCAAATACATAATCAAGGGTCTCCCTGCCACTGGGGGTATCAAAATAGGAGGCTCCTGCAAATACTGTTTTATTTTATCGAACGCCTTTTGACAATTTTCATTCCACGTTACAGCTTGGTCTTTCTTTAACAGCTTGAACAATGGTTCACACGTAGCTGTTAGGTGAGATATGAACCGAGCGATGTAGTTCAACCTCCCTAAAAACCCGCGCACCTCTTTCTCTGTTCTAGGCGTCGGCATCTCTTGTATTGCTTTTATTTTTGCAGGATCAACCTCTATTCCTTTTTTGCTCACGATAAACCCCAGCAGTTTACCCGATTTCACCCCGAAGGTGCACTTGTTAGGGTTCAGTCTCAGCCTGAACTTCCTAAGCCTTTTGAATAACTTCAGCAGATTCACCAAATGCTCTTCCTCCGTCTGGGATTTGGCAATCATATCGTCAACATAAACTTCGATCTCCTTATGCATCATATCATGAAAAAGAGTCATCATTGCACGCTGATACGTTGCCCCAGCATTCTTTAGTCCGAAGGGCATCACTTTGTAACAAAATGTTCCCCAAGGCGTTATGAAAGTAGTCTTCTCCATGTCCTCTGGCGCCATTTTAATCTGATTATAGCCCGAGAAGCCGTCCATGAAGGAGAATACGGAGAATTGAGCAGTGTTGTCAACCAGCACATCGATGTGGGGAAGCGGAAAATCATCTTTCGGGCTCACTTTGTTTAAATCACAGTAATCTACGCACATTCTCACTTTACCGTCTTTCTTTGGCACTGGTACAATGTTAGCAACCCATGAGGGGTATTTTGTCACAGCTAGGAAACCAGCATCCCACTGCTTTTGAACCTCCTCCTTAATTTTCACTGCCATATCGGGCCTAGTTCTGCGAAGCTTCTACTTGACCGGCGGGCATTCTTCTTTCAACGGCAAGCGGTGCACAACCATATCTGTATCAAGCCCGGGCATGTCTTCATACGACCAAGCGAACACATCACTATACTCTCTGAGCATTTCAACCAGTCTTCGCGTGATGTCGTTCTGCAGCGCGGCTCCTATACGAATGTTCTTTTCAACCCCTTTCGACCCCAGGTTAATAATTTGGATGACCTCCTCGTTGTCACACCCTCATTTTCACCGTTAGCCTTTTATACCCTACATTCGGCATATCATACATCATTCTATTGTGTATCGAGCATGCGGGTTCACAAGGTACGAACTAGGCCGTTTGGTTGTAACTTGTCTATTTTCGGACTACATGAAAAAAGGTTCATCACCTAAGGTTTGATCTAAGGAAAAAGTCTACTCATGAAAATTTTGGCAAGGGGAAGTTACTTGACAAAATACAAGGATATTCAAGATAACTATTAATAGACATGAATGCTAGGCCAAATCCAAAGCTCCTTCATACATGTTTATTTTTATGGCATAAGTGGAGTGCAAATTATTAAGGCATGAATCAAGATCATCAATGCATAATTCAAGATTTCATTTTTAAGCACATGAGGGAATCCATCATCCAAAATTCGATATTCATGAATGGAGATAAAAATAATACTAAGAGGAATTTTGTGACATTACAATCATGTCATTTGTTACAAAAATTCCAACTCTAGATAATGTTTAGAAATTGATCTATTTCTAAATCTTCATTCAAGTCTTTAATCAAATCTATGATATGGTACTCTTCATACTACACCATTTTTTTTCATGTGCTACATTATGTTCACAAACATCCAAGAAATATGCAAGAATTAAATCAACATTAGAATGTTTATGGGCCAAGATTATGCATGTTCAATCATAGGCAAAACAGCCCCATGCAAGAGTTGAAGAATTACTACATGTCACAAAATCAAGAGGACAACATGTACTATGTTACAAGATCCTTTTTTGTGTCACAAAGTCAAGGAAATAGCATGCAAATGATATATTTACTTGCTAAATATCAGTTTGCAAATGCTGTCAAAGAGTGGTAACAATTGGCTACATGGCAAGATACAAAGCAATACCATCCAAGAGACTAATGGGCAAAAAGAGGGATAGTAGTATAGTATGCTACAGCAGAAAAATGCAGCAAGTCATACTAGAAATAGAAGGGAAAAGTGGGGCTGCACAAAAGGAAGAAAAAGGCATTGCCAAGAATGGAAAGTTGGTGATGAAAAGGTGTGCAAAGTGTGTGGCTTTAGGACAGCAGAAAAAGTTGACAGAAAAGGGGGAAAATGGGCTGCAAGCAAGCATAGAAAATATAGTATTTTTTACTATCAAAACAGAACAGAACACAAGAAGCAAGCAGAGTAGAGACTACACATAGAGAGCAAAGAGTAAGAGCAAAAAAACCAGAAAAATAGTTAGCAAGAAACCCCCAGAAAAAACAGAAAAAAGAGAGTGAGATAGAGACACAAGAGGATCATTGAGAAACCAAACCTTCACAACATAGAGTGAAGAGGGGAGAGCACATCCAACAAAGGTCATTGGAGTACTTGCAAGAAGAATAGAAAGCTCTTGGTATCCATTTCTTCAAATCTTTCTCCTTTTATTCTTTGCTTTTATATTCATTTCATTCACTCTTTTATGTGTTGTTGAACTGTATATCATGTAAGATCCCCTAAGGGACTAAGAAACCATCCTCAAGGAACCACAAAAACGAAACGAAAACATAAAAAAAAATGTGAGATTTCGACCTGGACCAGCAACACGGGCCGTGTCACACGACACGGCCGACCGTGTCACGCCACTGTATGAAGTTTTTTTCCCTAGGCCTTGCAACACGGGCCATATCACACAACACGGTCGGGCGTGTTGCATCACTGTTTCAACTTTTTTTCACCCGTGTCACACCACTGTTTCCTCCATATTTTTTTTACACGAGTCCTTCGTGCCGTTTTTTTTGTGTGTCTCGATTTTTTTGAGCCGTGTGGCTTATGTTTGTATGATGTTTGTATGTGAATATTGTTATGGCCCTTGTTGACCTTTGTTTCCAAAAACTATTTTAAAAACTAAACTCTCGATTTTATCGAGCCATTTTTGACCATGTAAGTCGGATGCCTTGTGCACCGCCATCGACCTAAATCGTATCACTTCAAATATCTTTACAAGCAATAAATCTTGATCCAACATCAAGTGTTTCTCTTTTCGCATAAAAATACAAAAAAAACACAATAAAATATATGATTGGAATTATGCACCATGAACTTTAAAGTGGTGGAGAAGGAATGAGAATGGAACCCTCCTACACTCATTCCGAATGTTTCGAATACAAGGCGCTCGACTTGGTTATTCGATACATTCATCTCTATCCAAAGTCTTTTGTATAATCCTAGTCAAGAACACATTTTCTTCAAAAAAAAACTAAAAACAACATCAACTCATCAAACTATTTTTGCCTTAGGGCGTCAATCCAAAAAAACCTTTTTCAAGGTATAAAATCAACCAACAAACAACAATTTCATAAAGCCTCCGAACTACGGAGCTCTGATTCTTCACTTCTTTTAAGTGAGGATACGTAGGCACAAGGGCCACAATCCTTGGCGAGCATTAAAATAAATAAACCAATCCCTCTTTTCCTTAAACAAGCAAACTTTTAGAATAAAACACCCATTCACGCGAAATAACCTAGGAGGTTCCCATCGAGTACGATGGATGCGAGGGGGTGCTAATACCTTCCCCTCGCATAACCGACTCCCGAACCCTAAGACTTGGTTGCGATGACCACGCTCTTTTCCCAAAGGTTTTATCGCTATTTCCCTTTCCCCCCGTGGGATAAATAAAATCCGGTGGCGACTCTGTGTCATTTTTCGCGTAGCGACACTCGTGAGGCAGAATGACTCATTCTTCTTGCTTTACCAACCAAGACAATTCTTCGGGAACGTCGCCATCTTCAACAATCTCTTCTTCGGCCTGAAATACCGGGTGCTCAAAGTCGAGACGAGTCATAGGCGGTTCAATGATGTTATCTGAAAATGTTATCCTGCAAAAGGAATGGTTAAATGCTTCAAAATGCGTATAAAGCGAATAACCACGTTGCCATTTTATGGTAAAATACAAAACAGGAAAAACAGAGATCGCAATATTTGTACATGAAAAAAACGCCTTTTATTTAATGATTAAACACGCAATGTTCATAACAGCATGGCCCTAAGCAAATCATGATGCCCCGGGCAAGACACCAGATTGTTCAACAATTAAAAAAACAAAGTATTACTGTTTAAGAGTCACAGGAACAGTCTCCTGAATAGACCAATTGCATAATCCTTGTCCTGGCACGCTTGGCTGAATCCAGGCGTCCATGTTGCAATCACTGTCTCCTTCGTCAGACTCCGAAGCAGCGTTGATGGTCTCGTGACACACTCCACTAGCAGTGATAGTTATCGGTCCTCTGAAACGGGGTGCCCCCACAGCAGGTGTTGATGACGACGGTTGATATCCCAGCCCAAATCGGTCCATCTTCACGGGAATATCCAGCACTTTGCCCCAGCCCTTTGTCTCACCAGTCTCTACTAGAGCTTGAGCTTCCTTATACGACGAGACAACTACCTCTGACGCTTTACTCGGCCCGGGACCTTTGTCTTTGATGCGCAACCCTTCAAATGCCTGACAGGGTGTTTCATGAATCTCGCCGTCTACCTCCACATACTTGAATGATGACAGATGGCTGACCAATATATCTTCTTCTCCGCATACAGTGACCACACTGTCCCCTACCATATATTTCAGCTTTTGATGCAAGGTAGACGTGACTGCCCCAGCACCATGAATCCAGGGTCGTCCGAGAAGGCAGCTGTATGCTGGCTGGATGTCCATGATATAAAATTCAATCGCGAAAACCTCCGGCCCCACCTGTAGAGGTAATGTTATGGATCCAAAAACTGTTCTTCGCGTACCATCAAATGCCCTGACTACCAAGTCACTAGGCGTACACAGGATTCCTCTGACATCTAGTTTCATCATCGCTTTCTTGGGCAGCACGTTCAAAGACGATCCGGTATCGACCAGCACATGAGACATGACTGATCCTCTACACTCAACAGAGACGTGCAACGCCATATTATGCTCTCTCCCCTTCGGGGTCAAATCAAAATCGGTAAAGCCCAAGCTATGGCCTGCGTTCACATGCGCCAACACTCCCTCCAGCTGATTCACGGAAACATCTTGGGGTACGAAGGAAGTATCCAGAACTTTCAACAATGCATTTTTGTGAGCTTCAGAACACAATAGCAACGACAGTATAGATATCTTTGACGGCGTCTGTTGCAGATGCTCAACAATCTTATAATCACTTTTACGAATCAAGCGCATGAACTCTTCCACATCCTTCGATGCCGCTTCTTTTCCGTTCCCCTGCACTGGGACATTCTCATTCATCTTTCCCTTTCCCTTTGCCAGTCGCTCAACCTCTACCTCAGGCGATATGAAGATTCTCCCACTTCTTGTCATACCTCTAGTACCGACGACGTTGTCTACAGTCTCAGCTGGCTGCTTATTAACATCAATTTTTACCCCATCACAATACACTTCCAACCCATAGGACCAGGGGACTGCCTTAGTGCTTTCGTAAGGGATTGGCCCTGCCTTGGTGATAGTGATCGGCGGTCGCTTGGCCGGCGCTGTTATAGTTATCGTTTTTTGGGGAATCGTCACAGTAGCCACATCACTTTGCTTGTCTGCTAATAGCCCTGCAGGTTCTTCAATTGCTGCTCGGTCAAATTGCAATGTGCCTCCATCTATTAAAGCCTGAATACCCTTCTTTAAGTCAGCACACCCCCCAGCTTGGGTCCAACACTCTAAGCAATACTCGTCGCAACCTGGATACACACCACCTTGCAATAATCTGCTCTTCATCTCACACAACGGTGTCTTTAAGTCGTCGACATTCATAATCAAATTCAAACCCTCCTCGGTTAAAATGGCGTTTGCCCCATGGTTGGGCATGGGCTTTTGCACTATATTCGGACCCGCCGTTCCAAAATTGATAGCCTTACTATCCAATAGATCCTGCACTACATGCTTGAATGCGTGGCAACCCTCTACATCGTGGCCAGGAGCCCCAGAGTGGAATTCACAGTGCCTGCTTGCATCATAACCATACGGAGGAGTGCCTATTATTGGTGCCAGAGTTCTCTTCTCCACCAAGTTCAAACCTAGTAGTGTCTGTAGCAAATCTGCATACGTTGAAGGAGGCTTCTCAAACACCCTCCTTGGTTTGCCCCCCTGGAATCTGCGCTGGGCAGGCTGTGCCCCCTGTTGTGGCTGCTGCTGCTGTTGTTGTTGTTGAAATGGTTGTTGCTGAAACGGAATAGTAATGCTTGCCACCTGCTGCGGCTGATTGTACTAGTTTCGACCTCTGCCCCGGCCTCGGCCTCGGCCCCCAAACACTGCGCTTGCATCGCCCTGACGGCGCCCACCGAAAGCCCTTCTGTTACTGCCAGCTGAGGTGGACTCCTCATCTTGGAATCTTCCCTGCTTAATGTTGCTTTCAATCTTCTCTCCCATCAGGATTAAGCCTGAGAAACTGCCCAAAGAAGTGTGAAACAACTTGTCATAAAACATGCCAGTGAATGTTCCTATGAACATATCATTCATTTCCTTGTCCTCCAAAGGGGGATGAACCCTAACAGCCATGTCGCGCCATCTCTGCGCATACTCTTTGAAGCTCTCGCCCTTCTTCTGGGACAACCCGTGCAATTGGACCCGGTTGGGTGCCAAGTCACTGTTGTACTTATAGTGAGCCACAAAGGCTTCAGCCAGCTGCTTCCATGTCTTTATATGAGTTGGTTCCAATCCCATATACCACTCGAGGGAAGGACCAGACAAGCTATCTTGAAAGAAATGCATTAGCATCCTCTCATCGTTTGAGTACGCCGACATCCTTCTGTAATATGACCGCACGTGCACTTTTGGACAGGTGTCCCCCTTATATTTGTCGAATGTGGGAGCTTTGAATTTGATTGGCACCCTCAGGCCAGGCACCAGACCCATTGTTGACATATCTAAACCCACAACACTTTGATTTACGACCCCCTTCATTTGCTCCTCGAGCATCCTGATTCTCTGAGAGTCATCCATCGGCCCTTCGAAACCTCCATCGGAGAAAGCATCCTCTTGCTGGTCTTCTTGCCAATTACCATTCCCAGCTCTGTATCCATCGTATCCATTGTTACGGCCAACTCTGGTCTGATTCATTACTGGGCCTCGCCCCCTGTTGCCATACCCTGGAGCAACTCCAGCAGGTCCAAAAGTCATTAACCCATCGCCATTTCCATTTCCGAATCCGCCATAACCCTAATTAGTCATACCATATCCGTCCTGCCCGAAGCCTTGAGCGTTGAAGCCGTACTTCCCAGTATTATCGAACCCTTGGTCATTAAAGCCAAATCCAGTATTACCGAAGCCATTGCCTCCCATATTATCACCCAGGTTGACATCTCCGAGCCCAACGTTGTTGACAACAGTCTCGTTCCCAATTCCAACGTTACCATTTCCGGCGGCAGTGTCGTTATTCACATTGACAGCAGGCATGTTGACTACAGGTGGAGCCACTAGTGTGGGGGTACCATCCCCGTGAATAGTGTCGACTCGCACAGACTGATGATCTTCATTTTCGTGGCCAGCATTCCTTACCAACAGAGGCTGTACCAAAGCTTGCAAATTCTCCTGCCCTTTCGCAATGGTCTCCATTGTCTGCATGAAGAGCGCCAGCTTCTCACGCATGTCTTGCATTTTGTTCTGCATTTGATCCATAATTCTTCGGCAGTTGGTACGAGTGGAGTATCGGTGCGGGCGCTGATCTTCAATCCTGAAAAGACCTGGTGCAAAGCAAGAAATGAGATACCATCAAATAATCACCTGTAATGCAATATGAATATGAATGCAATGAAATATGTGTCTGTGCATTAGGGAATGCCATTCCCCGATTCTAGTGCGAAGGTGTCAGTGCAGTGACAGTGACAGCAATACGGTGATCGAAGCCGAATCATAGAAAACGCCTCATATATTGCAGAGAAATCCATTAAGCCAAGAATACAATATCGCTGAGTACAATAAGAAAGCATGACCTCAACCAACAATCCTGGTGATGGTCAGCGCTATGCAAATAAAGCATACACGTTAATACATGAAACAGTCAAGTACACTCATAAGCCTGGTACTCTTCTAGTAACTTCTTAGTCTCTGGATGACTTGGTCGGGTAAGCAGACCCTCAACAAGTTGATTTCTTCGCTTGAGAACACGTCGCACGTCACCATCGGTTTCCTCCCATGCCCCTTCTCCGAAGCGATCCTCTAGCTTCCGCTTCTGAGACACAGCTTCGTTCCTGCCTTCAATGGCCTTGTTCAATGCATTCTGGAGACTGTATCTGGTCATCACCTCTTCTTCATACTTCTTAATGCTAGCCTTCAACTGCTCTTCGAGTTCAGAAATTTGCTGCTTCAATTTGTCTTCCCTCTTTTTGTTGTTGGTTAGCGTAGCATTCCACGTCTTGTTACAAGAAGAGATTTCCTGGTGAGCGGCATCGAGTGCTTTCTTTTTGGACTCCAACATGTCATGAGAGCTTCTGAATTCTTTACCCAGACGTTCACGCTTCTTTTTCTCTTCAGTCAACTCAGCACCTAGCCTGTTTACTAACTCGATCTGCTGTTGGAAAGAATGAACAACCTTGTTCTTCTCACTACGCATCTGAGCAAGTTCCTTTTCTAACTCTTCATTAATCTTCATCAAGGCTTCTTTTTCTTTTACAACTCGCTCGTAGGCCTCCCTAGTAACAGTAGTTGGTTCTTCCACTGGAATATGAACAGGGACTGGTGCAGTTGGAAATGGCATCAGCAACTGTCTTGCTCTCTCTCGGATCCATACTTTGTAGGGTGCATAAGCCTGACAATCATTCTTCCCCAACAGTGGCTTCCCTCTTCTGTTGATACGCATCCATGTGTGCTGAAGCTTGGCGAGTAACTCTCCATTCAAATCACCGGTGAAGTACAGAGATTCCTGTACTTCTTCCTCCTGAGGTGGGTTCTTCAACGCATATCCGAACTGGCGACCGAACAGAGATGGGTTGTAATTGATACACCCTTTCCTTCCTATCAAAGGAACATTAGGATACCCAGAACAACTGAAAATAAGCTCAGACCCCAACAAATCTCGGTCAAACCACTCAATGTCTTCAGAAGATAGCCTCATCAGGCGCTCTGGCCAGTCAGCTGTAGTTGCACTGTCCACAAAAGGTCCCTTCAGGGGAAGATGACTCTTAAACCACATGTTCAACAGCGGCGCACAACAGTAAATAGCCTTTCCCCTTCTGTTTTCATTTTTGTAGTGCAATGAATGATAGAGATCTCCGATCAAAGTGGGTACCGGGTTGCCAGCAGCAAACAGATGGAAAGCGTCCAAGTCCACAAAATTGGGTAAGTTGGGAAACAACACTATTCCGTAAATGCAGAGAGCCAAGATAGCATTAAAGACTATCCAGCACCCACTCTTGGCATACTCTTGAGCTTTGCCAACCAGAAAATCAAGGGAGAAACCTGGAACCCCAAGCCAAGAAGTCACTAATAGTTCAGCAGTGTTCATGTGCAAGGCCTTAGCTAAGTCCTCCAACTTGGGCTCAGCGGCTGAATGAATAAAGGGAACCTTATTCTGTACTGGTAGCTCAGTAAACTCTACATACTCTTCAATGGTAGGCCCCAAAATAAAGTCAGCAAACGTGAAACATCTCAATACAGGGTCATAGAATTGCATCAAGGTGTACACCCCATTCATCTCAACACCAGTTGGCTTGCAAACCAGTCTCAACAATCTTCCATGACTCATCCTGAAACTTTTCCTAACCTCCTCATCAGCAAGGGACATCAGACCAAGTAAGGGAGTAATGTCAGGTGTAGGTAGCTTATACACAACTGTCTTTCTCAAACCAGCCATGATCAATAAGCCGAAGTTCGGGCACTAGAAACAGGGAATATGCAAATGCACCTGCAGCACAGACACACGTTAATGGGATGCAATGATAATGGGTATGCAAGCAATGCAATGCAAATACATGCAACAGGGACCAAATGCCATGGCTGAGAAGCCTGAACCATATCAAAAGTCTCAGATAGACCCTCCGGAATTCCTCAAGCCCTGGTCTCAGGTAGACCCAAAACAAAGCTCCAACACTGGTCTCTGATAGACCTCATATCATAACTCTGACTAGTCTCTGACAGACCCCATATCATAACTCCAACTGGTCTCTGATAGACCTCTCAACTGTCCATAAATACCCAGAATCTCAGATCAAGAAACAAACGGGTATCTGAAGGTCTAGTTACCTGCATAACCCCAAACCCTCTCACAGGTAGGTGTCCTAGTAACTGACAAAGGTATGGCATCCTATGCGGTCGTCGGCGTCACAGACTTTCAGGGTTGATGATACGATTCCCAGAAGGAGTGGCATCATCAAATCCTGAAAAGGCCTCACTTAGCCAACTTCCAAATGATCGGTTCCCGGAGTCGACAATTCAGCTAACCAACAACCCCTTCGACCCAAAGGGTAGAAAAAGAAGTCAACCAGAAGAACCTCGTCCGAGTGTAGATTTCGTGGGACACTAATGCAAGCAAAGCCGGCACGCGCCCACTACTTTCTACTCTAATTCTAGGTGCACTCAAGCCCAGGTCCGACTTATCTCTCAATCATAGAATCACCCGTCACAACCCTAATACAACAATAATAACAATAATATAATGCTGAAAGTAAATGACAGAAAAAGTAAATCCATACAAAATCCTCGACGGGAAAACAAGCGTTAGGATTGACTCGCTTAAGGGACATTGGATACCAAATGCATAAGGAACTATCGCAGTCCTTAGCAGCCAGGGGACGTTGGATCCCCAGCAGAGTCGCCAGCTGTCGCTACTGCGAAAATCGGCGCCGGCTGAACAGAAGAGTCGCCACCGTGCGTTATTTATCCCAACGGAGGGAAAGGAAACGCTCGAAGTAAACCTACCGCAAAAAATGGGAAAGGAATGGTCATCGCAATCAAATCCTGGATTCGGGAGTCGGTTACGTAAGGGGAAGGTATTAGCACCCCTCACGTCCGTCGTACTCGACGGGATCCACGCTTGTTTTCGGGTATGGATTGTTATTCTATCTACTCTACAGGTCTGGGGTTAAAAGGAAAGAAAATGACTCGACAAAGTATCGCACTTTATGCCTACGTATTCCCGTCTGAAACGAGAAATCAGAGTCAATGTAGTTCGCCTACCTACTGGAAAGGAGGGGAAGGTTGCTCGCTAAGATATCGTATCCTATGCCTACGTCCTTTCATACAACATGAAAGATCAGAGCAAACGTAGTTCGGGCCACGTACGACACAAGTCTGTTTTGATTGCTTTTATCTCCTTCTGAAAAAGGGTTTTTCTGATTACTGGTCCAAGCGGATAAAAATGACGTTTTGATGAGTTCACATTCTTTTAGGGAAGAAGTGTCTTTTATTGTGTTTGAAATCTTATTGTGTTTTTCTGTTTGTTTTGAGAAAGAAGAGACAGAACTCTAACCTACGGTTGCGAAGGGAATCAAACTAACCTAATGTTATCATGCATGGGTTAAGACCTAATGTCTATCATGCTCCTCTCTTGCGCAGAGAGAAACAGAGATCCTAAGGGATAAACGGAAACAGAAACAATAACATATATACAATAAAGCAGTAAAATGCATGGATGCAGCAATACAAGCGAGGCAAGAGAGTCCCACTCAACCTCGAACCTAGAAAACAACAGGCAAAAGTGAACAAAATTCACTTTCAACCTAGCAGGTTAAACAGCAAGCAATACAGTCAGGGAAACTCAATCAATACATCAAGAATTAAAAACAGCAAAAGCAATCTTCATCAGCATCTGTCTTCAAGTCATCATCAACTATCCTCAAGCTTCAAGCAAGCATCAGTCTTCATCTCCAAGCCTTCAAGAAAGGTCTCTATCATCAGTCTGCAATGGCTTTTCTTCAAGTCTCAATCTCCAAGATGAATAACAGTCAACAAGATGAAATGGATGTTAAACAGTCAATTGCCTACCAAGGGTGGCTCACTGACTGTTAACATGATATAGACAATTTTCTCTCAAAAGTTCTATATTTTAAATACATTCACTAATCCTTCCAAAGGAAGGAGGTGGATATTTAAAAGAGACTTTGAATCATAGAGAAAGGATGGAGGCAAACAAGACCTTCCATGTTTGTGAATCAAGTTTTCTACTCTAGAGCTCTGCCTAACTCCTAAATCCTATAACCTTCAACAGCTGTCAGCAAGGGATACTCCTCATCAACTCTGGAAGTTGGTCTTCATTCTCTTTGATCTTCAGTGGGCTTCATCAGCACAGTCTTCAGCTCAAGCCCCAAGCCCCAAACAAGCCCAATACCCCACACAGTCAAATAATAACCCTAGAGAGGGCACACCACACAGTCAAGCAAATACAAGCAGTATATTAGTAGTAATAGTAGAATAAGGGAAACCTAGTAATTTCTAAGGGATCTATTATCTACCCATAATACCCCTATAGTCCCATACCCCAAAATTCAAACTACAACTCCTAAAAGAAATGATTTACATCACCTATGTCACACCTAAACCCTAGTTTTGATTCTTCTAATCACACCTAAACAAACCATCTAAAATTAAATCCTAAAATCATGAATTAAATTTTATAAGGAAGCTAAAGTTCTAAGTTAATCACCCTAAAAAGAATGGATCCAAAATGTAAAAGCATCTAACTAAACTAAAATCAACAATATCATGCATTCAACTAAACATTATTCAAAACCTATTTAAAAGAAAAATATACTAAAAATACAAAAATAAAATGAAATGCTAATTTTATCATATGAAAATTTTCTTAACAAAAATATGAAAAGGATGCAAAAACAACCAATTAAAAATATGCAATTTTCCATTTGTTATGATTTTTTTAAAGAATTAAAAAAATTGAATGAGATTAATATGAATTAAATGGGCTGGGGTGCAATCAGTAATTAAAAGCATTGAAAAAAACAATGGGCCCAGACTGGGGGCGCGCATAGCAAGGCGCGTCTGGGCCCAGCTACTCAGCAAACTCAAAAGAAAATAAAAAAACCAAAAGCGGTGCAAAGAGTAAAAAATTTAGTTATAATTGGAATGGGCCTGCGTTGAGGGGGTGGGATTAATAACATTTGCTGAGCCCAGTCAGAACGATTAAATGAAACGCAGCGTTGCTGCCTCATACTTCCCTCCAAATTCAACTTTAAACGTGAGCCACACGATTGGATTGAGAGTCAAAGTCCAGCATGTGATCCAACGATCCTCCTTCATCTCCTACCTCTAGAAACCCTAAGTTCAGAAAAACCCTCTCCATGCATGAATCTTCCATCCCTTTGTTCTCCCTCGTTTGGCCATGGATTTTAAAACTTCAAAGACCAAAGTTACACTACAATCTCCCAGGAATCCAGCCATACTAATATTTTTCATTAAAACGCCCTAGAACTCCAAACCCGATAGGTAGAAATCTTTGGTTCCAAGAATTCTCACTGTGATCAACCCTAACAATTCTAGATTCTAATGGTAATAAGATGCTCTTCATGTTGCACTGGTCTCAGCATGCTAATGGATGTTGATTAAAACTCACTATATAACATTTTCTTGATCATCAAAGATTCAACATCATGTTATCAAACCTCATGGAATCCTCTCAAACTCTCTGAATTCAATCATCTAACCTACCCTAACAGTTCTAACCCTAAAATTATCCACTATGCTAACTAATCTATGCTAATTCGAAGAAAACACCAACCTGTTTTAGAGATGAAAACAAGTGTAGAATTCCTTGGATCCAAGGCTTGCAATGTTCTGGACTTGCTCAATACACTTGATTCTTGGTTCTGTATGCAATAGTTCTTGCTCACACCTCTTGGATCTTGCAATCACAATCTTCTTGCACTTTGGATTATGAAGTTGGATAGCACGAATTCTACTTCAATTAAGCCAAATCTTGATGAAAACTGGATCTATGATGGATGTAGATGATGATAGGATCAAGAAGTTTGGAAAATGATGAAGGTTTGATGAAGTTTGGAATGAATTTGCACAATTGAAGAATGAGATGAAACTTGGTATTTTGATCAAAATGAATCACCAACCTTTGAATGAAGCCACTCTACCCAATATATAGACACTCATGGACCTTTCTAGAACTTGGTAGAAACTTCTTGTGCACACTTTCCTTGAATTTTGGATATGTTACTTCCTTTGTAAGCCAACTAGCATAACTTCCAAATTTTGAACCAAACTCAAAAATCCACTTTTTCCAATGTTCTTAAAACATTTTTTCCAATCAAAATGACCTATAATTTCATCCCATTTGGCCATGTTATGAAAAATCTCAATTTTAGGTCACTTTTATTCATTAAATTCCCTTTTTAAATGACCAAATTTGAAACCTTGAGCTATGAGCCTTTCCAAACTTTCATGACCACTTTTCTAGACTCAAAATGTCATTTGGAGCAAGTTTTATGTTGTGAAGTTTTTCATTTGAAGCTTCCTTGTATGAGTTTTGGGCATAGGCTTGAAATGACCTGTAATTCTCAAATGACCAAAATACCCTTTGCTTTCCAAGGACATAAGTAGAGTACCACAAATCAGATGAAGTCATACCATACCTTTCTAGAAAGCTAAGACAATGAGGAACAACTCTTATGTTTACCAGAAATTCATTTGAAATCTCCTTGAGGGGTAAAAGTTGCTTGGAAGACAAGTAACTTTCACAGACAAAATTTCAGTTACCTCAGATGACCTGTAACTTGCAAGGACCATAACTTGAGTTCTATAAATCTCCTTTATGTCTTCCACCACTAAAATTAAAGGTCTTGAGATCCTATACAAGTTTCATGTTGGCCAAGGATCCATTTGAAGCTTGCATTTTGAATTATCTTGCTTGGAAGTTTGACCTAAATCAGGGGATTTTACACAGAAACCCTAATTTAGAAACTCCTCTTCTTCTTGACTTCTCTTGATTTCTTCTTGGCACAACACCACATCCTTATCTACATGTCAAATGATGAACCCCATATCTCTCAAATAGACCTTGATGCCCTTCAATCAGTCATTTGACCTAGGGTTGACCTAGGGTTGACCCAGATGAAACCCTAGTTGACTGTCTTCAACTGCAGCTCTTGTGATCACATCAATGACTTGCCTCACTTTCAAAATGACTCTTTAGGTCCTCTATGATGTCTATATACCCTCCATGCTCAATTCACAGCTCACAACTTCTTTGATGATCTTCAGATACCCTCAAGATAGGAGATAGATTCACTGCTTGATCCACAGACTTCTTAGATTTCAATTTCTTTCTGATGACTTGAATATGCTTGAATTTGAACAACAACCTCTTGATAGGCTCATAGAGATGAGAATAGTACTTAGTCCATTGTTGGATGACTTGTTATGCTATGCTATGCAGATGATTAGACTATGTACATGACTCTATATGCAAATGCTAATGTAATTGAAATATAAACCATGTGAAGTAGGTTGAGCAAATTTTAGGGTGCAACAGTCGCCAGCAGAGTCGCCAGTTGTCGCTTCCGCGAAAATAAGGTGCCGACAAAACAGAAGAGTCGCCACCTTTCGTTATTTATCCCTCGGAGCGGGAAAGGAAACGATCGGAAAAACCTGACGAAAAAGGTATAAGACAAGGTCGTCGCAACCGTTGTCTGGGTTCGGGAGTCGGTTACGCAAGGGGAAGGTATTAGCACCCCTCACGTCCATCGTACTCGATGGGATCCACGCTTCTTGTGTTTACTGGATGAGTTGGTTTATCTATCTACCTATCAAGGCTGGCTTAAAAGGAAAAGAAAATGACTCGGCAAAGCGTCGCGCTTTATGCCTACGTATTCTCATCAGAGAATGAGAAATCAGAGTCAACGTAGTTCGACTTACTACGGGTTACGGGGAAGGTGGCTCGCCAATACGTCAGTATTGTGCCTACGTACTCTCAACAGGCATGAGAGATCAGAGCTTACGTAGTTCGGGATACTACGGATTACGGGGGTTCAGATTCATCTGTTTTATCGAGTAGGGTTAAACAGCAGTTCCAGCAGTTAGGGACAAAGCCTGTTTGCGTTGGCGCTGAAGTTTAACGACACTCTTTTCTTCAGAAAAGCTTCCTTTGAATTATGGGCCCACGGGGCAAAAAAGTTTGAAGTTTGTTTTCTGTCTTTTACGGAAGAAGTGTTTTTTATTGTGCTTGCAATTTCAATCGTACTAGAGACTATGACCTGAGAGTGAATGCGTCGCATGTCACCCAAAGGGTGCGATACTAAACATCCAGACTGTTGAAAAGAAACTCTCCAACAATCCTTCCTCAGATAGCTTAAGGCTCGTAACGTACGAAAGAAATCATTCATGATTACTGTATCTTAAGCTTTTTTTGAGATGAGAAGTGAAGGGCTCAACTACGGGGAGACTATCAAGTCCTACTGTTGTCATGCCAAGGATTCATCCTATAGTTGAGGTTTGAAACAGGGAACTCCTAGAATTTATCATGCATAGATTTCAACCTAAAGTTCTATCATCACTTCCTTATCAAAGGGAGTGAGAGTCCTAAGGGATCATATCAATGATAAACAGAAACAGATAAAGCATCAACTTAAACAGTAAACAGTAAACGACTGTAAAATGCATGCAATGCAAGTGAGGGAGGAAATGTGTGTGGGGCAGCAGCCTCCACAAGCTCATCTCAAACTCAAGCCAGAATGAATAACTGCAATCATACAAAAGAAATAACATGCTGTCAAGCAAAATAATAAGAGACTGTAATCATACAGCAGAAAATGAAAAGCTGTCAAGCAAAATAAACCACATGGGCAAGGGAGCAGGGCTCTACCGAATACCCGCAAGCAAAGCCATACATTAACAATACAAGTAGATGGAGAAACCCAACCTCTAGTGCAATCGTGCTCCTAATTTAAAGTCAGTCTAATCATGGACTTATTCTAATGCATCAAGCAAGTCAAACAAGGCACATCAGCACAGAAAAGAAAACAGACAAGAAAGCAGATCAACCCCTCTCAATTCCAAGCCTCAGCTCTTCTGCCAGCAACTCAGTCTTCAGACTTCAATCACCCTTCAAGGATATCATCTTTCACTAACAAGCATCAACTTGCTTCTCCAAGGTTTCAATCCATCAAACATAAGTTTCAACTTATCTTCATTTCTCCAAGCTTCAGCTCTTCAGTCAATTCCACCTTCAGGCTTCACTCTTAACTACAAGTATCAACTTGATTCCTTCAGGTTCTCAATGCATCAATGTAAGCATCAACTCATCTTTTATTCCTCAAGCCTCAGCTCTACACTCAATCTCAATTGAATCCTCTTCATAAGTATCAACTTAGTCTTCAAGCTTCAGCTCTCTTTACTTTATCAGTATCAACTTGGTCTTCTCCTCTTACAAGCTTCAGTTTCTCAGAGTAATCTTCAATCACATGGAAGTGTCAACTTCATCCTTCAACCCTCTCCAAGCAAGGAACTCCTCACTCTTCATTCAATCTCCATTGGATCTTCAAGTATCAACCTGCTCTTCTTGCTCTTCAAGCTTCAGCTGCAATGGCACTGCCCAAGGAATCATCCTCTCCCGCACTCTTCAATGAAGTCCTCATCTTCAAACTCAAGTCTAACATCTTTCAAGATACTCCAATCAGAAGACAATTGATTTAACAGAATGAGAGGAAATGATAAACAGCTTACTGACAACCAAAGGAAGCCTGTAAGGGTTCATCATTATAAGAGACTGGTTCCCTCAAAGTTCTACTTCCCAGGTAAAGCCACTCATCCCTCCAAAGGAGGGATGTGAATATCTGAGAAGGACTTTTAGTCATTGGAAGGAATGGAAGCACAAGATGCTTTCCATGTTTGTTAAAGAAATCAATCTAACTACAAGGATCTCCCTATGTCCTATCTCCTAATCTTCATCAGACACCTTCAGGCACAAACAAATCCAAAGCTCCAAGCAACTTCAAGCATCCTCACCTTTTCTTCAACTTGTCTTCAATCTCAACCAAAGGCAAACCAAGCACAAAGCCTAATCTAAGGGGACTAAGGAAGTTAAACTAGTTTAATTAGTAAGTTAGGATCACCTAAAACCTAGTACTAAAGTTAGTCCTAACTAAAATACTAAAATTAATTGTAAACTCCTACAAAAATTACTATGGGAACCTAGGTCAATCATGCCTCTATCATATTAATTTCAAAGATCAAACCATCAAATTGGACCTAGAACTAAATTCTACGTTATAAGGTATCAAACCTAAACCCTAAAAGGAAGCCTCTAAATATTAATCTAGAAAGCACACCTATTTTCATCAAACAAATGTGAGAAAAATTCTATGGGATCATACATGTCTAACCTAATCACACACAAAAAATTAGGCCAAGAATCATCACCAATTAATCACACAAAATTCCACAAAATTGGGCATCAAACATAATCATATTAATATCAATTAAAACGTAAAATTCCCATTAAATCAGAAAATACATGAAATGAAAATATATTTTCTCTAAAACATACTAGACTCAATCATGAGTAAAATGCAAAAAGAATGGGTTTAATTGGATTAATTTTCAATTTTATATGATTTTCTAAAGTTTAACGAAAAATGGAGAAACTGAAAATAAAATCTAAAACAGTTGGTGCAGATAGTAATGAGATGCAGTGCATTATCCAGACGGGCTCTAAATGGGGGTGTCATCAGTAAGCACGCTAGGCCCATGATTAAATCAGAAAACAAAAACAAAAATATAAAGAAAAAGAAAACAGATGCGGTGAGAATAGTAATAAAAATAAGTTCAATTCATCAATGGGCTCGTGGGTGGGGGTGTGTATAGTGATTCATCACTTAAGCCCAATGCTGAAGTTAAGTGATACGCAACGTTTAGTATTGTTCTCAGAATTTCCTTCACAAACTCAAGTTAAAACATAGCCCTTGGATCTGGCTCTAGTCAATGGGTCATATGTGAATCTGAGGGCTAGGACATCATCTCCTACCTCTAGCCACGGAAATGGAGGGAAGAACCATAGTAACACAGAGTTCAAACATGGATCCTTCTCAATTCGAACTTCACCATATCTCCATCAAAACACATGATTTAAAGCACTAATATACTCTAAATTCCACACTGAACACAACCCTAGTCTTAGAAACAATTGAAATTCACTCTAACCCTAAACACGATCGTGGATCAAAATTCTGGCCAAGAATCAATTGTCTCTAATCTTGAAATTGTTTGGTCTAAAACGTTCATCACATTACACTGATCAGTTTCCACTATAGAACTCATATTATTGCTCACTATACACCAAGTTCTTGATCCAAACTGAAATGGTGTCATCATCTTGAACCTAACCAAATGCCCTCAAATTCTCCAGAATCCATCTCTTAACTATTTCTAACCATGCTAACCTAACAATCTAACTTAACAATGCTTAAATTAAGGTGTATGGTGAAAGTTGCAAACTTGGGATTTCTTGAATAACAGTAGTATCAAACCTCCACTTCAACACTTCAATCTTTCCAAAATCGTTCCTTGTATCAAGATATGGCTTCTGTTTGCAAAGGTTTTGATCAAAGAAGCTTAAATCTCAGAATCCGATAGTGACTTGCTCCTTCCAAACTCCAAGTGCTAACTCTTCAAACCTTCATGATCTTGCTCCCAAATTGGTATGAACACACTCAGAGTGATCAATGGAACTTGTTGCCATGGAAAGAATCAAAGGAAATGGTGTAGAATATGGAAATTGGTTTCAACTTGCAATGGAAGAAATGAAATGGCAATCTTGCTCTCCTCTCTCCACACTCACCAACCACTACCCTGAGCAGCTTCTAAACCTTATATAGAATGCATCTGAACTATCCAGAACTTTCTGGAAGCATCCAATGAGAAATTGAACTTTTTATGTCATGAGTTTTTCATTCAAACCATCTCATATACCAGCTTGTGTTTGGCTCATTGCAGCACTTGTATCTGACTTGAAAATCTCCTTAGATGAGATGTATGAGATGTTAGAATGCTTGGATAGCTTGTACATTGATCTCTCTTATGTTTTGCAAGTGTAACTTAGATTACAAGTAACTTATGATAAGTCCCTCAATTTGACCTCAAATAAAAATTGTAATAATGTCATTGTTTCTGAAATGATTTTTCCATTCAATTTGGTAGGTCACTTGCATTGTTTTGGTCATGTATTAAAAATTCCAAAAAATAGGTCACTTTAATACATTAAATCCTCCTTTATTTTGACCATTTTGGCAAGTATGAGCTAAAAGCCTTTCCATCATCTCATGACCTCCTTAATAGCCTTAAAACATCATTTTGAACAAGTTTGATGTTGAACATTTTTTCATTTGAAGCTTGGAAATATGAGTTATGGTCTTATGCTTGAAATGACCTGTGATCTCCAAATGACCAAAATGCCCTTGACTTGTCAAAGCCATAACTTGAGTTCTACAAATCCTATCAAGGACTTCTAGTACTCTTTAGAAAGATACGAAGATAAGGAACAACATTCATGTTGACCAAAAGTTCATAGGAATCATCCTTCTTGGGCAAACGTTTGATGCAAGTTGGGTAACTTTCAAGCCCCCAAATTCACATACCTCAGATGACCTGTAACTTGTCAAAGTCATAACTTGAGTTCTACAAATCCTCTCAAGGACTTCTAGTACTCAAATTATAGCTAAGAACAAGCTCTACAACATTCATGTTGGGGGTAAGATAAGATGACAATCACATCTTGAGCTAATCTGCCTTGAAGATAGGGGTCAAACTAGGGGGTTTTACACTGTCAAGCCTTAGAAACCCTAGCTTGAAACTTCTGAAACTCTTCAATCATGACGAGTTAACCTTGGAATCATCCTTATAGCATCTCAATGCATCAATCCATGATCACATGGCTCTTGAATTAGGTCTCAACCTTGTTCAAATCATCAGTTGACCTAGGGTTGACCCAGTCAAACCCTAATTACACCCCTCATGGCTGAGTCCTCTTAATCTTGCACAATGACCTATCTGGGCCTCATGATGGCTTTCAAGACATATCATAAGCTCTCTCAAGGCTTCAAGTCTACATTCATGGCTTCAGAATCATCTGAGGTCTTTCCACAACTCTCAAGTTAGGAGGCACACTCTCTTGGTTTCAACCACTCTTTCTGAGGATCTTCTAACTTCTCTGACAAAGATATCAACCCTTGAACACTTGAATAAGCTTCTTGGCTAGCTTCATAGTCTTGTGTAGCCCTTTATTGGTAGTCATACTTCTTGATCTCCTGCATACATGTCAATGAAATGCATATGATAATGCTAATGTGAATGAAATGAAACATAAGCTAGGTAAAGAAGAGTTGGTCAAATTTTGGGGTGCAACAGTGTGCGTCGACCATACCCTGTTGTGGTCAACTCATGCAGGCAAAATTTGCATTTTTTCATGTTTATGCACATATGAGCAACAAATGAGACATAAATACATAGCCACATCAAATATCAAGCAATCAAACAGACATGATGCATATAATAGGTCATATTGAAAATTTTAACACATAGTATGAGACAACTTGTAAACATGAGAAATTAGAGAGAGAGGGTTAGAGTGAGAGTAAAGGAACAACATCACCTTTATGCCAAAGGTAGCTCGATGAATTATACATGTGTACTTATAATAACTCCAATTTGTTAGATGTACAATAATATACTCATAAATGAATAAAAGATGTGCAAGCAATATTATGAAATTCAATCTGAAATATCGAGGATACCAAGTTCTCGTCAAATACGAAAGAAAGGTTCAGCGGCTAGCGATTTTGGGAAAATATCCGCTAGTTGATTTGTAGTGTCAACGTGTTCGAAAATAACATCGCCTTTCTCCACATGATCCCTAAGAAAATGGTGTCGAATTTCGATATGCTTGGTGCGTGAATGCAACACAGGATTTTGGTAAGATTAATGACACTTGTGTTGTCACAAAAAATAGGAATACATTCAAGTTTGAGGTTAAAATCCAACAATTGTTGCTTAAGCCACAAGACTTGAGCGCAACAACTGCCGGCGACAACGTATTCCGCTTCAGCGGTTGACAAGGCAACATAAACTTGTTTCTTGCTATGCCAACTGACCAAAGAATTTGAAAATAGGTGACAAGTACCACTAGTACGTTTCCTATCCAATTTGCACCCGGCAAAATCGGAATCAGAGAAGCCTACCAACGAACAATCATTTCCTTTGGAATACCATAGTCCATACTTCAGAGTACCTGATAGGTAGCGATGTATACGCTTAACAGCTTTTAAATGGGATTCCTTAGGAGCCGATTGATATCGAGCACACATGCACACACTAAACATAATGTCAGTTCTAGAGGCGGTAAGATAAAGAAGTGTGCCAATCATACCTCGATATCTCTTTACCTCTACGTCCTTACCACTTTCATCTTTATTTAAGTTTGCACATGTCAGCATAGGTGTGTCAATGGCCTTGGAGTTTGCCATGTCAAATCTCTTGAGAAGCTCTAAACAGTACTTCATTTGACTCACGAGTGTTCCTTCCTCAAGTTGTTTAATTTGCAATCCGAGAAAGTATGTGAGTTCTCCCATCATACTCATCTCGAACTCCCCCTACATCAGGTTAGAAAACTCTCTCACGAGATTCATGTTAGTTGACCCAAATATAATATCATCAACATAAATTTGCACCAAGATTAAGTGTTTTCCTTGACGCTTAATGAAGAGGGTTGTGTCGACCTTGCCTCTTGAATACCCTTGATCAAGTAAAAATTTGCTTAGTCGCTCATACCAAGCCCTAGGAGCTTGTTTGAGTCCATATAAGGCTCTTTTTAACTTGTAAACATGATCGGGATATTCATGAGACTCAAAACCCGGAGGTTGTGCAACATAAACTTCTTCATTAATATAACTGTTAAGGAATGCACTTTTCACATCCATTTGAAATAGCTTAAAGTTTTTCGCACAAGCGAAGGCAAGTAAAAGGCGTATAGCCTTGAGTCGGGAAACCGACGCATAAGTCTCCTCATAGTCGACGCCTCCCTCTTGGTTATACCCTTGCGTGACTAAACGCGCCTTATTTTGGGTTATTACCCCGTTTTCGCCCAACTTGTTCCTAAACACCCATCGGGTGTCGATTACTCGATGACCTCGCGGAGGAGGGACAAGGTCCCAAACCTCATTTCTCTTGAACTGATTAAGTTCCTCTCGCATGGATAAAAACCAGTGCTTATTGAGTATGGCGTCTTTAGGGTATTTAGGTTCCATTTGTGAAACGAAAGCGAAGTGATAACATGAATTACTTATCTTAGATCGAGTTGTAACTCCTTTTGAGATATCACCGAGGATGTTGTCGATTGGACGGTCTTTAGAAGACTTCCAAGATGGAGGGAGATCATCTTTTGTAGACGGATGAACTTCCTCGGTTTCCTCATGGCGGTCATTTTTCTCCTCCTCAATTTTGGCTTGGTCGGGTTGATCAATTCCTGGCTCGGCACCTTTGAGTATGTCTTCCGTAGATGTACCTGCAGCATGAACAACACTACCTTTTCCGACGTCTCTCGGATAAGATTCATCAAAAGTTACATGTACAGACTCTTCGATGGTAAGTAATCTCTTATTGTAAATTCTATAAGCTTTACTTGACTGAGAGTATCCGAGGAAGATACCTTCGTCAGCCTTGGAATCAAACTCGCCTAAGTTTTCCTTTCCATTATTCAACATAAAACATTTGCAACCGAAAACATGTAGGTGAGATACATTTGGCTTGCGCCCTTTCAAAAGTTCATACGGTGTTTTGTTTAAGATGGGGCGGATGAGCACCCTATTTAAAACATAACATGTCGTACTTATGGCGTCTCCCCAAAAATATTTAGGTAATCCACTTTCATTTATCATTGTTCTCCCCAACTCTTCTAAAATACGATTTTTGCGCTCCACAACCCCATTTTGTTGAGGAGTACGTGGAGCGGAGAAGTTGTGATCAATTCCATGATTACCACAATATTCTTCAAACAAATGGTTTTCAAACTCACCTCCATGGTCACTTCTAATTGACACAATGTGTTTAATTTATTTTGGGAAGCTTAGCAAATCTTTCAAAGGCAGCGAATGTATCGCTCTTGCTAGCCAAAAAGATAGTCCAACAGAATTTAGAGAAGTCATCCATTATTACCAAACCGTAATAGTTTCCACCTAGGCTTTTAATTCTAGATGGACCAAATAAGTCCATATGGAGAAGCTCGAAAGGTCTCGTAGTTGAAACAATATTTTTGGATTTAAAAGAGATCCTTGTTTGCTTTCCCATTTGACAAGCATAAAAAAGGTGATCCTTGGTAAACTTTATTTTAGGGAGACCTAGGACTAGATCCTTGGATACTACCTTGTTAAGCAAGTCAAAGTTAACATGTGTTAAACGTCTATGTGATAGCCATGAGTCTTCACTCATTGTCATGAGACATTTGTCACTTGTTAATGATACTTCATTCAAGTCTAGCATATAGACATTGTTTACTCTTAGGCCATTAAACATACTCTTATTTTCATCATTATGCACAATTTTGCAACATTCTTTTGAAAATGATACATTGTATCCTTTGTCGAATAATTGGCTAATGCTAATTAGATTATGTTTAAGACCCTCGACAAGCAATACGTCAGATATAGTAGTGGAAGAAGGAATCAAGACGGAATAATTTGACGAAATGCAATAACGCGATAAAATAAATTGCAGTAAAGTAAATTGCGGAAGATAAAGACGATAAATAAATCCATACATAAACGCATGAAAGCGCTAAAGTGTGTGATTTTATGCATATGTGAGTGGAGACGTAAGCGTGCACGATTGGTTGATTATGTTGGTTGATTTTAGACGGAGTTGGATTGATTTTAGGGAGAGGTTGTTTTTTATGAGAAATTATGTTATTAACAAATTAGAAATGAATTTTATTTTAAGGAAATATTGACTTTATTTTAAGAGAAAAGTTGTGTTGGATTCTTAATAAAAGTTATATTAGTTTTTGTTTATAATAAAAGTTATCTTAGTTATTTGAGTTGATTTGTAAGAAAGATATATTCTTGGTGGAATTGATTTTATAAAAAGTTATATTAATTATATTAATAAAAAGGTTTTCACATATTTGTATTAGCCAATTTCTATCTTGATACCTTATAACATATTTGTATTTTTGATATGGATTCACCATACTTTTTCTAAAGTCATATTTATCGATAGCAAAAGTAATTTTGGGCTCAAGAGCCTTGTTAAGTTTGGCATTTAGGGTTCTGATTTCATTTTGCCAAATGTAACAAGTGTCACACCCAAAGTTAGTTATTCTACTTCTAAGATCCTCACAACCTGCTTTAGTACTTTCCACTATGGAAACTTTAAGTGCCTCGAGTTTTCTTTCGGACTCATGGATTTTTTTTCTAAGTGAACAAAAATGTGTTTATTTGAGGCAAGCCTTTTAAAGGCTT
This sequence comes from Lathyrus sativus, assembly GCA_963859935.3. Taxonomy (NCBI): domain Eukaryota; kingdom Viridiplantae; phylum Streptophyta; class Magnoliopsida; order Fabales; family Fabaceae; genus Lathyrus; species Lathyrus sativus. The sequence continues at coordinate 103,040,274 of OZ012738.1, read as the reverse complement.
CCTTAGCTTCACAATGCAAAGTATTAAATGCAGCTTGTAATTCAAAATGAGACATGTTAGAGGGATTATCATATTTAGCATGTCGTACCTGTTTTTTCTTGTTTTTTTGGTGAGCGGAAAGACACAAATTTACGGATTCATCTTCATCGCTTGAGCTTTCATCCTCGGAGGAATCACTCTCGCTTTCCCAAGCTATATATACTCTCTCAGCTTTGATTGCTTCTTATGTGATTTATTTGATTCTTTTTCTTTGCCCTTTTTGTTTAAGGGACAATCCGGTTTATAATGTTCGGTCTATTCGCAGGTGTAACATGATCCTCTTGTTTTGTTCCCCTTGGTGTCATCGTTTCTAGAGTACCTAGATTGATTTCGAAAGTTGACAAGGTTCTTCTCGGAGTGTTGGATGCCATTCTTTCTCACGTAGCGGTTGTAACGCTTTACGAACAGCCCCATGTCCTCACTCTTGTCATCTTCTTCTTCGTCACTCGATGTGTAATCACTATGCTCCTTAGATTTAGACTTTGAGGAGGAAGTCTTGAGAGCAATAGATTTCTTTTCAACTATCTTTGTTTTGTCTTTCTTTTCTTTCTTTTCATGTTGCTCTAGGCTTAGGAGCACTTGTTCGTGCTCTTGCAGCTTTCCAAACAATGTTGTTAGATCCAAAATTGTGAGGTCATTTGCTTCCTTGGTGGCGGTTACCTTCGGCTGCCATTCCCTGTTAAGACATCTCAAAATTTTGTTAGTAGCAACATCATTGGCCACCGGCCTACCTAGTGAATGCAATCTATTGATGAGATGAGTGAATCTCTTTTGCATGTCCGCAATGGTTTCCCCTTGCTCCATGTAGAAGAGATCAAACTCTTGCGTTAGTGTGTTGATTCTAGCTAGCTTAACATTATTAGTCCCCTCATGGGCGACTTGCAATGAGTCCCACATAGCTTTTGCCGTAAGACAATGAGAAACCCGATAATATTCATAAACTCCTAATGAGGAGATCAAAATATTTTTGGCTTTCCAATCATAGTTGTATTTCTTTTCATCATCATCAGTCCATTGTGCTTCGGGCTTAGGCACAATCTCATTATCGCATTGGTCATAGTTATTTCCATTGGACTATTGAGAATAACATTCCACACTTTTCTATCTATGGAATTAATGTGCACCCGCATATAGTCCTTCCAATAACTGTAATTTTCTCCATTAAAAACGGGAGCTCTATTATAAGCCCCTTTAGGTTCGTTAGCCATTTTCTATCAAAGTTATATTTGAAGCACAGAGTGAACCGGCGCTCCTGATACCACTTGTTAGACGATGGCACGGATCTAGAAGGGGGGTTGAATAGATCCCAATAAAAAAATTAGTCGGCGCTACCAATTAAAAATTGGTTTTAAAAATATTTGATATGCGGAAGCGGCCGTGGAAAAATACCGTCTATAACGAACCGTTATTAGAAGACCAGATATGCGTGTAGCCTTATGGAAATGATAATGAGCAAATAGAATCACCACAATAGTCACACTATTAATTGATTAATATCACTAATTAGTAAGACTAGTTCCAATGCTACACAATGCCAACCAAAAATATGTAAACAATACAAGTGAATTTTGGTGTAGGCAATTTATCAAACACTTGGCGTGCGAGGCACTCCAAGTAAGTTTTGCCTTGAGTAAGTGACTCTAGCTTCCTTGTACAATACACTATTGTACTAGAGTTAAAAACAGTGTTAATCACTTACTCAAACCAATGCTAACTTTGATAAAATTGCTTATACTAAAATTACTCAATTATCAAGCAAATATGAAAGTGATGAAAAATAAAGGAGACAAAGATTTGTTGAGGCAATTCCCCCGCCGTCCTTGCTTCAGGGTACGTCTACCCTCAATTCTAAAACTAGAATTGAGCTCGATATAATATAGATATCACCTGTTGAGTTGAAAGGTTTATACAAGGATAGACAAGCAAAATATACAAATAAAATCTCTAGTTGTTGATGATGCTTTCTCTCCTTGTTCCTTGATTCAAGTTGAATCAAGACCTTCGATTGTTTTGGATAGACCTCCGATTACAGCCCCTTTGTTGAATAACCTTGCGTTCTTCACACCCCAGCCCGGCTGATCTCAAACACCAACAAATCGAACCCGAATCTCTCCTACGCAATTCACTGATTGCCGCTACTAGATTGACCGAACCCACCATTCCTCAATCACCTTTGCTCATCTGAATGTTGTAGAGACCCGAATCTCTCCTACGCAATTCACCGATTGCCGCTACTAGATTGACCGAACCCACCGTTCCTCAATCACCTTTGCTCATCTGAATGTTGTAGAGACGATTCGTACCAAAAACCCCGAAATTTGACGAATCTTGGAGGGCAAAACCTTCAAGGTTTTATTCAAGAAAAACCTGCCCCAAACTCAACCCGAACCGGATTCCCTAATCGACGGCTTCAGACGTTATCACCTTGAACAAGCTACAATACACAACAAGAATTATTGTGTTGTGAAATATTGAGGATGAAGATAATGAGAACTAAGACACCTATTTCATTTTTCTTGTTCTTGTGCAATTGACTCAATGTTTCAATTGTTGTTGAAGAAATGAACCAAACTTCTATTTATAGTAACCCAAAAACCAACAGACATAACAACTTTTCAAACTAAGTGAAAGTCTTCAACGTAGGCAGAAAAAGCAGTGAGCGGTCGACCATAGCAGGACCGTGCGTCGACCCATAGCCTACATTTTTAGACGGATTCAAAATCTCAACAGCATGCGTCGACCATAGGTCAGCGCGCGCCGACCCGTGGGAATTCAACCTTTTCCATGCGTCGACCATTCGTTGACCTCTGGTCGACTCAAAACCTATAATTTTGCAGAAATGCTTATTTTTGTGAATTCTATGCTTCTAGACATAACCAATGATCTACCAAATACATTGGACTCCATATGGCAAGTTTGCTAGACATGATATGCACACAAGAGAGATATGAGAAGTGTGATATGCATTTTGCCTTGTGGTGGTAGAGCCGAAAACCCGATTCTTCTATGATTACGTTTTGACATCATCGAAACACAAGTACTTATGGTATATGAGAATTTGCCCTCACATGCGTGTCATCTTGCTTGCCCTAGCTATGTTTGTCACATCTTCATTAACAGTCTTCAGTTCTTCCTACGGAATAATCTTCCCAGATTCTTTGTCAATCATGGTCCCATCATATTTCTAGGGTACAACTTGAGGATCACTGAAATGAGATGGACTAGGCTTCTGAATAATTATCGGCTTTGGCTGATTCGCTGTAGGAGTAACTGACTTAGATATGTTGAAAACAGGCTTTGCAGAACTTGATCTTGGCGAAGGGAAAACCCTGAGAGGAGTCCGGATCTGAGAAACATTAACAGCCCTATGATTTGGTAAAGGGTTGTTCTTGACATTCAGTTGAGGATCATCAAAGGACAGGATCTTCTTTATCATTAACTCCCTGACAAGGTGCTTAAGAACATAGTAGTTTTCGAGATCGTGGCCAGGCGCACCCTCATGAAATAAACAATGAGCGGCAGCGTTGTATATGGCAGGTAGCGGATTGGGAGGTGGACCCAAAGCTCTGGTAGTAATCAGACCTTGTTGCACTAATGAAGGGTACAAATCGGTAAAAGTCATTGGGATAGGAGGACACTGCTTGTACTGTCTCCTGTTGGGAGCATTCTCACGAGGTGCCTGATTCTTCGGTTGTTGATAAGTAGGAGCATTGGTGTCGCTACTGCAAAAAAAGTGTCGGCAAAGACAGAAGAGTCGCCACCTATCATTATTTATCCCAAAGGAGGGAAAGGAAACGATTAGGAGAAACCTAGCGAAAAGGGATAAGATCGGTCATCGCAACCAAATCTCGGGTTTGGGAGTCGGTTACGCAAGGGGAAGGTATTAGCACCCCTCACGTCCGTTGTACTCAACGAGATCCAAGCTTGTTTTGTTTATCTGACGGGTTGTTTATCTATCTACCTACAAGGTCTGGTCAAAAGAAAAGAAAAAGGACTCGACAGAGCGTCGCTGTTCTGGGCCTACGTATTCCCTCGTGCAATGGGAAAGTCAGAGTCAACGTAGTTCGGCTAACTACGGGCGATGGGGGGAAGGTTGCTCGCCAAGACGTCGCGTCTTCTGCCTACGTATTCTCAACAGGTATGAGAGATCAGAGCGAACACAGTTCCGAATAAAATAGAACACATGTTTGTTCGAAGGTTTTTACCCGAGTAAGGTTAAACTATAGTTTCAAAAGTTAGGGACAACGCCTGTTTGCGGTAGAACCGAAGCTTAACAATACTCTTTTCAACAGAAAAGGTTTTCCTTGAATTAAGACCCCACATGGAAAAAAGAGGTTTGAATGTTTGTTTTTGTCTTTTATGAGAAGAAGTGTTTTTTATGAATGTTTGTAATTCATATCGCACTAGAGACTATGACCTAGGAGTGAATGCGTCGCATGTCACCCAAGGGGTACCACACTAAACATCCTGATTACTGAAAGGAAACCCTCCAATAACCATTTCCTAAGTAGCTTAAGGCTCGTAACATACGATATTCATTATCCTTTATTACGTATTTTGATTTTGTTTGAAGGTGAGAAGAGAGAAGGACTTTACAAGTGAAACTAATTCAGAACCCTACTGTTATCATGCAAAATGGTCCTAATGTTGAGTTTGAAAGGGAATCTATCCTATATGTTATCATGCAAAGGATTCAACCTAAAGCTCTATCATCATTCCCTTAAACAAGGAAATGAGAGCCCTAAGGGAACATGGTAAATGGAAAGCAAAACAAATCTATCAAGCAGATGAAGTATAAAATAACTCGATGCAGATGCAATACAACAAGACAAGCAAGGGAGACAAGCTCAACCTTTAAATGCAAGCAGGAGATGTAAACAGAGATGCACAGAGTAAGCACACAAGCAAAGGGAGACAAACTCAACCTTTAATGCAAACATGTCAAGTATGAAAAGCAGATAAACATCCAAGCAAAGGGAGACAAGATCAACCTTTAATGCAATCATGCACCTAAACAAGAGTATTCTACTCATGCAATTCTATACTAATGCATCCCAACAAGTAGGCAACGAAATCAATTCATCAGGAGAGAGATAAACTAGATGAGCAACAAGGAAATCATCCTAAGGCTACATCAGGTTTAGATGTATATCAACACAAGAGTCCATCCCAGGTTCAAACCTCTCATGGAATGCACAAAATTCCTCCACAGGAGGAATTAGGCTCTCATGAGAAGGATCCTAAGAATGTAGGACAGATGAGAATGGTGGAACCTAGATGTCGGTCTAAGATACCTGGTTAATGTGTATCAACACAGGAGTCCTCAAAGGCTCAGACCTCTCATGGAATGCACAGAGTTCTTCCACAGGAAGAACTAGACTCTCACAAGAGGGATCCCTATGTCATAGGACTAAGGAAGGGATGAGGAGAAACATAATTAAAACCAAAGGGAATTCACCATGTTCAATGTGCATCAGCACAAGAGTCCATCAAAGGCTCAAACTTCTCATAGAATGCACAGAGTTCTTCCACAGGAAGAACTAGGCTCTCACAAGAAGGATCCTGAGAATGTAGGACAGGAAGGAGAAAATGTGTACAAAGTACTTGAGTCCTCAAGGCTCAACTCCTTATGGAATGCACAGAATTCCTCCACAGGAGGAATTAGGCTCTCACAAGAAGGACCCAAACATCACAGGACTGGGAAAGAAGAAAGGAGGATGAGGATATGGGAAGCAAAGTAAGGTCCACAGGAGCTTACTATGGCACTCAACAACTCTCATCACATTCAAAGTCCTCAATGGTTAGAACTTCTTTATGGAATGCACAGAATTCCTCCACAGGAGGAATTAGGCTCTCACAAGAAGGATCCAAATGTCATAGGACTTGGAAAGACTATGGAAAAGGTCCTAAAAGGAACCTAGGTTAGGAACTAGTTAGGAGTATGATAAAGACTTGCAATTTAACCTACAAAGGCTTCAACCTATGTACTGTGGGATCATGTAAGGATTGGGAGCCTAAAGATTGCAAAAAGATCACTTCTAAGGCAAAACTAGGTGAAGGTTCTAAGGGGAAACACACTAACATCAGCCAGGATGTAAAATCTAGGAAAAATAGGAAAACAACCCTAAAAATCCTAATATAATTACTAAGGGGTCCTTTAGATGTTAGGAATCTATGGTTAAAATTTGAGGTCAAGATTCCAAGCCTAAGGGTGCTAACAGAATGCAAAACCATAAAGTGTGCTATGAGTAAAGCAAAGGGAAAGGGTGCTAAAGATCTACTCTAAAACCTATCCAAACAGCCTCTAAAAATCAGAACAAAAATATTACAATATCACACAATTTATCTAGAATCAGCATGCAAAATATTAGACATTTATTTGATGTATTGAACAAGAGGGAAAATCAAGAAGATGAACATGTCAATTCTCATTTATTAAATGCACATAACATGAAAAATGCAATATTAAATGAAAAAGAAATGGAAAACCAAAATAAAAAATATGACAAATTTCTACACATGCCAAGGTACACTAACATATTTTTCCATGATTTATTAAGGCATTTATCATTTTTAAAAGAATTAATATGGAACAGAAAATAAAATGGAAATAAAATGAAAAAGAAAAAGAAATGGAAAATGCCTGGGGTGTATTAAGCAATCCATTCATGTGTGATTTCTATTGGGCTTGGTAAGGGGGGTGGGGAAAGCAAAAATGAGTCCAAGTCCATCAGCTTTTAGTGAAATGCATAGTTTCATGTGGCTTGTGTGTTATTCCGTCAATGAAGGCACACATTATGTCTTAATCCAAACCATTCAATGCTTAAGTCATCTGATCCAATGAATATCATGAGGCCACGTGGTAAATGAGTTCCATTCAAACTAAAATTAAGACACGATCGTTGGATGAAGGGAAAAGTATTAAGATCCAATGACCATTATGCAAACTGGGATTTTAAACTTGGAATGGAGGGGAAATGTTCAGGCGGTGGCCGGAGAAGACTCCGGTCGTCTTCTCCGATGGAGTTGTACAGTGACAGTCATGAAACTTCATCAAAACTAAAGATTTATGGTACCGATCAACTCGCCTCTCTTCCTAGATTACAGATATCACGTTCTTTCTCATTTTTAACCTAAAATCAACTCAAACCGAAGGCTACAAGAATTGGTGCTCTGTTGAAAATTGTTGTAATCAAGCCTAATAATTATCCTAAATCCATATGCACCTATCAAGGATCCTAACCACATACATATCAGATGCTAACTCATCCATAATTGAGTGTATGATTGAAAGAAAGAAAGTTGTTTTGGAGCTTGCCCAGAGAGGTGATTTGGTGATGATTCTTGCTCAATTCAATCCAGAAACCTTCAATGGAACCTCCCAAAGCTTTCTTGATCTTCAATTTGCCTTGAATGCTCTTGATTCTTGAAATTCGATTTCCACTTTCTTCCTCTTTCCTCTAACTGTTTCTAACTGATTTCTGCACCAAACTTCATCAATCTTCTCATGGAATCAATCCAGAGTTTATATAGAATCAATCTGGAATGGATTTGAAGCCCAATTGTGGTTGGTTTGGCCCAATCCAAAACTCACTTTCTTTCACTTTGAAGCTTGTCCATGTGCATGAAAATAGAGCCAAAACTCTTGCTCATTGCTTCAATTCAATTGCTAGTAATGTGGTGAACATGAATGGATGGGATTATCTCCTTGTTTTTGATTAATGGTGGATGGTGATTATGTTTCTTCAAGTTTAAGTAACATGAAAAATGGTGTATTTTGTAACGCCCCGATTCGGAATTCCCATTAATTGTTGAGTCTTTTAATTTATTTAATTGATGTTTGTTTAAATTGAGAAATTATATATTGTTATTATGTGGTGTTTGCTTATTTTATCTATTTTTACCGATTCGGAGAGTTTTCGGGGAATTAGAGTAAAAAGGGCATTTTAGACATTTAGCACTTAGTGTGAGAATTGATTGGTTAGTGTTGGAAAGAATTTGAGAGGAAAGAAATAGAGATGAAAATAGAATAAGAGAGGAAAAGGAAGAAAGATAGTAACATAAGAAGAAAAACAAGAGAAAGAAAAGAGGAGAAGAGAAAGAGAAGAGAAAGTGGAGAGGAAAACCTAGAATCATCAAGGAATCATCACCAAAGCTTGCAATCGATCGGTAAGGGTGTGAAACTCCATCATCTCTTTAATGTGTATGATTGTATGTGTATGTGTGTGGATTTTGTAGAGTTTCTACTCTTTTTCCACTTAGGTTAGAAGTTGGTTTTGTGAGTAGAATAAGGTTTCAATCGGTTAGAAATCGGATTAGACGATGTAGTTTAGTCGGGTGATGGTTGGGTTGTGCTACTGTGACTGGTTTGGATTTAATCGGTTGGTTGTGTGGAGTTTGGGCTTTGAGACAGCCATGGAAGTTCTGTCTTCGCAAGTTCGCCAGGCGAATGGCAGCGAAGCTTCGCCAGGCGAAGCCCAGCGAGCTGTAGCGAAGCAAGTCAGAAGCTAATACCCTGTATTCGCTGGCAAGTTCGCCAGGCGAGGTGAGTTGGCGAAGGTTCGCCAGGCGAGTGGGTAGCGAGCCTCAGCGAGTAATTCCAGAATTACTCCCAGTGGACTTCGCTGGGGAGTTCGCCAGGCGAAGGCCAGCGAGCATTCGCTGCGTGGCTTCGCCAGGCGAAGGTTGGCGAACCTGGCAGTGTTATTTGTTTTGCTGTTTGTTCATGGCATGATGTTTGGTTGATTCATTTATGATTAATGCCTATATGAACGATTGATGTGTGAACTGTTTCAACATGTTGTGCTGTGGGTGGCCGAAAGGCGTGAATCCTAGATTGTAGAGTAAATGATAAATCTTGAATATTTGATAATCTTGTGTATTTGCTCGAATTGAATAGAAATGCATTGATAGGCTGATATGTGTGTAAACCATGTGTGGAATGGTGTATAATGTGAATGCATGATAGATATATGCTATGTATATGATAAATGCAATGAATATGTTTGTGAGCATAGTATGCATTTTGTGTCGATTGATCCCTCGGAGGATTTGCAGAACCTCGTATGATACGATGGTTATATTAGATTCCTTGGAGAATCGGTTGCATTGTGTGATTCCTCGGAGAATCAGTCATATCATGTAATCCCGTGGAGGATTGGTTAGAGTATTTGATTCCGTGGAGAATCTGCTGAGTACTTGATCCCGTGGAGGATCTGCTGAATATTCGATTCCGTGGAGAATCTGATGAATATTTGATTCCGTGGAGAATCTGCTGAGTACTTGATCCCGTGGAGGGTCTGCTGAATACTCGATTCCTTAGGGAATTTGTTGAATGAGTCGGTACCGCATTTGCATCTGCATAGAGTCGTGTGTCGGTCTCTATGAGTTGCATGAGTCATCTGTGTATGATGCATTGGTTGTGTGAATATAACTGTGTATGTTATATGTGATTGTTTGGAGGAAAATATAGTGAATGTTCATGTGTATGTGTAGAGACATGATTATTTGTATATGCTTAATGTGGTGAGAACATAATTTGAGTATAACTTGTACAAATGTGAGTATATGTATATATACAATTTTATGCATTAACTGTTATGATGTTGTTTCTCACCCTTCTGCTGTTTTATGATGCTCTATGAGGCATTGCAGAGTAGGAAGCTGGAGATCTTTTTGTGAAGCGATGTCCTCATTCTTTTTGGTCAATGGCTCTGATATGTAACATCTGGGTAGTTAGGAAGTCTTTGACTCGTTTGGAGTTACTTTTGTTTTGATTCTTTTGTGATACATATGTGTATGTATCTGCTGTGGTTATGTTGTAAAGCATGAATTAACTGATGGTTGTATATACTTTTATGAATGAGATCGATTCAATATTTGGATGTTTCCGCTTTATTCTAAATATTGAGATGTGGGTTACCCATTGTTGCATATCTATTTTGAGCAGGTATCGTTTGTGTTTAATTTCATGATAATGTGAAGCGCCTCTTATATACCATGTTTTAATTAAACTCTGATGAAATAAATTTTCTAAGTGCCTAATTGATTTATTTAATTAATTTGGGGGTATAGAAAGGGGGTGTTACATTAAGTGGTATCAGAGCCAGTGTTGAGTCAGTCGTGTCTGTCTTGTTGTTGTGTTGGTTGAACGGTTGTTTAACCTTGTTGTTATTTTTGGGAATCCTCAGAATATGGCAGGTTGTAATGACAATGCTATGGCAGCAGCGTTAGAGGCTATGGCCAGAGCTGTGCAGGGTGCACCTAACGTGAATGCGAATGATGAGTTCAGGAAGAACCAACCACCGGTGTTTAAAGGGAGATTTGATCCGGATGGTGCTCAGATATGGTTAAAGGAAATTGAGAGAATTTTTAGGGTGATGGATTGTGCTGAAGGGAATAAGGTGAGACTAGGGACTCACATGCTGAGAGAAGAGGCCGATGACTGGTGGGTCAGCATGAGGCAAGTTCTTGAGGTCGACGACGAGGAGATTACGTGGGATTTATTTCGTGCTGAGTTTCTAAGGAAGTATTATCCCGAAAGTGTTAAAGGGAAGAGAGAAATGGAATTTCTGGAGTTGAAACAAGGTAATATGTCGGTGGTGGACTACACCGCTAAGTTTACTGAGTTAGTGAAGTTTCACCCTCACTATGATGCGGTTACGGCGGAATTTTCCAAATGTATCAAGTATGAGAATGGCTTGCGTCCGGAGATAAAGCAAGCGGTGGGTTATCAAAGGATACGAAGATTTTCGGATTTGACTGAGTGTTGTAGAATTTATGAAGAAGATAGTAGAGCTCGTTCTACTCATTATAAGGGTTTGAGCGAGAGGAGAGGGAAGCAACAAGTGCGAAGCGGACCTTATGTGACGCCTGCTGAGAAGGGCAAACATAAGGGAAACTTTGATAGGAGACCCGGAGGAGGTTCCGGTGCGATCAAATGTTTTAAGTGTGGCGTGATGGGCCACAAGTCTTATGATTGTGGAAAGTTCAAGGCGAAGTGTTCCAACTGTGGACTCTTTGGTCATGATGCAGCAGAGTGTAGAAAGAATGCTGTGAAGTGTTTTAATTGTGGCGAGGTGGGTCACATTAGCCCGAATTGTACCAAACCGAAGCAAGCTCCGGCGGGCGGAAAAGTATTCGCATTAGCAGGTTCAGACGCCACTAATGCGGCAGATCGTTTGATTAAAGGTACATGCTTTATTAATGATATGCCTTTAGTTGCTATTATTGATACTGGAGCGACTCACTCGTTCATTTCTCTTGCGTGTGCTAAGCGGTTGGATTTGTGTATGGTTTCTTTGAGTAGTGGTATGGTTATTGGGACTCCCGCTTCGGGGTCGGTAACTACTTCTTTGGTGTGTGCAAGTTGTCCTTTGACCATGTATGGTAAGAACTTCGTTATGGATTTAGTGTGTTTGCCGTTGGAAGGTTTGGACGTAATCTTGGGTATGAATTGGTTGCAATTTAATAGAGTTCATTTGGATTGCTATCACAAGTTAGTAAGGTTTCCTTCTTTGGAAGATGGTGAAAACGAGAGTTTTCTTTCCACTAAAGAGTTGAAGAAACTTTTAGCGGACGAAGCTCAGTTGTTTGGTTTGTTTGCATCGTTGTCGGTGGAGAGCAAAGTTGAGCTCGACGTGTTTCCTGTGGTTTGTGAATTTCCCGAAGTGTTTCCGGAGGATGTTGCGGATGTGCCGCCAAAGAGAGAGGTTGAATTTTCTATTGATCTAGTTTCAGGTACTAGACCGATTTCGATGGCCCCGTATCGGATGTCGGCATCGGAGTTAGTGGAATTGAAGAAGCAGTTGAATGATTTGTTGGATAAGAGATTTGTAAGACCAAGTGTTTCTCCTTGGGGTGCGCCGGTATTGTTGGTAAAGAAGAAAGATGGTAGTATGCGATTGTGTATTGATTATCGGCAGTTGAATAAGGTGACAATTAAGAACAAGTATCCGCTTCCAAGAATTGATGATCTGATGGATCAATTGGTTGGAGCCCGTGTTTTTAGTAAGATTGATTTAAGATCCGGTTATCACCAGATTCGGGTTAAGGAAGAAGATATTTCGAAGACGGCTTTTAGAACACGATATGGTCACTACGAGTATACGGTGATGCCATTCGGAGTTTCTAATGCGCCGGGTGTTTTCATGGAGTATATGAACCGTATCTTCCACGAGCAGTTGGATCGTTTTGTGGTGGTGTTTATCGATGACATTTTGATTTATTCTAAGTCTCGAGAGGAACACGAAGAACATTTAAGGATTGTGTTGCGGATTTTGAAAGAGAAGAAGTTGTATGCAAAGTTGTCTAAGTGTGAGTTTTGGTTGTCGGAGGTGAGTTTTCTTGGACATATTATTTCCGGCAATGGTATTAGTGTGGATCCATCCAAGATCGATGCGGTAATGCAATGGGAGACTCCAAGATCGGTTACGGAAATTCGAAGCTTTTTGGGCTTGGCCGGTTACTACCGGAGGTTTATCGAAGGATTTTCAAGGTTAGCACTTCCGTTAACGCAGTTGACTTGTAAAGGAAAGGCTTTTATTTGGGATGTTAATTGTGAAGAGAGTTTCATGGAATTAAAGAGAAGGTTAACGACAGCGCCAGTTTTGATTTTGCCGAATCCTACGGAACCTTTTGTGGTTTACTGCGATGCTTCTTTGTCAGGATTGGGTGGTGTATTAATGCAAGATGGGAAGGTCGTGGCGTATGCTTCTAGGCAGTTGAGAGTGCATGAAAAGAATTACCCTACTCATGATTTGGAGTTAGCGGCCGTGGTGTTCGTTTTGAAAATTTGGAGGCACTATCTTTATGGTGCAAGATTTGAAGTTTTTAGCGATCACAAGAGTTTGAAGTATTTGTTTGATCAAAAGGAATTGAATATGAGGCAAAGGAGATGGCTAGAACTTTTGAAGGACTATGATTTTGGTTTAAATTATCATCCGGGTAAGGCGAATGTGGTAGCCGATGCCTTAAGTCGGAAGTCGTTGCACGTGTCTACTTTGATGGTTAGAGAGTGGGAACTCTTGGAGAACTTTAGAGATTTGAGTTTGGTTTGTGAGTTAACACCGAGTAGTGTGAAACTTGGTATGTTGCATGTCACGAATGATTTCCTTACTACAGTGTGTGAAAAGCAAAAGTTGGATTTGAAATTTGTGGATTTGATGACGAATGGAAATGAAGATTTCAACGTTGATGAATTAGGAGTTTTGAGGTTTCGAGGTCGTATTTGTATTCCCGATGACGCGGATTTGAAAAAGATGATATTGGAAGAGGGACATCGGAGTAACTTAAGTATTCATCCGGGAGCGAATAAGATGTATCAGGATTTGAAGAAGATCTTTTGGTGGTCTGGATTGAAAAGCGATGTTGCTCGTTTTGTGTACTCGTGTTTGACTTGTCAGAAGTCTAAGGTGGAGCATCAGAAGCCTAGTGGATTGATGCAACCGTTGGATATTCCGGAATGGAAATGGGATAGTATATCGATGGATTTTGTTACGGGATTGCCGAATACGCAAAGAGGACATAATGCTATTTGGGTGATTGTTGATAGGCTTACTAAATCGGCTCATTTTATTCCGATTGATATTACTTATTCTTTGGAAAGGTTGGCCGAGATTTATGTTGGCACTATTGTGAAGCTTCATGGAGTTCCTAAGAGTATTGTGTCGGATAGAGATCCTAGATTTACTTCAAGATTTTGGGAGAGTTTGCAAGGTGCCTTGGGTTCTAAGTTGAGATTGAGTTCAGCATATCATCCGCAAACGGATGGTCAAACCGAGAGGACGATTCAATCGTTAGAAGATCTGTTGCGTGCTTGTGTGCTTGAACAAGGTGGTGCGTGGGACGGTTATTTAGCGTTGATTGAGTTCACCTATAATAACAGTTTCCATTCGAGTATCGGTATGGCGCCATTTGAGGCTTTATATGGTCGGAGATGTCGAACACCTCTGTGTTGGCATGAGACAGGTGAAAAGTCGGTAGTTGGTCCTGAAATGGTACAGCAAACGACGGAAAAGGTGAAATTTATTCGGGAAAAGATGAAAGCTTCTCAGAATAGACAGAAAAGTTATCATGATAAAAGGAGAAAGGATCTCGAGTTTCAAGAGGGCGACCATGTGTTTTTGAGAGTTACACCAGTTACGGGTGTGGGTCGTGCCTTGAAGTCAAGAAAGTTGACTTCTCGTTTTATTGGTCCGTATCAGATTGTCGCACGAGTTGGTGCTGTGGCTTATCGTGTGGCGTTGCCTCCGACTCTTTCGAATTTGCATGATGTATTCCATGTCTCGCAACTTCGGAAGTATGTTCCGGATCCGTCACATGTTATTCCAATGGATGAAGTGGAAGTAAGAGATAACCTTACAGTTGAAGTTTTACCGGTTAGTATTTTGGACCGTGAAGTTAAGAAACTAAGAGGCAAGGATATTGCGCTTGTGAAAGTGTCCTGGGGAGGTGCCGCGGAAGGCAACATGACTTGGGAATTGGAGAGCAAGGTGCGAGAATCGCATCCAGAGTTGTTTGAATCAGGTGATATTTTCGAGGACGAAAATTTCTAAAGTGGGGGAGAGTTGTAACGCCCCGATTCGGAATTCCCATTAATTGTTGAGTCTTTTAATTTATTTAATTGATGTTTGTTTAAATTGAGAAATTATATATTGTTATTATGTGGTGTTTGCTTATTTTATCTATTTTTACCGATTCGGAGAGTTTTCGGGGAATTAGAGTAAAAAGGGCATTTTAGACATTTAGCACTTAGTGTGAGAATTGATTGGTTAGTGTTGGAAAGAATTTGAGAGGAAAGAAATAGAGATGAAAATAGAATAAGAGAGGAAAAGGAAGAAAGATAGTAACATAAGAAGAAAAACAAGAGAAAGAAAAGAGGAGAAGAGAAAGAGAAGAGAAAGTGGAGAGGAAAACCTAGAATCATCAAGGAATCATCACCAAAGCTTGCAATCGATCGGTAAGGGTGTGAAACTCCATCATCTCTTTAATGTGTATGATTGTATGTGTATGTGTGTGGATTTTGTAGAGTTTCTACTCTTTTTCCACTTAGGTTAGAAGTTGGTTTTGTGAGTAGAATAAGGTTTCAATCGGTTAGAAATCGGATTAGACGATGTAGTTTAGTCGGGTGATGGTTGGGTTGTGCTACTGTGACTGGTTTGGATTTAATCGGTTGGTTGTGTGGAGTTTGGGCTTTGAGACAGCCATGGAAGTTCTGTCTTCGCAAGTTCGCCAGGCGAATGGCAGCGAAGCTTCGCCAGGCGAAGCCCAGCGAGCTGTAGCGAAGCAAGTCAGAAGCTAATACCCTGTATTCGCTGGCAAGTTCGCCAGGCGAGGTGAGTTGGCGAAGGTTCGCCAGGCGAGTGGGTAGCGAGCCTCAGCGAGTAATTCCAGAATTACTCCCAGTGGACTTCGCTGGGGAGTTCGCCAGGCGAAGGCCAGCGAGCATTCGCTGCGTGGCTTCGCCAGGCGAAGGTTGGCGAACCTGGCAGTGTTATTTGTTTTGCTGTTTGTTCATGGCATGATGTTTGGTTGATTCATTTATGATTAATGCCTATATGAACGATTGATGTGTGAACTGTTTCAACATGTTGTGCTGTGGGTGGCCGAAAGGCGTGAATCCTAGATTGTAGAGTAAATGATAAATCTTGAATATTTGATAATCTTGTGTATTTGCTCGAATTGAATAGAAATGCATTGATAGGCTGATATGTGTGTAAACCATGTGTGGAATGGTGTATAATGTGAATGCATGATAGATATATGCTATGTTAATGATAAATGCAATGAATATGTTTGTGAGCATAGTATGCATTTTGTGTCGATTGATCCCTCGGAGGATTTGCAGAACCTCGTATGATACGATGGTTATATTAGATTCCTTGGAGAATCGGTTGCATTGTGTGATTCCTCGGAGAATCAGTCATATCATGTAATCCCGTGGAGGATTGGTTAGAGTATTTGATTCCGTGGAGAATCTGCTGAGTACTTGATCCCGTGGAGGATCTGCTGAATATTCGATTCCGTGGAGAATCTGATGAATATTTGATTCCGTGGAGAATCTGCTGAGTACTTGATCCCGTGGAGGGTCTGCTGAATACTCGATTCCTTAGGGAATTTGTTGAATGAGTCGGTACCGCATTTGCATCTGCATAGAGTCGTGTGTCGGTCTCTATGAGTTGCATGAGTCATCTGTGTATGATGCATTGGTTGTGTGAATATAACTGTGTATGTTATATGTGATTGTTTGGAGGAAAATATAGTGAATGTTCATGTGTATGTGTAGAGACATGATTATTTGTATATGCTTAATGTGGTGAGAACATAATTTGAGTATAACTTGTACAAATGTGAGTATATGTATATATACAATTTTATGCATTAACTGTTATGATGTTGTTTCTCACCCTTCTGCTGTTTTATGATGCTCTATGAGGCATTGCAGAGTAGGAAGCTGGAGATCTTTTTGTGAAGCGATGTCCTCATTCTTTTTGGTCAATGGCTCTGATATGTAACATCTGGGTAGTTAGGAAGTCTTTGACTCGTTTGGAGTTACTTTTGTTTTGATTCTTTTGTGATACATATGTGTATGTATCTGCTGTGGTTATGTTGTAAAGCATGAATTAACTGATGGTTGTATATACTTTTATGAATGAGATCGATTCAATATTTGGATGTTTCCGCTTTATTCTAAATATTGAGATGTGGGTTACCCATTGTTGTATATCTATTTTGAGCAGGTATCGTTTGTGTTTAATTTCATGATAATGTGATGCGCCTCTTATATACCATGTTTTAATTAAACTCTGATGAAATAAATTTTCTAAGTGCCTAATTGATTTATTTAATTAATTTGGGGGTATAGAAAGGGGGTGTTACATATTTTATGGCTCAATTTTCAAATCCATGAATGTCAGTGTTCTTGAAATGTGAAGTGTGCTCAAAATATGCACAAATATGTTTTGAAATGGTGCATTATGAATTAATTTAGATTTTTGACTTTTAATGGCCTTTAAAGCTCCTTCCATGAAAATTTCTTCAACCAATCTTCAATCCAATCTATATCAATGGATCCTTGGTGTTTGATTAATAAAATAACCCCATTTTAAGCAACTTTTAAGTTGGACAAATTTGCATTTGAGGTATGCAAAGTGGTGAAATGGACCTATAACCAAAAGTGACTTATAATCCAAGTTTCCCAAAATACCCTTGCCTTGCAAGCCTCATATCTTGAGTTCTACAAATCCAAATGAAGACTTATAGGACTCTTTTGAAAGCTAAGATCATAAGGAACAACTTTCATGTTCGGGTCAAGGATAGGTGAGACCTCCTTCTAGCTCAAAAATGGCATGGAAGTTGGTTGACTTTCAAGTACCAAAATCACATTCATTTGATGACCTGTAACTTGTCTGCTTCATAACCTGAGTTCTGCAAATCCAATCAAGGACTTATAGTACTCAAAAGAAAGCTAAGAACATGCTCTACAAGTCTCATGTTGATATCAAGATTAGATGAAACTTGTATCTTGAGTTATGTGGTCTTGAAGTTAGGCACTAAACCAGGGGATTTTACACTGTCAAGCTTAGAAACCCTAGCCTAGGAACTTCTCACACTCTTGAATATTGATGAATTGATCTTGAAATGATATATGATATGTCTCAACACAACCTTCCATGATCATAGTTGCTTGGAATTGAGTCTCAATCTCCTCCAATTTCACAGTTGACTGAGGGTTGCCCAGGTGAAAACCCTAATTGCACCACCTTTGGCTGTGGCCTCTTGTACTTTGAATAATGGCTTGTCCAAGCTCCACAATGAATCTCAAGAAATACCGTGAGATCTCCCAATAATTTACACCCACATCCATGTACTTGCAATCCTCTGATGATTTCCCATGACCTTCAAGTTAAGAGATATGCACATTTGTGTCCACCTTCAACTCTTTGACTTTTCTGGTGGTGATAAGCTCTTGAATAGCTTGCATACAACCTCTTGATTAGGCTTAGACCTTGATAACCTCTTCTTGATGAGCACATCTCTTGATCCCCTGCATCAATGACAATGCAATGCATATGGTAATGCTACAATTAATGCAATGAACATAAGCTAGGTAAAGAAATAGGTTGGGCAAATTTTGGGGTGCAACAGCTGCCCCTATTCAAACGACTTGGGCCTGACTGGGTGAAAGCGAACGGCTTTCAGACAATCAAGGTAAAAGACAGTTGAATACCAACGAACCCAGAAATTTGTCAACCGCAGACATAAACTGCAAAACAATTAGTAAAACTCTCCGGAGAAAATTTGAACATGATGAACGTCTCGAACACTCTGTTGGGAAAAAAGAGAATTAATCCAGTAACTCTGTTGAGGAAATATTTGATAAAACTGGTGTCGTGACCCGAATACCACGTGGGCTGAAGGGTAGCATGTCAAATGGTCAGAATCTGGATATTCAATGAACACGACGAATTAATGAAACCTGTCGGACCCTAGATACTCAATGAAACGAGGAATACATCATCAATTTGAATTGGCCGGAGTATGAACACTCAATGAGATAAACTGGAACAAACCGGAGCCTACACACTCACGCGATAAACGAGCGAAACCAACCGGAGTCAAGACACTCACGCGATAAATGGCGAACAAAGGAACCGGAGCCAAGACACTCAACGCGATAAACGAACGAAATGAACTGGAGCCAAGACACTCACACGATAAACGAATGAACAAATGGGAGCCAAGATACTCACGCGATAAACGAACGAACAAACCGGAGCCAAGACACTCACACAATAAATGAACGAACAAATGAACCGGAGCCAAGACACTCAACGCGGTAAAGGAACAAAACGAACCGGAGCCAAGACACTCACGCGATAAACGAACAAACAAACCGGAGCCAAGATACTCACGCGATAAACGAACGAACAAACAAACCGGAGCCAAGACACTCAACGCGATAAACGAACGAACAAACCAAAGCCAAGACACTCACGCGATAGAAATCAGAGTCGGGGTACTCAATGGAGAAAATTCAGAGGCGGAACACTCAATGAAACAAGGTCAGAGGTAGAACACTCAATGAAACAAATCAGAGGCGGAACCCTCAATGAAACAAATCCTTACTGGGGATTTACCAGAATCTGGAAATTCAACGGCCAGGAGGAATACGTCATGAACTGAACACTCACCGGAATATAACTATTCAATGGAGCAGAAGTACCATCACAACGTTCATCAGGATTAGTATACCTAAACCGGAGTCTGGACACTTCCCAGGTAAAGCACAATGACATACTTTGAAAAATTCACCGGAATCTGGATATTCATCGGAGAAGTTAGGGCCTGAACACTCAACGGAGAAGTCGGAGCTTGAAGATCACCTGTAGGAGATAGCAATTACCTGAAACCAGAAAGGTAACAATCTAGCTCATGTTTCAAGATGCAGATGTTTGAAAATGGCGTAATGCTCCATACGAAATGGAAATGCTACGCATTTGGGTAGATGCTATGCACAATGCAAATGCAAAGAAACGACTCCAACAAAATAAATGCTGGAGAGACGAAGCCAACTCCGCTGGGGAAAAAAATAATCCTGCTAGGAATAGCTTACACATGCCAACGACGATTGGACTTATGCTGAGGATCGAAACCTGACCGGCTAACTCAGCTGGGGAAAATTCCATGAACGACTGATGGAAGGAAATCTTGATCTCAACATGAGACTTGTAGAGCATGTTCTTAGATTTCTTTTGAGTACTAGAAGTCCTTGATTGGATTTGTAGAATTCAAGTTATGAAGTAGACAAGTTACATGTCATCAGATGAATGTGATTTTGGTACTTGAAAGTCAACCAACTTCCATGCCATTTTTGAGCTAGAAGGAGGTCTCACCTATCCTTGACCCAAACATGAAAGTTGTTCCTTATGATCTTAGCTTTCCAAATAGTCCTATAAGTCTTAATTTGGATTTGTAGAAATCAAGATATGAAGCTTGCAAGGCAAGGGTATTTCGGGAAACTTGGATTATAAGTCACTTTTGGTTATAGGTCCATTTCACCACTTTACATACCTCAAATGCAAATTTGTCCAACTTGAAAGTTGCTCAAAATGGGGTTATTTGCTGAATCAAACACCAAGGATCCATTAATATGGATTGGATTGAAGATTGGTTGAAGAAATTTTCATGGAAGGAGCTTTAAAGGCCATTAAAAGTCAAAAATACAAATTAAGTCATGATGCATCATTTCAAGACATATTTGTACATATTTTGAGAACACTTCACATTTCAAGAACAATGGCATTCATGGATTTGAAAATTGAGCCATAAAAATACACCATTTTTCATGTTACTTAAACTTGAAGAAACATAATCAACATCCATCATTAATCAAAAACAAGGAGATAATCCCATCCATTCATGTTCACCACATTACCAGCAATTGAATTGAAGCAATTGTTAGACTATGGCACGGATCTAGAAGGGGGGGTTGAATAGATCCCAATTAAAATTTGAGTCGGTGCTACCAATTAAAAAATTGGTTTTGAAAATTTGTTCTAAGTGCGAAAGTGGCCGAGGAAAATATAGTCTAAAACGAACGGTTATTGGAAAACCGGATATGCATTAAGCCTTTGGATTAATGACAATATGGAAAAGAGAATCACAACACTATCACACTTATCAATGATCTAATTCACTTATTAGGATTCCTAGTTCCAATGATTTAAAGAGCTAACCAAAACTAGATACACAAATAAGATAATTTTGGTTTAGGCAATTTGTCGAACACTTGGCGTGCAAAAACACTCCAAGTGATATTTATGTTGAGTAAGTGATTCCAACTAGCCTAGTACAATGTCTTATTGTAATTGGATTCAAAAACAGAGTTTCAACCTCTTACTCAATTGATATCACAGTTTGACAATAATGCTTATACAAAAATCACTTATTTTTAAGCTAAAACGAAAATGCTGAAAAATAGAGAAGTCAAGTATTTGGTGAGGCAATTCCCCCATCGTCCTCGCTTCGGGGTACGTCTGCCCTCAATTCTAAAACTTGAATTGAGATAGATTTAATAGATATCACCTGTTGAATGTAACAGTTTATACAAGGATTGAACAGAAAAAATACAACAGAATTCTCAAGACGTTGAATGTTGCTTCAACTCCTTGCCCCTTGATTCAAGATGAATCAAGTCCTCCGATCGTTGTTGATAGACCTTCGATTCTAGCCACCTTATTGAATAACCCTTAGTTCTTCAAACCTTCGGCCCGACTGATCTCAACTACAACGAATCGAACCCGAGATCTTCCCCTCAATATCACTGAATCCGCTACTAGACTGTTGAAGAACACCTCTTCACAATCACCTTCGCTCAGCTGACCCTTGATGAAGAATCTCGTCCAAAAACCCCCAAAATTCAAACCAATCTTGGAGGATAAAACCCTAACAGTTTTATTCAAGAAAGAACCTGTCACAAGCTTCAACCCGAACTAGATTACCCAATCTAAGCTTCGAACCTTATCACCTTTAATCACTCACAATGCACTTCAAAAATGGTTGTGTGTAATTGATGTGTTGTGAGATGTTGAAGATGAAGATGATGAATCTTGGACACCTATTTCACTCTTTCTTATTCTTGAACACATGAATCAGTTTTTATCAAATGTTTCTTGACATAAGTGGTTGAACTTGTATATATAGTACCAAACCAACCAAAGACATAAAAACTTTTCAAATAATAGTGGGAATCATTTAAAAACTGCATTTCCGCGCGAACGGTCGACCACAACAGGTCTGTGCGTCGATGCATAGCCTGCACTTTTTGGAAATCTGCAAAATGTATCAATATGCGTCGACCATACAGTCGGCGTGCGCTGACCCGTTGAAGAGTAATTTCTTCATGCGCCGACCCTGCGGTCGACTCAAACCTTCATGCGCTGACCAGTGGAAAAACATACTGATGTATGCGCCGACCCTATGGTCGACTCATACCCTACAAACCTGCAAAAACTAAAATTCTTGTGGTTTTTCATGCCTTTTGTCACGACCACATTTTATCTATACATGTTATATTAATTATAACAGTTTTTAGACAAATGTAAAAGGATATGGTAGGTGATACGTTGCATTTGTTTGGTAGAGGTGGAATTTACAATTGCCAATTCATCCATGGTTGTAATTCGTCATCATCGAAACCTATATCAAGTGATGTCTTGCAAAGTCGTGTGGTGTGTGGCGATTTTCCTTCACATTCTCCCCCTTTTTGATGATGACAACCTGTATACAACCAAAACAACCAAAAACACAACAATATGCAATGTATACACAAACTCCCCCTTTCTTTTGTAATTTGAGGCTGCAAAACAAACAACCATTAACTGTTGTGAACATCCTGGCTTGGCTTTGGTACTTGCTACATGTTCTTCTCCCCCTTTGACAACATCAAAAAGAGAAAGAGAACTAGTCAATTAACAAAAACATACAGTATGTGATAGCTAGTCAATTACCAAACTTCACACATAAGAGTGATAATGAACAAAAAACTGGAATTTATAGATAACAAAGTGAATACATGCAAATGGGCTAAATATTCAAACAAACACAACACAAAATAACAGAAAATACACAGTGAAAACATGCAGCTATGTAACTAATATCCCCGGCCCCGACCTCGGCCCCTCCCCCAGTATGCAACATCTGGATTGCAGTGAGGATCCGAGAAGTCCACAAATGCTTCCACAGACATATTGAGGTGATGGAGACTGTCAGTGAGTTCCATGTCTTACCTCTCACTGGATGCAACGAGAGCTTCAAAGCGGGCATCCATCCTAGTTGGAAATGAATTTAACCGTTCATTTTGAGTACGAAGCTCAGCTCAGATCTATTCCATCCGCGTATCTTGACTCCTCATAAAGGTCTGTTGATCTAACTGCATGGACTGCAACATATTAAGGATTTCAGAGTTGTCCGATGGTGGGGGAGATGATGAGTACTGAGGAGGTTGATGATCTTGAGGGTAGCCATGGTATGGATCATAGAATCTACCCAGGGTGGTCCAGCCTGTGTACTGCCACTCACCCCATCCCTGATTTGTGTAACCTTCTTCTTGTTCTTCAGATGGAGCTGAGTGCTGGAGCCAATCAGTATTTGGAGCCTCATGTTGGTCCGACGATTGAAAATGGTCTTGCGTCTCGTATACGGGTTCTTGTACCTCTTCCGCTGCATTTTCTTCTTCATCTTCCTGTTCATCTTGTTCGTCGCCTTCCTGTTCAGAACTTTCATCAGGGTCGTGAGCCACCCGAGGAATGTTTGCTCGACGGACAAACTTGTATGTTTGTCGTTCATCACACCAAAAATATCCCATCATGGAGAAGGTTTTAGTGCTGAATTCTTTGTCAGAGGATACTGAAACACAGGGAAACGATGGATATACAACATTTACTGTGGTGAGAACCTCCGAAATAAACGACCCATAAGCTAGAGCAGTTCCTCTGCCTGAATCTCTCAAAGCAAAAATCCTGCTTGCAATATAATATGGCCAGTTTATTTTGATCTTATGTTTCAAAATGTAAATGAGATGTACCTCAGCCTGTTCAACTCGGGACAGGCCACCTTTCTTCGGCCGCAGGATGCGAGCCACAATCCACTGAAGGATGCGCTCCCCTGTTTGGAGTTTGCCTGCCGTAACCGTTCTAAGAAAGGCATCACTATTGACAATAGCTTCTGAATAGGGCCTTTTGAGCATGTCATTTAGAGCACTCTTAAACTCGTATCCTGACACAGTGCGAGAGTCTGTTACCTCATGAAGAGGTTGTGCATCAGCGGCTACAGTCAAATCAAAATACTTATTCCAGACTTCAGAATTTATGTTTTCCAGTTTATTTCCGACAGAGGTGTGGAAATATTGACCTTGAAAAATGTCACGTAGGCTAGTGTAGAACACCCGGACTAAATCCTCACTGTATTTTGTGTTGCACTCCAGAAAGTTGATAAACCCCTGAAACTCCAGTAGAGACATAATTTGGGTGAGTGCATGCGCTCTGCCATTGCCTTGTAGAATGCATGATGCGGAACAACTGCTCTCTTGCTGATATTCGTGTTGAAGTTGTCAACATCAGGTGGTGGAACTAGTGAGACAGCAGTAACGGGTACTGAAGCGGATGTTGAGGCCCTTGTTCTCTTTCCGGTATTTTTGCGAAATAGAGAAGCCATGGATGATGATTTTTGGAGATTTTATAGAGGTTAACTGCAATGCCTTTGGAGAGGGTAGTTGGAGATGAGTTTGGAGAGGATGAGGACTATCCCTTTTTATAGAAGAAGGTTTAGGATTTTCGTAAGAGGGAGGAGACAAGGGGACACAATAGATGACTAGATGCAAGTTACAAGAAAATGCAATTTCAAATCATAGTAAATTTTTACTGCACATTTAATGGAGAATGTAAAGAGATGGAACGGTTTTCAAACGAAAAAAAATTCTGGGTTTTTGCGCGAGCCTTCGACCATAACCCCTGCATGCGTCGACGCATACTGTGTGATTTTTGATAATTTTGAAAGTGTATAGCATGCGTTGAGCGCTGCCCTGTTTTGGTCGACTCATAGTGATCAAGAACGCAGATTTTCATTTTATGTCATGCAGAATGCCACACTTGATGCCTATTTACAATTTCACAACATAATTTGCATCCAAAACACATAGTATTTGTAGCAAATGTCATATATATAAATACCATGATAGTCAAACGATATACTAGTTTAAATCATGAATGTTTAGAGAGAGAGAGAGAGAGAGAGAGAGAGAGAGAGAGAGAGAGAGAGAGAGAGAGAGAGAGAGAGAGAGAGAGAGAGAGAGAGAGAGAGAGAGAGAGAAAAGGAGCAATATCACCTCTATACCGACAACGCATGATAACAACATACTTGTGCTTGCAACAAAACTCAACTTGTCAGAAGTATAAGAGTATAGTTGTAAACAGAGTAATACGAAACTAGCAATCATTAAACCCGATCAGAAATGTTGAGAATGCCAAGTTCTCGACGGATATGAAAGAAAGGTTCGGTGGCTAGCGGCTTTGTGAAAATGTCCGCTAGTTGATTTTTGGTGTCAACGTGTTCAAAGACAACGTCACCTTTCTCTACATGATCCCTCAGAAAATGGTGTCCAATTTCGATATGTTTGGTACGGGAATGTAACACAGGATTTTTGGTAAGGTTAATAGCACTAGTATTGTCACAAAATATGGGAACACGTTCTAGTTTTAAATTGAAGTCCAATAGTTGCTGCTTAAGCCATAGGACTTACGTGCAACAACTACCGACAGCTATGTATTCTGCTTCGGCGGTTGACAAAGCAACAAACACTTGTTTCTTGTTGTGCCAACTGACTAGGGAGTTTGAAAATAAGTGACACGTACCACTGGTGCTTTTCCTATCCGATTTGCAACCGGCAAAATTAGAATCGGAGAAACCTACCAATGAGCAATCATTACCTTTGGAATGCCACAATCCATACTTCGGAGTACCAAATAGGTATCGAAGTATACGTTTGACAGATTTTAGGTGGGATTCCTTAGGACATGATTGGTATCTTGCGCACATACACACACTAAACATAATGTCGGGACGAGAAGCAGTAAGATACAGAAGAGAGCCAATCATACCTCTATACCTTTTTACCTCAACGTCCTTACCACTTTCATCTTTACTCAGATTTACACATGTTGGCATAGGAGTGTCTATGGCTTTTGAATTTGCCATGTCAAATCTCTTGAGAAGCTCCAGACAGTATTTTGTTTGGCTCACGAATGTTCCTTCATTCAGTTGCTTGATTTGCAAACCGAGAAAGTATGTGAGTTCACCCATCATACTCATCTCGAATTTACCCTGCATAAGCTCAGAAAACTCTCTCACGAGATTCATGTTAGTAGATACAAATATGATATCGTCAACATAAATTTGTACAAGAATTAAGTGATTTCCTTGACATTTAATGAAGAGAGTAGTGTCAACCTTTCCTCTTGAGTAACCTTGATCAAGTAAAAATTTGCTTAGTATCTCATACCATGCTCTAGGAGCTTGTTTGAGACCATATAAAGCCCTTTTTAGTTTGTAGACATGATCAGGATACTTATGAGACTCAAAACCAGGAGATTGCGCAACATAGACTTCTTCATTTATGTACCCGTTAAGGAATGCACTCTTAACTTCCATTTGAAATAACTTAAAATCATTCGCACAGGCGAAAGCAAGCAAAAGGCGTATAGCCTCGAGTCGGGCAACCGACGCATAAGCTTCCTCATAGTCGATGCCTTCCTGTTGGCTATTCCCTTGCGCAACTAAATGCACCTTGTTACGAGTTATTACTCCGTTTTCGTCCAATTTATTTCTAAACACCCATCAGGTGTCGATTACTCGATGACCTCGCGGAGGAGGGACAAGGTCCCAAACCTCATTTCTAGTGAACTGATTTAGTTCCTCCTGCATTGACAAAAACCAGTGTTCATCGAGTAGGGCTTCCTTAGGGTTTTTAGGTTCCATTTGTGAAACGAACGCGAAGTGATAACATAAATTAGTTAGCTTCGATCGAGTTGTTACACCCTTTGTGATGTCTCCGAGAATGTTGTCAATTGGATGGTCTTTGGGAGACTTCCAAGCTTGAGGGAGATAATCGTTTGAAGGCGGATGAGCTTCCTTGGTTACCTCATGGTGTACATCTTTATCCTCCTCAACTTTGGCTTTGTCAGGTTGATCAATCCCCGTCTCGCCCCCTTTGAGTATGTCTTCCGTAGATGTACCTGCACCATGAACAACACTATCCTTTCCGACATTTCTCGGATAGGACTCATCAAAAGTAACATGCTTAGACTCTTCTACAGCAAGTAATCGTTTATTATATATTCTATATGCTTTACTCGATAGAGAGTATCCGAGGATGATACCTTCGTTGGCCTTGGAATAAAATTTGTCCAAGTTTTCCTTTCCATTGTTTAATACAAAACATTTGCAACCAAAAACATGCAAGTGAGAAACATTTGGCTTTCGCCCTTTTAAAAGCTCATACAGAGTTTTATTTAGAATGGGGCGAATGAGCATCCTATTCAAAACATAACACGCCGTACTAATGGCGTCGGCCCAAAAATATTTCGGTAAACCACTTTCGTTAATCATTGTTCTTCCCAATTCTTCTAAAATTCGGTTTTTACGCTCCACAACCCCATTTTGTTGAGGGGTGCATGGAGCGGAGAAGTTATGATCTATACCATGGTTACCGCAATATTCTTCAAATAAGTGATTTTCAAACTCACCTCCATGGTCGCTTCTAATTGTCACAATGTTTGTATTTAACTTATTTTGGGAAAGCTTAGCAAACCTTTCAAAAGCGGCGAATGTATCACTCTTACTTACTAAAAAGATAGTCCAACAAAACCTAGAAAAATCGTCCACTATTACGAACCCGTAATAGTTTCCTCCTAGACTTTTAATCCTAGACGGCCCAAACAAGTCCATATGAAGAAGTTCGAGAGGTCTCATTGTTGAAACAATCTTTTTGGATTTAAATGAGATCCTCGTTTGCTTCCCTTTTTGACAAGCATCACAAAGGTGATCCTTGGTAAACTTTATTTTGGGAAGTCCTAAGACTAAGTCTTTTGAGACTACTTTATTTAGTAATTCAAAGTTAACATGCGCTAAACGCCTATGCCGTAGCCATGAGTCTTCACTCATTGTTATGAGGCATTTGTCGCTTGTTAATGATACTTCATTTAAGTCAAGCATATATACGTTGTTTACTCTAAAACCATTAAACATATTCTTTTTGTCATTATCATGCACAATTTTGCAACAATCTTTTGAAAATGATACATTGTATCCTTTGTCGCATAATTGGCTAATGCTAAGCAGATTATGTTTAAGGCCCTCGACAAGCAACACGTCGGAAATCGTAGTGGAAGAGGGGTTACCTACACTACCTTTACCTAGTATTGCTCCAAGGTTGTTATCACCATAAGTTACATACCCTTTCTTCTTAGCCACAAAGTCTATGAATAAGGATATGTCTCCAGACATGTGTCTTGAGCATCCACTATCGAGAACCCATCTTCTCTCGGTGGTCTCGACACATTTTACCTATCAAAACATAATTAGCAAAAGGAGGTACCCAATGGCATATTGGGTCCTAATATGTTAGCGACAAGATGGTTGCGTTTGGGAAACCATTTATAGATGCCTTTAGGAACCAAAAATCTCCTAAATCGGCATTTAGCAATGGAATGGCCTTTCTTGCAACAATATAAGCATGCAAAATCGACTTTAGAATCACTTTTACTTGCTTGATCCCTAATTACATATGCATATTTTTGATATGGATTTACCATACTTTTTCTAAAATCCTTTCTATCAATAGCAAATGTAATTTTAGGCTCAAGTGTCTTGTTTAATTTGGCCTTAAGGTTTCTAACTTCACCTTGCTAAATATGACAAGTATCACATCCAAAGTCAAAAGGATTTCTATGGTCTTTACAATCCGATTTATTACTTTCCACAATGGAAGCCTTAAGGTCCTCTAGTTTCTTTTCGGACTCTTTAACTTTGTGCTCTAAGTAAGTAAAAATTCTTTTATTAGAGGCAAGTCTCTTAAAGGCTTCAGTTGCTTCATTGTGTAAAGCATTAAATGCGGTTTGTAATTCTGAATGCGACATATTTGAGGACTTCTCATATTTAGAGTGATGTACCTGCTTTTTCTTATGTTTCTGATGTGCGGAAAGGCATAGATTCACGGACTCTTCTTCATCACTAGAGCTTTCATCAGAGGAGGAAGAGTCGCTATCGCTTTCCCAAGCTATGTACGCTCTCCTTGGCTTTGATGATTTCTTGTATGACTTTGATGATTCCTTTTCCTTTGCCTTTTTGTTCATCGGACAGTTTGATTTGTAGTGACCGGGCTTCCCACACTTGTAGCACGTCCCTCTAGTCTTTTTAAATTTTGAGTCATCATCTTTGGAGTACCTCGATTGTTTCCGGAAGTTTACCAAGTTCTTCTCAGAATGTTGGATGTCGTTCTTTCTCATGTAACGGTTGTACCATTTAACGAACAGCCCTATATCTTCACTCTTGTCCTCTTCTTCTTCGTCGCTTGAGGAATAATCACTTTGCTCTTTTGCTTGAGACTTCGAGGAGGAAGTCTTAAGAGATATCGATTTCTTTTCACTCACCTTTGTTTTGTCCTTCTTTTCCTTCTTTTCGCGTTGGTCTAGGCTCAAATGTACCTGTTCATGCTCTTGTAGTTTGCCAAACAATGTTGTCAAGTCTAATAAGATAAGATCATGTACTTCTTTGATGGCGATCACTTTTGGCTGCCATTCCCTGTTAAGACATCTCAAGATCTTATTAGTAGCAACATCATTGGAAACAGGCCTACCTAATGAATGTAAACGATTGATGAGATGAGTAAATCTCTTTTGCATGTCAGCAATGGTTTCCCCTTGCTCCATGAAAAAGAGATCAAACTCTTGTGTTAATGTGTTGATTCTAGCCAACTTAACATCGTTCGTCCCCTCATGGGCGATTTGTAGTGAATCCCACATGGCCTTAGCAGTAGGACAATGGGATACACGATAGTATTCATCTACACCTAATGAGGAGATTAAGATATTTTTGGCTTTCCAATCATAATTGTAATTTTTCTCATCGTCATCGGTCCATTGTGCTTCAGGCTTTGGCATAACCACATTATCCGCATTGGTCATAGTAATTTCTATTGGACCATTGAGGATAACGTTCCATATTTTTCTATCTATGGAGTTTATATGCACCCGCATACAGTCTTTCCAATAACTATAATTTTCACTGTTGAAAACGGGAGCTCTATTATAAGCCTCTTTAGGTTTGTTAGCCATTTTCTATCAACGTTGTATTTGAAGCACCGAGTAACCGGAGCTCTGGATACCACTTGTTAGACTATGGCACAGATCTAGAACGGGGGGGGGGGGGGGGGGGGTTGAATAGATCCCAATTAAAATTTGAGTCGGCGCTACCAATTAACAAATTGGTTTTGAAAATTTGTTTTAAGTGCGGAAGCGGCCGAGGAAAATATAGTCTAAAATGAATGGTTATTGGAAAATCGGATATGCGTTAAGCCTTTGGATTAATGACAATATGGAAAAGAGAATCACAACACTAATCACACTTATCAATGATCTAATTCAATTGTAAGGATTCCTAGTTCCAATGATTTAAAGAGCAAACCAAAACTAGATACACAAATAAGATAATTTTGGGTTAGGCAATTTGTCGAACACTTGGCGTGCAAAAACACTCCAAGTGATATTTAAGTTGATTAAGTGATTCCAACTAGCTTAGTACAATGTCTTATTGTACTTTGGATTCAAAAACAGAGTTTCAACCTCTTACTCAATTGATATCACAGTTTGACAATAATGCTTATACAAAAATCACTTATTTTTAAGCTAAAACGAAAATGCTGAAAAATAGAGAAGACAAGTATTTAGTGAGGCAGTTCCCCCGTCGTCCTCGCTTCGGGGTACGTCTGCCCTCAATTCTAAAACTAGAATTGAGATAGATTTAATAGATATCACCTGTTGAATGTAACAGTTTATACAAGGATTGAACAGCAAAAATACAACAAAATTCTCAAGACGTTGAATGTTGCTTCCACTCCTTGCCCCTTGATTCAAGATGAATCAAGTCCTCTGATTGTTGTTGATAGACCTCCGATTCTAGCTACCTTATTGAATAACCCTTAGTTCTTCAAACCTTCGGCTCGACTGATCTCAACTACAACGAATCGAACCCGAGATCTTCCCCTCAATATCACTGAATCCGCTACTAGACTGTTGAAGAACACCTCTTCACAATCACCTTCGCTCAGCTGACCCTTGATGAAGAATCTCGTCCAAAAACCCCCAAAATTCAAACCAATCTTGGAGGATAAAGCCCTAACAGTTTTATTCAAGAAAGAACCTGTCACAAGCTTCAACCCGAACTAGATTACCCAATCTAAGCTTCGAACCTTATCACCTTTAATCACTCACAGTGCACTTCAAAAATGGCTGTGTGTAATTGATGTGTTTTGAGATGTTGAAGATGAAGATGATGAATCTTGGACACCTATTTCACTCTTTCTTATTATTGAACACATGAATCAGTTTTTATCAAATGTTTCTTGACATAAGTGGTTGAACTTGTATATATAGTACCAGACTAACCAAAGACATAACAGCTTTTCAAATAATAGTGGGAATCATTTAAAAACTGCATTTCCGCGCGAACGGTCGACCACAACAGGTCTGTGCGTTGAATCATAGCCTGCACTTTTTGGAAATCTGCAAAATGTATCAGTATGCGTCGACCATACAGTCGGCGTGCACTGACCCGTTGAAGAGTAATTTCTTCATGCGCCGACCCTGCGGTCGACTCAAACCTTCATGCGCTGACCAGTGGAAAAACATACTGATGTATGTCCCGACCCTATGGTTGACTCATACCCTGCAAACCTGCAAAAACTAAAATTCTTGTGGTTTTTCATGCCTTTTGTCACGACCACATTTTATCTATACATGTTATATTAATTATAACAGTGTTTAGACAAATGTAAAAGGATATGGTAGGTGATACATTGCATTTGTTTGGTAGAGGTGGAATTTACAATTGCCAATTCATCCATGGTTGTAATTCGTCATCATCGAAACCTATATCAAGTGATGTCTTGCAAACTCGTGTGGTGTGTGGCAATTTGCCTTCACAGCAATGAGCAAGAGTTTTGGCTCTGTTTTCGTGCACATGGACAAGCTTCAAAGTGAAGGAAAGTGAGTTTTGGATTGGGCCAAACCAGCCACAATTGGGCTTCGAATCCATTCCAGATTGATTCTATATAAACTCTGGATTGATTCCATGAGAAGATTGATGAAGTTTGGTGCAGAAATCAGTTAGAAACAGTTAGAGGAAAGAGGAAGAAAGTGGAAATCGAATTTCAAGAATCAAGAGCATTCAAGGCAAATTGAAGATCAAGAAAGCTTTGGGAGGTTCCATTGAAGGTTTCTGGATTGAATTGAGCAAGAATCATCACCAAATCACCTCTCTGGGCAAGCTCCAAAACAGGTTTCTTTCTTTCAATCATACACTCAATTCTAGACGAATTAGCATCTGATATGTATGTCGTTAGGATCCTTGATAGGTGCAGATGGATTTAGGATAATTATTAGGCTTGATTACAACAATTTTTAACAGAGCACCAATTCTTGTAGCCTTCGGTTTGAGTTGATTTTAGGTTAAAAATGAGAAAGAACATGATATTTGTAATCTAGGAAGAGAGGCGAGTTGATCGGTACCATAAATCTTTAGTTTTGATGAAGTTTCATGACTGTCACTGTACAACTCCACCGGAGAAGACAACTTGAGTCTTCTCTGGCCACCGCCTGAACATTTCCCCTCCATTCCAAGTTTAAAATCCCAGTTTGCATAATGGCCATTGGATCTTAATACTTTTCCCTTCATCCAACGATCATGACTTAATTTTAGTTTGAATGGAACTCATTTACCACGTGGCCTCATGATATTCATTGGATCAAATGACTTAAGCATTGAATGGTTTGGATTAAGACATACCGTGTGCCTTCATTGACGAAATAACACACAAGCCATATGAAACTATGCGTTTCACTAAACGCTGATGGACTTGGGATCATTTTTGCTTTCCCCACCCCCCTTACCAAGTCCAATAGAAATCACACGTGAATGGATTGCTTAATACACCCCGGGCATTTTCCATTTCTTTTCTTTTTCATTTTATTTCCATTTTATTTTCTGTTCCATATTAATTATTTTAAAAATGATAAATGCTTTAATAAATCATGGAAAAATATGTTAGTGTACCTTGGCATGTGTAGAAATTTTTCATATTTTTTATTTTGGTTTTCCATTTCTTTTTCATTTAATATTTCATTTTTCATGTTATGTGCTTTTAATAAATGAGAATTGACATGTTCATCTTCTTGATTTTCCCTCTTGTTCAATACATCAAATAAATGTCTAATATTTTGCATGCTGATTCTAGATAAATTGTATGATATTGTAATATTTTTGTTCTGATTTTTAGAGACTGTTTGGATAGGTTTTAGAGTAGATCTTTCCCTTTGCTTTACTCATAGCACACTTTATGGTTTTGCATTCTGTTAGCACCCTTAGGCTTGGAATCTTGACCTCAAATTTTAACCATAGATTCCTAACATCTTAAGGACCCCTTAGGAATTTTATTAGGATTTTTAGGGTTGTTTTCTTATTTTTCCTAGATTTTACATTCTGACTGATGTTAGTGTGTTTCCCCTTAGAACCTTCACCTAGTTTTGCCTTAGAAGTGATCTTTTTGCAATCTTTAGGCTCCCAATCCTTACATGATCCCATAGTACAAAGGTTGAAGCCTTTATAGGTTAAATTTAAATTCTTTATCATACTCCTAACTAGTTCCTAACCTAGGTTCCTTTTAGGACCTTTTCCATTAGTCTTTCCAAGTTCTATGACATTTGGATCCTTCTTGTGAGAGCCTAATTCCTCCTGTGGAGGAATTTTCTGCATTCCATAAAGAAGTTCGAACCATTGAGGACTTTGAATGTGATGAGAGTGGTTGAATGCCATAGTAAGCTCCTGTGGACCTTACTTTGCTTCCCATCCTCATCCTCATTTCGTCTTTCCCAGTCCTGTGATGTTTGGGCCCTTCTTGTGAGAGCCTAATTCCTCATGTGGAGGAATTCAGTGCATTCCATAAGGAGTTGAGCCTTGAGGACTCAAGTACTTTGTACACATTTCTCCTTCCTGTCCTACATTCTTAGGATCCTTCTTGTGAGAGCCTAGTTCTTCCTATGGAAGAACTCTATGCATTCCATGAGAAGTTTGAGCCTTTGATGGAATCTTGTGCTGATGCACATTGAACTTGGTGAATTCCCTTTGGTTTTCATTATGTTTCTCCTCATCCCTTCCTTAGTCCTATGACATAGGGATCCCTCTTGTGAGAGCCTAGTTCTTCCTGTGGAAGAACTCTGTGCATTCCATGAGGGGTCTGAGCCTTTGAGGACTCCTATGTTGATACACATTAACCAAGTACCTTAGATCGACATCTAGGTTCCACCATTCTTATCTGTCCTACATTCTTAGGATCCTTCTCGTGAGAGCCTAATTCCTCCTGTGGAGGAATTTTGTGCATTCCATGAGAGGTTTGAACCTGGGATGGACTCTTGTGTTGATACACATCTAAACCTGATGTAGCCTTGGGATGATTTCCTTGTTGCTCATCTAGTTTATCTCTCTCTTGATGAATTGATTTTGTTGCCTGCTTGTTGTGATGCATTAGGATAGAATTGCATGAGTAGAATACTCTTGTTTAGGTGCATGATTGCATTAAAGATTGAGCTTGTCTCCCTTTGCATGGATGTTTATCTGCTTTTCATACTTGACATGTTTGCATTAAAGGTTGAGTTTGTCTCCCTTTGCTTGTGTGCTTACTCTGTGCATCTCTGTTTGCATCTCCTGCTTGCATTTAAAGGTTGAGCTTGTCTCCCTTGCTAGTACTGTTGCATTACATCTGCATCCAGTTATTTTATACTTCATCTGCTTGATAGCTTTGTTTGGCTTTCCATTTTCCATGTTCCCTTAGGGATCTCATTTCCTTGTTTAAGGGAATGATGATAGAACTTTAGGTTGAATCCTTTGCATGATAACATATAGGATAGATTCCCTTTCAAACTCAACATTAGGACCATTTTGCATGATAACAGTAGGGTTCTGACTTAGTTTCCCCTGTAGAGTCCTTCTCTCTTCTCACCTTCAAACAAAATCAAATTACGTAATAAAGGATAATGAATATTGTACGTTACGAGCCTTAAGCTACTTAGGAAATGGTTATTGTAGGGTTTCCTTTCAGTAATCAGGATCTTTAGTGTGGTACCCCTTGGGTGACATGCAACGCATTCACTCCTAGGTCATAGTCTCTAGTGAGATATGAATTACAAACATTCATAAAAAACACTTCTTCTCGTAAAAGACAAAAACAAACATTCTAACCTCTTTTTGCCCTGTGGGGTCTTAATTCAAGGAAAACATTTTATGTTGAAAAGAGTACTGTTAGGCTTCGGTTCTACCGCAAACAGGCATTGTCCCTAACTGCTGGAACTATAGTTTAACCTTACTCAGGTAAAAACCTTAGAACAAACCTGTGTTCCGTTTTATCCCGAACTACGTTTGCTCTGATCTCTCATACCTGTTGAGAGTACGTAGGCACAAGATGCGATGTCTTGGTGAGCAACCTTCCCCCATTACCCGTAGTTAGCCGAACTCCGTTGACTCTGACTTTCCCATTTCACGAGGGAATACATAGGCCCAGAGCTGCGATGCTCTGTCGAGTCCTTTTTCTTTTCTTTTGAACCTGAGTTGTAGCGTAGATAGATAAGCAACCCGTCAGATAAACAAACAAGCGTGGATCCCGTCGAGTACGACGGACGTGAGGGGTGCTAATACCTTCCCCTTGCGTAACCGACTCCCGAACTCAAGATTGGTTGCGATGACCGATCTTATCCCTTTTCGCTAGGTTTCTCCTGATTGTTTCCTTTCCCTCCTTTGGGATAAATAACGATAGGTGGCGACTCTTCTGTCTTTGCCGGCACTTTTTTTCGCAGTAGCGACAGTTGGCGACTCTGCTGGGGACTCCAACGGTCCCCTATGTGAGTTAATCCTAGCGCTTATATGTTTATCTTTTCGGGTTTTGTACATACTTCTTGTACTTTAGCTTTACTTTCCCGCATTTTATTTTTCAGCATTATATTATTATTATTGTGCTGTTGTGGGGGGGATTGATACTGAGTGATAAGCCAGACCCAGGCTTGAGTATATACATAGCATTAGAAGTGGATTAGTGGTGAACCTGTATGTTAGGCATGCACTAGTTCCCACGAAATCTGCGCTCAGACGAGATTCTCTGAGATGATTTCCATTTCCAGCCCAGTGGGCCGTTGAAAGGATTTCAGATCTAAGGATTGTCGACTCTAGGGACCGATCATTTGTGATTCAGCTAAGTGAGGCCTCTTCAGGAGAGGATGATGTCAAACCAGAAATGGTGAACGTATAATCATTTCATGAAAGTCTGTGATGCTGATGAACGCATAGGATGCCGTACCTTTATCAGTGGATTAGGTCCATACCTGTGAGTGGGGCTGGGTTATGCAGGAAACTTTGGCCTTCAGACAACCCGGTTTTCTCTACAGTTTGCATCAGTACTATTGGTATCAGTGGGTCCTAATTATCAGAGTTGTCTTATGTTCTCGCCAAAGCAGAACTTTGATCCTCCAGTCAACAGCACAACAATCTTGATCTCATGCTGCATTCTAGCATTTGCATTTTGCATCCTCATTTTTGCATTACATTTAACACGTATCTATGTTGCAGGTGTACAGTTCTTCCTCGATTCTAGTGGTCTTACTCCTTTATTTCTGACATGGAGCCCAGCTTGAGAAGAACTTTGGCTTACAAATTTCCGACACCAGATATCACCACATTACAGAGTTTGAATTCTTTAGTTGATGGGGAAGTGATGGGGGATTTCAGGAAAACCTATGGGAAGCTGTTGAGTGTTGTGTGCAAGCCATATTTGTATGAATTAAATAGTCTCCAGACTCTGCTACAATTTTATGATCCCCAGATGCGGTGTTTCACTTTTCCTAGTTATGTGCTGGCTCCTACATTGGAAGAGTTCTCTGCCTTATTAGAAGTACCCATCCTTGATCAGGTACCCTTTTACCATACTGAGGATGAGCCTAATCTGGCTAATATTGCTGCAGCTTTGCATATAGAGGTTTCTGAGTTGAGGGGAAGAGTAATCAAGAGAAACGGAGCTCCTGGTTTCCCATTGTCTTTTCTAGCCGTTAAAGCTCGACACTTTGCCAAAAAGGTAACTGGGGGTGTTCAAAGCTATCTTGGCATTATGCATATACGGTATCATGTTGTTCCCCAATATTCCAGACTTTGTGGATGTAGATGCTCTCCGTATTTTCGTCTCAGGGAATTCCATCCCTACCTTACTTGGGGATGTGTATCATTCGGTGCATTATAAGAACGAGAATAGAAGAGGCAAGAGTGTGTCCTGTTGTGCGTCACTGTTCTATCTATGGTTTGTAAGCCATCTACCTAAGGCTAGCTCTTTCTCTAAGACTGCAAATACAAAAGAGTGGTCCGAGCGCTTGATGAGTTTGTCTGCCGAAGACATTGTTTGGTTTGATAGGGATATCCTGGGGATTGAAATCATTTATAGCTGTGGAAACTTTCCTAATGTCCCTCTGGTTGGTAGGAAAGGCTGCATCAATTACAATCCGTCCATCGCCATCAAACAATTTGGGTATGCCTTGAGGGGCCGTCCAAAAGACGAAGAGGTACAGGAATCTCTGTACCTCACCGGTACATTAGAGGGAGATGAGTTAGCCAGATTTGAACATGCCTGGAGCAACATCCACCGAAAAGGAAAGTTATCATTAGGGAAGAGCAACAGTCAAGCTTATGCCCCGTATTTGACCTGGATTCAGGACCGAGCAGAGAAGGTAAAGATGCCCTTTCCATCTACTAAGCAAGGGTGTATTCCTGTGAGTGAAGAGCCAACCATGGTAGATATCCAGAAGTATAATCAGCTTCAGGCCGAAAAAGAAGAGTTGAAGTAAGCGAATGAGGCACTAGAAAAAGAAATTGCCCAACTCCAAGGAGAAAAGAGTGATGATGTGTACGCCTTTAAAAAGAAAACTGAGCTTGTGAATCAAATGGGTACAGATTTGACTAAGCCGATCGACGCTCGTGAGCGCCTAGGCTTAGACTTCAAAGCTGTTAACAGTGTTCTCGCCACAAAAAAGCGGGACTTGGACAGGGCATATCTGAAGATCTCTAAGTTCAATACGTTGTGGAATGCTACTTTGACCAGTCACAAAGAGCGGGAGGAGAAGCTAAAGCAGCAGATTTCCAAACTGACGATTCAGCTTGAGGCCCAGCACGAGAAGATTGAAGCCGAAGCATCACTCAAGCATAACCCTGAGCGCTAGTTGAAAGAAGCTATGGCAAACCTGAAGGATTGCAGATTAAGAGTTGATTCCAAGAAACGCAAGTTAGAAGATTTCTTCGGAGAGGAAGCCTGGGAAGACTTTGTTAAGGATATCCAGAGCACCACCAGAAAGAGAGAGTTGCTAATTCGAGGTTTGCTCACCAGGCCTGATCACCCTGAAACAAAAGAACTATTAGAAGATTTTCGTGCCCGCTGCCGCACCTGATTTCTGTTGTATTCTTTTGTACCTTCTTTACATTTGTTGTATGTTGACCACCGCCAGGACTGTTGGTTGGGGTCACTCTTTCGTTTCACTTGTACTCAGTTACATTTGTACTCTGCCTTCGTGGGCTTTTCATATATATATACGAGGTGTCATCTCCATGTTCAGATGCTAGACTTTATTTGTCTTGGAACTAGAATCGAGGGGGAATTTTCCCTAATGCATAGATACATGTCTGCATTTACATAATCATTTTGCATAACATGTACCTCGGGCTTATTTATCTAACCTCTCTATTTTTGCTCTAAACAGTTGTGTTTCAGGATTGACCGTAGACCAATTCACCGTTACTCTACCCAAGCTAATCAACTCAGAGCTATGGAGCAAGTTCAAGGTGAAATGCAAGAATTCAGGGAGAGGATGTCCCAGTTCATGGACATCATGCAGGTGGTTTCCAGTGGGCAAGAACAACTCAGAACCCTCGTGCAGCCTTTGATTACATGCGTTGACACCAATGGGGTTTTGCACGGAGGTGAGACTACCAACCCTCCTCATGTGGAGACTCCCCGGGCTGACAACTCTTGACCAACTGTGATCATCCCCAACGCCGGAGGCAATGGGAACGTTGGAATGGGTACTGGCCATGTTGGGGTTGGTAATGGCACCACCATTGGGGCTGCTAACGGTAACATTGATACAAGTGGTAACAACGCTGGAGTTAATGCTGGTAACACTGGAAACTTCAATGGACCTGAAGCTGCAAGTATCGTCCATGGAAATGTTCATCAACCCCAGAATGAGGAACGTCAAGATGACGTATTCTCCATGAGAGGCGCTGAGAGTGAATTGCCTTCTGAGGCTCGCCAGAGATTCAAAGCACTTGAGGATAAGATGAAGAGCTTTGAGAACCACCGGAATTCAAAGTTCCAGACTTTGATAAGTACAAGGGCACCACCTGTCCTTGTATCCACCTGAGATCTTATTATAGGAAGATGTCGGCGTACTCCGACGACGAGAAGTTGCTGATGCACTTCTTTCAGGATAGTCTGTCAGGACCTTCACTGGAATGGTACATGGGCTTCGAGCGTGTGAGTGTACGTAGCTGGAAGGATCTTGCAGAAGCGTTCGTTAGACATTACCAGTACAATAGTGACCTGGCTCCCAACCGGGTCCAGCTGCAAAATCTGTTACAGAAGAATGGGGAATGCTTTAAAGAATACGCCCAGCGTGGCGCGAATTGGCAGCCAGAGTACAACCGCCTATGGTTGAACGTGAACTGGTAGACATGTTTGTGGCAACGCTTCCGGGTGTTTATTACGAGAAGCTAATTAGCAGCATGTCAGGGAGCTTCTCTGACTTAATAATCACTAGTGAGCGTGTTGAGAACAGGATTAAGCTGGGAAAGATCCAGGTCGATGAAGGTTCCTCAGCTGGAGGGAAGAAAGTGTTTGGAGGAAAGAAGAGAGAGGGTGAAGCCAACTCTGTATCCGGTTCCCGAAGGAACAGAAAGCCAACACAGAACCATCAACAACAAAGGGTCGCTAGTATTACTATCCCTACAGCTCCACAACAGCAGCAGCAACCACATAATAAAAATCAGCAGGGGTATAAAAAGTACCCAGTCCGACCGGCGAATAGACGACTTGAGACTCCGCCAATGCCATGCTCTCAGCTACTTCAAGCATTACTGCAATTGCAACTCGTTCAGAAGTGGCCGCTGGCTCCATTGACCGGTTACGATACGAACGCTCACTGCGAGTTCCATTCCGGACCACCTCCACCCGGTTACGATACGAACGCTCACTGCGAGTTCCATTCCGAGGCACCCGGTCACACCATTGAAGATTGTAAAGCCTTCAAGCACAAGGTCCAGGACTTGCTGGACAGCAAAGCGATCAACTTCTCCAACGAGTGCCGAATGTCATTCAGAACCCAATGCCTAACCATGAACAGACTGGGGTTAATGCAATTATTGAAGATGAGGACTTGAATTTAGTGAAGAAGGTCGATGATCTAAAGACACCACTGAGTTTTGTCAAAGCCAAGTTATTGAAAAAGGGCATATTCCCAGGCTGCGGGGAGTTCTGTATTGAATGTGCGAGACATCTAGATGGTTGTGATCAGCTGAAGACCGGTATTCAGAGTCTGATAGACAAAGGGGTCCTACAATTTGATCGGAAGGTTGAGAACAAGTTCGTAGAAGTGCTGACCAAGCAGAACGATGAAATTGCTACAATCACCATCCCATATAAAACCGTCACAATCTCTGCTCCCAGGCCGCCCATGATTACTATAACTAAAGCTGGCCCCATACTGTTCAAAAGTACCAATGTTGTCCCATGGAATTATGGAGCGGAGGTTTACTGCAACGGACAGAAGATGGACTTGAAGTACCCACCGGTAGAGTCTGTGGATAACTTAGTTGGATCAGGGGGAATCACCCGCAGTGGGAGGGTGTTTTCGCCGCCTGAAGCCGGTGCCGACAGGGTGGATAAGGGTAAAGGCAAAGCAGTCGTTGAAGAGACCTCTAGGGAGGTAGAAAAGGACTTGCTGGTAAGGGATACTGAAGAGTTCATGAGATTAATCAAGAAGAGCGACTACAAGATAGTTGACCACTTACAGCAGACGCCTTCAAAGATTTCTATACTGAACTTGTTGCTTTGCTCCAAAGCACACTGCAACGCCTTGCTGAAAATCTTGAACGCAACGTATGTACCTCAAGAAATTTCTGTCAACCAGCTCGAAGGAGTGGTTGCACATGTCAATGCCGGTAATGGCTTGGGCTTCACTGATCGTGACTTGACACCTAAGGGCAGGAACCATAATAATGTGCTGCACATATCGCTAGAATGTTGGGGAACTGTTATGTCACACGTGCTCGTGGATACCGGGTCTTCCTTAAATGTATTACCGAAGAAGGCACTTATGAAGTTGGACACTCGTGGGATGTTGTGTACACTCAGTGATCTGGTGGTGAGGGCTTTTGATGGGACTAGGCGGTCTGCGTTCGGAGAAGTAACATTGCCCATTCAGGTGGGGCCAGAAACCTTCAATGCAGTATTTTACATCATGGATATCCAGCCCACCTACAGCTGCTTGCTAGGTCGACCCTGGATCCATTCAGCGAGAGCTGTAACCTCTACGCTGCATCAGAAACTGAAGTATGCTGTGGGTGGCAGCATCGTCACGGTCTGTGGGGAAGAAGATATTATGGTGAGCCATCTGTCATCTTTTAAGTATGTGGAAGTGGACAGAGAGATCCATGAAACATTATTCCAGGCATTCAAAGCTGTCAAGGTCAAGGATGTATCTCCTGTGGTAAGTAAAATGCCTTAGGTGACCCTTCTTCCTTCAAGGAAGCTCAAGCTGTGGTACAGACTGGTTCAGCCCAAGGCTGGGGGCAGGTGCTGGATATCCCCAACAAACAAGATAAGTTTGGCTTGGGGTACCATCCCTCTTCTTCTACTTCATCCTCACAGAATGCACCGCGCTACAAGGGGCCGGTGCAGTTCACCAAGGGCGGAGTCATATTCGAACGCGTCAACACTGTGTCCGATGGGGAAGGAGACAGTGATTGTGATATGGATGCATGGATCCAGCCATGCGAGCCAGGGCAGAGCCTCAGCAATTGGTCCATCCAGAATTTCATCCAAGTGACGAGAAAAGAGTAGTGCTTTGTTTTTTCCAATTATTGTACAACCTTATGTCCTACCCAGGGCATAAAGGTTTTATTGTCAGGGCCTTGCTTGCTTATGCATGTACATATTAATAATAAATCAAAGGGCGTTTTCTTTGCATTCAAATTTTGCAATCTCTGTTATTCTTATTTTGTTTTGTTTTAAACAATAAAATGGAAATATGGTTTGTGCTGACCTGCATATCCTTTTTTAAGCTTAACCATTTTCATTGCAGGATTTGCACTACAAATGACACCGATCCAGGACCTTCTATGACTCACTTCGACTTTGATTGCCCGATATATCAAGCTGAAGAAGAGATTGAGGAGGATGAAGACCTTCCGGAAGAGTTGGCTCGACTATTGAAACAAGAAGATAAGAACATTCTGCCTCACGAGGATGTTATCGAGATTATTAATCTGGGGTC
Source organism: Lathyrus sativus (assembly GCA_963859935.3). NCBI lineage: Eukaryota > Viridiplantae > Streptophyta > Magnoliopsida > Fabales > Fabaceae > Lathyrus > Lathyrus sativus. Next base: position 102,997,831 of record OZ012738.1, on the reverse strand, counting down.
TGAGGAAGTTGTCAGAAATGTTCGAATAGGGGTTGCATTGTAGAACGACTTCAAGCAAAGACTGATCGAGATGCCTCGAGAGTATAGTGACATCTTTGCTTGGTCTTATGAAGATATGCCCGGACTTGACACTGACATAGTGGTTCATCACTTGCCATTACGCGAAGATTGTCCTCCAGTTAAGCAGAAGCTTAGAAGGACACGACCAGACATGGCCGTTAAAATCAAAGAAGAGGTCCAAAAGCAGTTGGATGCCGGATTCTTGGCCGTGACTACTTACCCTCCGTGGGTCGCCAACATCGTACCTGTACCAAAGAAAGACGGTAAAGTACAAATGTGTGTTGATTATCGGGATTTGAACAAGGCGAGCCCTAAAGATGATTTCTTGCTCCCTCATATTGACGTGTTGGTCGATAATACGACTCAATTTTCTGTGTTTCGTTCATGGATGGCTTTTCCGGCTACAACCAAATCAAAATGGCGCCGGAAGACATGGAGAAAACGACGTTCATTATACCATGGGGGACGTTCTGCTATAAAGTAATGCCTTTTGGGTTGAAAAATGCAGGGGCAACTTACCAGCAGGCAATGGTCACTTTGTTTCATGATATGATTCATCATGAGATTGAAGTTTATGTTGATGACATGATAGCAAAGTCCCAAATGGAGGAGGGACATCTGGTCGATTTGCTGAAGCTCTTCTAGAGGCTTAGGAAGTTCAGGTTGAGGTTGAATCCTAACAAATGTACTTTCGGGGTACAGTCCGGAAAACTACTGGGGTTTATCGTGAGCGAAAAAGGCATTGAGGTTGATCCTTCCAAGATCAAGGTTATTCAAGATATGCCAGTGCCTAAAACAGAAAAAGAAGTTCGTGGTTTCTTGGGGAGATTGAACTACATTGCTCGGTTCATATTTCAACACACGGCCACATGCGAACCAATGTTCAAGCTGTTGAAAAAAGAGCAGGCGGTTGTCTGGAATGAGGATTTCCAGAAGGCAGTCAAAAAAATAAAACAGTATTTGCAGGAGCCTCCAATTTTGATACCCCCAGTTGTTGGAAGATCTTTAATCATGTATTTGACAGTTCTGGAGAATAGCATGGGTTACGTTCTCGGTCAGCACGACGAGACTGGAAGAAAAGAGCACGCCATTTATTATCTGAGTAAAAATTTCACAGATTGTGAGTCCCGTTACTCAATGCTGGAAAAAACGTGTTGTGCACTCGCGTGGGCTGCCAAACTTTTAAGACAGTATATGCTCAATCACACGACCATGCTAATTTCGAAGATGGATCCGATTAAATACGTCTTCAAGAAGCAAGCCCTTTCAGGGAGGATTGCCCGATGGCAGATGGTACTGACAGAATATGACATCCAATAGTATCCCAGAAAGCCATCAAGGGAAGTGTTTTGTCTGAGTACCTCGCTGAGCAGCCTATCGAAGACTATTAGTTGATGAAATTCGAGTTTCCCGATGAAGATATTATGTTCCTCAAGATTAAAAACTGTGATGAACCACTGCCCGATGAAGGACCAGTGCTTGGCTCCCAGTGGAAACTAATATTCGACGGTGTAGTTAATTCCTATGGAAGTGGAGTTGGGGCAATCATTACGACTCCCCAGGGATCTACAATCCATTCACTTCCAGATTAACTTTTCCGGTCACCAACAACGAAGCAGAATATGAGGCATGCATCATGGGTTTAGAAGAAGCCATTGATTTAAGAATCAAGAACCTGGATGTATACGGTGACTCAGCACTCGTTGTTAACCAGATCAAAGGAGAGTGGGAAACCAGGCAACCAAACTTGGTCCCTTACATGAATTATGCGAGGAGGCTGCTACCCTTCTTTGATCGAGTGGAATTCCACCATGTGCCGAGAGCAGAGAACCAGATGGCCGACGCTCTGGCAACCTTGTCTTCCATGTACAAGGTCAATTTTTGGAATGAAGCTCCCAGAATTGTCATCTCTCGTCTCGAAAGACCTGCATTTGTATTTGCAATTGAGGAAGCCTCTGATGGCAAGTCGTGGTTCTATGATATCCAGAACTTCCTCAAGACCAAGGATTATCCGGTAGGGGCGTTGACCTAGGATAAGAAGACTCTTAGGAGGTTGTCTGGCAATTTCTACCTCAACCCGGATGGGGTTCTCTACAGGAGGAATCATGATTTAGTGCTACTCAAATGTGTGGACGAGAGAGAAACAGGTTTGCTTATGGAAGAGGTCCATGAAGGAACATTTAGTACGCACGCCGGCGAACATGCCATGACTCAGAAGATATTACGGGCAGGGTACTACTGGCTGACGATGGAGTCGGATTATTTCAAATTCACGAAGAAATGTCACAAATGCCAGATTTATGCAGACAAAATCCATGTGCCGCCGTGCCCGTTGAATGTTATGTCGTCCTCGTGGCCGTTCTCCATGTGGGGCATCGATATGATCGGCAAGATCGAGCCCGCTGCATCCAACGGACACCGCTTCATTTTGGTAGCCATCGACTACTTCACCAAGTGGGTGGAGGTAGCCTCGTACGCTAATGTGACCAAGCAAGTGGTAGCGCGGTTCATAAAGAAGGACATCATCTACAGATATGGAATTCCCGAGCGGATCATTACTGACAATGGTTCAAACTTGAACAATAAGATGATGAAGGAGTTATGCCAGAACTTCAAGATTGAACATCACAACTCATCGCCCTATCGACCGAAGATGAATGGCATTGTTGAAGCGGCCAATAAAAGTATCAAAAAGATAGTGCAAAAGATGATTGTCACTTACAAAGATTGGCATGAGATGTTGCCATTTTGTCTACACGGTTATCGTACGACGGTGCACACATCAACCAGAGCAACTCCTTTCTCGCTAGTATACGGCATGGAGGTTGTCCTGCCATTAGAGGTCGAGATCCCTTCTTTAAGAGTTCTGGTCGATGTGAAGCTCGATGAGGCAGAATGGATAAAGAACATATTGAATCAGCTCATCCTGATGGATGAAAAAAGGCTAGCATCTATCGTATACGGTCGGTTGTATCAGAGTCGGATGAAGAAAGCTTACGACAAGAAGGTGCGCCCTCGAAGCTCTCAGACGGGCGATATTGTGCTAAAAAAGATTCTCCCACCATACTCAGATCACAGGGGCAAATGGACTCCCAATTATGAAGGTCCATATGTCGTCAGGAAGGTATTCTCGGGAGGAGCCTTACTGTTATCCATGATGGATGGCGAAGATTTCACATCCCCTGTGAACGCGGACGCAATTAAAAAATCCTTTGCTAAAAATGACCCGCTGGATGGAAAAAAGAATATCCAAGCAAAAATGGGGCATCCCGACAAACCATAAAAAAGGAATAGGTTCGGGCAAAAGTTAGGGATATAAATGAAAAGATGTACACCCGCAAAGTCGAAAACCTGAAAAGGCGGATTTGGCAAAAAAGGGTATCCCGGTGAGTCGAGAACCCGAAAGGGCGGTTCAGGCAAAAGTTAGGGATTAAAAGGGGAAAATGACTGCGGTCCACGTGTGAACTTTCATTGCTTAGTGGTTTGGGGAGACCTGAGGGCCGTTGATCCAAAATCAATCTCTTTTAAAGGAGAAGCGTCGGGGAAGTATTGAAGTCGAGTGGGTCATAGAAGGATCAACTCATGGTGTTCATCTACACCACATCGCCGACATTGTGCATATTTGCTGTATATTCCTGTAATATATTTGTGCAGCTTCCTCGTTCCAGGAGCTTGCATCTGTTGTAAATTTTTTTGCCTATTCACAGGCCCATTTATCAATAAATATACTATTTAGTACTTTGTTTATCTCGTGTTTGTTTTAGCTTTTATCTGTTTTGTTTGCAAAAAACGCCCGATGTTTTTGTTAGAATGCGCATACATAAACTTGATGGCTTAGGCCAATAATTGTTAAAAAACTTTAAATACTTGACTGTTGTCACAAATGACAACCTCGGTAGGTCCCTTTGTGAAGGGTATCTTGTTCGTTTGTTCATTTTGTTGCAGGGTTGTAACCTTCGAGGCGTTACCAAAGATGTATCCTTGGCAGGATCATCATACCCTTAGCTGAATCATGTGCAGCAATCCCTCTCCAAGAATGTTTCCCTACAGAGTCTGAGCAGGGGACTGTGGGCATTGAGTTGTCTCCCCAAGCAGAGATAGATTCTCCCCAACCAGAGTCCATTCCCCAGCAAGTGGAGTTTGCATATCATACCCCCAGTAGAGTTATGTGCAAGATAACCAGAACAGTTAAGTATGTACCCTTTGTCCCCGGCAGTTGGTCGGTACATAGCCAATCCCCACAGATTGCAGATATATGCTTACTCCCCAGCAGAGTCGCCAGCTGTCGCTACTGCGAAAAAAGGTGCCGGAAAAAACAGAAGAGTCGCCACCTATCGTTATTTATCCCAAATGAGGGAAAGGAAATGATCAGGAAAAACCTAGCGAAAAGGGATAATATCGGTCATCACTACCAAATCTCGGGTTCAGAAGTCGGTTACGCAAGGGGAAGGTATTAGCACCCCTCACGTCCGTCGTACTCGATGGGATCCACGCTTGTTTGTTTATCTGACGGGTTGCTTATCTATCTACGCTACGGCTCAGGTTCAAAAGAAAAGAAAAAGGACTCGACAGAGCATCGCAGCTCTGGGCCTACGTATTCCCTCGTGCAATGGGAAAGTCAAAGTCAACGTAGTTCGGCTAACTACGGGTAATGGGGGAAGGTTGCTCGCCAAGACATCACATCTTGTGCCTACGTATTCTCAACAGGTATGAGAGATCAGAGCGAACGTAGTTCGGGATAAAATGGAACACAGGTTTGTTCTAAGGTTTTTACCCGAGTAAGGTTAAACTACAGGGAAGGTATTAGCACCCCTCACGTCCGTCGTACTCGACGGGATCTATGCTTGTTTGTTTATCTGACGGGTTGCTTATCTATATATGCTATGGCTCAGGTTCAAAAGAAAAGAAAAAGGACTCGACAGAGCATCGCAGCTCTGGGCCTACGTATTCCCTCGTGCAATGGGAAAGTCAGAGTCAACGTAGTTCGACTAACTACAGGTAATGGGGAAAGGTTGCTCGCCAACACATCACATCTTGTGCCTACGTACTCTCAACAGGTATGAGAGATCAGAGCGAACGTAGTTCGGGATAAAACGGAACACAGGTTTGTTCTAAGGTTTTTACCCGAGTAAGGTTAAACTACAGTTCCAACAGTTAGGGACAATTCCTGTTTTGCGGTAGAACCGAAGCTTAATAGTGCTCTTTTCAACAGAAAAGGTTTTCCTTTAATTAAGACCCCACAGGGCAAAAAGAGGTTTGAATGTTTGTTTTTTTCTTTTACGAGAAGAAGTGTTTTTTATGAATGTTTGTAATTCATATCGCACTAGAGACTATGACCTAGGAGTGAATGCATCGCATGTCACCCAAGGGGTACCACACTAAACATCCTGATTACTGAAAGGAAACCCTCCAATAACCATTTCCTAAGTAGCTTAAGGCTCGTAATGTATGATATTCATTATCCTTTATTACGTATTTTGATTTTGTTTGAAGGTGAGAATAGAGAAGGACTCTACAGGGGAAACTAAGTCAGAACCCTACTGTTATCATGCAAAATGGTCCTAATGTTGAGTTTGAAAGGGAATCTATCCTATATGTTATCATGCAAAAGATTCAACCTAAAGTTCTATCATCATTCCCTTAAACAAGGAAATGAGAGCCCTAAGGGAGCATGGCAAATGGAAAGCAAAACAAAGCTATCAAGCAGATGAAGTATAAAATAACTGGATACAGATGCAATACAATAGTACAAGCAAGGGAGACAAACTCAACCTTTAAATGCAAGCAGGAGATGCAAACAGAGATTCACAGAGTAAGCACACAAGCAAAGGGAGACAAACTCAACCTTTAATGCAAACATGTCAAGTATGAAAAGCAGATAAACATCCAAGCAAAGGGAGACAAGCTCAACCTTTAATGCAATCATGCACCTAAACAAGATTATTCTACTCATGCAATTCTATCCTAATGCATCATAACAAGCAGGAAACAAAATCAATTCATCAAGAGAGAGAGAGATAAACTAGATGAGCAACAAGGAAATCATCCCAAGGCTACATCAGGTTTAGATGTGTATCAACACTAGAGTCCATCCCAGGTTCAAACCTCTCATGGAATGCACAAAATTCCTCCACAGGAAGAATTAGGATCTCACGAGAAGGATCCTAAGAATGTAGAACATATGAGAATGGTGGAACCTAGATGTCGATCTAAGGTACCTGGTTAATGTGTATCAACACAGGAGTCCTCAAAGGCTCAGACCTCTCATTGAATGCACAGAGTTCTTCCATAGGAAGAACTAGGCTCTCACAAGAGGAATCCCTATGTCATAGGACTAAGGAAGGGATGAGGAGAAACATAATGAAAACCAAAGGGAATTCACCATGTTCAATGTGCATCAGCACAAGAGTCCGTCAAAGGCTCAAACTTCTCATGGAATGCACAGAGTTCTTTCACAGGAAGAACTAGCCTCTCATAAGAAGGATCCTGAGAATGTAGGACGAGAAGGAGAAAATGTGTACAAAGTATTTGAGTCCTCAATGGTTCAAACTTCTTTATGGAATGAACAGAATTCCACCACAGAAGGAATTAGGCTCTCACAAGAAGGATCCAAATGTCATAGGACTTGGAAAGACTAATGGAAAAGGTCCTAAAAGGAACCTAGGTAAGGAACTAGTTAGGAGTATGATAAAAACTTGAAATTTAACCTACAAAGGCTTCAACCTATTTACTATGGCATCATGTAAGGATTGGGAGCCTAAAGATTGCAAAAAGATCACTTCTAAGGCAAAACAAGGTGAAGGTTCTAAGGGGAAACACACTAACATCATCCAGAATGTAAAATCTAGAAAAAATAGTATAACAACCCTAAGAATCCTAATAAATTTCCTAAGGGGTCCTTAAGATTTTAGGAATCTATGGTTAAAATTTGAGGTCAAGATTCCAAGCCTAAGGGTGCTAACAGAATGTAAAACCATAAAGTGTGCTATGAGTAAAGCAAAGGGAAAGGGTGCTAAAGATATACTCTAAAACCTATCCAAACAGCCTCTAAAAATTAGAACAAAAATATTACAATATCACACAATGTGTCTAGAATCAGCATGCAAAATATTAGACATTTATTTGATGTATTAAACAAGAGAGAAAATCAAGAAGATGAACATGTCAATTCTCATTTATTAAAAGCACATAACATGAAAAATGCAATATTAAATGGAAAAGAAATGGAAAACCAAAATAAAAAATATGAAAAATTTCTACACATATCAAGGTACACTAACATATTTTTCCATGATTTATTAAAGCATTTATCATTTTTAAAAGAATTAATATGGAACAAAAAATAAAATGGAAATAAAATGAAAAAGAAAAGAAATGGAAAATACCCGGGGTGTATTAAGCAATCCATTCACGTGTGATTTCTATTGGGCTTGGTAAGGGGGGTGGGGAAAGCAAAAATGAGCCCAAGTCCATCAGCGTTTAGTGAAACACATAGTTTCATGTGGCTTGTGTGTTATTACGTCAATGAAGGCACACGGGATGTCTTAATCCAAACCATTCAATGCTTAAGTCATCTGATCTAATAAATATCATGAGGCCACGTGGTAAATGAGTTTCATTCAATATAAAATTAAGTCACGATCGTTGGATGAAGGGAAAAGTATTAAGATCCAATGGCCATTATGCAAACTGGGATTTTAAACTTGGAATGGAGGGGAAATGTTCAGGCGGTGGCCGGAGAAGACTCTGGTCGTCTTCTCCGGTGGAGTTGTACAATGCCAGTCATGAAACTTCATCAAAACTAAAGATTTCTGGTACCGATCAACTCGCCTCTCTTCCTAGATTACAGATATCACGTTCTTTCTCATTTTTAACCTAAAATCAACTCAAACCGAAAGCTACAAGCATTGGTGCTTTGTTGAAAATTGTTGTAATCAAGCCTAATAATTATCCTAAATCCATCTACACCTATCAAGGATCCTAACCACATACATATCAGATGCTAATTCGTCCAGAATTGAGTGTATGATTGAAAGAAAGAAACCTGTTTTGGAGTTGCCCAGAGAGGTGATTTGGTTATGATTCTTGCTCAATTCAATCCAGAAACCTTCAATGGAACCTCCCAAAGCTTTCTTGATCTTCAATTTGCCTTGAATGCTCTTGATTCTTGAAATTTGAATTCAACTTTCTTCCTCTTTCCTCTAACTGTTTCTAACTAATTTCTGCACCAAACTTCATCAATCTTCTCATGGAATCAATCCAGAGTTTATATAGAATCAATCTGGAATGGATTCGAAGCCCAATTGTGGCTGGTTTGCCCCAATCCAAAACTCACTTTCCTTCACTTTGAAGCTTGTCCATGTGCACAAAAACAGAGCCAAAACTCTTGCTCATTGCTTCAATTCAATTGATGGTAATTGTCACACCCTAATTTTTGACCATAAGATCCTGCCTCCTTGTGCTTATCTCCTGCTTGTTTTATTTTACTTTTGTATATATTTATCACGACTAATCAATTTTTACGCAGACATCAAGTTCAAGTGAAGATCGAAGCTTTTCTTCCGTTAAGTGTTGAGTTTAGTCTTTCAAGACTAGTTATGGTTGCATGGCAAGCAAGGTTGCATTTTAAGTATCAGGAAAAGAGTGGATTGATGACCCAGGGATAATATGGCTTTAAAATAACAAAATTGGAAATATGTTGAATCAAGCTGGTGCAAGTTATCCTCAAAACCCAAATCGAACCTCATAAATTTCAAACCAATGATTGAATTTGTTGAAGTTGTTGTGCTTATTAATTTTGGAAGTAGATCCAATTGGCACAAATTCATCAATTCAAGTTTGCAAACATAGTGTTGCACCCCAAAATTTGCTCAACCTTTTCTTGCCTGATTTGTGTTTCATTGCATTTCATTTGCATAGTTACATCATGTACATGGTTCAATCATTGGCATATCATAGCATAGCATGCCTCCAACAAGGGATCAAGGGTGTCTATCAAGAGAAGAGACTAGCAAGGGGTGTTATTTAAGCATGAGAAGTCATCCAGGCCATCAAGAAGTGATTTGAGGTCTTGAGAAGTTTGAGTGCCTACATGTGGGTTTTGCTCCTAGCTTGAGGAATATTGAGAATCATCAGGGGGATGTGAAACATGGAATGTGAATTTGAGGTGTGTATGGATCTCATGGTATGCCTAAAGGGCCCTATTGAAGCTGAGACAAGTCATTGATTCAAGTATGAGAGCCACAGTTGAGGTGCAGTCAACTAGGGTTTCATCTGGGTCAATCCTGGGTCAATTAGGTAATTGAAGAGCATCAAAGCCTACTTTGAAGTCATGGGGTTCATGGATTGGTATGTTGATACATGTGTGGTGTTGTGCCAAGATTAAGCAAAGAAGAATCAAGGAGGTGGGAAGTTGCTAAATTAGGGTTTCAGTGTAAAATCCCATGTTTAGTGCCTAACTTCAAAGCCGCATAAATCAAAATACAAGTTTCAAATGGATCTTTGGCCAACATGAAACTTGTAGATAATCTCAATACCTTTAATTTGAGTACTATAAGTCCTCAAGGGGATTTGTAGAACTCAAGTTATGGTCCTTGCAAATTACAGGTCATCAGATGACTATGAAATTTATCTATGAAAGTCCCTTGACTTCCAAGCAACTTTTGCCCTTCAAGGAGTTTCCAAATGGATTTTTGGCCAACATGATATTTGTAGATCTTGGTCTTAGCTTTCCATAGAGTACTAGAAGTCCTTGATAGGATTTGTAGAACTCAAGTTATGATCTTTGCAAGCCAGGGGTATTTTGGGTATTGGTGATTATAGGTCATTTGTGATCATAGGTCCATAACATTTGCAATGCATTCAGATAGTTATTTGGCAAGGATTGAGCAAGGAATCAGAGGAAGCCATTGAAATTTCTTCATCTGCATAAGAAATCGTGATTGGAGATTAAGGAGGATTCAAAGCAAATTGGTGATTGGAGAAGCTTGGGAAGTGGTTCTTGAGTGATTCTGGAGAAGATTGGAGCTTGATTCGAGCCATAACCTCATTTGTTCATCCCTCAAAGCCAGGTTTGTAAATTTCAAACTTTGGCTTAATTTATGGAGAATTGATTAGAAATGAATATGTGGTTAGGTTAGTGATGATGCTAGGTTGGATTTGAGTGCAAAAGATTGAGGTTTAGAGACAAAATTAAGTATGATGCAATTTCTGTTGAAGCGTATATCTTGAGATTCTTGAGGTTTCAATGGTATTTAGATGGTTAGAATTGATGACTGAAGCGTGTAGATGAAAATAGGATCATTAATTTTAGGTTTTGAGTTGATCAAGATTGGATGCATTTCTGAAACTAGGATCGGATTTGGAGTTAGAGCAAGAATCAATAAAATTGGAGTGCATATTTGAACTCAGGGGATGATTTTGAGTGGGATAGGGTATTAAGTTGTCATGTTTGGTGAGCTTTTGAGTAACTCCCACCGGAGACGACGGTGGCGCTGCAGCTCAGGCCACCGTCCAATTCTCCCTCTCATTTTCAAATCATTTGGGGACGATGAGCCAGGATCGTCAGATCATGTTTGACTGTTGACTGAAGCTAGCATCCAATGGCCCCGTTTGCGTTTCAAAATCTGAAGAGAAGTGAGTTTAGATGAAACGCTCTGTTTCATTAAGCTGATTTGGATGGGCTTAAGTGGACCTTTGCTACCCACACCCTGCATCTAGGCCCAGTTGGAATTACAACGTGAATACCTTGCTATTTGTCACAGGGATTTTCCATTTTCCATTTCTTTTTTCTGATTGTTTTAATTTCGTTTTGGGATTAAGACTCGCATGCTACACGCACCCCCCTTTGGGCCCAGCCTGGAAAGATAACATGATCCAATTGCTATTTGCAACGCAGGTTTATCCATTTTGTATTGTTTTTATTTTATTTTGTCATTTGCATATAGTTTAGAAATAAAATCATAACAAATAGGAAAATTAACATTTTTAGGTGAGATTTTTTTCCCTTGACTCCTTTAAGAGTGTAGAATTTAATAGGATTAAAAAATTCATCTTTCATGCATTTTATTTTTTTAATTGCATTTTTGTATTTTTATTTGGTTTTAAATTCAATATGGTTGGTGTGCTAGTTTGTTGATTTTAGAATGGATGATTGGTGTTGATTTTTTAATTGATTCTTTTTGGGCTAGATATCTTAGATATCCATGTACCCCTAGTAATTTTCTCATAATTTTTGTGAGATAAATTTAGGCTAGTTTGAGCCTTAAACATTAAGTGGTGTAGATTTAGGGTTTTAGGATAGTTCCCTTAGGTTTAGGGCATAGTTTTAGGACTTAATGAATGGTTAACCCCCTGGTTTTTGTATGAGAGATTCTTAAGAGATTTAGGAACCCTTAGAATTTTTTATAGGATTTTACAATCACTTTTGGTATTTTAATTAGACTTAGTTTTAGGACTAACTTCTAGGTGTTTCTAATGAACTAACTTGACTAGTTTAATTCAATAGTTCCCCTTAGATTAGGGTGGTGGTGCTCTTATGCTTGGGTGAAGATGAATACCAATTGAATATGCTTTGGAGAGCTTGAAGGATCTTGAATGTGAAGGATTTCTCATCTTGTGGAAGCTTGGTCAGGAGCTTAGGGAAACTAGGGTTTCAGGAAGAGCATTAGATTAGTTTTGTTTCTTTCTTCAAACATGGAGTATATTGTTCCTCTCCATTCAATCCAATGACATAAAGTCCTCTTAAAGAAGTCACATCTCTCCTTTGGAGGAATGAATGGCATGCTTTAAGAGTAGAACTTTGAGGATGCCATTCTCCTATAATGTTAAGTTCTCAGTGGATTCCTTTGGTTGTCATTGAGTCTCTTAACATTTCAACTTGATCTTGTTGAATGATTATCCCTTGGAGGTGCTTGTTGAAGCTTGGTAAAGAGAAAGTTTAGTGCTTGTTGAAGCTTGTTGAGAATGAAGTTTGTGCTTGTTGAAGCTGGTTGCTTGTTGAAGCTAGGGTTTTGCTGCTTGTTGAAGATGAAGTTAGGAGCTTGTTGAAGCTGTTTACTGGTTGAAGTTTGCTGGTTTAAGTTTGAAGCTTGTTGAAGCTTGGTGCTTGTTGAAGAGTGAAAGTTTATTAAAGCTTGAAGATGAAGGTTGTTGCTGTCAACTTTTTGCTGTTTAATCACCTGTTGTTGTCAGAGCTACTGCTTGTGCTGTTTGCTTTAGGAGTTTGGTGCTGCTGCTTGGGCTACCTCCTCAGCTTTGGGTTTTGTTTTCTGTATTGTTTGTTGGCTTGTGCAGCTTGCCCCTAGGTTTGAAGTGAATGTTGATTCACTTTGCCTGTTGTTTTCCCAGGTTCGAGGTTGAGCCGGACTCCCTTGCCTCGCTTGTGTTGCTGCATTGATGCATTTTACTGTATTTGCTTGCTTTCTTTTCTGTTTATCCCCTAGGATCTCTGATTTCCTCTGTGCAGGAGGGAATTACGACAGACATTAGGATTCTTATCCATGCATGACAACATTAGGTTAGTTTTTATTCCCTCTTCAACCCTAGGCTTTTTAGAGCTTCTTTCTCTTCTTATCTCAAAACAACTCAAAAATATAGTAATAAGGTTAATCGACGTCGTACGTTACGAGCCTTAAGCTATTTGAGAAAGGGTTGCTGGAGAGCTTCTTTCCAGTAGTCTGGCTGCTTAGTGTGGTACCCTTTGGGTGACACGCGACGTAGTCACTCTCAAATCATAGTCTCTAGTGCGTTAGAGATTGCAAACAGACTAAAAAACACTTCTTTCGTAAAAGATTCAAACAAACATCAAAGTGTCATTTTTGTCCGCTTGGACTCTTAATCAAGAAAAACCCTTTCATAAGGTAAAAAAAAATAGTCAGACAAGCTTGTGTCTTCCGTAGCTTGAACTACGGTTGCTCTGATCTTTCATGCTGTATGAAAGTACGTAGGCATAGGATGCCGTATCCTAGCGAGCAACCTTCCCCTCCTTTCCCGTAGGTAGGCGAACTACGTTGACTCTGATTTCTCGTTCCAGACGGGAATACGTAGGCATAAGGTGCGATACTTTGCCGAGTTATTTTCTTTTCTTTTTAACCCAGACCGTTAGTGTAGATTGAATAACAATCCGTACTAGAAAACAAGCGTGGATCCCGTCGAGTACGGCGGACGTGAGGGGTGCTAATACCTTCCCCTTGCGTAATCGACTCCCGAATCCAAGAATTTGGCTGCGATGACCATTCCTTTCCCGTTTTGCGTTAGGTTTACTCTGAGTGTTTCCTTTCCATCCGTTGGGATAAATAACGCACGGTGGCGACTCTTCTGGCATAGCCGGCGCCGATTTTCGCGGTAGCGACAGCTGGCGACTCTGCTGGGGACTCCAACGGTTCCCTACCGAGTCAATCCTAGCGCTTATTTTCCCGTCGTGGGTTTTGTATGGATTTACCTTTCTATATTTACTATCAGCATTATATTATTGTTGTTATGCTAGGTAGGGGGTCAGATTGAGAGATAAGCCGGACCTAGGCTTGAGTGCACCTAGAATTATTTGTGGAAAGTAGTGGGCGCGTGCATGCTTTGCATGTACTAGTGTCCCGCAAAATCCACGCTCGGACGAGGTTCTTCTGGTTGACTTCTTTTTCAATCCTTTGGGTTGAGGGGGTTGTTGGTTAGTTGGATTGTCGACTCTGGGGACCGATCAATTGAAAGTTGGCTAACTGAGGCCTCTTTAGGACATGATGATGCCACACCTTCTGGGTATTGTATCATCAGTCTTGAAAGTCTGTGACGCCGACGACCGCATATGATGTCGTACCTTGTGTCAGTTGATAGGACACCTACCTGTGAGAGGGATTGGGGCATGCAGGAAACTTGACCTCTAGACTACCCGGTTCTTGGTATTGGATCAGTACTTATGGTGACTTGGGGTTCTTCATCAGGACAGTGTATTGTGTTTGTTGAGACCAAAGTGGAGCATTGTTATGGGTCTGCTGAGACCAGGTTTGAGCAGTATTGTGGGTTTGTTGAGACAGATATTGTGGATGGATCTCTTCAGCAATATATCACTTGATCCCTGTTGCATTGCTTGCATATTGCATTGTTGCATACTCATTTTGCATATCATTAACGTGTGTCTGTGCTGCAGGTGCATTTCATACCCTCTGATTCTAGTTGCCCGGATTTCTGTCTGCTATCATGGATACTTTGAAGAAGACTGTGGCATACAAGTTGCCTACTCCAGATGTTTCTTCTTTTCATGGTTTGATGTCTTTAGCTGATGATGATGTGAAGAGAAGCTTCAGGAAGAGTTATGGGAAACTGCTTAGGTTGGTTTGCAAACCATCCACGTATGAGCTGAGCGGATTATATGCACTTATGCAGTTCTATGATCCCCCGCTGAGGTGTTTTACTTTCCCTGACTTCATTCTGGCTCCGACCATGGAGGAATATGCTGAGATCTTGGAGTTAACCATTCAGAACAGGGTACCCTTCATTCATATGGGTGCTGAGCCCAAGCTGGAGGATTTGGTTGTTGCTTTGCATTTAGACTCTTCGGAGTTGCTGTTAACCTCGTGGAATGGAGTTTCTGGTTTTTCTCTCAAGTTCTTGGTTGGGAAAGCACAAGAGTATGCCAAAAGTGGCTGTTGGACTGAGTTTAATGCTATCCTTGCTTTGTGTATCTATGGCATTGTATTGTTCCCTAATATGCCTGACTTTGTTGATTTGGATGCATTCCATATATTTGCTTCAGGCAATCCTGTGCCTACACTGATTGGAGACTTCTATCACTCTCTGCATTATAAGAACGAGAATAGGAGGGGCAAGAACGTCTCTTGTTGTGTGCCTTTGTTGTATATGTGGTTTGATAGTCACCTGCCCAAGAAGGGTATCTTTGCTGAGTCTGCGGCTACGGTGGAATGGTCTGAGTGTCTGACGGGGCTTTCTTCAGAAAATGTTGTCTGGTTTGATAGGGATTTACTGGGATCTTAGATTATCTACAGCTGCACAGGATATCCTAACGTTCCGCTGATTGGGAGGAAAGGGTGCATTAACTACAATCCGTCATTGTTGATCAGGCAATTCGGTTATGCTTTGAGAAGCCCGCCAAAAGAGGAGGAAGTGCAGGAATCTCTGTACTTCACAGGTGATTTGAAGGGAGAATTGTTATCCAAGCTTCAGCATGCTTGGAATAACATCCGCAAGAAAGGGAAGCCGTTGTTGGGTAAGAATGATAGTCAAGCCTATCCTTCGTACCAAGTCTGGATCCAAGATAGGGCTAAGCAGGCGCTGATGTCGTTTCCTGCAGTATTACCTCCTGCTCCCCTCGTGGTTGAGGAGCCAACAACTGTGTCTATTGAGAGATATGAGCAGGTTGTGAAGGAGAAAGAAGAGCTGATGAAAGCCAACGAGAAGTTGGAAGAAGAGCTAGTGCAACTCCGGAGCGAAAGGAATGAAGCCATATATTCCTTCGAGCAGCAAACAAAGCTGGTGAACCAGTTAGGTGCAGAACTGACTGAACAACAAAAGAAGCGTGAATGTTTGGGGATAGATTTCAAGAGCTCCCATGATATGCTGGAGGCTAAGAAGAAAGCACTTGATATAGCCTACCGAGAGATCTTCACCTTCACCAAAACCTAGAATGCTACACTGACCAATAATAAAGAAAGAGAAGACAAACTGAAGCAGCAGATCTCTGAACTGGAAGATCAGTTGAAGGCTAGCCAGAAAAAGTTTAAAGAAGAGGTTATGCAGAGATACGACGTTCAGAATTCGTTGAACAAAGTTGTCAAGCGCAAGAAAGAGTCTGCATCCCAGAAGCGGAAGCTAGAGGAGTGCTTTGGAGAAGGTGTTTGGGAGGAATCCATTGGGGATCTCCATCGTGTTATCAGGCAAAGAGACTCTCTCGTTGAAGGGTTGCTTTCTCAGCCGGACCATCCCAAGACCAAGAGATTGTTAGAGGAGTATCAGGCATATGGTCGCACTTGATTACCTTATGCACTGTTGTATATGCTTTATTTGCATTGTGCTGGCCATCACCAGGATTGTTGGTTGAGGTCATGCCTTCTTGTTATTGTACACTCAGTGATATTGTATTTCTGACTTGATGGGCTCTTCGCAGCAATATATGAGATGTTTTTCCCATGAGTGGATTCCAGCTTCTTAGCAATTCACTTCACTCTCACTGCACTGGCACTTTGGCACTAGGATCAGGGGTTGATCTCCCTAACGCACAGACACATATTGCATCTGCATATTCATTTTGCATTGCCAGTTACTTGTTGAATCTGTATCTTATTTCCTACATCTCACAGGTTTTTTCAGGATTGACGACCAAAGAATCCATCGCTACTCAACCAGAAACAACTGTAAGAAAGCAATGGATCAAGTTCAAGTCGAGATGCAGGAAATCCGTGAGAAGCTGACTCTGTTCATGCAAGCTATGGAGAGAATGGCCAAGGGCCAGGAGAACCTTCAGACCTTGGTGCAGCCGCTGCTGACGCAGACAAACGAAAATGGCAATACTAACCACAATTCTGTTGGAACTCCTCACCGGGAGGATGAGATACCGGTAGTCACTCCGCCTGTTGTGACTGTCAACGGAAACACTGGTACTGGTGCAGGTGCTGGCGCTGGTAATGGCAATACTGGAAATGGTGGTGATGGGCCTGTTGTTAACAACAAAGGCAACACTAGGGATGTCGATCAAGGATTCTGTGACAATGTTGGCTTTGGAAACAATGGGTATGGCAATGTCAATCAGGACGGGAACTTCGGGTTCAACAATCAAGGCTTTGGTAATGACGGTTACGGCTACAATCAGGGGTATGGCCACGGTAATGTTGGATTCGGTAATGTGAATAACAACGGCGCTGGAGCATTTCCTTTCAACAATGGTTTTGGACCTGCTGGGGTCAATCTAGGGTTCGGGAACTGAGGACAGGGTCCTATGTTCAATCAGCAAGGATTTGGCCGTAACATGGGTTACGATGGGTATGGAAATGACTGGAATGTGGATCACCAGGACGAAGCTTTTTCAGGAAGAGGTATGGGACCTGAGGGCCCCATTGACCCTGTTCAGAGGATCATAATGCTAGAAGAGCAGATGAAAGGTGTGGTTGATCAGAACTCCGCTGGGTTAGATATGACTACTATGGGGTTGGTACCAGGGCTGAGGGTGCCATTAAAATTCAAGGCTCAAACATTCGACAAATACAAAGGGGATACCTGCCCAAAGGTTCATGTACGTTCTTATTATAGAAGGATGTCTGCATATTCCAATGATGAAAGGATGCTCATGCATTTCTTTCAGGATAGCTTATCGAGACCATCATTGGAATGGTACATGGGACTGGAGCCCACTCAGATTAGAAGCTGGAAGCAGTTGGATGATGCTTTCGTTATGCATTACAAATATAACAGTGATTTGGCGCCAAACAGAGTTCAGTTGCAGAGTCTGTCGCAGAAAAGTGGTGAAAGTTTCAAAGAGTACGCGCAGCGGTGGCGCGATATGGCAGCTCGGGTGCACCCTCCTTTGGTTGAAAGGGAGATGAATGACATGTTTGTGGGGACATTTACAGGGATGTACTAAGACAAGTTACTCAATGTTTTGATGGGTAGCTTCTCCGATATGATCCTTGTGGGAGAAAGGATCGAAAATGGAATTAAAATTGGAAAGATTCAGGCAGGCGAATCTACTTCAGCTGGGGGTGCGAGAAAAGCGTTCGGTGGAAGACGAAAGGGTGATACCAGCGCTGTGTTTGGTGGCAGAGGCCGGGGCAGAGGTAGAAATCAGTACATTCAACCTCAGCAAATAGCCAGTGTTACTATTCCAATCCAACCACAACAACAACAACAACAACAACAACCACAACAACCACAGCAGCAACAAAGGCAGAATCAGGGTCAGAGAAAGTTTCAGAATGCAAAGCCGAAGAGGGTATTTGATAAGCCTCCGTCGACATATGCAGAGCTTCTTCAGACACTGCTGGGTTGAATTTGGTTGAGAAAAGAACATTGGAACCGCCTACAGGACCGACACTTCCTTATGGGTATGACGCTAATAAGCATTGCGAATTCCATTCCGGGGCGCCCGGACATGATGTAGAATCCTGTCATGCTTTCAAGCATAAAGTTCAAGACTTGTTGGACAGTAAAGCCATCAACTTTGGCCAGGTGGGACCCAATATTGTACAACAGCCTATGCCTAATCATGGGGCAAATGCCATCTTGACAGAAGAAAATTCGAACTTGGTGATGGATGTTAATGAACTGAAGACACCATTGAGTGAGGTGAAAAGCAGGTTGCTCAGAGGGGGAGTATTCCCTGGTTGTGATGAATACTGTTTAGAGTGTTGGACCCAGCCTGAGGGTTGTACTGATTTGAAGCAGGGCATTCAGGCCATGATCGACGAAGGGACCTTGCAATTTGATCGAACTGCGGTTGAGAAGCCTGTGGATGCATTATGTGATAAGCAGAATGATATTACAACGGTGACGATCCCGAGGAAGACTATAACGATAACGGCGCCCGTCCAGCGGCCAACTATTATGATTGCCAAAGCAGGGCCTGTTCCCTTTGAGAGTACGAAAGCTGTCCCGTGGACATACGGATTAGAAGCATATTGCAACGGTGAAAAGATTGTGATGAATAGCCAGCCAGCTGGGGCTGTTGATAATGTCGTTGGAACGGGGGGCATGACCCGTAGCGGAAGGATCTTTACCTCACCTGAAATAGAAGCAGAGAGATTGGCCAAAGGCAAAGCCAAAGTAAACGAAAGCGGGCCTACTCAATTGAAAGAAAAGGATACGTCACTCAAGGACGTAGAGGAGTTCATGAGACTGATTCGCAAAAGCGACTACAAAATTGTTGAACACCTACAACAGACACCATCGAAGATTTCTATCTTGTCGTTGTTGTTATGTTCCGAGGCCCACCGGAACGCCTTGCTAAATATTTTGGATACGTCATTTGTGCCTCAAGAAGTTTCTGTATATTAGTTAGAGGGGATAATGGCACATGTCAATGCTGGACATAGCCTGGGTTTCACAGATTTCGATCTAACACCTAAGGGTCGAGAGCACAACATGGCTTTGCATATATCGGTGGAATGTCGGGGCACCGTAATGTCACATGTATTGGTGGATACTGGATCATCGTTGAACGTATTGCCAAAGAAAGCCATGATGAAATTGGACATACGGGGAATTATTTGCACGCCCAGCAATTTGGTTGTGAGGGCGTTTGACGGAACGAAAAGATCAATGTTTGGGTCAATAACATTACCGCTTCAGGTGGGGCCAGAAATTTTTGATACCGAATTCTACATCATGGATATCCATCCAGCTTATAGCTGCCTTCTTGGGCGCCCATGGATCCACGCTGCAGGGGCCGTAACGTCCACATTACATCAGAAGTTGAAGTACATGGTGGGTGATAGTGTCGTTACCGTTTGCGGGGAGGGGGACATTTTGGTCAGTCACCTGTCATCATTCAGATATGTTGAGGTCGACGGAGAAATACACGAGACACCGTATCAAGCCTTCGAAGGGTTGCGAATTAAAGACAAAGCTCAGGGTACCAACAAAATGCCAGAGGTGGCAGTGTCATCCTACAAGGAGGCTCAGGCTTTAGTGCAGACTGGTGAGACTAAAGGTTGGGGGCAGGTACTGGAGATTCCCGTGAAGAACGACAAGTTTGGGCTAGGGTATCGACCGACGTCGTCAGCATCATCTTCAGGAGTGCCCAGGTTCAAAGGACCGATAACGATTACGCCAAGCGGGGTGTGCTTTGAGACAATCAATGCTATTTCTGATGCTGAAGACGGAGATAGTGACTGCGATATGGACATGTGGATCCAGCCAAGCGTGCCAGGACAAAGTCTCTGCAACTGGTCCATCCGGGAAACTGTCCCAGTGACTTCTAAACAGTAATGATTTGTTTTGTCAATTGTTGAATAATCCTATGTCCTACCCGGGGTATAGTGATTTTACCTTAGGGCTACTTGATTATGTGTATTGCACTATTTTAATCATGAAATAAAGGCGTTTTTCATATACAAATATTGTGATCCCTATTTTTCTTGTTTTTACTTTAACAATAAATGGCAACGTGGTTATTTGCTTTGTTTGCGTGTTGAAGCGTTTAACCATTTCCTTTGCAGGACTAATATTTTAGATGACATCTTCCACGAACCGCCTATGACTCGTTTCGACTTCGATCACCCGGTATTCCAAGCAGAGGAAGAGATTGTTGAGGATAGCGACTTGCCAGAGGAGCTGACTCGTTTGTTGAAACAGGAAGAGAGAATCATTCTGCCTCATCAGGAGGAAATTGAGATTATCAACTTGGGGTCGGAAGAAGTTGTGAGAAATATTCGTATAGGGGTTGCGCTGTAGAGCGACATCAAGCAAAGGTTGATTGAGATACTGCGAGAGTATAGTGATATATTTCTTGGTCGTACGAGGAGATGCCTGGGTTGGATACGGACATGGTTGTGCACCGTCTGCCGTTGCAAGAGGAATGTCCGCCTGTTAAGCAGAAACTCAGAAGAACCAGACCAGACATGGCTGTGAAAATCAAGGAGGAAGTTCAAAAATAGTGGGATGTCGGTTTCCTAGCCGTTACAACTTATCCATCATGGGTCGCTAATATAGTACCAGTGCCGAAGAAAGACGGTAAAGTGCGAATGTGTGTAGACTACCGTGATTTGAATAGGGCGAGCCCGAAAGACGACTTTCCACTTCCTCACATTGATGTGCTGGTTGATAACACTGCTCAGTTCTCCGTATTCTCCTTTATGGACGGCTTCTCAGGCTATAATCAGATCAAAATGGCACCAGAAGACATGGAGAAGACTACCTTCATTACTCCTTGGGGAACATTTTGCTACAAAGTGATGTCCTTCGGACTGAAGAACACCGGGGCAACATATCAACGTGCTATGACGACTCTCTTTCATGACATGATGCACAAAGAGATCGAGGTTTATGTTGATGATATGATTGCCAAATCTCAGACAGAGGAGGAGCATTTGGTTAATCTGCTGAAACTGTTCAAAAGACTTAGGAAGTTCAGGTTGAGACTGAACCCTAACAAGTGCACCTTCGGGGTGAGATCGGGTAAACTGCTGGGGTTTATTGTGAGCGAAAAGGGAATAGAGGTTGATCCTGCAAAGATAAAAGCTATACAAGAAATGTCGACGCCTAAAACAGAAAAAGAAGTGCGTGGGTTTTTAGGGAGGTTGAACTACATCGCTCGGTTCATATCTCACCTAACTGCGACATGTGAGCCGTTATTCAAGTTGTTGAAAAAGGATCAGGTGTTGACCTGGAATGAAAATTGTCAAAAGGCGTTCGACAAGATAAAAGAATACTTGCAGGAACCTCCTGTTTTGATACCCCCAGTGGCCGGGAGACCTTTGATTATGTATTTGACGGTTCTTGAGGAAAGTATGGGTTGTGTTCTCGGTCAACATGACGAGACTGGACGTAAAGAGCATGCGATCTACTATTTGAGTAAGAAGTTTATCAACTGTGAGTCCAGATACTCAATGCTCGAGAAGACGTGTTGCGCGCTAGCCTGGGCCGCCAAATGTTTGAGGCAATACATGCTGAATCATACAACCATGCTAATTTCAAAGATGGATCCAATCAAATACGTGTTTGAAAAGCAAGCACTCTCCGGAAGAATTGCCCGATGGCAGATGGTGTTAACAGAATACGATATCCAATATGTCTTGCAAAAGGCTATTAAAGGTAGCGTTCTGTTAGAATACCTTGCCGAGCAGCCTATTGAGGATTACCAATCGATGAGGTTTGATTTTCCTGACGAGGATATCATGTACCTGAAGATGAAAGACTGTGAAGAACCATTGTCGGACGAAGGACCAGAGTTGGGTTCCAAATGGCAGTTGATATTTGACGGAGCTGTAAATTCCTATGGTAGCAGAATAGGTGCAATTATCACTACTCCTCATGGGTCGCACATCCCATTTACTGCCCGATTGACCTTTCCTGTTACCAATAACGAGGCTGAATATGAGGCTTGCATTATGGGTCTGGAAGAAGCCATTGATTTGCGAATCAAGAACCTGGATGTATACGGAGACTCAGCTCTAGTGGTGAATCAGATTAAAGGAGAATGGGAGACACGTCAGCCCAATTTGATACCCTATATGAACTATGCAAGAAGATTGTTGCCTTTCTTTGACAAGGTGGAATTGCATCACGTACCACGAGCAGAAAATCAAATGGTTGACGCCCTGGCGACATTGTCTTCAATGTATAAAGTTAACTTCTGGAACGAGGCTCCCTAGATTGTTATCTCTCGGCTCGATAGGTCTGCCTTCATATTTTCCATTAACGAGGCTCCCGATGGTAAACCCTGGTATTTTGACATCCAGTATTTCCTGAAGAACAAGGAGTATCCGGCTGAAGCATCCAGTCGAGATCAGAAGACTCTCAGGAGATTGGCTGGCAATTTCTATTTGAATCCGGACGGTGTCCTGTACAAAAGAAACCACGACTTGGTGTTGCTACGTTGTGTAGATGAGAAAGAGGCAAAGTTGCTCATGGAAGAGATACATGAGGGTACATTTGGTACACATGCTGGTGGGCATGCTATGATGAGAAAACTGTTGCGGGCAGGTTATTATTGGCTGACTATGGAAACAGATTGTTTCAAGTTTGCAAAAAGGTGTCATAAATGCCAGATTTATGCGGATAAAATCCATGTGCCTCCGAGCCCTCTGAATGTGATGTCATCACCGTGGCCTTTCTCGATGTGGGGGATTGATATGATTGGCAAGATTGAGCCTACGGCATCAAACGGACACCGGTTCATTTTGGTGGCAATCGATTACTTCACCAAATGGGTGGAAGCAGCATCATATGCCAATGTGACCAAACAAGTGATAGCCAGATTTATCAAACGAGATATTATCTGCAGATATGGAATCCCTGAGCGGATTATCACCGAAAACGGTTCAAATTTGAATAAAAAAATGATGAAAGAGCTGTGTCAGAATTTTAAGATCGAGCATCACAACTCTTCTCCTTACCGGCCCAAGATGAATGGCGCTGTCGAAGCGGCCAATAAGAACATAAAGAAGATTGTTCAGAAGATGGTTGTGACGTATAAGGACTGACACGAGATGTTACCTTTCGCTTTGCACGGTTATCGTACGACGGTACGCACATCAACCGGGGCAACCCCTTTCTCATTGGTATACAGAATGGAGGCGGTGTTACCGTTGGAGGTCTAGATTCCTTCCCTGAGGGTTTTACGTGATGTCCAACTCGACGAGGCAGAATGGATTAAAGATAGACTGAATCATCTCAGCTTAATGGATGAGAAGAGACTGGCTTCTCTAGCATATGGTCGGCTGTATCAGAGTCGAATGAAGAAAGCTTACGACAAGAAGGTGTGCCCTCGAAGCTTTCAGACGGGCGATCTTGTTTTGAAAAAGATTCTCCCACCACAATCATATCACAGGGGCAAGTGGACTCCCAATTATGAAGGTCCCTACGTTGTCAGAAAAGTCTTCTCTGGAGGAGCCTTGTTACTATCCATCATGGATTGTGAGGACTTTACGTCTCCTGTGAATTCAGACACAATTAAAAAATACTTTGCTTGAAAGTGACCCGCTGGACAGTAAAAAGAGAGTCCAGGCAAAAATGGGGCATCCCGGCGAACCATAAAAAATGAATAAAAGGTTCAGGAAAAAGTTAGGGATAAAATTGAAAAGATGTACACCCGCGAAGTCGAAAACCTGAAAAGGGTGACTTCGGCAAAAAGGGGTATCCCGGTGAATTGAAAACCCGCAAAGGGTGATTCACGTAAAAGTTAGGGATTGAAAAAGCAAATGACTGCGGTCCGAGTTTGATACTGCATTGCCTAGTGGTTTGGGAGTACTTGGGGGCTGTCTATCCAAAAACAATCTCTTCCGAAGATAGAGTACCGGGAAAGCACAGAGTAAGGCGAGTCATAGGAGGATCAGCTCATGGTGTTTGTCTGTGCCACGTTGCCGACATGTATACAAATATTGTTTTGTATTTTCTTTATGCTTCTTGTGCATATATTTATGTGTGGTTATGCATAACTTCCTCTTTTCAGGAGTTGCATCCAGTGTACAAAACTTTGCCTATTCAGAAGCCCGTTATCAATAAAACATGTTATTCAGTATTTGATGTTTGTTCTTTACTGTTTTGTTTGTGAAAGACACCGATGTTTTTGATAAACTTGCACTTGCATAATCTTGCTGGCCCTTGCCAATAATTGCTAAAACTTCGAATTGACTGAAGTAATATCACAGGTGCTAACCCGGATAGATTCTGTTGTATAGGCCTGTTTTGTCTCGTTTGTGTTTTGCAGGGTTCTTACCTCTGGAGCAAACGGTCAGGAATTGTATTCCCCAACCAAGGTCGATTGACGTAAGACCTTACTTCAGTTGATGTCATTCCTCTGCTAGTCGCAGCTTATCCCCAGAGAGTGGAAATGACATTTATCCCTTCCCAAAGGAGGGAATTATCTTCCCCAGGAGAGTGTCCTCATGGAAAGCCGTCTATAGGATTAACCCCAGCAAGTCAAAATCAATATCACCTGCAGAGGTTGCACTCCTCAGTGAATCAAAGAGGTGCACGTTCAATCTCCAGCATGGGAGATTCCCGCAGTAGTTAGCCAAGTTGTTGGTTCGAAAGGTTTATACCCGCGAAGGATGGGTTTCTTGCTCCCCACAGGTCGTCATGCCATTGACAGGATGGTGATCCTCAGCAGAGTGGTAACTCCAAGTGTGTAAATTGCGCCCAGAAAGTGTGCTTTGTCCAGAAGTGTCGCTTCTTCCCTAACTAAGTTTGTTCACCAGCAGGGTGTTTGTTCTTTCCTCCCAGTGGAAATTGATGTTTAATCTCTCCCCGGCAGAGTTGGTTGTGTTTCCGGCATTTATTTTACCGGAATACCTTATGATACTTGTTCTCCCCAGCGGAGTTGGCGTTATCCTCAGCATTCATGTTGTTGAGACATCATTATCAAAGTGGCCCCGACAGCTTGAGCCTGCATTTGCATTTGCATATATCGTCATATTTGCATCTACCCAAACGCGTAGCATTTCCGCGCCGTACGGAGCATTATGCCATTTTCAAACATACGCATTTTGAAACATAAATCAGGTTGGTTTACCTTTTGCTTTCAGGTGTGTTTTCTCAGCAGGAGTATGGAGTTCTAGCTCAGATCTATTACCCGGTATTCGAGGTCTCATCGTGAGACGTGTGATGATACGGTTCATCTTACTATTTTCCCCACAGAGTTGCTTGTTGAAGTTTCTCTTATCTGGCCAGCGGATTATTTTCTTCAAATTTGTTGTTACATCAGCGTCAAAGGGTTTCATGAATCAAAATTTCAGAAGCTGCCGCCGGTTATCGAAACAGGCGCCCGACAGTTTGGTTCCCAAATATCCCCAGTAGAGTCATCCTCAAAGTCGCTGTCGCATCATTGCTAAAAGGTTTGTGGGTTGGGACCAATGGAGTTAACTACTGTAGAGATAGGCAGAGAAACTGTATTCAGAGTATCTTCCCGTATGGATAAACGGATGTATTTTCCTACTGGTTGACAAAAGTATTTCCCCGGAAGCCGCCAAAATTTCTTGCCTATGTTGATAGGAGTTCCTCGTGTTGACGAGATATGAGTCCTGACGTGGACAATTTATTCCTGTATTGACGGGATTTCTTTGAAGGTGAGATAATACTTAGAAGGGGGGGTTGAATAAGTATGAAAGATTAAAAGTTAGAATTAAAACTCAAGTATTTTTATCCTGGTTCGTTGAACTCAACTACTCCAGTCCACCCTTCCTAGAGTGATTTGCCTTTCTCAATCAAGGACTTAATCCACTATTTAATCAAACAGATTACAATAGTAACACCTAAGAACAACTGTTCTTAGTCTTCTCAAGAGCTACTGATCCCAACTGGATCCTCTTAAGGAAATCTTTTACAATCAATGTAAAACTATTACAAGAGTAAAAATGCTTCTAAAAATCTATTATCACAACTGTGATATTTCTCTTAAGTTTAAGAACAATGAAATAAATTCTTAGAATGAATATGAAAGTATGAGAGCTTGAATATTAATTTCTTTTCAATGCAAAACGTCAACTGAAGAATTTGGTGGAGTCTTGCTTTTATAGGCAGCTGATCCAAGGTGAGCTTCACGTTGAGAAGAGTGTCCAAAAGGTCTGAGCCTTTTTGTCTTCACATCAAGTGACCTTTCCTAGAAGAAGAAAGCACAGAAAAATCCTTTTTGTCAGTGTTCTTGTGTCTAGCATAAATAAGGAAAGAGACGTTTGGTTCACTCCAACGGATATAAACTTTGAATAATTCTTCTTCAGTTTTCAGCAAATTCATCAGAGTCTAATTGGGTCAGAGTCTTCTGATGATGATCAGAGCTTTGCTGAATCAGAGTCTTCTGCAGCAGGTGTGCTTTCAGCGTGTTTAAAATCAGAGCATATTTGAGACAGAACTTCAGTACTGGCAGCTTTAGTACTTTCAGAATTTTCTGTAGAAACTATGCTTTGAAAAACTCTTCATACAAAATTCTTCTTTTGTTCAGATGCTTCTGACTTGCTTCAGATTCTTTTGGAGCTTCTGCTTCAGATCCTTCTGGAGCTTCTGCTTCAGAATCTTCTGGAGGCTACGCTCAGAATCTTCTGTTGGCAGCAATCAGAATCTTCTAATGAGTGCATCTGGCGCTTCAGAGTCTAGCTAATTTCTTGTGTTCAATTCTGATTTGCTTCTAGAGTGTTAATTCCTTTACTATCTGCAGTAAAAATTCTCAAGCAAATTTTAGAGTATATAATTCTTAAATACAAAATTTCGTAATAGTTATCATCAAAACATAGAGATATTATTAAGAACCAATCTGTGTTCTAACAATCTCCCCCTTTTTGATGATGACAAAAACATCAGAAATTTTGTTTAATTGAAAATATTAACATTATAACTCCCCCTGAGATGATGAATCTCCCCCTGAGTTAAATACAGATAAGGAATAGAAACTTCCTTTTTTTCTTGAGTAATTTTCAGAGTTAGATCTTGATTGTTCTTTTAACATTTGAAAGTTAGAATGTCTTGCAAATATCAGATTCAGAGTTTGATAATAGTCAAATGATCTGAGAGACTCAGAGTTTCTTTTATAGAGTGTACTTATCAAATGTTCTGAAATACTCAGATTAAATGTTAGATAGAATAGATATGTCTGAAGTTTCATTCTGGTGAAGTTTAATTAAACAGTTCAGATCTATATTTTCTCCCCCTTTTTTGTCATAAGCAAAAAGTAAAAACTTTAAAAAGACAAATAAAAGGAAACAGTAAATGAGCTAATTTAGTGGAGAAAACTTTGATTCATTCAATGAGTTCAGATCAATAGTACATGCATCAGAAGATATATCAAAAAGTACATAAGCAAACATCAGATGCAAAAACATCAGAATGAAAAAAAATGAAAATCTAAGAGTGTTTTGACAAAAGCATCTTCAACAGATCCGTGATCTCAGAGGAGGACTGCTCTTGCTTTGACATCCACTTAGCCATTGTTTCATTCTTCTGATCCTGTTTTGACATCCACTCTATCATGTCTTCAGATTTCTTATCCTGTTTTGCCATCCAAGACTTGATCTCTGATTTACCAGCTTCCAGAGCAGCAATTTTATCCTCAAAATCTGGATGTTCTTTCTTAATCTCAGATGAAGAGGGTTGATTATTTTCTGGAGCTTGAACAGAATCAATTTCCATAGGGTCTGTAGATTCTGGAGCATTTGAGCCAGAAGGAAGGTCTACCAGAGTCATGGCCAAAGGATTGTCCTCAGATGCAAGTTCAGTAGTTTCTTCTGATGATGGAGGAGCATCTGTAAGGAGCAGTGGTCCAGATCTCTTGATGGTCCAGAACAAATTTCTTGCAGCTTCAGCGAATATGAGCTTCGCATCATCAGAACATATGTTCTTCAGATTTGATGCTACAGTGTTGAATCTGTTGATGAATCCATTCCAGATGACATCATATTCTTGGGCATCCATTGTTGCTGAACACTTCTTTTGTACAGTACCTAAATACAACTGTATTTCTTGCAAAAAGGATTGAAATAAATGATTAACATTAAGTCTAGGCTTGGGATGTAACAGAGTCTCCAGTGTTATTGGTTTTGGTTGGGGAGTAGGTGGAAAAATGGATTTCTGAATGGAGATCAGAGGAGGAGGGTAGTATGGAATGAAAGGAATTTCAGGGGCTTTTTCTGGTTTGGATCTGTTTAAAGCATTTAACAGATTTGGTTTTGCTCTAGTGTGAAAGGGAACCACATCAAAGGGTTTATTTGAGTAAGGTTGGAAGGCAGATTTTGGAGGTTCATCAGAAACAACAGTTTTATCAGATGAAACTGGGATAGCTGAAGCAACAGCTTTGGCAGATTTTGCAGAATATGATATTGTTGCTAATGAGCCTACATCTGACATGGATTGAATATATGTGAGAAGCACAGATGGAAGGGTCATTGTGAGTTTGGGTTTCAGGGGAGTGATAGGGTCAGATGGTTCAACTCTGTCATAAAAATCTTTGAGTTTGAAACCATATGCAAGATTGTGAAATAGGGATGAAACTTGTGCACAAGAGATAGATGATCTTGGGTTAGATGTTTGGTTAGGGTTTAGAATCAGGATTTCCGATGGTGGATTGGGTGTGGGAGTAGGATCTGGAATAGGAGCTTTAGAAGGTATAAAGGGTTCTGGTTGGTTTACCTCAGAGTCTCTGTGAGATGGAGAGATTAGAAAATCTAGGTGAATGTCAGATTCTGAGGAGTTTGATGAGGTGGTTGGTGTGCAGGAGGTAGAAGATACTTGAAACACAGTTTTTAATGGTGTGACATCAAGAACTTCTGTCTCAGGAATGTTGGGTTCAGAAGGATTTGTTGGTTCTGAAGGAATTTCAGAGGGTTTTGATGGGTGTTCTGAGGTAGGTGGATCAGATGAAATTGTTATTGGTTCAGATGAAACTGGAACAGATGTTATTTTTGTAGGTTCAGAAATAACAGGTACAAATGCCGTGGGTTCTGATGATTTGGATGGTGGATTATCTGATGTTGGTTGATGTTCAGAGGCTTTTTCTGGTAGAGGTTCAGATGATTTTTCTGGTTGTTTTTCTTGTGGGTGCTTTTGTTGTTCAGATGGCTTTTGTTTAAATGGTTCAGAGGGTTTTTGTTGAGCAGATGGTTTTGTTGTTTGTTGTTGTTCTGTGGGTTGTTTTTCTGAAGGTTGTTTTTGTGGTACAAATTGTTTGATTTGAATTTTTGGTTGTGGTACAGAGATTTTTGGAGTTTGAATTGTTTTTGTTGTTATTGGTGTTGGAACAGATGATTTTTCAGGTGAAATGGAAATTGGATTAGAAGAATTTTGTGGTGATGGGGTAGAAACATGAGGTGGAGCAGTAACAGATGTATTTTGTGTAGAGGGTGGTTTTGGAATAGACTTAACATTAGAATCATTTAAAACAATAGGATTTGCAGAAGATATAGAAGTTTTAGTACCTTTGATCTTGATTCTTTTAGCTGGTACAAAAGGAGTGGCTCCAAATTCTTTCCTCTTTAACAGCTTCTGAGGATTCTCAGCAATCTTGATCTTCTTCTGAACAGGTGCAGCTTCTGCTTCTGGTTGAGTCCTCTTTCTTGGTGGTTCTTCTTCTTCTACAACAGGAAGTGGTTGTCTTCCACTCTTTATAATATCTGCAGGAACAGGCTTGCCTTCTTTCTTGCAATCATCAATGTATCTCACTACAATTTCCCTAGGTTCTTCAGCATAGAACAGAGGGTAATCATCTATAGGAGTTCTCTTCTTACTCAGTTCAGAAGTATTCAGCTTCTTGGGAGCTGTTGTGAGTTCATCCACTATTTTAAGTCTCTGAAGACTTTTGGCATTCAGAGGCTTTCCCAGAATGAATTCTAATTCCTCTGTAACTCCAGCGGCGTACAGAGCAGTAACAAGTCCATTCTCAGTTAGAAGATCTGAGATTAACCTTCCAAAAGAAATCCAGGTTCTGATCTTCTGACCTTTTTCTTTCACATATTCTCTAGAGGCATTTATATGATTCCAAAGGTGCATAAAGAGAATATATGGAAGATCTACCTTGGTGCTCTGACTGAGGCAGTACATAAAATAAAGCTGTTCATTATTGACATAGTCTGGAGAGTTTGTTGACTTCCTATGATGAATGCATCCCATGAAGATCTTAGCCCAGATCTTGTAGTCAGGCTTCAGATCCTTGAACTTGTTAGAAGCTTGTCCAGCAGTCATCACTTCTTCATACACTTCATCCATATCCACACGCCCAGCTGGCAAGTGTGAAACTCCATCTGTTTCCTCATAGCCAATAAGTTTTCTTATCAGATCTTTTGTTATTATTATTTCTTTGCCCAGAACAGAAGATAAGATAAACTTAGGGTAAACTGAAGCATGGATCCAAAACTCTTTCACAAGAAGGGGGTAAACTGGTCCAAAAAGCCTATCAAAATACTTCACCCATCCTTGAGCACCTATAATGGAACGAAACTCAAAACCATTCTCAGCAAGTGAATCAAATTCCACCATTGATTCACACAGAACTTCCAGCTTTTCAACAGGGGTGAGTAAAGTTCTTTTTGGTGGAGAATAAGGAGTAACGCTCATGTTAGCAGAAGTAACTGCAGCCATTGTAGATTGAAATTGTGCAGCAGTTGATGATGAAGTTGCCATTGAAGATGGTTTTGTCACACGCTTAGGGTTTTTATGCATAGAGAAGAGAAGATGAAAATGCATAAAATTTCTGAGATGTGAAAAGTGTGAATGTGAAGAGAAGAGATGTATTTATACTAAAACAAGTAGGCATACAAACAGTCAGAATTTTGCACGTTTGAACAAAGCATTAAATGAAAAGAATAAAAATCATTTCAAGCATTTATTGCTTCTGAAAAATTGGGGGGAAAATCAAGATTTTCACTATTCAAACTTCACCTCAAACGTCTCTTTAGTGGTGTACACGCCACCTTTGCAGATTTGGAGTGACACGTGTTTGCTTGCATGTGTTCTGAATTCTCTTGAGAAATGAAACGTTAACCAACGTTCAGATC
The DNA here is from genome assembly GCA_963859935.3 of Lathyrus sativus. Lineage (NCBI taxonomy): Eukaryota > Viridiplantae > Streptophyta > Magnoliopsida > Fabales > Fabaceae > Lathyrus > Lathyrus sativus. The sequence continues at coordinate 102,966,638 of OZ012738.1, read as the reverse complement.
CTCTAAGGATTGTTAGTTCAGAGTTTCACAAAACCAAATTAATAAAATAAATAAGCAGTCAGAAGAAATACTTCAGAGCATTAGGCATTTTTGCATCTGTAAAAATTTGCTTCTGACAAATATCATTCTGGACAAAAATCCATACCAATATTTTTCAGAATAAATTTGAATCTATCTTCAACCAGGGGTTTTTTAAAAATATCTGCCCATTGATGATCTGTATCAACAAAGGTCAAATTTATGATTCCCTTCTGAACATAGTCTCTGATGAAATGATGCTTAATTTCTATATGTTTTGCCTTAGAGTGTAAAATGGGGTTCTTAGACAAACATATAGCAGAAGTATTATTATAAAAGATAGAAATGTTACTTTCAAATATTTGATAATCTTCTAGCTGACTTTTCATCCAGAGCATCTGCGTGCTACATCCAGCAGCAACAATAGATTCAGCCTCTGTGGTTGAAAGTGCAATTGTGGGTTGCTTCTTGTTGTACCAAGAGATTAGATTTCTTCCTAGAAATTGACAACTTCCAGAAGTACTTTTCCTTTCCACTCTGTCTCCAGTGTAGTCAGCATCACAGAATCCAACTAATTTGAAATCATCAGATTTTCTGTAACACAAACCCACATTAGAAGTACCTTTCAGATACCTTAGAATCCTCTTGACAACTGTCAAGTGTGATTCTCTAGGATCTGATTGGAATCTAGCACACAAGCATACACTAAACAATATGTCAGGTCTAGAAGCAGTTAAATAAAGAAGAGATCCAATCATACCTCTGTAGAGCTTCTGGTTTACTTTCTTACTTACCTCTTCCTTGCCAAGTGAGCTAGTTGGATGCATGGGAGTCTTTGCCAGCTTACTATCAGTCATGTTAAATTTCTTCAGAAGTTCTTTAACATATTTGGTCTGATGTATGTAAGTGCACTCTGGAGTTTGATTGACTTGGATTCCTAGAAAGAATCTGAGTTCTCCCATCATGCTCATTTCAAATTCTGCCTGCATACATGTAGCAAACTCCTTTCCCAGCATAGTATTGGTAGATCCAAATATTATATCATCCACATAAATATGACAAATTAGAAGATCTTTCTTAATTGATTTACAAAAGAGTGTTGTGTCCACTTTGCCTCTGATGAAATTTTTCTCCAGAAGAAAACTGCTCAATCTCTCATACCAAGCTCTGGGAGCTTGTTTTAAACCATACAGATATTTCTTTAATTTGAAAACATGATCTGGAAATTTTTCATGTTCAAACCCAGGAGGTTGGTGGACATAAACTTCTTCTTCTATAATACCACTTAGAAAGGCACTTTTAACATTCATCTGATACAGAGTGATGTTATTTTGTGCAGCAAATGAAATAAGAAGGCGTATAGATTCTAACCTTGCCATTGGAGCATAAGTTTCAGTGTAATCAATACCTTCTTGTTGACTGTACCCTTGAGCTACAAGCCTTGCCTTATTTCTTTCAACTTCTCCTTTCTCATTTAGCTTATTTCTAAAGACCCATTTTGTTCCAATTTTATTGAATCCTTGTGGTCTTTGAACTAAATCCCATACATCATTTCTAGTAAATTGATTTAACTCTTCTTGCATGGCAATAATCCGATCATTGTCTTGCAGAGCTTCATCTACAGAAGATGGTTCAATTTCTGACACCAGTCCAAATAATGATCTTTAGATGATCTTAGAAAGGATCTTGTTCTGATGGGATCATCCTTCTTTCCAATAATGACATTCTCTGGATGAGAGGCTTTAATTCTGGATGATGATCCTCTAACAGTTGATTCTTCAGAAATGTTTAGATTGTTCATCTGAGAAGTTAAAGGAATAGCATCTGGTGTAGCATCTGGTTCCTTTACTTGAGCTTTGTCTACTTCTGGGACTTCAGAGTCAGTGAATACTACTTCTCTATCTGCAGAGTTTTCAGACTGCTTTGGCTTTTTATTGCCAAGCTTATCATCAAATCTGACCTGAATAGATTCTTCCACAATCTGTGTCTCAGTGTTGTATACTCTGTAGCCTTTAGAGTGTTCAGAATATCCAAGCATAAAACACTTATGTGCTTTGGAATCAAACTTGTTCAAATTTTCCTTAGTATTTAACATATAGCAAATACATCCAAAAGGATGAAAATATGAAATGTTGGGCTTTCTGTTCTTCCACAGTTCATATGAAGTCTTCTCCATAAGAGGTCTTACAAACACTCTGTTCTGAATGTAACAGGCTGTGTTGATTGCTTCTGCCCAAAAGTGTTTTGCCAGATTTGTCTCATTGATCATGGTTCTGGCCATTTCTTGCAGAGTTCTGTTTTTCCTCTCTACAACCCCATTTTGTTGTGGAGTTCTAGGACAGGAAAAATCCTGAGCAATGCCATTTTCATTAAAATATTTTTCAAAATATTTATTTTCAAATTCACCATCATGATCACTTCTGACTTTTATAATTTTGAAATCTTTTTCATTCTGGACTTGCTTGCAGAAGTCAAAGAACACAGAATGTGACTCATCCTTGTGTTTTAAGAACTTTACCCATGTCCATCTACTATAGTCATCAACAATGACTAATCCATACTTCTTGCCTCTGATAGATGCAGTTTTCACTGGTCCAAACAGATCAATATGAAGTAATTCTAGTGGTCTGGAAGTAGAAACAACATTTTTTGATTTAAAAGATGATTTTGAAAACTTCCCTTTTTGGCATGCTTCACAAAGAGCATCTGAGGTGAACTTCAGATTAGGAAGTCCTCTGACAAGATTAAGTTTATTAATCTGAGATATACGTCTCATATTAATATGGCCCAATCTTCTATGCCAGACCCATTGCTCTTCATTAACAGACAAGAGGCATTTAACATTCTGAACTTTAAGTTCTGAAAGATTTATTTTATAAATGTTGTTTTTCCTCTTACCACTAAATAGGATAGAGCCATCCTTTTGACTAATAGCTTTACAACATTTTTTATTAAAGGTAATATCATAACCATTGTCACTTAATTGACTTATGGACAATAAGTTATGCTTTAACCCTTCAACAAGTAAAACATTAGTAATAGAGGGAAGTTTACCATTTCCAATGGCGCCAGATCCAATGATCTTACCCTTCTGGTTCCCTCCAAATTTCACATCACCTCCAGATCTAAGCTCCAGGCTTTGGAACATAGACCTTTCTCCTGTCATGTGTCGTGAGCATCCAGAGTCCAGGTACCATGATTGGCGTCCTGACCTTGCTGCTAAGAACATCTGCAACAGGAATTATTTTACTTTTAGGTACCCAGATCTTCTTGGGTCCTTTAGGGTTAGTGGTTCTGAAGGTTTGTCTAAACTTTTGTTTTTCAACATAAGGTTTATTCTGACTTGCCTTGGGTTTAAACACATAAGTATTCTTCTCAGAGCTTGTGTGTTTAATGTCATTTAAGTGACCAAACTTAAATTGAAAGTACAGAGGTGTCTTCTGGATAAAGAGTTTGTCAACAGATTTTGGATTACTTCCAGAGGAAGATTCATATCCAATACCTCTTCTGTTGTTCCCACTAACACCATAGATCATAGAAGCCATCTTGCTTCTGTCTATGCTCTTAGTAAGGAATCTCTGAAAGCTAGAGTCATATTTTTCTAAAATGTTTTCACATGACTTAGTCTCAGATTCATATTCTTGTTGAGCTATTTCAAAGTTATTTTTTATTTTCATATTAATTTCTTTTTGCTCAACAAGTTCTGTCTTCAGAAGATTAATCTCAGATTCAAGACTGCTTTTCAGCTTCTTGTATTTGAGCTTAATATTGTTATAACTTTTCAGAACTTCTGATAACACTTTGATAAGTTCTTCTTTAGTAAGTTTAGCCATTACCTCTTCAGCGTCAGAGTCAGATTCAAAATCAGATTCATATCCTGAAGTTCCTTCCTCCTGATCTTCTGTGTTGGCCATCAGTGCAACATTAGCACATTCTTCTTCTGATTCAGAAGATGATTCAGATTCATCTGAGTCATCCCATGTTGCCATCAGAACCTTCTTCTTTTTGTCAAACTTCTTCTTGGGTTTTTCTCTTTGAAGTTTGGGGCAATCATTCTTGTAATGCCCAGGTTCTTTGCACTCATAGCATACAACTTCTTTCTTGCCAGATCTTCTGTGCCCAGAAGATTCCTTTCTATGATTAGATTTTCTAAAGTTTCTGAACTTCTTTCCTTTATGCTTCTAGAGTTTGTTTATTCTTCTGGACATCATGGATAGTTCATCTTCATCTTCAGATGAGGATTCTTCAGAGCTTTCCTCTATTACCTGCAATGCTTTAGCAGATTTATTAGATTTTAAAGCTACATATTTACCTTTCTTTTGAGGTTCATCTTCCTCAAGTTCTATTTCATGACTTCTTAGTGAACTGATCAGTTCCTCCAAGGAGATCTTGTTCAGATCTTTAGCCATCTTCAGCGCTGTCACCATAGGTCTCCATCTGGTGGGTAAGCTTTTGATGATCTTTTTCACATGATCAGCAGTAGAGTATCCTTTGTCCAGAACCTTTAGTCCAGTTGTAAGTATTTGAAATCTGGAGAACATAGCTTCAACAGATTCAGAGTCTTCCATCTTGAAGGCTTCATACTTCTGGATCAGAGCCAGAGCCTTTGTTTCCTTGACTTGAGAGTTTCCCTCATGACTCATCTTTAAGGATTCAAACATGTCAAATGCAGTTTCCCTGTTAGTAATTTTTTCATACTCAGTATGAGATATTGCATTCAACAATATTGTTCTGGCCTTGTGATGATTTCTAAATTCTTTCTTCTGAGCATCTGTCATAGATTTTTTGTCTATCTTCTTGCCATTCTCATCTGTGGGATGAACATATCCATCTATGACCAGATCCCATAAATCAGCATCATATCCAAGGAAAAAACTTTCAATTCTGTCTTTCCAATAATCAAATTTCTCCCCATCAAACATAGGGGGTTTGGTGCTGATTCTATCCCTTTCTTCATATTTTTTGTTAATGTTAGATATTGTATTATCAGCCATAGTAACAACCAAATATATATCAAAGTATTTCTCTCTAGATCTTTACTGTCACTGTTAAGTGGTAGCACACACAGAACCGGAGCTCTGATGCCAACTGAAGGTGAGATAATACTTAGAAGGGGGGGGGGGGGGGGGGGGGGGGTTGAATAAGTATGAAAGATTAAAACTTAGAATTAAAACTCAAGTATTTTTATCCTGGTTCGTTGAACTCAACTACTCCAGTCCACCCTTCCTAGAGTGATTTTCCTTTCTCAATCAAGGACTTAATCCACTATTTAATCAAACAGATTACATTAGTAACACCTAAGAACAACTGTTCTTAGTCTTCTCAAGAGCTACTGATCCCAACTGGATCCTCTTAAGGAAATCTTTTACAATCAATGTAAAACTATTACAAGAGTAAGAATGCTTCTAAAAATCTATTATCACAACTGTGATATTTCTCTTAAGTTTAAGAACAATGAAATAAATTCTTAGAATGAATATGAAAGTATGAGAGCTTGAATATTAATTTCTTTTCAGTGCAAAGCGTCAACTGAAGAATTTGGTGGAGTCTTTCTCTTATAGGCAGCTGATCCAAGGTGAGCTTCACGTTGAGAAGAGTGTCCAAAAGATCTGAGCCTTTTTGTCTTCACATCAAGTGACCTTTCCTAGAAGAAGAAAGCACAGAAAAATCCTTTTTGTCTGTGTTCTTGTGTCTAGCATAAATAAGAAAAGAGATGTTTGGTTCACTCCAACGGATATAAACTTTGAATAATTCTTCTTCAGTTTTCAGCAAATTCATCAGAGTCTAATTGGGTCAGAGTCTTCTGATGATGATCAGAGCTTTGTTGAATCAGAGTCTTCTGTAGCAGGTGTGCTTTCAGCGTGTTTAAAGTCAGAGCATATTTGAGACAGAACTTCAGTACTGGCAGCTTTAGTACTTTCAGAATTTTCTGTAGAAACTATGCTTTGAAACCTCTTCATACAAAATTCTTCTTTTGTTCAGATGCTTCTGACTTGCTTCAGATTCTTCTAGAGCTTCTGCTTCAGATCCTTCTGGAGCTTCTGCTTCAGAATCTTCTGTTGGCAGCAATCAGAATCTTCTAATGAGTGCATCTGGCGCTTCAGAGTCTAGCTAATTTCTTGTGTTCAATTCTGATTTGCTTCTGGAGTGTTAATTCCTTTACTATCTGCAGTAAAAATTCTCAAGCAAATTTTAGAGTATATAATTCTTAAATACAAAATTTCATAATAGTTATCATCAAAACATAGAGATATTATTAAGAACCAATCTGTGTTCTAACATTCTTCGTGCTGGCAAAGTGGGTGTCCTAACGTGGACAAATTTGATTCCTCCGTGTTGACGGAATGTGAAGTCCTGACGTGGACAAATTGATTACTCTTCGTGTTGACGAAATGGTGTCCTGACGTGGACCATTTGTCCCTAGCAGATATCTTTCTTCGTATTAGCAAAATGTGCGTCCTGACGTGGACAAGTTTATAGTTCCTCGTGTTGACGAAATGGTGTCCTGACGTGGACAAATTTATCTTTCTTCGTGTTGACGAAGCGGTGTCCTGACGTGGACAATTTACTCCTATGGTGATAGGATTTCCTCGTGTTGACGAGATGTGAGTCCTGACGTGGACAAATCAAGTTACCTTCCCTCGTGTTGACGAGATGCGAGCCCTGACGTGGACAAGTTTACCGTTCTTCGTGTTGACGAGATGGAGTCCTGACGTGGACAAATTTATTTCTCTTCATGGTGACGGGTTTACTTCCTCGTGTTGACGAGATGTGAGTCCTGACGTGGACAATTTATTCCTATGTTGATAGGAGCTCCTCGTGTTGACGAGATGCAAATAAGATTTTATTGCCTATGTTGATAGGATCTTCTCGTGTTGACAAGATGCAGACAACTCATCCCCAGCGAAGTCGCCGGGATTTCTCCGTGTTGACGGAACTTGGAGTCCTGATGAGGACAAGTTTTATTCCTATGATGATAGGATTTCTCCGTGTTAACGGAATGTAGCGTCCTAACATGGACAAAGTTCTATTCAAGTTTATGATGGGATTTCTTCGTGGTGACGAAGTGTGCGTCCTAACGTGGACAAAGTTTTGCTCTTGTTGAGGGGATTTCTTCGTGTTGACGAAACAAGCGTCCTAACTTGGACAAAGTTCTATTCCTGTGTTGTTGAGATTTCTTCGGGTTGACGAAATGTGAGTCCTAACGTGGACAGATTTGTATTTATTCGTGATTTGACGAAATTTGGGTCCATATGTGGACAAGGTTACTCCTGTGACGACAAAATCTCTATTCGTGTTGACGAATTTGTTTCTCTTCTTGTGTTGACAAGGTTAGTCCAGTTGTGGACGGAGGTGTTTTTGCAAAAATTGTTTAGTACCTATGGCGTTTCATAGGTGGTTGAAGTTGAAATCAGAATTATTATCAGACGTTGGATCAGTGTTGCCGTAACAACCGGATTCAGATAGGGGATGTCGTTCCCCAAGCAGTTGCTGTTTATTTCTGCGGTTGGCAAATTTCTGGGTTTCTTAGTATTCAACCGTCTCATACCTCGATTGTTTGAAGGCCGTTCGCTCTTCACCCAGTCGGGTCCAAGCCGTTTGAATAGGGGCAGCTGTTGCACCCTAAAATTTGCTCAACCTTTTCTTGCCTGATTTGTGTTTCATTGCATTTCATTTGCATAGTTACATCATGTACATAGTTCAATCATTGGCATAGCATAGCATAGCATACCTCCAGCAAGGGATCAAGGGTGTCTATCAAGAGAAGAGCCTATCAAGAGGTGTTATTCAAGCATGAGAAGTCATCCAGGCCATCAAGAAGTGATTTGAGGTCTTGAGAAGTTTGAGTGCCTACATGTGGGTTTTGCTCTTAGCTTGAGGAATATTGAGAATCATCAGGGGGATGTGAAACATGGAATGTGAATTTGAGGTGTGTATGGATCTCATGGTATGCCTAAAGGGCCCTATTGAAGCTGAGACAAGTCATTGATTCAAGTATGAGAGCCACAGTTGAGGTGCAGTCAACTAGGGTTTCATCTGGGTCAATCCTGGGTCAATTGGGTAATTGAAGAGCATCAAAGCCTACTTTGAAGTGATGGGGTTCATGGATTGGTATGTTGATACATGTGTGGTGTTGTGCCAAGATTAAGCAAAGAAGAATCAAGGAGGTGGGAAGTTGCTAAATTAGGGTTTCAGTGTAAAATCCCCTGTTTAGTGCCTAACTTCAAAGCCGCATAAGTCAAAATACAAGTTTCAAATGGATCTTTGGCCAACATGAAACTTGTATACCATCTCAATACCTTTAATTTGAGTACTATAAGTCCTCAAAGGGATTTGTAGAACTCAAGTTATGGTCCTTGCAAATTACAGGTCATCAGATGACTATGAAATTTATCTGTGAAAGTCCCTTAACTTCCAAGCAACGTTTTCCCTTCAAGGAGTTTCCAAATGGATTTTTGGCCAACATTAGATTTGTAGATCTTGGTCTTAGAGCTCCATAGAGTTCTAGAAGTCCTTGATAGGATTGGTGATTATAGGTCATTTGTGATCATAGGTCCATAACTCCAACTTGCATGCTTCAAATGGAAATTTTTTCAACATGAAACTTGTTCAAAATGGTGTTTTTAGTGCAACCAAGTGGTTATGAGAGCTTGTATTGGCTTTTAACAAGAAGTTGCTTGAAATGGCTTAAAAAGGAAGAAAAATAAGTCATTTAAAGGCCAAAAAATGGAATTTAATGATTGGGGTCCAAACAAGCTCATGTTATATGTCAAATTGATCAGAAAAAGCATTCTAAGAATGATGACATTACCACATTTTGGATTTGAGGTCAATTTCAAGCATTTCCCTTTTGTAACTTAAGAATGAAGCAACATTTGAATTACACATCCTTGGATCAAAAGCAAGGGAGATACACATCCCATTCACTTCAATATCTCATGAGATAAACAATTCAAGCAAAATCAGGTTGAGAACAGGGCATATTCATGAGCTGTGCATATGAGATTTTCAAGGAGAATGAGAAATTAAAAATCTCATTGTGGTTGTTACAGAACTTTCTAGAGAGTTCTAATCACTTCTATATAACATTTGCAATGCGTTCAGATAGTTTTTGGCAAGGATTGAGCAAGGAATCAGAGGAAGCCATTGAAATTTCTTCATCTGCATCAGAAATCGTGATTGGAGATTAAGGAGGATTCAAAGCAAATTGGTGATTGGAGAAGCTTGGGAAGTGGTTCTTGAGTGATTCTGGAGAAGATTGGAGCTTGATTCGAGCCATAACCTCATATGTTCATCCCTCAAAGCCAGGTTTGTAACTTTCAAACTTTGGCTTAATTTATGGAGAATTGATTAGAAATGAATATGTGGTTAGGTTAGTGATGATGCTAGGTTGGATTTCAGTGCAAACGATTGAGGTTTAGAGACAAAATTAAGTATGATGCAATTTGTGTTGAAGCGTATATCTTGATATTCTTGAGATTTCAATGGTGTTTAGATGCTTAGAATTGATGACTGAAGCGCGTAGATGAAAATAGGATCATTAATTTTAGGTTTTGAGTTGATCAAGATTGGATGCATTTCTGAAACTAGGATCGGATTTGGAGTTAGAGCAAGAATCAATAAAATTGGAGTGCATATTTGAACTCAAGGGATGATTTTGAGTGGGATAGGGTATTAAGTTGTTAAGTTTGGTGAGCTTTTGAGTAACCCTCACCGGAGACGACGGTGGCGCTGCAGCTCAGGCCACTGTCCAATTCTCCCTCTCATTTTCAAATCATCTGGGGACGATGAGCCAGGATCGTCAGATCATGTTTGACTGTTGACTGAAGCTAGCATCCAATGGCCACGTTTGCGTTTCAAAATCTGAAGAGAAGTGAGTTTAGATGAAACGCTCCGTTTCATTAAGCTGATTTGGATGGGCTTAAGTGGACCTTTGCTACCCACACCCTGCATCTAGGCCCAGTTGGAATTACAACGTGAATACCTTGCTATTTGTCACAGGGATTTTCCATTTTCCATTTCTTTTTTCTGATTGTTTTAATTTTGTTTTGGGCTTAAGACTCGCATGCTATGCACACCCCCCTTTGGGCCCAGCCTGGAAAGATAACATGATCCAATTGCTATTTGCAACGCAGGTTTATCCATTTTGTATTGTTTTTATTTTATTTTGTCATTTGCATATAGTTTAGAAATAAAATCATAACAAATAGGAAAATTAACATTTTTAGGTGAGATTTTTTTTACTTGACTCTTTTAAGAGTGTAGAATTTAATAGGATTAAAAAATTCATCTTTCATGCATTTTATTTTTTTTAATTGCATTTTTGTATTTTTATTTGGTTTTAAATTCAATATGGTTGGTGTGCTAGTTTGTTGATTTTAGTATGGATGATTGGTGTTGATTTTTGAATTGATTCTTTTTGGGCTAGATAGCTTAGATATCCATGTACCCCTAGTAATTTTCTCATAATTTTTTGTGAGATAAATTTAGGCTAGTTTGAGCCTTAAACATTAAGTGGTGTAGATTTAGGGTTTTAGGATAGTTCCCTTAGGTTTAGGGCATAGTTTTAGGAATTAATGAATGGTTAACCCCCTGGTTTTTGTATGAGAGATTCTTAAGAGGTTTAGGAACCCTTAGAATTTTTTATAGGATTTTACAATCACTTTTGGTATTTTAATTAGACTTAGTTTTAGGACTAACTTTTAGGTGTTTCTAATGAACTAACTTGACTAGTTTAATTCAATAGTTCCCCTTAGATTAGGGTGGTGGTGCTCTTGTGCTTGGGTGAAGATGAAGACCAATTGAATATGCTTTGGAGATCTTGAAAGAGCTTGAATGTGAAGGATTTCTCAGCTTGTGGAAGCTTGGTCAGGAGCTTAGGGAAACTAGGGTTTCAGGAAGAGCATTAGATTAGTTTTGTTTCTTTCTTCAAACATGGAGTATATTGTTCATCTCCATTCAATCCAATGACATAAAGTCCTCTTAAAGAAGTCACATCTCTCCTTTGGAGGAATTAATGGCATGCTTTAAGAGTAGAACTTTGAGGATGCCATTCTCCTATAATGTTAAGTTCTCAGTGGCTTCCTTTGGTTGTCATTGAGTCTCTTAAAATTTCAACTTGATCTTGTTGAATGATTCTCCCTTGGAGGTGCTTGTTGAAGCTTGGTAAAGAGAAAGTTTAGTGCTTGTTGAAGCTTGTTGAGAATGAAGTTTGTGCTTGTTGAAGCTGGTTGCTTGTTGAAGCTAGGGTTTTGCTGCTTGTTGAAGATGAAGTTAGGAGCTTGTTGAAGCTGTTTACTGGTTGAAGTTTGTTGGTTTATGTTTGAAGCTTTTTGAAGCTTGGTGCTTGTTGAAGAGTGAAAGTTTATTGAAGCTTGAAGATGAAGGTTGTTGCTGTCAACTTTTTGCTGTTTAATCACCTGTTGCTGTTAGAGCTGCTGCTTGTGCTGTTTGCTGTAGGAGTTTGGTGCTACTGCTTGGGCTGCCTCCTTAGCTTTGGGTTTTGTTTTCTGTATTGTTTGTTGGCTTGTGCAGCTTTCCCCTAGGTTTGAGGTGAATGTTGATTCACTTTGCCTGTTGTTTTCCCAGGTTCGAGGTTGAGCCGGACTCCCTTTCCTCGCTTGTGTTGCTGCATTGCATGCATTTTACTGTATTTGCTTGCTTTCTTTTCTGTTTATCCCCTAGGATCTCTGATTTCCTCTGAGCAGGAGGGAATTATGACAGACATTAGGATTCTTATCCATGCATGACAACATTAGGTTAGTTTTTATTCCCTCTTCAACCCTAGGCTTTTTAGAGCTTCTTTCTCTTCTTATCTCAAAACAACTCAAAAATACAGTAATAAGGTTAATCGACGTCGTACGTTACGAGCCTTAAGCTATTTGAGAAAGGGTTGCTGGAGAGCTTCTTTCTAGTAGTCTGGCTGCTTAGTGTGGTACCCTTTGGGTGACACGCGACGTAGTCACTCTCAAATCATAGTCTCTAGTGCGTCAGAGATTGCAAACAGACTAAAAAACACTTCTTTCGTAAAAGATTCAACCAAACATCAAAGTGTCATTTTTGTCTGCTTGGACTCTTAATCAAGAAAAACCCTTTCATAAGGTAAAAAAAAACAGTCAGACAAGCTTGTGTCTTTCGTAGCCTGAACTATGTTTGCTCTGATCTTTCATGCTGTATGAAAGTACGTAGGCATAGGATGTCGTATCCTAGCGAGCAACCTTCCCCTCCTTTCCCGTAGGTAGGCAAACGACGTTGACTCTGATTTCTCGTTCCAGACGGGAATACGTAGGCATAAAGTGAGATACTTTGCCGAGTCATTTTCTTTTATTTTTAACCCAGACCGTTAGTGTAGATAGAATAACAATCCGTACTAGAAAACAAGCGTGGACCCCGTCGAGTACGGCGGACGTGAGGGGTGCTAATACCTTCCCCTTGCGTAATCGACTCCTGAATCCAGGAATTTGGCTGTGATGACCATTCCTTTCCCGTTTTGCGTTAGGTTTACTCTGAGCGTTTCCTTTCCCTCCGTTGGGATAAATAACGCACGGTGGCGACTCTTCTGTCATAGTTGGCGCCGATTTTCGTGGTAGCGACACATAGCCCATGTGTTCATTGGTTTATGAAAACCAATTGGAATTTGAGTGGCAAGGAGAAACATATATCCTCTTCTACTTGTCTTGTTTTTTATTCAAGGACAAACACCATTTATTATTAACACCAACCGTCGATTTTGAGTTATTATGAGAATGTAATAGTAAGATCCCAACTTCGTCAAAAGATAAGTTATTAATGGGCGGACTCAAAGAGTTTTCGTTTCATTGGAAGTTCTTGTCGTTTTCATTGGAAGCTCTTATCGCCCTGTGCTTACAACACGAAGAGTTTTGTGGAATTAAGATATTAGAGAACTAGCAGGGAACACGTGTTATTGAACTTTTTGAAATTAAATCCATTATTGGAATTAATATTCATATTTGACAATTCAAGAAGCTGTGAAGAACAAATTCAATTCATTATATCCCAAGAATTCATATATTACAAAGGCCTTTAAGCTCTAAGTTCACAAAGACAATTGAAATGAAAAATAATAAGATCCCTAAGTGGAGGATGTCAATACTATCAGTGAGTTACATTCAATGTTGGCAGCCCATCCAGCCTATGCAAAAAGAAACTGATCCTGCTCCTACCGCCAGATGATCCTTGCACCATAATTCCTCTAAGCGAACTGCATACGGCGTTATTCCACTATCCAAATGCTGCGAAGAGGCATGAAGAAAATGCAAACTGTTGAGGGGAATTTAAAGAAGAAGAAATACCCATCCAAAGGATTCAATTCTTTCCGAACGCAGTCGCAAAACCTGCGACACTTTGGTACAGCTTTCAAGCGAACATCATTTTCCTTCCCAATACACCTATACAACAGCCATCACCAACACTCCTGAGACTATGCATCATAGAGTTACAGACGCAACAGAACCTTGATTTGCTGCCATAACCTGCCAAAGATAATTGAAAACAATTCCTGTTACGGTCAGCTCAAATACGGCAACAGATGCGAGTGCGCAATGCGGGTGAAAAAAGGGGAATACCTAGAAGAAGTTACGAACCAACCCAAGGGCTTCTTCACAAACAGAGTCGAGACCGAATAAAACGTCAACGACGGCGCCGCAGCCTACGTTGATGGATAGATGACAATCATGTTCAGCATATACTAATTCATCAGGGACAAGAACCACAATATAGAACTTGACAGCGCACAATCGTGGATAGAATTGACCCGAACGGCATCATCGGTGCAACAGTTCCAAGCATAACTTCCTGAATTTACAATGCCAGAATTTGTGAGCAAAGTCCTCTGTTCTTAGCATTTGTTTTAACATAAAGGAAATCAAGTTTTTACCTCTTAAGCAAAGTTGCCTTTTTTAACGAGAACGGTGTTATCAGCAACATCGAAGCCTCCAACCAATCGTGCGTCGAAAACTGTTTGTTGTTCTAGTATGTTTAGTGTTCTCATGCTACGTCAGATTAATTAGCAACACCTTCTCATCAACTTCTGCAATCGAGCAAAAGGTGGAGCAAACGATGAATTGTCATGAGCGATCGTCGTCGACGTACCAACTAGATTATTGATGTAGTGGGATTCAAAACCATGAGTTGCTTCTACCAATGACTTCTAGTATGCTTCCTATTTGAGAGACCGATTAGCATTAATCACTTTGCAAGGACAACAATTTGATCCTAATTCTTGATTGAAGAGAGTCAGAAGACAAACTCACACCATACAAAAGTGCATCGGCCTTGAAGTTATCTGTAAGAGCAGGCGCGACTAAGGTAGCATGTCCACCGCCCAAGACCCCTCAAACCTGCGAATAAACAAGAAATATGTCGTGTTAAAACCATAAGATTGTTGCCACAAGACAATTGAGGAAAGCAGACTAAGACAGAGTTACCATTTTCCTACTGTCAAGCTTCTACTGATAGCAACGACTATTCTGAGGCAGGACCCCCCAAAGAGAAGCCGCCGGTTTAGTCGACGAGTTGGCTGCAATCCAAGTCAAGTCCAATTGGTCATAACAGTGGCAAAATGAATAAAAGTATTCGAATACAGAGTAAAAAAAACATTAACATCAAGCAGTTAAAGCAATCAGTTTAAGCCAAAGAAAGGAGGAAGATTTTCAAGCAAGTCAGAACACATTTATGGCATAAATCAGGGCAGACATCACATTTTTTGAAATAGCCAACAATTCATTTCCAAACAAGAACACATTGAAAGGGGTTTAAAGTGTGTCTTAGACATGTCCCTTTGAGAATGGAAAGTAATTTACCATTCCATCTTCAATATCAGACATATCAGAATCACAGATGGAAAGGAAGGATCGACCCTTTAACTCCAGCTGTTAACATTGCACCAAGGAGATCCGCGTGTACCTATAAAAGAGAGAAGAACTGAGATGAACAAAAATCGACTCAGAGTTCACGAACAAATTCTAAACTCAGAAACCCCAAATCCCAAAGAAACCTAAAAAGTAATTTTGCAAAAAAAAAAAAAAAAAAGGTTAAAGAACTCATCTTCTTTTCGAACCTCCGTCGCCGTCCACCGCGAATCCATCGCCGTCAAAAGTAATCCGCGAGAAACATCTATCCGCATCCACACATTCAAAGTGTCGCCCGCCTTTGAGAAACGACCCAAATACCTTACTCGCCATTAACGATGCCATTCGAAGCCGACCTGTCGTCGCCGTGAAACCGCAAATCATTTACGAACTCAGGAAACCCCTCTTGGGACGTGTTTGATGTGTTTTCTGTTCTGATTCCTTTTTCTATTTTTGTTTTTAACAGGAGAACAATGAAGGAGGTTGAAGAATTGAAAAGGAAACGAAGGAAAGGATTTGCAAGATGAAGAAGGAACGAGAGAAAGCAATCGGCGGTGAAAGGGAGAAGAAATGGGATTAGGGTTTTGATTTGGGTTTTATTATTGTTGTAATCAAGTGTGTGCTCGCGCACCGGAATCACCACACACCCACACACGTCACCGTTCGATTCACTTCTAGATCAGATCACACGCCAGACAACGTAAACCCCTCGTAAGCCCTACACCTGCGCATCACCAGATCACTCGCCTCTCTTAACTAACCCCAATTAACCATTATCTGTTTTATTAATCAACATAATCCTAACTTAATTACTAATTCCATTTAATTAACCTAATTAATCAGCTATTTTAATTAACTAATAAACCTTTCATTTAAATTCATTTTTTCTAATCAACTTTTTTAATTAATCAATTAATCACTATTAATCCATAATCAACCGTTTTTTTTTCTTAAAAAAATGAACTAATAAATTCCATTTTTAAATTAACCTTTAATTAATCTTTTTTCTTTATTAATTTAATTAACCTTTTAATTATAATTTAGTCTCTTTTCTTAAAAAAAATGTTAAAAGCCTATTTTTCATAGATTAGAATGATCTATAGTATTTTGTTAAATTTAAAAAAAAAACTCCTTTTATTTAAGAAAACGATTCTATAATCTAAATAATTGATATTCACTTCTTAAACTAAATTATGATAGCATAAGAAAACCTTTTTAAAGTTACTTTATTTTAGGTCTAACTAGCAATTTAATTAATTCATAACATAAACTTTTATTAAATAAAATAAAACTAATATCAATATAATTTAATTTAAATAATAACCATAATGATTTTTAAATAGTTACACCTCTCTGGCTATTTATTTAATCAATAACAAATCATTAGTACCTAATTAGCCCTTTTTTAGAAATAATAATAATGAACACTTTTTGTAATAAAATTAATAGTGATTTAATTCAACTTTTAATAATAGCCATGTTAAAAAATAAAGCGTCCCACTTAAGTTTTTTAGATCATTGTAGCCTTTTTATTTAAAATTTAGAATTTAATCTCATCTAAAAATCAACCTAACTAAAATCAGCTTCTCGTCTAAAAACAATCAACCTCTTAAAATACAACCTAATCGTGCACACTCACATTCACGACACATTCACTCTCACACACTTCAGCGCTTTCATGCGTGTGTATGGTTTACTTTCCGCAATTTATTTTACAGCAATTTACCTTATCGTATTTATATTCTCGCATCGCATTCCGTCCAAAGGAAAAACCTACACATGATTCAACAATCGTGTGTAGTGCACATCATTTGCATTATATTCCTTATGATCCTTGATCTCATTCAAGTTGATCAATTAAGATAGATTCTACCCCATAGGAAGGACCGTTATCTTTACAACATAGGAAAACAAAACAAACAACAATACAAAACATTCAAACATTAGAGAATAAGATGTTAATCACCTTAAGCGAGATAGAACCTCCACCCCACATTAATACAATCAATATCGTAGGAACTTTGTCTTAAGAGAGTTAGAGGCGTACCTCGTCGATCCATATCCGAGTACTTGAGCCCTTCTCTTAAGACGATGCAAAGACTATTTTCCTACAACTTGTGGCGGTTAAATCTCTCTTAAAATGATAACTCACCTTTTCTCCTAAAATCAATCAATCAACCACCCTAAACCCGTAGGAACTTTGACCACAGTTAAAGAACTCCTCAAACCCTTTAGGAGAACTACAAAATACTCTGATTCCACTCCTGTAAGGATATGTAGGCATAAGATGCGACATCTTATCGAGTATACTTAGAAATAAACCCCCTAGTTATTTCAACCCTTAAGCAGATAAACACTTAGCAATAAACAAACGTAAAACAAGAGGTTCATGTAGAGTACTATAGAAACTTAGGATGCTAGTACCTTCCCTAAGTTTAACTGACCCCCGAACCTATAACTCTCTAAACCTTGCATTTGCATTGCATTATGGGAATTTCGATCTTTATCCCTTCCTTTGGACAAATCAAATTTCGGTTGCAAAATGAATTAAAGATTCAAACTAATCAATAGTTTGGTATCCGATTTTTACCGCGACAGTAATATGGTGAACATGAATGGATGGGATCATCTCCTTGTTTTTTATTAATGGTGGATGTTGATTATGTTTCTTCAAGTTTAAGTAACATGAAAAATGGTGTATTTTTATGGCTTAATTTTAAAATCCATGAATGCCATTGTTCTTGAAATGTGAAGTGTGCTCAAAATATACACAAATATGTCTTGAAATGATGCATTATGAATTAATTTGGATTTTTGACTTTTAATGGCCTTTAAAGCTCCTTCCATGAAAATTTCTTCAACCAATCATCAATCCAATCCATATCAATGGATCCTTGGGGTTTGATTGAGCAAATAACCCCATTTTAAGCAACTTTCAAGTTGGAAAAATTTGCATTTGAGGTATGCAAAGTGGTGAAATGGACTTATAACCAAAAGTGACTTATAATCCAAGTTTCCCAAAATACCCTTGCCTTGCAAGCTTCATATCTTGAGTTCTACAAATCCAAATGAAGACTTATAGGACTCTTTGGAAATCTAAGATCATAAGGAAAACCTTTCATGTTTGGGTCAAGGATAGGTGAAACCTCCTTCTAGCTCAAAAATGGCATGGAAGTTGGTTGACTTTCAAGTACCAAAATCATATTCATCTGATGACCTGTAACTTGTCTGCTTCATAACTTGAGTTCTACAAATCCAATCAAGGAGTTCTAGTACTCAAAAGAAATCTAAGAACATGATCTACAAGTCTCATGCTGATATCAAGATGAGATGAAACTTGTATCTTGAGTTATGTGGTCTTGAAGTTAGGCACTAAACTAGAGGATTTTACACTGTCAAGCTTAGAAACCCTAGCCTAGGAACTTGTCACACTCTTGAATATTGATGAATTGATCTTGAAATGATATATGACATGTCTCAACACAACCTTCCATGATCATAGTTGCTTGTAATTGAGTCTCAATCTCCTCCAATTTCACAGTTGACTGAGGGGTGCCCGGGTGAAAACCCTAATTGCACCACCTTTGGCTGTGGCCTCTTGTACTTTGAATAATGGCTTGTCCAAGCTCCATAATGACTCTCAAGACATCCCATGATCTCTCCCAATACTTTACACCCACATCCATGGACTAGCAATCCTCTGATGATTTCCCATGACCTTCAAGTTAGGAGATATGCACATTTGTGTCCACCTTCAACTCTTTGACTTTTCTTATGGTGATAAGCTCTTGAATAGCTGCATACAACCTCTTGATTAGGCTTAGACCTTGATAACCTATTCTTGATGAGCACATCTCTTGATCCCCTCCACCAATGACGATGCAATACATATGCTAATGCTACAATGAATGCAATGAACATAAGCTAGGTAAAGAAATAGGTTGTGCAAATTTTGGGGTGCAACAATTCGGCGCTCATTGATACTTGGCAGGAGCTTGTGCAAACTGATAACCAAGAGTTTGTTGATAGACAGGAGTCGATTGCACAAGCTGATATGCAGGAACTTGTTGATTGAAGGCAGGTGTAACAACAGCTACATTGGGTTGTTGAGCATACTGAACAAGATAACCTTATTGTTGAACATAATTTTGTTGATGTTGCCAAGGTTGATGAGCAGCCATTTTACGGTATTACATGATCAAGTGACTCTTCGGGCATGTAGCTCCTTCATAATGGTCAAAGCTTAGAGTTTTGAACTTTGGAGGAATAACTAAACCAGATATGAGACATATATCTCTGGCAGCAGCACCAAAGATTTGATCACCTTCCATCATTCTCAGCCTTTTGTCAATAATTTCCACATTCTCACGAAGCTTTTCATGATGTTCATCTTCATTCATGTCAGGAATATCATCTACTGGCTCATTGAAATATGGATGCGCATGAGTATGAACAGCAGCTGGTGCAAAAGTCGGAATTACTTGAGGAGCTTCAGAAACCAAAGGAATAACTTGAGGAACCGGTTGAGTAATAGGAACTACAGCAGGAGGAGGCACAAAACTAAAGGGAAGACCATAAGGAGGTACACTTGCAGTAGTAACAGACGGTTGAGGATCCACAGCAGTATTAGTTGTTAGACTATGGCACGAATCTAGAAGGGGGGGGGGGTTGAATAGATCCCAATTAAAATTTGAGTCGGCGCTACCAATTAAAAAATTGGTTTTGAAAATTAGTTTTAAATGCGGAAGTGGCCGTGGAAAATATAGTCTAAAACAAACGGTTATTGGAAAACCGGATATGTGATAAGCCTTTGGATTAATGACAATATGGAAAAGAGAATCACAACACTAATCACACTTATCAATGATCTAATTCACTTATTAGGATTCCTAGTTCCAATGATTTAAAGAGAAAATCAAAACTAGATACACAAATAAGATAATTTTAGTTTAGGCAATTTGTCAAACACTTGGCGTGCAAAAACACTCCAAGTGATATTTATGTTGAGTAAGTGATTCCAACTAGCCTAGTACAATGTCTTATTGTACTTTGGATTCAAAAACAGAGTTTTAACCTCTTACTCAATTGATATCACAGTTTGACAATAGTGCTTATACAAAAATCACTTATTTTTAACCTAAAACGAAAATGCTGAAAAATAGAGAAGACAAGTATTTGGTGAGGCAGTTCCCCCGTCGTCCTCGCTTCGGGGTACGTCTGCCCTCAATTCTAAAACTAGAATTGAGATAGATTTAATAGATATCACCTGTTGAATGTAACAGTTTATACAAGGATTGAACAGCAAATATACAACAGAAATCTCAAGACGTTGAATGTTGCTTTCACTCCTTGCCCCTTGATTCAAGATGAATCAAGTCCTCCGATCGTTGTTGATAGACCTCCGATTCCAGCCACCTTATTGAATAACCCTTAGTTCTTCAAACCTTCGGCTCCGGCTGATCTCAACTGCAACGAATCGAACCCGAGATCTTCCCCTCAATATCACTGAATCCGCTACTAGACTGTTGAAGAACACTTCTTTACAATCACCTTCGCTCAGTTGACCCTTGATGAAGAATCTCGTCCAAAAACCCCCAAAATTCAAACCAATCTTGGAGGATAAAACCCTAACGGTTTTATTCAAGAAAGAACCTGTCACAAGCTTCAACCCGAACTAGATTACCCAATCTAAGCTTTGAACCTTATCACCTTTAATCACTCACAATGCACATCAAAAATGGATGTGTGTAATTAATGTGTTGTGAGATGTTGAAGATGAAGATGATGAATCTTGGACACCTATTTCAATCTTCCTTATTCTTGAACACATGAATCAACTTTATCAAATGTTAAAATGACATAAGTGGTTGAACTTGTATATATAGTACCAGACCAACCAAAGACATAACAGATTTTCAAATAATAAAGGGAATCACTTAAAAACTGCATTTCCGCGCGAACGGTCGACCACAGCAGGTCTGTGCGTCGACGCATAGCCTTCACTTTAATGAAATTCTGCAAAATGTATCAATATGCGTCGACTATACAGTCAGCGTGGTTGACCCGTTGAAGAGTAATTTCTTCATGCGCCGACCCTGCGGTCGACTCAAACCTTCATGCGCTGACCAGTGGAAAAATGTACTGATGTATGCGCCGACCCTATGGTCGACTCATGCCCTGCAAACCTGCAAAAATTGAAATTCTTGTGGTTTTTCATGCCTCTTGTCACGACCATATTTTATCTACACATATTATATTAATTATAACAGTTTTTAGACAAATGTACAAGGATACGGTAGGTGATATGTTGCATTTGTTTGGTAGAGTTGGAATTTACAATTGCCAATTCATCCATGGTTGTAATTCGTCATCATCAAAACCTATATCGAGTGATGTCTTGCAAAGTCGTGTGATGTGTGGTGATTTGCCTTCACATTCTCCCCCTTTTTGATGATGACAACCTGTATACAACCAAATCAACCAAAAACACAACAATATGCAATGTATACACAAGCTCCCCCTTTCTTTTGTAATTTGAGGCTGCAAAATAAACAACCATCAACTGTTGTAAACATCCTGGCTTGACTTTGGTACTTGCTACATGTTCTTTTGGTACTTGCTACATGTTCTTCTCCCGCTTTGACAACATCAAAAAGAGAAAGAGAACTCGTCAATTAACAAAAACATACAGTAGGTAATAGCGTAGTCAATTACCAAACTTCACACATAAGAGTGATAATGAACAAAAACTGGCATTAATAGATAATGAAGTGAATACATGCAAATGGGCAAAATATTCAGACAAAGATAACACGAAATAACAGAAAATACACAGTGAAAACATGCAACTATGTAACTAATATCCCCGGCCCCGACCTCGGCCCCTCCACCGGTATGCAACATCTGGATTGCGGTGAGGATCCGAGAAGTCCACAAACGCTTCCACAGACATCTTGAGGTGATGGAGACTGTCGGTGATTTCCATGTCTTGCCTCTCATTGGATGCAACAAGAGCTTCAAAGCGGGCATCCATCCTAGTTGAAAATGAATTTAACCGTTCATTTTGAGTATGAAGCTCAGCTCTGATCTGTTCCATTCACGTATCTTGACTCCTCATAAAGGTTTGTTGATCTAACAGCATGGACTGCAGCATATTAAGTATTTCAGGGTTGTCCGATGGTGGAGGAGGTGATGAGTGCTGAGAAGGTTGATGATCTTGAGGGTAGCCGTGGTATGGATCATAGAATCTACCCAGGGTGGTCCAGCTTGTGTACTGCCACTCACCCCATCCCTGATTTGTGTAACCTTCTTCCTGTTCTTCAGATGGAGCTGAATGCTGGAGCCAATCAGTATTTGGAATCTCGTGTTGAACCGGCGATTGATAATAGTCTTGCGTCTCGCATACGGGTTCTTGTACCTCTTCCGCTGCATTTTCTTCATCATCTTCCTGTTCATCTTGTTCTCCGCTTTCCTATTCAGAACTGTCATCAGATTCATGAGTCACCCGAGGAATGTTTGCTCGACGGACAAACTTGTATGTTTTTCGTTCATCACACCAAAAATATCCCATCATGGCGAAGGTTTTGGTACTGAATTCTTTGTCAGAGGATACTGAAACACAAGGAAATGATGGGTATACAACATTTGTTACGGTGAGAACCTCCGAAATAAATGACCCATAAGCTAGAGCAGTGTGTTGCGGTGAGAATCACGATACCAAGCTATTGATTAACTTGAATCTTTAATTCTTAAATTACAACCGGACTTTAATTTATCCAAAGGAAAGGTCTAAAGAAAGAAAGGACCTTTTACGCGATTTAACAACAACGCTAAGAGATTCGGGGATCGGGGGTTGGTTATGCACAGGGTAGGTATTTCACATCCTAAACATCTGTAGTACTCTACAGGAACCTTTTGTTTGTTTGCATACTAAGTTGGTAAATGTTTTCTAAGGTTTGGGGTTGGGTAAAGGGTGAAGGTTAAAACCTAAAGATAGTTTCTAAGTTTGCTCGCAAAGACGTCGCGTCCTCTGTCTACGTATCCTAACTAGGATAGAATCAGAGCAATCGTAGTTCACCTCACTAAGGTTGAAGAACACTTGATTATGATCAAGGTTCAAAGGGGAACAAACATATCCATGCTTGTGTAGAGTTTCACAAAACTCTCTAGATCTATGTTGAACTCTCAAGAAAGGTAAGTAAGTAATAATGTCCATGATTCTTACATAGAGTTAACCAAACTCTATCATAAAGTTCTACGTTGTAGACCAATTGGTTCTATCCAGACCAAAAGGTGGGAGAACGGGGAAGGTTGCTCGTCAAGATATCGCATCTTGTGCCTACGTATTCTCATTGTCCAATGAGAAATCAGAGTGGTCGTAGTTCGGGCCCGAACTACAAAATAAGGATCAATTGGTTCTTTCCAGACCAAAAGAGGGAAGAAGGTTCTATCCAGACCTATGAGTGAATCCTTGTGGTTCTATCCAGACCAAAAAGGGAGAAGGCTCTATCCAGGCCTAATGAGGTTATATCCTAATGGTTCTATCCAACCCAAAAGGGAGAGAAGGTTCTATCCAGACTGTTGCACCCCAAAATTTGACCAACAATTATTTGCCCATTAAGTGTTTGAAAGTTGATACCTTCATCAGGAAGTTCAGGAGATCCTCAGAGGAGTTGTTTGAAACCAAGATTGTGTGCTTCATAGCTTGAGAGTTGTGGGTGCTCCCCAGATGGTTCTGAGACTTTGAGAATGAACTGGAAGCTTTGAGAAAGTTTATGAGATGTATTGATAGCCATCATGAAGCCCAGAGAGGTCATTGTGCAAGGATTCAGAAGATTCAACCATGAATGGTAAAATTAGGGTTTTGACTGGGTCAATCCTAGATTAGCTGAAGATTTGGAGAAGGTTGAGACCTAATCCAAGGGCCATGAGATCAGGGAATGATGTATGGAGATGTTATAAAGATGACTCCTAGACCAACTCATCATGATTGAGGAGTTTGAGAAGTTTTGAGTTAGGGTTTCTAAGGATTGTCAGTGGAAAAACCCTAATTTGATCCCTACCTTCCAGGCAGTTTTAGCTCAAGATGTGATTGATATCTCATCTTCCCCACAACATGAATGTTGTATAGCTTGTTATTAGCTTTAATTTGAGTGGTAGAAGTCCTGGATAGGAGTTGCAGAGCTCAAGTTATGGTTTTGACAAATTACAGGTCATCTGAGGTGTGTGAATCTGGGTCCTTGAAAGTCACCCAACTTGCAGACAACGTTTGCCCTAGTAGGATGATTCCTATGATTTCTTGGTCAACATGAATGTTGAAGAGCATCTTCTTAGATTTCTATAGAGTACTAGAAGTCCTTGATAGGATTTATAGAACTCAACTTATGGTTTGAACAAGACATGGGTATTTTGGTCATTTGGAAGTTATAGGTCATTTTAAGCAAAGGCCATATCTCCTATTTCCAAGCCTCAAATGAAAAAACTCAAAACATCAAAGTTGTTCAAAATGGGATTTTAAGGCTAGAAAAGAGGGTGTGAAAGTTTGGAAAAGCTTAGAGCATGGATTTTTAAAAGTGGTGCAAATGGCTTGTAAATGGCTTATAAGTTAAAAAAGTTGAAATGGAATTTTTGTTTGAGAGATCTACAAATACAAAATGGGTCATCCAATATGTCATTTTGACTCCAAACATCATTTTAAAAACAATGGTTTATCCACATTTTTGAGTTTAGGCTTAAAAATTGGAGTTGCTTTGTAAATTTGTTTCTTGCATTTTAAGGCACCAAAAGAGAAAGTGAGAAAATGCTACATAAGGGTTTGTAAGACCTTGTTCTCATATCATAATATCATTTGAGGAGAAATTAAGTGGGATTGCATGGTTTATCATGAGTTTGCATGAGAATTACTAAATATGGAAAATTCAAATTCTCATTGCATGATACATTCCAGAAACTTCTTGGAAGGTTCTCAAAGCTTCCACACACTTCTTTTGACATCTATATATGCCCTAGAGATGATCCATGCCCTGGTTGGTGATTGAGAGTGCTTGCACTACATAGTTTGATTCCATAACTCCATATTGCATTTTGCTTTCAAACTCCATTGAAACTCCATCAATCATCATAATTCTTGTTATCATCATCATCTACCATCATCATAGAGCAATTGGCAAACAAAATTGAGAGGAATTCGTGGCTGGTTCATGAGATCCAAGTCTTCACTCCAAGTTGCATGAAGAATTGGATAGAGTGATTCAAGAGGTGTAAGCAAGAACCATTGCAAACAGAAGAACATATATCCATGAAGAGCATCTGAAGCAAGCATCAAGGCTTGGATTGAAGAGAAACCACCATAGCCATCATCACTTGCAAGGTAAGCAACTTCCTTCGAATCTCCTTGTTTATTCAGTTTTAGAACTTGTTGTTAGGATAAATGTGATTAGAGACTCTTAGGGATGAATTGTGATGAGTTTGAAGGCATTATATGAAGGTTGGTTCCATGGTAGTTTCTGTTTTAGGATCAAGAACTCGTGTATTAGTGTACTACAATCTTAGTTCTTTAGTTTAGTATGATCCCCATAGCATGTAGAGTATCCCAGGTTAGTTTCAACAAGAATGGTGATCATGCATATCAGATGAAATTCAGTGGTACTCAAGACTTCCAGCGATCGGGTTTGGTTTTGGGGAGGGTTTTAGACAAAATCACGTGCCTGGTCGTGTAGAGGGAGGAAAATGGGGCAAGTTTGGTTTTTATAGTGTGTTATTTCATGGCCAGACGAGGGAGAACGAGGAAGAGGAAGTATGTGCATGGAAACTGGTTTGGGGAGGAAACCCTAGCTGGAGGTTGAAGACAACCTCCCAGCCGTCCGATCGTATCCAGATCTTGACTTGTTAAACGCATCCAACGGTCCTTGTTCAAATTCAGAAACGGAGGGAGAGCTTAGAAGTAAAACGCGTCGTTTTACTTAAAGGTGGATTCTGGGCTCAGCAAACGAATGCTATTCGCACCCCTCGCGCGGCCCAATCCAACTTTTAAACTGAATTAAGTTGCTATTCATACCGTTGTTTTTCCATTTTTCTTTTTCTTTTTTTCTTTTGATTTTTCTGATAGCGCTTGGGCCTACCAACTTGATACGCGCACCCCCATATTCCTGGGCCCATCATAAAATCAACTGGGCGCTTTAAGTTTAACACCCCCCCTCCCCTTGTTCTTTTTATTCTTTTATTTTCATTTCTTTTATATTTTATTGCATATTAAAAAATTCATAGAAAATAGAAAAATTAGTATTTTTTAATGCTTGTTTTTTTCACATGTTCATAATTTTGTCTAGAAAATTATAAATAAATAAAATTCCATTTTATTTTTCTTTTAATATTTTTAGTACATTTTTCATTTAAATAGCTTTTAAATAGGATTAATATTGTGCTCAATTTTGTAGAATTTCTTTCAGGACCTTCCCTTAGTCTGTTAAACTCATTCTTTTTGGTATGATTAGATATTAAATCATAGTTTCCTATAGGATTTAATCCTTGATTTTTAGATTAAAATTTGATTAGTTTAATTAGGTTAGCATTAGGGTACCTAATTAAGGTTTAGGTTATGCATAAGTGATGTAATTCATTTTCTTTGGAGAGTTTTGAGTTGATCTTTGGGTAGGGGCATATAGGGATGTTATGGGTAGGTGTTGTAGATCCTTGTGAATAATTGTTAGAATTTTCCCCCTTGTTTTAGTATTTTTAGGTATTTTCTGAAGTTGACTGGCTGTATTGACTGTTCTGGGGTAATTTGTCTGTCTCTGGGGTTTATTTTTGGGAATTTGTTATGGGGCTTGGTTGTCTTGAAGACCTTGTTGAAGGAGCATGATGAAGGAAGATTGTAGATCAAGTCCTAGAGGTTGGAGCTTGTTTTCTGTTTGTGAGGTTTGAGATCCTGAAGTTTGAGGGAAATTCATGGTACTTTCCTGAGGAAGGCACTATGGATGTCTTTCATTCTTTCTTCTCACCTCTTTCTTAAGTATCCAATGATGTTGGAGCCTTCATGTGAGTTTAGTTTCTCCTGAGGAGGAATGTAAACTAATCACAGTTGTTGAGCCACATGGGATACGACTCCTAAGTGGAAGCCTCCTAGTACTTTCCTGAGGAAGGTCCTATGGGTCCATTCATTTAGTTCCATTAGTTCATCTAGGATTTCTTAAGTATCCAATGATGTTGGAGCCAACATGTGAGTTTAGTTTCTCCTGAGGAGGAATGTAAACTAATCACAGTTGTTGAGCCACATGGGATACGACTCCTAAGTGGAAGCCTCCTGGTACTTTCCTGAGGAAGGTCCTATGGGTCTATTCACTTAGTTCCACTAGTTCAGGTAGGATTTCCTAAATATCCAGTGATGTTGGAGCCTTCGTGTGAGTTTAATTTCTCCTGAGGAGGAACGTAAACTGATCACAGTTGTTGAGCCACATAGGATATGACTCCTGAGTATAAGCCTCCTAGTGCTTTCCTGAGGAAGACACTATGAGTCTGCCTACTTAGCTCCCTTTCTTTGGTAAGCTTGTTCTGAAGCTTGGAGACTGGGATTGCTTTCTGTTAATTAGGGTTTTGCTTTAGGGCTTTGCTTAGATTTGATCAGGATTCTGTTCTGTTTTAGGGTTAGGATTAGAGATTAGATGTAGATGATTTCTTTCTCGAGCATGTGGTTTGTTTTCCTGATGGCACTTCATTCCTTTTATCTGTTTATTGCTTGATAGCATGTTATTTATTTTTCAGTATGATTATTGTTATTTCATGACTGGCTTGAGGTCGAGACGAGCTTGTGGAGGCTGAAGCCCCACACACATTTCCTCCCTCACTTGCATTGCATGCATTTTACTGTTAAGCTGATGCTTTGTCTGTTTTGGTGTATCATTGACATGATCCCTTAGGACTCTCATTTCCTTTGATAAGGATTTGATGATAGACTTTTAGGTTGAAACCTATGCATGACAACTTCTAGGAGTTCCCTGTTCAAACCTCAACCATAGGATGAATCCATGGCATGATAACAGTAGGACTTGATAGTCTCCCTCCTAGTTGGGCCTGTTCTCTTCTCATCTCGAAACAGTTTAAGATACAGTAATCATGAATGATTTCTTTCGTACGTTACGAGCCTTAAGCTATCCGAGATTGGATGTTTAGTATGGTACCCTTTGGGTGACATGCGACGCATTCACTCTCAGGTCATAGTCTCTAGTGCGGTTGAAATCGCAAACACAATAAAAAACACTTCTTTCAGGAGATAACCCGTAGTTTCCCGAACTACGTTTGCTCTAATCTTCCATACAGTGTGGAAGTACGTAGGCATAGGATGCGATATCCTAGCGAGCAACCTTCAACCTTTCCCCGCAACTCTTCGTAGGCCGAACTACGTTGACTCTGATTTCTCATCCTCTGATGAGAATACGTAGGCATAAAGTGCAACGCTTTGCCGGGTCATTTTTCTTTTCTTTTTCAGCCAGCCTTGATAGGTAGATAGAATAAAACCAACCCGTCAGATAAACACAACAAGCGTGGATCCCGTCGAGTACGACGGACGTGAGGAGTGCTAATACCTTCCCCTTGCGTAACCGACTCCCGAACCCAGACAATGGTTGCGATGACCTTGTCTTACCCTTATTCGTCAGGTTTTTCCGATCGTTTCCTTTCCCACTCTGAGGGATAAATAACGAAAGGTGGCGATTCTTCTGTCATGCCGGCACCTTATTTTCGCGCAAGCGACAGCTGGCGACTCTGCTGGGGACCGAACCCAGAATCTCTGGTTCTCCGGTTCCCTATGAGAGTCAATCCTAGCGCTTGTATGTTTGCTTGTTGGGTTGCGTTTATTTATCGCATTTTTTACTTCTCGCACTTTATTTCCCGCATTTTTCCAGTTTGATATGATTATCTGTGCTGCTGTGGGAGAGGGATGTTACTATGAGTGAGAGGCCGGACCCGGGCTTGAGTATACACCTAGATATAGTTGCGGAGAAGTAGTAGACGAACCTGTCTGCTGAGCAGGCACAATTCCCTACGAAAATCTGCGCTCAGACGAGATTCTTGCAGAGGTGCTCCTTTCCGGTCCTGAGGATCTGAGGGGAGTCCAGACGTGAGGATTGTCGACTCTGAGGACCGATCATTTGGAAGTCAGCTAAGTGAGGCCTCTTCATGACTTGATGATGCCACTCCTTCTGGGAATCGTATCGTCACTCATGAAAGTCTGTGACGCTGATGACCGCATAGGATGCCGTACCTTTGTCTGTGGATTAGGTCCATACCTGTGAGCGGGATTGGGATTATTGCAGGAAACTTTGACCTCCAGACCACCCGGTTTTCTTGACAGTGAATCAGTTATGTTGGTACCAAGGTTCTCAGTTGCAGATTTGTCTGTTCTTGACAGAGCAAGATTTTGATCAGAGGATCTTATCATCGGGTGTTTGTCTGTTCTTGATAGAGCAGGTTTTGATCAGAGTATTGTCATCAGAGGTTTGTTCTTGATAGGGCAGATTTTGAGTGAGGTCTGAAGATCTCATCAGCAGATGTTGTTTGTTCTTGATAGGGCAGATTTTGAGTGGGGTCTGAAGATCACGTCAGCAGCTGTACGTTTGTTCTTGAGAGGGCATATTTTTGATTTGGGGTCTGAAGACTTCATCAGCGGACGTTTTCTGATCATACATCTGGGGTCCTTGTTACCAGCCATTTGTTCTCGGCAGAGCAGAATTTTGATCTTGGTCCTATCAGATGGTTATTCTCAGCAGATCAGATCAGTGGTTTTACGCCGGGGTTTTTTCTCATCAGTGACTGTTGATACCGAATCTCCACAGCAGCCACCTGGATATATTGTTGCATGCCTGCATTTTGCATTAGTTTGCATGATCATTCGCATTCCATTGACGTGTGTCTGTGACAGGTATCGTTTCCCCGATTCAGGATCTCTCGCCTCTTATTGTATTACTACAGCCTCTCTCAGAAAGACTGTTGCGTACGAGTTCTCGATCCCTGATGTGTCGGAGTTGGCTATCGCTGGTCCTGTATATATGTGAGATTGTTGTTTCCATGATTGGGCCCAGATTCCCCTCCTTATTATTGTCAGCACTGGTACTAAGGCGCCAGGATCGGGGAAAATCTCCCAAGCACATAGACACGCGCATACATCTGCATGAAGCATTTTGCATGACATACATTTTGTTGCTTGTCCTAACCTTTAATGTTGATAGGTTTTTCAGGTTCACAGGTTCCGAGCTGCTTCCGGTCATCAGGATTGATCAAAGACTCATTCACCGTTACTCAACTCGCGCTAATCAGACTAGGATCATGGACCAGGTGCAGTCAGATGTTCAAGAGCTCCGTGAACGGATGGATCGTTTTATGGAACTGATGCAAGTGGTCGCTAATGGTCAGGACCAGCTTCGTACTTTGGTTCAACCTCTGATCTCCAGGGTTGACAGTAATGGCATACTTCATGGAGGGGCTGTACCTACTCCTCCTCTAGTGGACGCTCCACAGAATGTTGTTCCTGTTGCCGGGGGCAACGGCAGTGCTAACGGCAATCTGATGACTAATATCGGACTCAATGCGGCAGGCGTCGGCAATGGTGGTCTGGGAGCCAATGTTAACATAGGGCCGGTCAACGGCAATGCTGGTGTCGGAAATCTGTTGGTGCCTCAACCGTGGCTGGAGGACCATCAGGATGACGTATTCTCTCAGAGAGGTGTGGAAGCAGAGTTGAATGCTGAGGCTCGACTCAGGTTCAAAGCGCTGGAAGACAAGATGAGAGACATTGAAAATCAGAACACGTTGGGCGTTGATATGTCCAAGCTCAGGTTAATTGCTGATTTCAAGGTGCCGCATAAGTTCAAGGTGCCTGTCTTTGAGAAGTATAAGGGTACTACTTGCCCCCGGGTCCACCTTCGATCTTATTATAGAAAGATGTCCGCCTATTCTGACGATGAGAAGTTGCTGATGCACTTCTTCCAAGATAGTCTTTCGGGTCCATCCCTCGAGTGGTATATGGGCCTGGAGCCCGCTACTGTGCACACCTGGAAAGACCTCGTTGAAGCATTTGTCCTCCACTATCAATACAATAGCGACTTGGCCCCCAACCGAGTTCAGCTTCAGAATCTCTCACAGCGGAATAATGAAAGCTTTAAAGAGTACGCCCAGCAGTGGCGTGAATTGGCTGCTCGGGTTCAACCACTGATGGTTGAGCGCGAGCTAGTGCAAATGTTCGTGGCTACCCTTCCTGGAATCTACTATGAAAAGCTGGTCAGTGGCATGTCTGGGACATTCTCGGCTCTCATCACTATGGGCGAGCATGTCGAGAACGGTATAAAGATTGGAAAAATTCAGGGCGAATCATCCTCAGCTGGAGGAGGTGGTAAGAAACCCTACGCTGGCAAACGTCGAGAAGGAGATGCCAGTGCTGTCACTAATGCTCGAAGAAAGGGCAAGGGCCCTCAGCAGCAGATTGCTAGCATAAATATCCCAGCTGCTCCACCGCAGCAGCAGCAGCAACCTCAGCAGCAGAATCAGCAGGGGTATAGGAAATATCAGAATCGGGCTCCTTTGGCAAATCGTCATTTTGAAGCTCCACCTATGTCGTATGCGCAGCTTCTGCAAACTTTGCTCCAG
Source organism: Lathyrus sativus (assembly GCA_963859935.3). Classification (NCBI taxonomy): domain Eukaryota; kingdom Viridiplantae; phylum Streptophyta; class Magnoliopsida; order Fabales; family Fabaceae; genus Lathyrus; species Lathyrus sativus. The sequence goes on along the minus strand of OZ012738.1, from coordinate 102,935,115 downwards.
CTTCAGCTAGTTCAAAAGAGGACGTTGGCTCCCTTAACAGGGGCACCACCACCGGGGTATGATGCAAATGCTACTTGTGATTTCCATACTGGGGCACCAGGCCATACGATTGAGAATTGTAAAGCTTTTAAGCACAAAGTGCAGGACTTGGTGGACGCCAAGGTTATTAACTTTTCTGATAGCGTGCCCAATGTCACCAAAAACCTTATGCCTCATCATAGGGGAGGCGGAGTGAACGCCATTATCACAGAGGAGAGCGCGGACTTGCTGACTGATGTCAAAGACCTGAAGACGCCGCTTAGTTTCGTCAAAGCTAAGTTGCTGAAGAAGGGATTCTTTCCTGGATGCGGAGAGTTATGTATGGCCTGTGCTACACTTCCTGATGGGTGTGAGCAGCTGGTAGAAGGTATCCAAAGTCTGATGTCTGAGGGTATTTTGCAGTTCAGCCAGAGCGTTGAAAGTGTATCAGGGGAGGTCGTGCTGAAGCAGGCAGATGAAGTCGCTACCATTACTATTCCTCGTCAACCTATTACTATTTCTGCGCCCCGACCACCTACAATTACTATTACCAGGGCCGGACCAATCCCGTTCGAGAGCACTAACGCCGTTCCATGGCACTACGGCGCCGAAGTCTATTGCAATGGTCAGAAGATAGAACTTGAGCCGTACGGATTGACTGTGCAGAATCTTGCCGGAGTTAGTGGTATTACTCGAAGCGGTAGAGTGTTTGCGCCGATAGAGGTTGTGGCAGAGAAAGTGGTCAGAGCTGAGGCTGCTGATAAGGGTAAAGGCAGAGCTGTCGAAGAGGTCCCTTCTGGGGCAGAGAAGGATTCGCTAGTTAAAGATGCTGAAGAGTTCATGCGATTAATCAAGAAGAGCGACTACAAGATTGTAGATCATCTTCATCAGACTCCGTCAAAGATCTCTATTCTCAACTTGTTGCTGTGTTCTGAAGCGCACCGCAACGCGTTGCTGAAGGTATTGAACGCTGCCTACGTGCTGCAGGAGATATCAGTAAATCAGCTAGAAGAAGTGGTAGCCCATGTTAATGCTGGCAATGGGCTGGGATTCACAGATTTAGAGCTGACTCCTAAAGGGAGAGATCATAACAGCGCCTTGCACATCTCAATAGAGTGCAGAGGCACAATCATGTCGCATGTCCTGGTGGATACGGGTTTGTCGCTTAATGTGCTTCCAAAGAAGGCACTGATGAAGTTGGACACTCGTGGATTGCTTTGCACGCCCAGTGATCTGGTGGTGAAAGCCTTTGATGGAACTAAGCGCCACGTTTTCGGAGAGTTGACCCTGCCGATTCAGGTTGGTCCGGAGACGTTCGATACGGTTTTTTATATCATGGATATCATGCCTGCCTACAGTTGCCTCTTAGGTCGGCCATGGATCCATGCTGCTGGTGCCGTGACGTCCACGCTGCATCAAAAGCTCAAATATGCTGTCGGGGGCAGCGTAGTAACCGTCTGTGGTGAGGAGGACATTATGGTGAGCCATTTGTCATCCTTTAAATATGTTGAAATGGACGGCGAAATCCATGAAACTCTCTGCCAAGCATTTGAAACCGTCAAGGTGAAAGAGGTAGCTCCTGTCGTCATAGAGAAGCAAGAGATGAATCTCTCCTCATTCAAAGAAGCTCGGGCCGTCGTCGAAGCCGGTTCCTTCCCAGGCTGGGGGCATGTTTTGGAGATACCGATCAAGCAGGATAAGTTTGGGTTGGGGTATTCTCCTGAAGCTGAAGCTTCATCTTCTTCGTCTAGCAGCTCGTCTCGTGGGAAGGGGCCGATCCTATTTACCAAGGGCGGAGTGATTTTCGAAAGCATCAACGCAGCGTCTGAGGACAGCGGGGATAGCGATTGTGATCTTGACGCCTGGATTCAGCCAAGCAAGCCGGGCGAGCGCCTCAACAATTGGACCATCAAGGAGATTATCCAGCTGACAAGTGAAGAGTAATGATTTGCTTTTTACAATCTTTGTACAACCCTATGTCCTGCCCGGGGCATAGTGGTTTTATTGTCAGGGCCTTGTTGGATTATGTACATACATTTTGTTAATAAATAAAAGGCTTTTTCTTCGTACTCAAATATTGTGTTCTCAGTTATTCCTGTTTTATGTTTATTTTGAAAAACAGCAAAATGGCAACGAGGTTTGTGCTAACCTGCATATTCTTGCTTTAAAACTTAACCCTTGTTATTGCAGGATCCACATAACAGACGACATCGACTCTGGACCCTCTACGGCTCACTACGACTTCGATTGCCCGATCTATCAAGCCGAGGATGAGATTGATGAAAACGAAGACCTTCCGGAAGAGTTGGCCCGCTTGTTGAGACAAGAGGAAAAGGTTATTCTGCCTCACGAGGAGGATATTGAGATCATAAACCTGGGTTCTGAAGAGCTCGTCAGAAATGTCAGAGTAGGGGCTGCGTTGCAGAATGATATCAAGCATAGACTGGTCGAGATGCTTCGAGAGTATAGCGACGTCTTTGCTTGGTCATACGAAGATATGCCCGGACTTGACACAGACATCGTGGTCCATCGCTTGCCGTTGCGAGAAGATTGCCCTCCAGTCAAGCAGAAGCTTAGGAGGACGAGACCATATATGGCTGTAAAAATCAAAGAAGAAGTCCAGAAGCAGTTGGACGCAGGATTTCTAGCCATTACCACTTACCCTCCGTGGGTCGCCAACATAGTGCCTGTACCGAAGAAGGACGGTAAGGTACGCATGTGCGTCGATTATCGGGATTTGAATAGGGCGAGCCCTAAAGATGATTTCCCGCTGCCTCATATCGATGTGTTGGTCGACAACACAGCCCAGTTCTCTGTGTTTTCGTTCATGGATGGCTTCTCCGGTTACAACCAGATCAAGATGGCGCCGGAGGACATGGAGAAAACGACGTTTATCACCCCCTGGGGAACATTCTGCTATAAAGTAATGCCCTTCGTTCTGAAGAACGCAGGGGCCACTTACCAACGAGCAATGGTAACTTTGTTTCATGACATGATTCACCATGAGATTGAAGTCTATGTTGATGACATGATTGCGAAGTCCCAAACGGAGGAAGAGCATCTGGTCAATTTGCTGAAGCTTTTTGAGAGGCTTAGGAAGTTTAGGTTGAGGCTGAATCCTAACAAATGCACTTTCGGAGTGCGGTTCGGAAAGTTACTGGGGTTTATTGTGAGTGAACGAGGCATCGAGGTTGATCCTGCGAAAATAAAAGCCATTCAAGAAATGCCAGCGCCGAAAACAGAAAAAGAAGTTCGTGGTTTCTTGGGCCGAATAAACTACATTGCTAGGTTTATCTCTCAGCTCACGGCCACTTGTGAACCGATGTTCAAGCTTTTAAAGAAAGATCAGGCGATTACATGGAATGAGGATTGCCAGAAGGCATTCGACAAGATAAAGCAGTATCTCCAAGAACCTCCAATCTTGATACCCCCAGTGGCTGGACGACCATTAATCGTGTACTTGACAGTTCTTGAGAATAGTATGGGGTGTGTTCTCGGTCAGCACGACGAGACGGGCAGAAAGGAGCATGCCATTTATTATTTGAGTAAAAAGTTCACTGAGTGTGAATCTCGATACTCGATGCTGGAGAAGACGTGTTGTGCATTAGCTTGGGCCGCCAAACGTCTACGACAGTATATGCTCAATCACACCACTATGCTAATTTCGAAGATGGACCCGATCAAGTACGTCTTCGAGAAGCAGGCTCTTTCGGGCAGGATTGCCAGATGGCAGATGGTGTTAACAGAATATGATATTCAGTACGTCTCCCAGAAAGCCATTAAGGGAAGCGTATTGTCTGATTACCTTGCCGAACAGCCAATCGAAGACTACCAGCCGATGAAGTTCGAATTCCCTGACGAGGATATTATGTTTCTCAAAGCAAAGGATTGCGATGAGCCATTGCCCGATGAAGGGCCAGATAGGAAGTCTCAGTGGAAGTTGATATTCGATGGAGCGGTTAATTCCTATGGAAGCGGTATCGGGGCTATCATCACGACTCCTCACGGATCCCACATCCCGTTTACTGCGAGACTGACGTTTCCAGTTACCAACAATGAAGCAGAGTATAAAGCATGTATTATGGGTCTAGAAGAAGCAATTGATTTCAGAATCAAGAATCTAGACGTATATGGTGACTCAGCGCTTGTAATCAATCAAATTAAAGGGGAGTGGGAAACTCGTCAAGCGAATTTGGTTCCGTACATGAATTATGCCAGGAGGCTGCTTCCTTTCTTCGATCGAGTGGAACTTCATCATGTACCCAGGGCTGAAAATCAGATGGCTGATGCCTTAGCCACGTTGGCTTCAATGTACAAAGTCAATTTTTGGAATGAGGCTCCAGGAATTGTTCTTTCGCAGCTTGATAGGCCGGCATTTGTCTTTGCAATCGAGAAGGCCGATGACGGCAAGCCATGGTTCCACGATATCCAGACCTTCCTTATGACTAAGGAGTATCCTGCGGGTGCGTCAACCCAGGATAAGAAGACTCTGAGGAGGCTATCTGGAAACTTTTATCTCAATCCTGATGGAGTGCTGTATAAGAGAAACCACGATCTCGTGCTACTCAGATGTGTAGATGAGAAAGAGGCGAGTATGCTCATGGAAGAAGTCCATGAGGGCACATTTGGTACGCACGCCGGCGGGCATGCCATGACAAGAAAGATCCTGAGAGCAGGGTATTACTGGCTGACTATGGAGTCAGATTGCTTCAGATTCGCGAAGAAATGTCATAAATGCCAGATTTATGCTGATAAAATTCATGTGCAGCCGAGCCCATTGAATGTCATGTCCTCCCCTTGGCCGTTCTCCATGTGGGGCATCGACATGATAGGCAAGATCGAGCCCACTGCATCCAATGGTCATCGTTTCATTCTGGTAGCTATCGACTACTTCACCAAATGGGTGGAGGCAGCCTCGTACGCTAACGTGACCAAGCAGGTGGTAGCTAAATTCGTAAAGAGGGACATCATCTATCGCTATGGAATTCCCGAGCGGATCATTACTGATAATGGTTCGAATCTGAATAACAAGATGATGAAGGAGCTGTGTCAGAGCTTCAAGATTGAACACCACAACTCATCTCCTTACCGGCCGAAGATGAATGGTGCTGTTGAGGCGGCCAATAAGAACATAAAGAAGATTGTTCAGAAGATGGTTGTGACGTACAAAGATTGGCACGAGATGCTGCCGTTTGCCTTGCACGGTTATCGTACGACGGTGCGTACGTCGACCGGGGCAACTCCTTTCTCCTTGGTGTACGGTATGGAAGTTGTCCTACCGTTAGAAGTGGAGATTCCTTCTTTGCGAGTTTTGGTTGATGTGAAGCTCAACGAGGCAGAATGGATTACGAATCGTTTGAACCAACTCAGCCTGATGGACAAGAAGAGGTTAGCATCGATTGCATTTGGTCGCCTGTACCAAAGCCGAATGAAGAAAGCTTATGATAAGAAGGTGCGTCCTAGAAGCTTTCAGACGGGTGATCTCGTCCTGAAGAAGATTCTTCCGCCACACTCCGATCACCGGGGCAAGTGGACTCCAAATTACAAAGGGCCGTATGTCGTCAGCAAGGTCTTCTCAGGAGGAGCTTTGTTGTTATCCACGATGGATGGTGAAGATTTTGCATCCCCGGTGAACGCGGACGCAGTTAAAAAATACTTTGCTTGAAAGAGACCCGCTGGACAAAAAAAGAAAGAGTCCAGGCAAAAAAAGGGCATCCCGGCGAACCAAAAACAGAATAAAAGGTTCGGGCAAAAATTAGGGATATATTGAAAAATGTACACCCGCGAAGTCGAAAACCTACACTGGGCGGCTTCGGCAAAAAAGGGTATCCCGGTGAACTGAAAACCCGTAAAGGGCGGTTCACGCAAAAGTTAGGGATTTGAATAAGCAAATGATTGCGTTCTGCGTGTGGACTTTCATTGATTAGTGGTTTGGAGGACCTGAGGGCCGTTTATCTGAATCAATCTCTTCCGAAGCTGAAGCATCGGAGAAGTATCGAAGTCGAGTGGGTCTTAGAGGGATCAACTCATGGTGTTCGTCTACGCCTCGTTGCCGACATTTGTATATACTGATGTACATTTATGTTTTATTTTTGCGCGGCTTCCTCATTCCAGGAGCTTGCCTCCATTGTAAAACATTTATTTGCCCATTCAGGGGTGCATCATCAATAAAATGCATATTATTCAAAAATTCTGTTGGCCTATATAGCATTTATCTGTTCTGTTTGCGAATGAAAACGCCGATGTTTTTGATAAAATGCGCATACATAAACTTACGGGCCTAGGCCCATTGATTGTTGAAACAATTAATTACCTGAATATTGTCACGAGATAATAACCTTGATAGGCCCCTTTGAGGAGGGTATCTTGTCTGTTTGTTTGTGTTGTTGCAGGTGTAGCGCCCTCCTGAAGATGTGTCGTGCGCATCCTCGAAGCAGGACGAGTCCTCCCTCTCCAGCAGAGTTCAGTGGTCTCCCCTCTGTAGAATCTGAACGCAGAATAGTGAGCATTGATATGCCTCCCCAGGCAGAGATGATTCTCTTCCCCAAGCAGGCGCATCCTGAAGGAACGTCACCTCATCAGCTGAGTCGAGGGCCGAAGCTCATGTCCCCCAGCACCGGGTCGCAAGTGCGGATTCCGTAGAAATGTTCGGGTACCGAAGCTCGTGTTTTCCCCAGTAAAGTCACCGCAGCAGGTGCTCCCCCAGCACCGGGTCACAAGTGCAGGTGTCGTAGGAAATTGTTCGTACGCCGAAGTGTGCAGTAACTGATGATGCCAGACTGAAGTCTCCAGCGGAATTGAGATTCCCCGCCAGAGCCGTATCCTCTCCCGAAGTAGGATGATTCCCTCTTCCCCAGTGGAGTGTTGAGCAGCTGAAGTTGTTTCCCCACATAGTTGTTATCCCCAGAAAAGTAGCCAGGGCGGCCACGCAGTTCACTCCCGCGATTGACATCGCTTTCCCTCAGCAGGTTCGGGTTCTCGTAGAGCTTCGTCCCCTGCAGAAATTAACTGAAGTTGTTTCCCCTGCAGCAGTCAACCGAAGATCATTTCCCCAGACAGAGTCCGATTGATATTGGCGTGTCCACATTCTCCTCAGCAGGATGACTCCTCTATCTGAGTAGTCCTTTCTCCTTGACAGGAGAATTCTCCTTCGACATTTATTTTGCTGTCGGGATCGCATCATTGTGCATGATTGCATAGCATTTAGCATAGACGCATAGCATTTCCACCGTGTGGGGCATGGAGCCGAAGCATATGCATCATAAGCATGATCTAGGTTATTATCATTCTTGTTTTACAGGTGTTCCACCAAAGGATCAGTTGCTCAGGATGATCCCTGACATTTTCCCCAACGAGGTCGCTTTCCTAAGATGATTCTTAAGACCCCGGTGTAATCCCCACAGTCGCTCGCTCAAGATGATTTTTGAGATCCCCAGCGAGGTCTTCAGTTCAAAACGATTCTTGAATTCTTCAGCAGGGCCGTTTGCTTAAGATGATTCTTAAGACCTCAGCGCAGTTTCCCGAGTTGTTTGCTTAGGATGATTCTGGAGCTCCCCAGTAGCGTCCCCAGCAAGAGTTGCCCAGGAGGATTCCTGGAATATCCCTAGCAGAATAAAAGTTTCCAGAATGGTTATCAGTTCAGGATGATTCTTGAAGGTGCCCGACGGAGTTTGTTTGTTCAAGATGATTCTTGAAGTCCCTAGCAGCGTAAATGTTTGCTCCAACAGTGATGTCTAATCTGAAGATTGACTTCATAAACGCCTGAAGGCGATATCAGAATGTTCCTGTGGATTCAGATTCCCTAGTTGATGAATCAACGTTTGTCTGAAGACAAAGTTCAAAAGTTCGTAGATACAGCTTTTGTATGCAAGGTGATCCGTGTTGGCCTGAAGACCAAGTCAGTTGTCCTGAGGTGATGATTGATTGCGATCAAGTGAATAGTGTTTCTTCTGACTGAAGTCGAAGATGTTCTCCAGCTGAAGCGGGGTTTGCCTGAAGGCAAAGTGTCTGAATCCCCGTAGAGTCATGAATGGCTCAGGATACCACTTCTCTGACTGAAGTCATAGATTTCCCAAGCTGAAGCGAAGGTGCCTAAAGGCAAGGTTATCCCCCAAGGTCATGAATGACCTAGGATTCATTTTTTTCGGACTGAAGGCCGAAGTATATCCCTGACTGAAGTCTCGGATACTCTATAGCAGAGGCGGAGTTGCCTGAAGGCAGGTCCATGTATCCTTGAAGGCCAAGGACCATTTTCTTCAGACTGAAGTCGAAGATACCTCCTGCAGAGTTGCCATCCTTGGAGGCCAAGGATGCTTATCTTCAGAAACACTTGAAGATCTTTTCTAGCTGAAGCTGGAAGTGGCCAGGGGCTAGGGTTTCATATAGCTTTGATGTTGAAGTTCTATGGTGGGTTCAGTGCGCAGTAGTATTCGGATGTTCGTTACAGTTCTGAGGGTGAACCCTAGATCAGAGCGTGCTTGGTCGAGTCTCTCATCCCCCAGCGGGGTAGTTTCAAATACGCAATTATACCTTTTGTTCCATTTACCAGGGGTGAACCCCAGGTCAGAGTGTTCAGTGCTTGTATTCGACGGCGAGGTCAGATCATGTTTGTTTTGACGGCGAGGTCAGATCATGTTTGTGTTCGACGGCGAAGTTGGATGTTTGGATTTGGCGGCGAGGTCAGATTATGTTCGTTCGACGGCGAGGTTGGATGTTTGGATTTGGCGGCGAGGTCGGATTATGTTTGGATTTGGCGGCGAGGTCAGATTATGTTTGTTCGACGGCGAGGTTAGATGTTTGTTTGACGGCGAGGTCGGGCTCTTTAAATCCTCAGCAGAGATGATGTTTGAACGGCGGCGATGTCGAGTGTCTCTCAGAGTGATGTTTGTTTCCGACGGCGATGTCAGATTCAGTTCTCCAGCGGCGAGGTTGGGTGTCGTGGTTGTCCGAAGGAAATATCAGGAGAAGTTAACGTGGATAACTAACGGCGATGTCAAATCAGTATTTATCCAGCTAGTTGTTGGGCATCTAGTGTTGCAGCGTTCGAAGATTTGTTTTCCGCAGAGTATCACGTGCTCGTGCAGTTGGCAAATTTTCGGGTTTACTAGTATTCAATCGTCTCGCACCTTGATTGGTTGAGAGCCGTTCGCTCCTCACCCAGTCAGGTTCAAGCCGTTTGAATAGGGGCAGCTGTTGCACCCCAAAATTTGACCAACAATTATTTGCCCATTAAGTGTTTGAAAGTTGATACCTTCATCAGGAAGTTCAGGAGATCCTCAGAGGAGTTGTTTGAAACCAAGATTGTGTGCTTCATAGCTTGAGAGTTGTGGGTGCTCCCCAGATGGTTCTGAGACTTTGAGAATGAACTGGAAGCTTTGAGAAAGTTTATGAGATGTCTTGATAGCCATCATGAAGCCCAGAGAGGTCATTGTGCCAGGATTCAGAAGATTCAACCATGAATGGTAAAATTAGGGTTTTGACTGGGTCAATCCTAGATTAGCTGAAGATTTGGAGAAGGTTGAGACCTAATCCAAGGGCCATGAGATCAGGGAATGATGTATGGAGATGTTATAAAGATGACTCCTAGACCAACTCATCATGATTGAGGAGTTTGAGAAGTTTTGAGTTAGGGTTTCTAAGGATTGTCAGTGGAAAAACCCTAATTTGATCCCTACCTTCCAGGCAGTTTTAGCTCAAGATGTGATTGATATCTCATCTTCCCCACAACATGAACGTTGTAGAGCTTGTTCTTAGCTTTAATTTGAGTGGTAGAAGTCCTGGATAGGAGTTGCAGAGCTCAAGTTATGGTTTTGACAAATTACAGGTCATCTGAGGTGTGTGAATCTGGGTCCTTGAAAGTCACCCAACTTGCAGACAACTTTTGCCCTAGTAGGATGATTCCTATGATTTCTTGGTTAACATGAATGTTGAAGAGCATCTTCTTAGATTTCTATAGAGTACTAGAAGTCCTTGATAGGATTTATAGAACTCAACTTATGGTTTGAACAAGACAGGGGTATTTTGGTCATTTGGAAGTTATAGGTCATTTTAAGCAAAGGCCATATCTCCTATTTCCAAGACTCAAATGAAAAAACTCAAAACATAAAAGTTGTTCAAAATGGGATTTTAAGGCTAGAAAAGAGGGTGTGAAAGTTTGGAAAATCTTAGAGCATGGATTTTTAAAAGTGGTGCAAATGGCTTGTAAATGGCTTATAAGTTAAAAAAGTTGAAATGGAATTTTGGTTTGAGAGATCTACAAATCCAAAATGGGTCATCCAATATGTCATTTTGACTCCAAACATCATTTTAAAAACAATGGTTTATCCACATTTTTGAGTTTAGGCTTAAAAATTGGAGTTGCTTTGTAAATTTGTTTCTTGCATTTTAAGGCACCAAAAGAGAAAGTGAGAAAATGCTACATAAGGGTTTGTAAGACCTTGTTCTCATATCATAATATCATTTGAGGAGAAATTAAGTGGGATTGTATGGTTTATCATGAGTTTGCATGAGAATTACTAAATATGGAAAATTCAAATTCTCATTGCATGATACATTCCAGAAACTTCTTGGAAGGTTCTCAAAGCTTCCACACACTTCTTTTGACATCTATATATGCCCTAGAGATGATCCATGCCCTGGTTGGTGATTGAGAGTGCTTGCACTACATAGTTTGATTCCATAACTCCATATTGCATTTTGCTTTCAAACTCCATTGAAACTCCATCAATCATCATAATTCTTGTTATCATCATCATCTACCATCATCATAGAGCAATTGGCAAACAAAATTGAGAGGAATTCGTGGCTGGTTCATGAGATCCAAGTCTTCACTCCAAGTTGCATGAAGAATTGGATAGAGTGATTCAAGAGGTGTAAGCAAGAACCATTGCAAACAGAAGAACATATATCCATTGAAGAGCATCTGAAGCAAGCATCAAGGCTTGGATTGAAGAGAAACCACCATAGCCATCATCACTTGCAAGGTAAGCAACTTCCTTCGAATCTCCTTGTTTATTCAGTTTTAGAACTTTTTGTTAGGATAAATGTGATTAGAGACTCTTAGGGATGAATTGTGATGAGTTTGAAGGCATTATATGAAGGTTGGTTCCATGGTAGTTTCTGTTTTAGGATCAAGAACTCGTGTATTAGTGTACTACAATCTTAGTTCTTTAGTTTAGTATGATCCCCATAGCATGTAGAGTATCCCAGGTTAGTTTCAACAAGAATGGTGATCATGCATATCAGATGAAATTCAGTGGTACTCAAGACTTCCAGCGATCGGGTTTGGTTTTGGGGAGGGTTTTAGACAAAATCACGTGCCTGGTCGTGTAGAGGGAGGAAAATGGGGCAAGTTTGGTTTTTATAGTGTGTTATTTCATGGCCAGACGAGGGAGAACGAGGAAGAGGAAGTATGTGCATGGAAACTGGTTTGGGGAGGAAACCCTAGCTGGAGGTTGAAGACAACCTCCCAGCCGTCCGATCGTATCCAGATCTTGACTTGTTAAACGCATCCAACGGTCCTTGTTCAAATTCAGAAACGGAGGGAGAGCTTAGAAGTAAAACGCGCCGTTTTACTTAAAGGTGGATTCTGGGCTCAGCAAACGAATGCTATTCGCACCCCTCGCGCGGCCCAATCCAACTTTTAAACTGAATTAAGTTGCTATTCATACCGTTGTTTTTCCATTTTTCTTTTTCTTTTTTTCTTTTGATTTTTCTGATAGCGCTTGGGCCTACCAACTTGATACGCGCACCCCCATATTCCTGGGCCCATCATAAAATCAACTGGGCGCTTTAAGTTTAACACCCCCCCTCCCCTTGTTCTTTTTATTCTTTTATTTTCATTTCTTTTATATTTTATTGCATATTAAAAAATTCATAGAAAATAGAAAAATTAGTATTTTTTAATGCTTGTTTTTTTCACATGTTCATAATTTTGTATAGAAAATTATAAATAAATAAAATTCCATTTTATTTTTCTTTTAATATTTTTAGTACATTTTTCATTTAAATAGCTTTTAAATAGGATTAATATTGTGCTCAATTTTGTAGAATTTCTTTCAGGACCTTCCCTTAGTCTGTTAAACTCATTCCTTTTGGTATAATTAGATATTGAATCATAGTTTCCTATAGGATTTAATCCTTGATTTTTAGATTAAAATTTGATTAGTTTAATTAGGTTAGCATTAGGGTACCTAATTAGGGTTTAGGTTATGCATAAGTGAAGTAATTCATTTTCTTTGGAGAGTTTTGAGTTGATCTTTGGGTAGGGGCATATAGGGATGTTATGGGTAGGTGTTGTAGACCCTTGTGAATAATTGTTAGAATTTTCCCCCTTGTTTTAGTATTTTTAGGTATTTTCTGAAGTTGACTGGCTGTATTGACTGTTCTGGCGTAATTTGTCTGTCTCTGGGGTTTATTTTTGAGAATTTGTTATGGGGCTTGGTTGTCTTGAAGACCTTGTTGAAGGAGCATGATGAAGGAAGATTGTAGATCAAGTCCCAGAGGTTGGAGCTTGTTCTCTGTTTGTGAGGTTTGAGATCCTGAAGTTTGAGGGAAATTCATGGTACTTTCCTGAGGAAGGCACTATGGATGTCTTTCATTCTTTCTTCTCACCTCTTTCTTAAGTATCCAATGATGTTGGAGCCTTCATGTGAGTTTAGTTTCTCCTGAGGAGGAATGTAAACTAATCACAGTTGTTGAGCCACATGGGATACGACTCCTAAGTGGAAGCCTCCTAGTACTTTCCTGAGGAAGGTCCTATGGGTCCATTCATTTAGTTCCATTAGTTCATCTAGGATTTCTTAAGTATCCAATGATGTTGGAGCCAACATGTGAGTTTAGTTTCTCCTGAGGAGGAATGTAAACTAATCACAGTTGTTGAGCCACATGGGATACGACTCCTAAGTGGAAGCCTCCTGGTACTTTCCTGAGGAAGGTCCTATGGGTCTATTCACTTAGTTCCACTAGTTCAGGTAGGATTTCCTAAATATCCAGTGATGTTGGAGCCTTCATGTGAGTTTAATTTCTCCTGAGGAGGAACGTAAACTGATCACAGTTGTTGAGCCACATAGGATATGACTCCTGAGTATAAGCCTCCTAGTGCTTTCCTGAGGAAGACACTATGAGTATGCCTACTTAGCTCCCTTTCTTTGGTAAGCTTGTTCTGAAGCTTGGAGACTGGGATTGCTTTCTGTTAATTAGGGTTTTGCTTTAGGGCTTTGCTTAGATTTGATCAGGATTCTGTTCTGTTCTAGGGTTAGGATTAGAGATTAGATGTAGATGATTTCTTTCTCGAGCATGTGGTTTGTTTGCCTGATGGCACTTCATTCCTTTTATCTGTTTATTGCTTGATAGCATGTTGTTTATTTTTCAGTATGATTACTGTTATTTCATGACTGGCTTGAGGTCGAGACGAGCTTGTGGAGGCTGAAGCCCCCACACACATTTCCTCCCTCACTTGCATTGCATGCATTTTACTGTTAAGCTGATGCTTTGTCTGTTTTGGTGTATCATTGACATGATCCCTTAGGACTCTCATTTCCTTTGATAAGGATTTGATGATAGACTTTTAGGTTGAAACCTATGCATGACAACTTCTAGGAGTTCCCTGTTCAAACCTCAACCATAGGATGAATCCATGGCATGATAACAGTAGGACTTGATAGTCTCCCTCCTAGTTGGGCCTGTTCTCTTCTCATCTCGAAACAGTTTAAGATACAGTAATCATGAATGATTTCTTTCGTACGTTACGAGCCTTAAGCTATCCGAGATTGGATGTTTAGTATGGTACCCTTTGGGTGACATGCGACGCATTCACTCTCAGGTCATAGTCTCTAGTGCGGTTGAAATCGCAAACACAATAAAAAAAACTTCTTTCAGGAGATAACCCGTAGTTTCCCGAACTACGTTTGCTATGATCTTCCATACAGTGTGGAAGTACGTAGGCATAGGATGCGATATCCTAGCGAGCAACCTTCAACCTTTCCCCACAACCCTTCGTAGGCCGAACTACGTTGACTCTGATTTCTCATCCTCTGATGAGAATACGTAGGCATAAAGTGCGACGCTTTGCCGAGTCATTTTTCTTTTCTTTTTCAACCAGCCTTGATAGGTAGATAGAATAAAACCAACCCGTCAGATAAACACAACAAGCGTGGATCCCGTTGAGTACGACGGACGTGAGGGGTGCTAATACCTTCCCCTTGCGTAACCGACTCCCGAACCCAGACAATGGTTGCGATGACCTTGTCTTACCCTTATTCGTCAGGTTTTTCCGATCGTTTCCTTTCCCGCTCTGAGGGATAAATAACGAAAGGTGGAGACTCTTCTGTCATGCCGGCACCTTATTTTCGCGCAAGCGACACAGACCTATGATGTAATCCTATTGGTTTTATCCAGACTAAAAGGGAGAGAAGGTTTTATCCAGATCTATGATGTAATGAGCTATCTATGACCCAAGGGTCAATAGAGAGACTTTTCCTTTGGAAGGAGAAAGATTGGGCAACTTGGATGAGAACTAAAGAGTTCCATCACTTGGGGAGATAACTTAACAAATCAATAATCATTCAAATATGATGAAGATAAGAGGCATGGTTACAACCAAGAACAAGCAAGCATATTACAATAAGCAAGGATTTCAATCAAGATAAATGGTTGCAACCAAAGCAAGTATTAAGATATTACAATATCAACGAGGGGATAAGTTCTTTCAAGACTTAAAATGATGAAAAGGTAAAAACCAAAGCATATCTTAACAAAGACGGGGGTACATCTTAACAAAGATGAAAGGGGATCTTAACAAAGATAAAGATGTATCTTAACAAAGATGAGGCTTCTTAGAGCTTACAAGATGCCATATGTAATTACAATTATCAAGCGTAATCAAATAATTTTACAACAAATGTAAGTGAGAAGTTTAAAAACTTCATGGGGAAAACTTTCAAGTTTTAAGAGAAGATCAAACACAAATGCGTACAAGCAAGAGTTTTAGTCAAACTCAAGTACACAAGGATGCTAACAAGCCAAAATCATAACTTTAAAATAAAACTTAAAAGAGAATGAAATTAAAGTTTTGAAATGAATAAATGAGAGATAGGAAGGTGAAAACCCTAAAAACATTTATGGTAGCATGTGAAATGCAAGTAGAAAGTTCACATTTATGAGTTTTAGGTTTACCTCTTAAAGCAAGCTTAAGCAATAAGAAAACCAGAGATATTGAGAGCTCTTACAAGGTCTTCAAATGTTCCTAGGTTGATGAATAGATGCTCCAAACAACCTCCAAGCAAGCTAGTGGACAAAATGCCTTGTAAATGAAGGAAAAACTCTAAAATCCAAAGATTTCAAAGACCAACTCACTCAAACCTTGTTACATAAGTGTGGAAGTGATTTGGATAGCTTCAATACATCATATTTGATGTGTTTGAAGTGTTTCTTGAGTTGGAAAAAGTTTGGAAATGGTTTTGGAAGGTGTTTTTGCAAAAAATAGATTGAGGGATTTTGGAGACTTAGTGAGATTTTGCAAGAATTTGGTGATTGTGTAAGGGAGAGAGTTTTAGATGGTTTCTAGCATGGAAATGGTGTGTTTTTGATGTAGGAAGTGAGTTCTATTTATAGCCAAAGGCCTTGGATCAAGGTATGGGCAAAAGTGAAGCAAATTGCCAATTTTAACCTTCCATCATGAAAATCTTTGAGTTTTTCAATGCAATCTTCATCTTTGTCTTTAAGTCACTCTATTAAAATATTCTCCATACCCCATATATTTTTTTCATCATGTTTGATAGGATAGGAGGTGACTTGTTGAATTAAAGTTGATGATTTGACAAGGGTAGCCACCTTTTTTCTCTTTCTTCACTATTCACTTTTGTAACTTGCATTAAATAATGATTTCCTTTGATCTTTGTACCATTTTCGTGGGAATTGATGTAAAAATGTTGATTATCAATATAAGAATCATAAATGAGGCTTAGTCTTTGATTAGCATCGATTTGGAGAGGTTTTGGAATCAAAAAACTCATGCTGACCTGGTTTTGCCAATGTGAGTTTTTGCCAACTTGTGGACCTTGGTTCTCTCTAACCAGGAAGAGTTATGGAACCCACTTGTACTTTTTAAAAATCCCCAATTAGGTAATACAATATTTATGCTTGTGTTAGGAACTCATTCCCCTTGAAACTAGGTCAAAAACCCTTGTGTGGTTAAGGAGTTATGGCTTTGCCCTTTTCAAAACCTTAATTTCCCAACTTTTCGATTACTTATCAATTCTTGATCCAAAGGTCACCAAACTTCATGAATAGATGTTATATACCATTAGGAACATAATTTCCTTCAATTTTGGGTCAAAACCATGTTGATCAATGAGTTGACTTTTCAGTCAGACGAACCGATTGATTGAAGAACTCTGAATCGACTGTTGGTGTTCTGGGTATCTTGAAGCCTTGAAGCTTCTTGAGTAGACTTTACTAAGCCATAGGAACTTCATGGACCATGATCCCACCATTGGAACACTTTTTAAATCAAAAGTCAAACTACGGTTGACTTTTCCTGATCGAAAACCCTAATCGGGTATCCTGAACTGCACCGTTCTCAATTCCTGGATGACAACCTCAAATTGGATTCATACTTGACCCCATGTAGTATCCTTGATCTTGTTTATAGTTTAATCAATCCAACACATTGATTGATCAAACCACCAAAGCCTCGATTTTGACGGTACGGAACCCTGATTTATCTGCATCTTGACAAAGATAAACTTGAAATGGGTTAAGGTTAGTTAATCAAATGAATATGATCCTAAAATGATGATGAGGATCTAAGGGTTCAAAATTTGGGGTGCAACAGATGCCCCTATTTAAATATCTTCACTAGATGGTAATGAGAGATGACAATCCTCATAGAATCGCAGTGAAAGGTATTTAAATATAGCAAACCAGAAATTTTGTCCCTTAGATCCGATGGTATGCAAAAGGATATATGCGAATATGCCAGGAATCTAAATGATGTTATGATGCTTGAATGCAAGACAGATGCGGGCACACGAGCAAATATAAAAGAACGGCAATACAATGAGTAACCACTCACGAGGACCCAACATACTGGGGAAAGATTCAAGACTAAGTAAGCACGATAGTTCGAACATGACTAAAGATGCTTGTTTAAGGAAATCTTTCACACAGGGGACACAAATTCCACCAGGGAAGACACATCTTCATCGGGGAAAGGAGACACAAACCTCACTTGGGATAACCAGATGAGGAAGCCCACCGGGGAAGATGACAATTCTTTACTGGGGAAACGGAAGAAAAGAAATGCAAACCACCCTGGGGAAGAAACCCATTGGGGAAAACTTTGTTGGGGAACAAAATCACTGGGGAAGCAAAGCTTCACCGGGGAAAAGACGAATCGAAGACACGAATCTCACTGGGGATAACCAGATGAGAAAATTTCCTATAACGAAGAGTTCAAATAGGATCTTCAGGAAAAGGTTAGAAACAAGACCGGACGCGCCGGGGAAACTAGTATCCACTAGTTCTCCGAGACTCGACTGGGAAAGCAAAAAAGCTTCAAATGGGGAGACTGGTGACGACCAGAATAACAAATAGCTTCAAACAGTGCTAGTTTCCACTAGACTTACTGGGGAGGATGGTGATGACCAATCCAAAGTTCGGTTTCCAAAAAGTGCTAAATACCACTAGACTTTCTGGGGATATGGTGACAACCAAATCGAAGTTCCAATTTCAATTGGGAATTTCCAAACAATATTGATAAAACACAGGACTTTGGCTAGGGGAATTGGTAACAACCGACTAGTAACGATTAGCTTTCAAGCAATGCCAGTAACTACTGGATTTAGAAAGAACTGGATTTTCAAAGAGTTTGGTGACGACCAGGTCTGCAAACAGAAAGCATAAATATATCCTTCAATACTTTAGGAACAAAAGATAAAATCCTCAAAGCGTTAGGATACAGCAGAGACACAACCCTCAACACATTAGGATTGTACCCAGGCTCTCAAAACATTAGGAACGAAAGCTGAACATCCTCAATACATTAGGATATAGAAGAGACACCACCCTTAACACATTAGGATTGGACGAGGACCCTCAAAACCTTAGATCAAAAACTAATATCCTCAAAACATTAGGAACGAAAGTTGAACATCCTTAATACATTAGGATATAGAACACTTCATGCAAATGCAACCACTTTAGTCTCTGGAAATTTTTGAACTCGGGATTCAAAGTATGCATCTCCAAAGGTACACAACCTGTGCTCGGGATGATAACAAACAATCTTCCAAAGGTACAAAACTTGTGCTTGGAATCAAACAATACATCTCCAAAGGTACGAAACCTGAGCTTGGGATGGCAACAAACATCTATCTCCAAAGGTACAAAACCTGTGCTTGGATAGAAATGATACATCTCCAAAGGTACACAACCTGAGCATAGGATAGAAACAAACCTCTTCCAAAGGTACGAAACATGTGCTTGGAATCAAACAATACATCTCCAAAGGTACGAAACCTGAGCTTGGGATCAACAAACATTTATCTCCAAAGGTACGAAACCTGAGCTTAGGATAGAAACAAACCTCTTCCAAAGGTACGAAACATGTGCTTGGAATCAAACAATACATCTCCAAAGGTACGAAACCTGAGCTTGGGATCAACAAACATTTATCTCCGAAGGTATGAAACCTGAGCTTAGGATAGAAATTAACCTCTTCCAAAGGTACGAAACTTGTGCTTGGAATCAAACAATACATCTTCAAAGGTACGAAACCTGAGCTTGGGATGGAAACCAATATCTATCTCCAAAGGTACGAAACCTGAGCTTAGGATAGAAATAAACTTCTTCCAAAGGTACGAAACATGTGCTTGGAATCAAACAATACATCTCCAAAGGTACATAACCTGAGCTTGGGATGGAAACCATCGTGACTTAGTTTGGACTGATACACAACCAAATTGTCAGTATTTGTTGTCCATGGATTTTCACAATGCCAGTTACCAACGGGCCTTACTTGAAATATGATTGGTCACCACCAAATTACATATACCATTATCCACTGGATTTTCAAACAATGCTGGTCACAACCGTGCGTCGACGTCCTTAAGATAAACTTCTCAAATGAGACTGCCATTTATTGCTGATGAAGGATAAGCTTCTCGCCAGAGATTGCCACTTATTTTTTGAAGGCGATTAAACTTCTCCAAAGAGACTGCCATTTATCGCTGAGAACGATTAAACTTCTCCGAAGAGACTGCCATTTATCGTTGATGAAGGTTAAGCTTCTCCCAAGAGATTGCCACTCACCGCTGAAGACGATTAAACTTCTCCGAAGAGACTTCCATTTATCGCTGAAGACGATTAAACTTCTCCGAAGAGACTGCCATTTATCGTTGATGACGGTTAAGCTTCTCCCAAGAGATTTCCACTCACCGCTGAAGACGATTAAACTCCTCCGAAGAGACTTCCATTTATCGTTGATGAAGGTTAAGCTTCTCCCAAGAGATTGCCACTCACCGCTGAAGACGATTAAACTTCTCTAAAGAGACTTCCATTTATCATTAATGAAGGTTAAACTTCTCCTAAGAGATTGCCACTCACCGCAGAAGACGATTAAACTTCTCCGAAGAGACTGCCATTTATCGTTGATGAAGGTTAAGCTTCTCCCAAGAGATTGCCACTCACCGCTGAAGACGATTAAACTTCTCCGAAGAGACTGCCATTTATCGTTGATGAAGGTTAAGCTTCTCCCAAGAGATTGCCACTCACCGCTGAAGAAGATTAAACTTCTCCGAAGAGACTGTCATTTATCGTTGATGAAGGTTAAGCTTCTCCCAAGAGATTGCCACTCACCGCTGAAGACGATTAAACTTCTCCGAAGAGACTGCCATTTATCGCTGAAGACGATTAAACTTCTCCGAAGAGACTGTCATTTATCGTTGATGACGGTTAACCTTCTCCCAAGAGATTTCCACTCACCGCTGAAGACGATTAAACTTCTCCGAAGAGACTGCCATTTATCGTTGATGAAGGTTAAGCTTCTCCCAAGAGATTTCCACTCACCGCTGAAGACGATTAAACTTCTCCGAAGAGACTGCCATTTATCGTTGATGAAGGTTAAGCTTCTCCCAAGAGATTGCCACTCACCGCTGGAGACGATTAAACTTCTCCGAAGAGACTGCCATTTATCGTTGAAGAAGGTTAAGCTTCTCCCAAGAGATTGCCACTCACCTGTATTATAATGTAAGATGTTCTTCTTGATAGATAGTGCAAAATAAATGCACGTCCAGGTAGGTTCGGCGACCGACAGGGACCAAAGTTCAATCTAGAACTTAGCTAGAAAGAAACTGTCAAACAAGACTCCAACCATTGAGAAATGAACTCGAATGGTGACTTACCTTATCCAAACATGGAAAAAGACAACTGAAACAACCATCATCCAAGAGGATTAAACTATGTGGGGAATTGAGAAAGGATGGATATTTTATGCTTAAGGGCTGACAACTCTATTGGAGAGAGACAACACACCCAATCACTGAGGGGGGAACCAAAGTGAAACAGGAACAAGACAACCAGAGATAGCAAAAATGCAAGGATGCTATGCATTTGCTTTATGCCATGCTTATGTTTATGCTGACAAAACAGACAAAACAAAACTGGAGATGAAATAAAACATCTCGACATGGAGACCCAACCAACTTCACCAAGATTGGACATCAAATGGATGATCATGAAGAATAACAATTCCACTTCAAGGTTACCACCTTCTTTGGGAGAGAGTAATCTTCTCAGGCCAAAACATCAAGACTTCACTTGGATTGCCATCATGAGTTTGAATTCTTTGTTGAAGGAAAAACACGAAGGGAAGTCCCAAGATCTACTGAAGTAACAACTTAATCGGAGAGCTGACAAAGGGTATCATGAGACCAAAATCTTTCTGCCCCATTGATAGTATAATAATCCTCTTCGGTGAGCAATGGCTCTTGCGACAAACAGTCTTCAAACCTTTTCTGCCCCAGATTACATGGTCTGTGAGAAGAAGTTATAAGGATGCTTTTACAAAAGAACTGGCATAAAGATGCTTCAACTGTCTTCAAACTTTTATAGTGAGAGATTTACAAATCTCGACGTGATTGCCCCAGCTTAACGGTATTTGTACAACAAATTATTCAGACTGTGGAAGTAACGACTAGGGAACAGACTTGCCCCTGCTAGCTGGTAACTGCAAAAGATTTGCCCCAGACTAAACTGTTCATTGAGAGCTTCATCTGTTCTTGACCTGGTTGGCTCTGATTAGCTGAACGTTGTAACAAATGATTAACAAATCCTTCAAACCGGTTTCCCCAGGATGAGCTCCCTTTATCAAGTCAATTTCCCTAGGTGGAAGCTTTTGTTGGGATTCCTTTAACATTGGATTGTTTTGCACACAATGTTGTTCATTAAAAATTGGTGATTTTCAATGTAAAATTCACAATCATCAAAGATTATTAGGAGTCAGGTTATCCAACCTTGTTGTAATATGCTTTCAAAACAACTTTACCTCAATTAGGTCTTTAAAGGGTTGTAACGTGGTCTGGTTCACGGTTCATGGAACAAAGGATAAAGACTCAAAGTTATTTGTCCCACCCACTCTCCGTGATGAACTCCAATCCTACGCTCAGTTAACTCAGACTATACATTCAAGTTCTTACAGGCTTAAGAATTGAACTGATGATAGTTGGTGATGGCTTACTATCGCTACTGCGAAAATCGGCGCCGGCTGAACAGAAGAGTCGCCACCGTGCGTTATTTATCCCAACGGAGGGAAAGGAAACGCTCGAGGTAAACCTACCGCAAAACGGGGAAAGGAATGGTCATCGCAACCAAACCCTGGATTCGGGAGTCGGTTACGCAAGGGGAAGGTATTAGCACCCCTTACGTCCGTCGTACTCGACGGGATCCACGCTTGTTTTCGGGTATGGATTGTTATTTCTATCTAAACTAAGGGTTAAGGGTTAAAAAGAAAGAAAGGGACTCGGCAAAGTATCGCACTTTATGCCTACGTATTCCCGTCTGGAACGAGAAATCAGAGTCAACGTAGTTCGCCTACCTACGGGAAAGGAGGGGAAGGTTGCTCGCTAGGATATCGCATCCTATGCCTACGTACTTTCATACAGCGCGGAAGATCAGAGCAAACGTAGTTCGGGCCACGTACGACACAAGTTTGTTTGACTGTTTTTTATCCTTCTGAAAAAGGGTTTTCCTGATTAACAGTCCAAGCGGACAAAAATTGACGTTTTGATGAGTTCACATTCTTTTACGGAAGAAGTGTCTTTTATTGGGTTTGAAATCTTATTGTGTTTTTCTGTTTGTTTTGAGAAAGAAGAGACAGAACTCTAACCTACGGTTACGAAGGGAATCAAACTAACCTAATGTTATCATGCATGGGTTAAGACCTAGTGTCTATCATGCTCCTCTCTCGCACAGAGAGAAACAGAGATCCTAAGGGAATAAACGGAAACAGAAACAATAGCATATATACAATAAAGCAGTAAAATGCATGGATGCAGCAATACAAGCGAGGCAAGGGAGTCCCACTCAACCTCGAACCTAGAAAACAATGGGCGAAAGTGAACAGAATTCACCTTCAACCCTACAGTGTAAACAGCAAACAATACAGTCAGGGAAAACCAATCAATACATCAAGAAATAGCAAAAATAAACAGCCACAGCAGCTCTGCATCAACATCTGCCTTCAAGTCATCTCCAAACAGCTACAAGCTTCAGCAAGCATCAGTCTTGATCCCCATAGCCTTCAAGCAAGGTCTCTGTCATCAGTCTTCCATCTGCAATGGCTTTTCTTCAAGTCTCAATCTCCAAGAGGAATATCAATCAACAAGATGAAATGAATGTTAAACAGTTAATTGCCTACCAAGGGTGGCTCATTAACTGTTAACATTATACAGACAATTTTCTCTCAAAAGTTCTATCTTTCAAATACATTCACTGATCCTTCCAAAGGAAGGAGGTGGATATTTGAAAGAGACTTTGAATCATAGAGAAAGGATGGAGGCAGACAAGGCCTTCCATGTTTGTGAATCAAGTTTTCTACTCTAGGGCTCTGCCTAATTCTTAAATCCTATACTCCTCAACAGCTGCCAGCAAAGGATGCTTCTCATCAACTCTGGAAATTAGTCTTCATTCTCTTGGATCTCCAATGGCTTCATCATCAAAGTCTTCATCTCTCCCAATCCCCAAGCAAACCCAATACCCCACACAGACAAAATAATAACCCTAGAGAGGGCACACCACACAGTCAAGCAAATACAAGCAGTATACTAATAGTAATAGTAGAATTGGGGAACCTAGCAATTTCTAAGGGATATATTAGCTACCCCTAACCCCTATAGTCCCATACCCCAAAGATTCAATCTACAACTCATGAAAGAAATGATTTCTCACACCTATGTTATCTCCTAAACCCTATTTTTGGTTCTTCTAATCACACCTAAACAAATCACCTAAAATTAATCCTAAAATCATGAACTAAATTTTATGTACTAGATAAAGGTCTAAGCTAATCAACCTAAAAAGAATGGGTCAAAAATATTAAAGCATCTAATCAAACCAAAATTAACAATATCATGCATTAAACTAAACATCTTAAAAAGCTATTTAAAAGAAAAATATGCTAAAAATATAAAAATAAAATAAAATGCCAAATTTTTTATGTGATATTTTTCTTTACAAAATTATGAACAATATGCAAAAACAACCAATTAAAAACATGCAATTTTCAATTATTTATGATTTTTTAAAGAAATGAAATGAATTGAGAAAAATTAAATGAATTAATTTGGCTGAGGGGTGCATCTAGTAATAAAACCAATTGAAATAAGAGAATGGGCCCAGACTGGGGGGCGCGCCTAGCAATGCGCGTCTGGGCCCAGCACGCACTAAGAAAAAATGAAAAAAATAAAAACATGAAAATGGTGCATATAGCAAGGATTTTAGTTAAAATTGGATTGGGCCTTGCGTTTGGGGGTACGAGTAGCAACTGACTATTGAGCCCAGTCTGAGGGTTTTAGTAAAACGGTGCGTTTGGCACCCCAGAGTCTCCCTCCAAATTCGTTTTAAATCGTGGCCATCAGATCACATCCCAAGTCAAGGTCAAACCCTCAATCGTGTGGCTCTCCTTCATCTTCAACCTTGGACAAACCCTAGGGTTTCAGAAATCACCTCCATGCACGCACCTTCAACCATCCTGTTCTCCCTCAATTCTCCATGAATTCACACGATGAAAAGAGCAAAGTTGCTCTACTTCTTCCCCTCTACACAACCATAACAATAAATTCCTCTAAAACTCAACCAAGAAACGAACCTGATAGGTAGAACATCCTGAATCCATCATTTTCACCTGCTATCAACCATTCAAATTCTCACTAATTTTTACCCTAACCTAATCTACACTTTATGCTGATCAATCTGAGCTATGGATCCAAGATTATCGTGCATTATTCTTGATGTTATAAACCCTAACAGATTTGGTACACCATTAACAACCTCCATGAAACCTTCTCAAACTCACCAAAATTAATCATCTAACCTATCCTAACAGTTCTAACCTAACAAAACTCTAACATGCTGACTAAATCAAGCAATTCGAATGGATTACCAACCTGGTGTAAATGGTGAAAACAGTTGTAGAATTCTCTTGATCCAATGCTTTCAATGCTCTGAACTTGATCCACACACTCAATTCTTTGTTCTGTATGCAATGGATCTTGTGCAAACTCCTTGAATCTTGCAATCACAAAGTTCTTGCTTCTTGGAAGATGAACTTGAACAGCACGAGTTCTTCTTCAAATCAACCAAATTCTGATGGAATTGTAATCTATGAAAGATGTTAATGATGATCAAATCAAGAAAAATGGAGATTGATAGAGATTTTATGGAGTTTGAGAGGGTTTTGCAAAATGGAAGATTGAAGTGTAACTTGGTATTATGAGCACAATGAATCACCAACCATGGCATGAAGCCTCTCAATGCAATATATAGATGACCTTGGAAAGTCCTAGAACTTTGGAGAAACTTCCCATGCACACTTTCCCTTGGATTTGGATTATGTAACTTCCTTTGTAAGTAACCAAGCATAGCTTTCAAATCTTGAACCAAACTCAAAAATCCACTTTTTCCAATGTTCTTAAAACATTTTTTCCAATCAAAATGACCTATAATTTCACCTCATTTGGCCAAGTTATGAAAAATCTCCATTTTAGGTCACTTTTTATTCATTAAATTCACCAATTTTGAAACCTTGAGCTATGAGCCTTTACAAACTTTCATGATCACTTTTCTAGACTCAAAATGTCATTTGGAGCAAGTTTTATGTTGTGAAGTTTTTCATTTGAAGCTTCCTTGTATGAGTTTTGGGCATAGGCTTGAAATGACCTGTAATTCTTAGATGACCAAAATACCCTTTGCTTTCCAAGACCATAAATAGAGTTACACAAATCATATGAAGGCATACCATACCATTCTAGAAAGCTAAGACAATGAGGAACAACTCTTATGTTTACCATAAATTCATTTGAAATCTCCTTGAGGGGTAAAAGTTGCTTGGAAGACAAGTAACTTTCATAGACAAAATTTCAGATACCTCAGATGACCTGTAACTTGCAAGGACCATAACTTGAGTTCTATAAATCTCCTTAATGTCTTCCACCACTCAAATTAAAGGTCTTGAGATCCTCTACAAGTTTCATGTTGACCAAGGATCCATTTGAATCTTGCATTTTACTTATCTTGCTTGGAAGTTTGACCTAAATCAGGGGATTTTACACAGAAACCCTAATTTAGAAACTCCTCTTCTCCTTGATTTCTCTTTGTTTTCTTCTTGGCACTACACCACATCCTTCTCTAAATGTCAAATGATGAACCCCACATCTCCCCAATAGACCTTAATGCCCTTTTAATCAATCAATTGACCTAGGGTTGACCCAGAGTTGACCCAGATGAAACCCTAGCTGACTGTCTTCAACTGCAACTCTTGTGGTCATATCAATGACTTGTCTCCTTCTCCAAATGACTTTCTAAGTCTCCCATGATGTCTGGATACTCTCCATGCCCAATTCACAGCTCACAACTTCTTTGATGATCTTCAGATACCCTCAGATAGGAGATAGATGCACTACTTGATCCACTGACTTCTTAGGTTTCAATTTCTTTTCTGATGACTTGAATATGCTTGAACTTGAATAATAACCTCTTGATAGGCTCATAGAGATGAGAATAGTACTTGGTCCCTTGTTGGATGATTTGCTATGCTATGCTATGCAGATGATTAGGCTATGCACATGACTCTATATGCAAATGCTAATGCAATTGAAACATAAACCAAGTGAAATAGGTTGAGCAAATTTTAGGGTGCAACAGCTGCCCCTATTCAAGCGACTTGGACCCGATTGGGTGAAGAGCGAACGGCCTTCAAACATTCGCGGTACGAGACGGTTGAATACTAAGAACCCGGAAATTTGCCACCCGCAGAAATAGACTGCACCACTGCTTGGGGAACGACATTCATCCACTGAATCCAACTGTTACGGAAACCCACTGATCCTTTAGCGACCGTGTTGGGGATTATTTTCATCTGCATGAAAAAGATTCTATCATGGAAGAAATCTCAACTAAAACTTGTCCCCGTTAGGACTCCACCTGCCGTCAATATGCAAAAATCTCGAAGACTTCGCTGGGGATGACTCGTCTGCCTTTCAACAACTCGAGGGGATT
This sequence comes from Lathyrus sativus, assembly GCA_963859935.3. Lineage (NCBI taxonomy): Eukaryota > Viridiplantae > Streptophyta > Magnoliopsida > Fabales > Fabaceae > Lathyrus > Lathyrus sativus. The sequence continues at coordinate 102,908,325 of OZ012738.1, read as the reverse complement.
CTATCATAAAAATACATTGTCCACGTTAGGACTAACTTTTTCCACGTAAGGAATCCAACTTTCCACGTAAGGCATAACTTCTTTCCACGTAAGGAATAATTTCTTTCCACGTAAGGAACTAACTTGTCCACGTTAGGACTACATCGTCCACGTTAGGACCCACCTTTCCACGTTAGGAATAACTCTCTTCTTGATTTGTCCACGTAAGGACTCCAATCTTTCCACGTAAGGAATAAACTTGTCCACGTCAGGACTCACGTTTCGTCTTGATTTGTCCACGTCAGGACTCAACTCTTGACTCGCTGAGGAAAGAAAATTTGTCCACGTCAGGACTAATGCTTCTTCGACCCGCTGGGGAAATAAAACTTGTCCACGTCAGGAATCATATCTCAACCTGCTGAAGAAATAAAGCTTGTCCACGTCAGGACTCCCGCTTCACTAACACGAAGAAAGATAAATTTGTCCACGTCAGGACTCGCGCATCTTGCCAACATGAAGAACTATAAACTTGTCCACGTCAGGACGCACATTTCACCATTACGAATAAAGCTATCTGCTGGAAATAAATGGTCCACGTCAGGACACCAACACGAAGAGTAATCAACTTTGTCCGCGTCAGGACTTCACATTCCACCAATACCGAGAAATTGAACCTGTCCACGTTAGGACTAACACATATCGTCAATTTGAGGAGATGAATCTGTCCACGTTAGGGCACCCACTTCTCTGACACGAAGAAACCTGTCAATAAAATTGTCCACGTCAGGACTCATTTTTCATTGGCCCCGACCCCCAAACTTCTTAGCACTGACGTGACAGCGACTTTGAGGCGGACTATACTGGGGATATTTGGAAACCAATCTACCGGACGCCTGTTCTGATAACCGGCGGCAACCTCTGAAATTCTGATTCCTGAAACCCTTTGATCACAAATAACTCTGCTTGGGAATGAGGAGAGATTTTGCCTACTAACTCTGCCGGGGAAAACAAGAGGAATTTACACAAATAACTCTGTTCGGAGACAAACAGAACTTCATCATGATAACTCTGTGGGGAATAGTGCCAAAGCTGACACTTTCGTTGAATGTCTCACGTCGAGATCTTGAATGCCCGGTAATTCACTTGAGCAAGAGCTCTCTCTACCTGCAAGAGACGCAATACTTGAAACAAACGGTTAGCCAACTTGGTTTATGTTTCAAAATGCATATGTTTGACAATGACGCAATGCTCCATTCGCCATGGAAATGCTACGCGTGTTTATTTGGTGGATGCAAATATGACACTATATGCAAATGCAAATGCAGACTCGAACTGCTGGGATACAGAGACTGCTTCAGCAAAATAAATGCTGAAAACCATGCAGACTCCGCTGGGGATAGCCAGGTACTACAGAATTATTCCAGCAAAATAAATGCTGGAAGAGTGAAGTCAACCCTGCTGGGGAATATAACTCTGCTGGGGAATAGCAGATGCGCCTGGTAGGATTGGACTTCTGCTGGAGAGTGAACGGATATCACACGGTATTCCGACAAAATAAATGCCAGGACACGCAACCAACTCTGCCGGGGAGAGTCTTAATCTTCGAGTTCCACTGGGAGGAATGAAAACACTTGCTGAAAAGAGAACTCCGCTGAGGACGGAATGATTCTCTTGGGGACAACCAACTGACTCCGCTGAGGGAGAGTAAATGACCCTGCGGGGAAAGGTGAACTGTCTGAATACAATTCACAAATTGGAAATATTAATCTTCTGCGGCTAAACCACTCTGCTTGAGATAAGAAATCCTTCTGGGGGACACCACATTGTCTGAATACAGTCTGCAATCTTGGAATCGCCAATTCTGCTGAGTATAAACGACTTTGCTGGAGAATATCCTTTGGCACAAGCTACGACTAGCTGGGGAATTTGATCCTTCTTCAGTGAGGAACAATATTATCTTGGAATCGCGACCTGCGTAGGGGTCAAGTCTTTTGTTACGAGCTTCTGGTCCATACCGCAATCTTTTGATCGTCCATTTCACGGCTATGAACCCTGCAACACCACAAACAAGACAAGACAAGTCTATGCAACCAAATCTATTCAGGTTAGCGTTAGTGACATCATTTTCAGTTAATTCAAAGTTTTTAGCAATTGTTGGCAAGGGCCAGTGGCGTTATGCACATGCTAGTTTCATCAAACCTAGGCGTTTATCATGCACAAAACAGTAAAGAACCAGCATCAAATACTGAATAACATATTTTATTGATTGGGCCCCTGAATGGGCGGAGTTTTTGTACACGGGATGTAACTCCTGAAAAGAGGAAGCTACGCACAACAGATATACAAGTATGCACAAGAAGCATAAATATATTGACAAATTAAATTTGTACACATGTCGGCAACGGGATGCAGATGAACATCACGAACTGATCCTCCTATGACTCGGCCGACTCTAATGCTTTTCCCGGTATCCACACTTCCGAAGAGATTGTATCTGATAATCGCCCCCTCAGGTATATTCTCCCGCACCAATGCTCAATGCAGTATCAAATTGGGACCGCAGTCATTTGCTTTTCAAATCCCTAACTTTTGCGTGAACCGCCCTTTATGGGTTTTCAGTTCACCGGGATACCCTTTTTTGCCGAAGCCGCCCAGTGTAGGTTTTCAACTTCGCGGGTGTACTTTTTCAATTTTATCCCTAACTTTTGCCCGAACCTTTCATTCTGTTTTTGGTTCGCCAGGATGCCCCATTTTTGCCTGGACTCTCTTTTTCTTTGTCCAGCGGGTCAATTTTAAGCAAAGTATTTTTTAACTGCATCCGAATTCACAGGCGACGTAAAGTCCTCACCGTCCATGGTGGACAACAATAAAGCTCCTCCTGAAAAGACTTTTCTGACAACGTATGGCCCTTCGTAGTTGGGGGTCCACTTGCCCCTGTGATCTGCCTGCGGCGGGAGAATCCTTTTTAGCACAAGGTCGCCCGTCTGAAAGCTCCGAGGATGTATCTTCTTATCATATGCTTTCTTCATCCGGTTCTGGTACAAACGACCGTATGCTAGAGAAGCTAGCCTCTTCTCATCCATCAAACTCAGTTGGTTCAACCTGTCTTTCACCCATTCTGCCTCATCTAGTTGGACGTCTCGCAATACCCTCAGAGAAGGGATCTCAACTTCCAATGGTAGCACTGCTTCCATCCCATATACTAACGAGAACGGGGTTGCCCCGGTTGATGTGCGTACCGTCATACGATAACCGTGCAAAGCAAAGGGTAGCATCTCATGCCAATCCTTGTAGGTCACCACCATCTTTTGAACGATCTTCTTGATATTCTTGTTTGCCGCTTCAACAGCGCCATTCATCTTGGGTCGGTAAGGGGAGGAGTTGTGATGTTCGATCTTGAAATTCTGACAGAGCTCCTTCATCATTTTGTTGTTCAGGTTTGAACCGTTGTCCGTAATTATCCGCTCAGGGATTCCATATCTGCAAATGATATCTCTTTTGATGAATCTGGCCACCACCTGCTTCGTTACATTTGCGTAAGACGCCGCTTCCACCCACTTGGTGAAATAATCGATTGCTACTAGAATGAACCGGTGCCCATTAGAAGTCGTCGGCTCGATCTTTCCAATCATATTGATTCCCCACATCGAGAAAGGCCATGGCGATGACATCACATTTAGAGGCCTCAGAGGCACATGGATCTTATCAGCATAGATTTGGCACTTGTGGCACTTCCTCGCAAACTTGAAACAATCAGTTTCCATAGTCAGCCAAAAATAACCTGCCCGCAGCAGCTTCCTCGTCATAGCATGCCCACCAGCATGCGTACCAAATGTAACCTCATGTATTTCTTCCATGAGCAACTTCGCCTCTTTTTCGTCTATGCAACGCAGCAGCACTAAGTCGTGGTTTCTTCTGTATAAGACACCGTCCGGATTCAGATAGAAATTACCCGATAATCTCCTGAGAGTTTTCTGATCTTGACTGGATGCCCCAGTCGGATACTCTTTATTCTTCAGGAAATCAAGGATATCAAAATACCATGGTTTATCGTCGGATGCCTCCTCAATAGCAAACACGAAGGCTAGTCTGTCAAGCCGAGAGATAACGATGCTAGGAGCCTCATTCCAGAAGTTGACTTTGTACATGGAAGACAAAGTGGCCAGGGTGTCAGCCATTTGATTCTCCGCTCGCGGCACATGATGCAATTCAACCTTGTCAAAGAAAGGCAATAATCTCCTTGCGTAGTTCATGTACGGTATTAAATTGGACTGACGTGTCTCCCATTCTCCTTTGATCTGATTCACTACCAGAGCTGAATCTCCGTACACATCCAGATTCTTGATTCGCAAATCAATGGCTTCTTCAAGCCCCATGATACAAGCTTCGTATTCGGCTTCATTATTGGTAACTGAAAAGGTCAATCGAGCAGTAAACGGGATGTGCGACCCGTGTGGAGTAGTGATGATTGCCCCTATTCCGCTACCGTAAGCGTTTACAGCTCCGTCAAAGATCAACTTCCATTTGGAACCCAATTCTGGTCCTTCGTCTGGCAACGTCTCTTCACAATCTTTCATCTTTAGGTACATGATATCCTCGTCAGGAAAATCAAACCTCATCGATTGGTAATCTTCAATAGGCTCCTCTGCCAAGTATTCAGACAGTACACTCCCCTTTATAGCCTTTTGCGAGACATACTGGATGTCATATTCAGTCAATACCATCTGCCAACGGGCGATTCTCCCTGATAATGCCTGCTTTTCAAATACATATTTGATAGGGTCCATCTTCGAGATGAGCATGGTTGTATGATTCAGCATGTATTGCCTTAAACGCTTAGCGGCCCAGGCTAGCGCGCAACAAGTTTTTTCAAGCATTGAATATCGAGATTCACATTCAGTAAATTTCTTACTCAAGTAGTAGATCGCATGCTCTTTTCTTCCTGTCTCGTCGTGTTGACCGAGAACACAACCCATGCTTCCCTCAAGGACTGTCAAATACATAATCAAGGGTCTCCCTGCCACTGGAGGTATCAAAATAGGAGGCTCCTGCAAATACTGCTTTATTTTATCGAACGCCTTTTGACAATTTTCGTTCCACGTTACAGCTTGATCTTTTTTCAACAGCTTGAATAATGGTTCACACGTAGCTGTTAGGTGAGATATGAACCGAGCGATATAGTTCAACCTCCCTAAAAACCCGCGCACCTCTTTCTCTGTTTTAGGCGTCGGCATCTCTTGTATTGCTTTTATTTTTGCAGGATCGACCTCTATTCCCTTTTCGCTTGCGATAAACCCCAGCAGTTTACCCGATCTCACCCCGAAGGTGCACTTGTTAGGGTTCAGTCTCAGCCTGAACTTCCTAAGCCTTTTGAATAACTTCAGCAGATTCACCAAATGCTCTTCCTCCGTCTGGGATTTGGCAATCATATCATCAACATAAACTTCGATCTCTTTATGCATCATATCATGAAAAAGAGTCGTCATTGCACGCTGATACGTTGCCCCAGCATTCTTTAATCCGAAGGGCATCACTTTATAACAAAATGTTCCCCAAGGCGTTATGAAAGTAGTCTTCTCCATGTCCTCTGGCGCCATTTTAATCTGATTATAGCCCGAGAAGCCATCCATGAAGGAGAATACGGAGAATTGAGCAGTATTGTCAACTAGCACATCGATGTGAGGAAGTGGAAAGTCGTCTTTCGGGATCGCTTTGTTCAAGTCACGGTAATCTACGCACATTCTCACTTTACCGTCCTTCTTTGGCACTGGTACAATGTTAGCGACCCATGAGGGATATTTTGTCACAGCTAGGAAACCAGCATCCCACTGTTTTTGAACCTCTTCTTTAATCTTCACTGCCATATCTGGTCTAGTTCTGCGAAGCTTTTGCTTGACCAGAGGGCATTCTTCTTTCAATGGCAGACGGTGCACAACCATATCTGTATCAAGCCCAGGCATATCTTCATACGACCAAGCGAACACATCACTATACTCTCTGAGCATTTCAACCAGTCTTCGCTTGACGTTGCTCTGCAGCGCCGCTCCTATTCGGATATTCTTTTCAACCCCTTCCGACCCCAGGTTAATAATTTCGATGACCTCCTCATGAGGCAGAATGACACGCTCTTCTTGCTTCACCAACCAAGACAATTCTTCGGGAACGTCACCATCTTCAACAATCTCTTCTTCGGCCTGAAATACCGGGTGCTCAAAGTCGGGACGAGTCATAGGTGGTTCAAGGATGTCATCTGAAAATGTTATCCTGCAAAAGGAATGGTTAAATGCTTCAAAATGCGTATAAAGCGAATAACTACATTGCCATTTTATTGCAAACACAAAACAAGAAAAACAGAGATCGCAATATTTGCACATGAAAAACGCCTTTTATTTAATGATTAACACGCAATGTTCATAACAGCACAACCCTAAGCAAATCATGATGCCCCTGGCAAGACACCAGATTGTTCAACAATTAAAAAACAAAGCATTACTGTTTAAGAGTCACAGGAACAATCTCCTGAATAGACCAGTTGCACAATCCCTGTCCTAGCACGCTCGGCTGAATCCAGGCGTCCATATCGCAATCGCTGTCTCCTTCGTCAGACTCTGAAGCAGCGTTGATGGTCTCATGACATACTCCACCGGCAGTGATAGTTATTGGTCCTCTGAAACGGGGTGCCCCCACAGCAGGTGTTGATGACGACGGTTGATACCCCAACCCGAACCGGTCCATCTTCACAGGAATATCCAGCACTTTTCCCCAGCCCTTTGCCTCACCAGTCTCTACTAGAGCTTGAGCTTCCTTATATGACGAGACGGCTATCTCCGACGCTTTACTCGGCCCGGGACCTTTATCCTTGATACGCAATCCTTCAAATGCCTGGCAGGGTGTTTCGTGAATCTCTCCGTCGACCTCCACATACTTAAATGACGACAGATGGCTGACCAGGATGTCTTCTTCTCCGCATACAGTGACCACGCTGTCTCCTACCATATATTTCAACTTTTGATGCAAGGTAGACGTGACTGCCCCAGCACCATGAATCCAGGGTCGTCCGAGAAGGCAGCTGTAGGCTGGCTGGATGTCCATGATATAAAATTCAGTTGCGAAAACCTCCGGCCCCACCTGTAGAGGCAATGTTATAGATCCAAAAACTGTTCTTTGCGTGCCATCGAATGCCCTGACCACCAGGTCGCTGGGCGTACACAGAATTCCTATGACATATAGCTTCATCATCACTTTCTTGGGCAGCACATTCAAAGACGATCCGGTATCGACCAGCACGTGAGACATGACTGATCCTCTACACTCCACAGAGACGTGCAGTGCCATATTATGCTCTCTCCCCTTCGGGGTCAAATCGAAGTCTGTAAAGCCCAAGCTATGGCCTGCATTCACATGTGCCAATACTCCTTCCAGCTGATTCACGGAAACATCTTGGGGTACGAAGGAAGTATCCAGGACTTTCAACAGTGCATTTCTGTGAGCTTCAGAACACAATAGCAACGACAGTATAGATATTTTGGACGGCGTCTGTTGCAGATGCTCAACAATCTTATAATCACTCTTACGAATCAAGCGCATGAACTCTTCCACATCTTTCGATGTCGCTTCTTTTCCATTCCCCTGTACTGGGACATTCTCAACCATCTTTCCCTTTCCCTTCGCCAGTCTTTCGGCCTCTACCTCAGGCGATATGAAGATCCTACCACTTCTTGTCATACCTCCGGTACCAACAACGTTTTCTACAGTCTCAGCTGGCTGCTTATTAACATCAATCTTTACTCCATCACAATACACTTCCAACCCATATGACCATGGGACTGCTTTGGTGCTCTCGTACGGGATTGGTCCGGCCTTAGTGATGGTGATCGGTGGTCGCTGGGCAGGTGCTGTTATGGTGATCGTCTTTCGAGGAATCGTTACAGTGGCCACATCACTTTACTGGTCTGCTACTACCCCTGCAGGCTCTTCAACTGCTGCTTGGTCAAATTGCAATGTGCCGCCATTTATTAAAGCCTGAATACCCTTCTTTAAGTCATCACACCCCCCAGCTAGGGTCCAGCACCCTAAGCAATACTCGTCACATCCAGGATAGACACCCCCTTGCAATAATCTGCTCTTTATTTCGTTCAACGGTGTCTTTAAATCGTCGACATTCATAATCAAATTCAAACCCTCCTCAGTTAAAATGGCGTTTGCCCCATGGTTGGGCATGGGCTTTTGCACTATATTCGGACTCGCCGTCCCAAAATTGATAGCTTTACTATCCAATAGATCCTGCACAACATGCTTAAACGCATGGCAACCCTCTACATCATGGCCCGGAGCCCCGGAATGCAATTCACAGTGCCTGCTTGCATCATAACCATACGGGGGAGTTCCCGTTATAGGCGCCAGAGTTCTCTTCTCTACCAAGTTCAAACCCAATAACGTCTGTAGCAAATCTGCATACGTTGAAGGTGGCTTTTCAAAAACTCTCCTTGGTTTACCCCCCTGGAATCTACACTGGACAGGTTGTGCCCCCTGTTGCGGTTGCTGTTGCTAAAACGGAATAGTAACGCTCGCCACCTGTTGCGGCTGATTATACTGGTTTCGACCTCTGCCCCGGCCTCGGCCTCGGCCCCCAAACACTGCGCTTGCATCGCCCTGACGGCGCCCACCAAAAGCCTTTCTATTACTGCCAGATGCAGTAGATTCCTCAGCTTGGAATCTTCCCTGTTTAATGTTACTTTCAATCTTTTCTCCCATCAGAATTAAGTCTGAGAAACTGCCCAAAGAGGTGTGAAACAACTGGTCATAAAACATGTCGGTGAATGTTCCAATGAACATGTCATTCATTTCCTTGTCCTCTAGAGGAGGATGGACCCTAGCAGCCATGTCGCGCCATCTTTGCGCATACTCTTTAAAGCTCTCGCCCTTCTTCTGAGACAATCCTTGCAATTGGACCTGGTTGGGTGCCAAGTCGCTGTTGTATTTATAGTGAGCTACAAAGGCCTCTGCCAGCTGCTTCCATGTCTTTATATGAGTTGGCTCCAACTCCATATACCACTCGAGGGAAGGGCCTGACAAGCTATCTTGAAAGAAATGCATTAGCATTCTCTCATCAGTTGAATACGCAGACATCCTTCGGTAATATGACCGCACGTGCACCTTTGGACAGGTGTCTCCTTTATACTTATCAAATGTAGGAGCTTTGAATTTGATTGGCACCCTCAAGCCTGGCACCAGACCCATTGTTGACATGTCTAAGCCCACGGCACTTTGATTTACGACCCCCCCCATCTGCTCTTCTAGCATTCTGATCCTCTGGGAGTCATCCATAGGCCCCTCGAAACCTCCACCGGAGAAAGCGTCCTCTTGCTGGTCCTCTTGCCAGTTACCATTCCCAACTCCATACCTATCGTATCCGTTGTTACGGCCAGCTCTAATCTGATTCATTACCGGGCCTCGCCCCCTGTTACCGTATCCCGGAACAAATCCAGCAGGTCTAACAGTCATTAACCCAGCGCCATTTTCGTTTCCAAATCCTCCATAACCCTGATTGGTCATGCCATATCCGTCCTGCCCGAAGCCTTGAGCATTGAAACCATATTTCCCAGTATTATCGAACCCCTGGTCATTGAACCCAAATCCAGCATTACCGAAGCCATTGCCTCCCATATTATCACCCAAGTTGACATCACCAAGCCCAACGTTATGGACAGCAGTCTTGTTCCCAATTCCAACGTTACCGTTCCCAGCAGCGGTACCATTGTTGACATTGACAGCAGGTATATTGACTACAGGCGGAGCCACTGGTGTGGGAGTACCATCCCCATGAACAATGTCGAATCACCCAGACTGATGATCCTCATTTCCATGCCCAGCATTCCTTGCCAACAGAGGCTGCACCATAGCTTGCAAATTCTCCTGACCTTTTGCAATAGTCTCCATTGTCTGCATGAAGAGCGCTAGCTTCTCACGCATATCTTGCATCTCGTTCTGCATTTGATCCATGATTCTTCGACAGTTGGTGCGAGTGGAGTAGTGGTGCGGGCGCTGATCTGCAATCCTGGAAAGACCTGGCACAGTGTAAGCAGTAAGATTATCATTCGGTAATCACCTGTAATGCAATATGAATATGAATGTAATGCAATGTGTGTCTGTGCATTAGGGAACATCATTCCCCGATTCTAGTGCGAGTGTGCCAGTGCAGTGACAGTGCGAGCAATACGGATATTGGAGCCGAATCAAAGAAAGCCTCATATATTGCGGAGAAAACATTAAGCCAAGAATACAATATCACTGAGTACAATAAGAAGGCATGACCTCAACCAACAATCCTGGTGATGGTCAGCGCTATGCAAATAAAGCATACAAGTTAATACATGCAACAGTCAAGTACGCTCATAAGCCTGATACTCTTCTAACAACTTATTGGTCTCTGGATGACTTGGTCGGGTAAGCAGACCCTCAACAAGTTGGTTTTCTTCCTATCAACGGAACATTAGGATACCCAGAACAACTGAAAATAATCTCCGACCCCAGCAAGTCTCGATCAAACCACTCAATGTCTTCAGAAGATAGCCTCATCAGGCGCTCTGACCAGCTAGCTGTAGTTGCATTCTCCACAAAAGGTCCCTTCAGGGGAAGATGGCTCTTAAACCACATGTTCAACAGCGGCGCACAACAGTAAACAGTCTTTCCTCTTCTGTTTTCATTTTTGTAGTGCAATGAATGATAGAAGTCTCCGATCAAAGTGGGCACCGGGTTGCCAGCAGCAAACAGATGGAAAGCGTCCAAGTCCACAAAATTGGGTAAGTTGGGAAACAACACTATTCCGTAGATGCATAAAGCCAAGATAGCATTAAAAACTATCCAGCACCCATTCTTGGCATACTCTTGAGCTTTGCCAACCAGAAAATCAAGGGAAAACCCTGGAACCCCAAGCCAAGAAGTCACTAATAGTTCAGCAGCGTTCATATGCAAGGCCTTAGCTAAGTCCTCCAACTTGGGCTCAGCAGCAGAGTGAATAAAGGGAACCTTGTTCTGTACTGGTAGCTCAGTAAACTCTACATACTCTTCAATGGTAGGCCCCAAAATAAAGTCAGCAAACGTGAAACATCTCAATGTCGGGTCATAGAACTGCATCAGCGTGTACAGCCCATTCATCTCAACAGCAGTTGGCTTGCAGACTAGTCTCAACAATCTTCCATGACTCATCCTGAAACTCCTCCTAACCTCCTCATCAGCAAGGGACATCAGACCAAGTAAGGGAGTAATATCAGGTGTGGGCAACTTGTACGCAATTGTCTTCCTCAATCCAGCCGTAATCAATACTCAGAAGTCCGGGCACTAGAACCAGGGAATATGCAGATGCACCTGCAGCACAGACACACGTTAATGGGATGCAATGATAATGATTATGCAAACAATGCAATGCAAGTAACATGCAACAGGGACCAAATGCCATGGCTGAGAAGCCTGAACCATATCAAAAAGCCTCAGATAGACCCTCCAGAATTCCTCAAACCCTGGTCTCAGATAGACCTCATACAAAGCTCCAACACTGGTCTCTGATAGACCTCACAACATAACTCCCACTGGTCTCTGGCAGACCTCATATCATATCTCCAACTGGTCTCTGACAGACCTCAGAACTCTTCAACTGGTCTCTGACAGACCTCAGAACTCTTCAACTGGTCTCTGACAGACCTCAGAACTCTCCATAAATACCCAGGATCTCAGATCAAGAAATAACCGGCATCTGAAGGTCTAGTTACCTGCATAACCCCAAACCCTCTCACAGGTGGATGTCCTAGTAACTGACAAAGGTATGGCATCCTATGCGGTCGTCGGTGTCACAGACTTTCAGGGTTGATGATACGATTCCCAGAAGGAGTGGCATCATCAAATCCTGAAGATGCCTCACTTAGCCAACTTCCAAATGATCGGTTCCCGGAGTCGACAATTCAGCTGACCAACAACCCCTTCGACCCAAAGGGTAGAAAAAGAAGCCAACCAGAAGAACCTCGTCCGAGTGTAGATTTCGTGAGACACTAATGCAAGCAAAGTCGGCACGCGCCCACTACTTTCTACTCTAACTCTAGGTGCACTCAAGCCCAGGTCCGACTTATCTCTCAATCATAGAATCACCCGTCACACCCCAATACATCAATAATAATCAATAATATAATGCTGAAAGTAAATGACAAAAATATAAATCCATACAAAATCCTCGACGGGAAAACAAGCGCTAGGATTGACTCGCTTAAGGGACGTTGGATCCCAAATGCATAAGGAACTATCGCAGTCCTTAGCAGCCAGGGGACGTTGGATCCCCAGCAGAGTCGCCAGCTGTCGCTACTGCGAAAATCGGCGCCGGCTGAACAGAAGAGTCGCCACCGTGCGTTATTTATCCCAACGGAGGGAAAGGAAACGCTCGAGGTAAACCTACCGCAAAACGGGGAAAGGAATGGTCATCGCAACCAAACCCTGGATTCGGGAGTCGGTTACGCAAGGGGAAGGTATTAGCACCCCTCACGTCTGTCGTACTCGACGGGATCCACGCTTGTTTTCGGGTATGGATTGTTATTTCTATCTAAACTAAGGGTTAAGGGTTAAAAAGAAAGAAAGGGACTCGACAAAGTATCGCACTTTATGCCTACGTATTCCCGTCTGGAACGAGAAATCAGAGTCAACGTAGTTCGCCTACCTACGGGAAAGGAGGGGAAGGTTGCTCGCTAGGATATCGCATCCTATGCCTACGTACTTTCATACAGCGCGGAAGATCAGAGCAAACGTAGTTCGGGCCACGTACGACACAAGTTTGTTTGACTGTTTTTTATCCTTCTGAAAAAGGGTTTTCCTGATTAACAGTCCAAGCAGACAAAAATTGACGTTTTGATGAGTTCACATTCTTTTACGGAAGAAGTGTCTTTTATTGGGTTTGAAATCTTATTGTGTTTTTCTGTTTGTTTTGAGAAAGAAGAGACAGAACTCTAACCTACGGTTACGAAGGGAATCAAACTAACCTAATGTTATCATGCATGGGTTAAGACCTAGTGTCTATCATGCTCCTCTCTTGCACAGAGAGAAACAGAGATCCTAAGGGAATAAACGGAAACAGAAACAATAGCATATATACAATAAAGCAGTAAAATGCATGGATGCAGCAATACAAGCGAGGCAAGGGAGTCCCACTCAACCTCGAACCTAGAAAACAATGGGCGAAAGTGAACAGAATTCACCTTCAACCCTACAGTGTAAATAACAAACAATATAGTCAGGGAAAACCAATCAATACATCAAGAAATAGCAAAAATAAACAGCCACAGCAGCTCTGCATCAACATCTGCCTTCAAGTCATCTCCAAACAGCTACAAGCTTCAGCAAGCATCAGTCTTGATCCCCATAGCCTTCAAGCAAGGTCTCTGTCATCAGTCTTCCATCTGCAATGACTTTTCTTCAAGTCTCAATCTCCAAGAGGAATATCAATCAACAAGATGAAATGAATGTTAAACAGTTAATTGCCTACCAAGGGTGGCTCATTAACTGTTAACATTATACAGACAATTTTCTCTCAAAAGTTCTATCTTTCAAATACATTCACTGATCCTTCCAAAGGAAGGAGGTGGATATTTGAAAGAGACTTTGAATCATAGAGAAAGGATGGAGGCAGACAAGGCCTTCCATGTTTGTGAATCAAGTTTTCTACTCTAGGGCTCTGCCTAATTCTTAAATCCTATACTCCTCAACAGCTGCCAGCAAAGGATGCTTCTCATCAACTCTGGAAATTAGTCTTCATTCTCTTGGATCTCCAATGGCTTCATCATCAAAGTCTTCAGCTCTCCCAATCCCCAAGCAAACCCAATACCCCACACAGACAAAATAATAACCCTAGAGAGGGCACACCACACAGTCAAGCAAATACAAGCAGTATACTAATAGTAATAGTAGAATAGGGGAACCTAGCAATTTCTAAGGGATATATTAGCTACCCCTAACCCCTATAGTCCCATACCCCAAAGATTCAATCTACAACTCATGAAAGAAATGATTTCTCACACCTATGTTATCTCCTAAACCCTATTTTTGGTTCTTCTAATCACACCTAAACAAATCACCTAAAATTAATCCTAAAATCATGAACTAAATTTTATGTACTAGCTAAAGGTCTAAGCTAATCAACCTAAAAATAATGGGTCAAAAATATTAAAGCATCTAATCAAACCAAAATTAACAATATCATGCATTAAACTAAACATCTTAAAAAGCTATTTAAAAGAAAAATATGCTAAAAATATAAAAATAAAATAAAATGCCAAATTTTTTATGTGATATTTTTCTTTACAAAATTATGAACAATATGCAAAAACAACCAATTAAAAACATGCAATTTTCAATTATTTATGATTTTTTAAAGAAATGAAATGAATTGAGAAAAATTAAATGAATTAATTTGGCTGAGGGGTGCATCTAGTAATAAAACCAATTGAAATAAGAGAATGGGCCCAGACTGGGGGGCGCGCCTAGCAATGTGCGTCTGGGCCCAGCACGCACTCAGAAAAAATGAAAAAACTAAAAACATGAAAACGGTGCATATAGCAAGGATTTTAGTTAAAATTGGATTGGGCCTTGCGTTTGGGGGTACGAGTAGCAACTGACTATTGAGCCCAGTCTGAGGGTTTTAGTAAAACGGTGCGTTTGGCACCCAGAGTCTCCCTCCAAATTTGTTTTAAATCGTGGCCATCAGATCACATCCCAAGTCAAGGTCAAACCCTCAATCGTGTGGCTCTCCTTCATCTTCAACCTTGGACAAACCCTAGGGTTTCAGAAATCACCTCCATGCACGCACCTTCAACCATCATGTTCTCCCTCAATTCTCCATGAATTCACACGATGCAAAGAGCAAAGTTGCTCTACTTCTTCCCCTCTACACAACCATAACAATAAATTCCTCTAAAACTCAACCAAGAAACGAACCCGATAGGTAGAACATCCTGAATCCATCATTTTCACCTGCTATCAACCATTCCAATTCTCACTAATTTTTACCCTAACCTAATCTACACTTTATGCTGATCAATCTGAGCTATGGATCCAAGATTATCGTGCATTATTTTTGATGTTATAAACCCTAACAGATTTGGTACACCATTAACAACCTCCATGAAACCTTCTCAAACTCACCAAAATTAATCATCTAACCTATCCTAACAGTTCTAACCTAACAAAACTCTAACATGCTGACTAAATCAAGCAATTCGAATGGATTACCAACCTGGTGTAAATGGTGAAAACAGTTGTAGAATTCTCTTGATCCAATGCTTTCAATGCTCTGAACTTGATCCACACACTCAATTCTTTGTTCTGTATGCAATGGATCTTGTGCAAACTCCTTGAATCTTGCAATCACAAAGTTCTTGCTTCTTGGAAGATGAACTTGAACAGCACGAGTTCTTCTTCAAATCAACCAAATTCTGATGGAATTGTAATCTATGAAAGATGTTAATGATGATCAAATCAAGAAAAATGGAGATTGATAGAGATTTTATGGAGTTTGAGAGGGTTTTGCAAAATGGAAGATTGAAGTGTAACTTGGTATTATGAGCACAATGAATCACCAACCATGGCATGAAGCCTCTCAATGCAATATATAGATGACCTTGGAAAGTCCTAGAACTTTGGAGAAACTTCCCATGCACACTTTCCCTTGGATTTGGATTATGTAACTTCCTTTGTAAGTAACCAAGCATAGCTTTCAAATCTTGAACCAAACTCAAAAATCCACTTTTACCAATGTTCTTAAAACATTTTTTCCAATCAAAATGACCTATAATTTCACCTCATTTGGCCAAGTTATGAAAAATCTCCATTTTAGGTCACTTTTTATTCATTAAATTCACCAATTTTGAAACCTTGAGCTATGAGCCTTTCCAAACTTTCATGATCACTTTTCTAGACTCAAAATGTCATTTGGAGCAAGTTTTATGTTGTGAAGTTTTTCATTTGAAGCTTCCTTGTATGAGTTTTGGGCATAGGCTTGAAATGACCTGTAATTCTCAGATGACCAAAATACCCTTTGCTTTCCAAGACCATAAGTAGAGTTCCACAAATCATATGAAGGCATACCATACCATTCTAGAAATCTAAGACAATTAGGAACAACTCTTATGTTTACCATAAATTCATTTGAAATCTCCTTGAGGGGTAAAAGTTGCTTGGAAGACAAGTAACTTTCACAGACAAAATTTCAGATACCTCAGATGACCTGTAACTTGCAAGGACCATAACTTGAGTTCTATAAATCTCCTTAATGTCTTCCACCACTCAAATTAAAGGTCTTGAGATCCTCTACAAGTTTCATATTGATCAAGGATCCATTTGAAGCTTGCATTTTGACTTATCTTGCTTGGAAGTTTGACCTAAATCAGGGGATTTTACACAGAAACCCTAATTTAGAAACTCCTCTTCTCCTTGATTTCTCTTTGTTTTCTCCTTGGCACAACACCACATCCTTCTCTACATGTCAAATGATGAACCCCACATCTCCCCAATAGACCTTAATGCCCTTTTAATCAATCAATTGACCTAGGGTTGACCCAGAGTTGACCCAGATGAAACCCTAGCTGACTGTCTTCAACTGCAACTCTTGTGATCATATCAATGACTTGTATCCTTCTCCAAATGACTTTCTAAGTCTCCCATGATGTCTGGATACTCTCCATGCCCAATTCACAGCTCATAACTTCTTTGATGATCTTCAGATACCCTCAGATAGGAGATAGATGCACTGCTTGATCCACTGACTTCTTAGGTTTCAATTTCTTTTCTGATGACTTGGATATGCTTGAACTTGAATAATAACCTCTTGATAGGCTCATAGAGATGATAATAGTACTTGGTCCCTTGTTGGATGATTTGCTATGCTATGTTATGCAGATGATTAGGCTATGCACATGACTCTATATGCAAATGCTAATGCAATTGAAACATAAACCAAGTGAAATAGGTTGAGAAAATTTTAGGGTGCAACACTTACAAACTTAGGGTAGTCACGACTCCCTTAAGCATTTGATAGCCTTTTTCTATTTGAGGATTTTTAAGAGTGATAACTCTTACAGAATTCCTTTCTTTTGTTATCCCTGACTTTTGTCTGAACTGCTTTGTTCGAATATACAGTCAATGGGATGCCCCATTTTTGCCTAAGTCTCCTTCATAGGTTTTGACTTAGCGGGCTTTTTTTCATGTTTCTTCTTTCTTTCGAGAAAGGGGGTGACTACCTGGTTTAATGGATACGGTGAACCGTCATCGTCTTTTATGCTGAAAATCATCTTCGACACTTTCTTGTTGTGTACGAAGGAAAACCTGAGTGCACCACCTTTATATGAAAAGTGTCTTGTATGCACATATCTTCAAGTTAACTGAGAACTACCCGCCCCCAGGTTTGAATTTAAGGTTTTGTTTTTGTAAAGAAAGTAAACTCCTACTTCTAGGCCCGAAGGGGTTAACGAGGGATTATCTTCCTTATTTCTCCAGTGTTTAGGGATTGAAACAATGCCTTACATCATCGGCAAATTTAAATTGAAAGCATATTAACATCAATTATGGATATAATTTTCATCATCCTCCCCAATCTTTGCTTTAAACAACAGTTTAGTAAAGAAAAGAAATTTTTTGAATTTTTCGTTATCTCATAACAATGAAAGGAAAAAGAAAGAGTGAAACGAATGGACTTAATCAAAAGATGCATAAACATTTCATTTAATCTTTCCAATTCAAAATGAACAATAGCTTACAAGCAATTCAAATGCAAAGAAAACACAACAAAATGCTGAAACAGTCTACAGCTGCCAGTCTTAGGGAATTAAAATTAATAAAACAAATTTCAAATTTCAGGCCCATGTGGGGAAACACCTCCAACCACCACTTGCTCCTTGTGGTATAGAATTATGAGGGGTCTCACAGGTCCTTTGCCTTTGGATTTAGGAATCGCAACACTGTCATTGGATTTATCCTCCTGAGGTTTCAGCAACTCTTGCAGTCTCTGTTTAAAACCTTCACACTCTTCAACTAAGTGCCCTGTTGTCCAAGTATGATATCCACATTCCACTTCTGGGTGGTCTTCCTCGAGGATCAAGTGTTTGTCAATGATTAGCTCTTGTACAAGATAACCCAATGCTATACATGCATCTAAGTTGTGTCCTTCAACTCCTTTGTGAAATTCACAATTCAGGTTCGCATTATGCCATGGTCCTGGCACAGGATTGGATAATCGTGGAGTCACTAGTGAGTTATGAATCAGTAGTGGGTAAAGTTTTCTTAACGGTACTGGAGTTGGTCTATCACAAGTCTTATTTTTCCTGACATGATTTTTCTTGTTTAATTTTCGGCTTTGAGAACCTTGAGGAGGAACAAACACCGACTGGTGAGAGACTTCAGTTGAACGCCCTAGCGCCCCCGCATGATAGTCCCATTTAGCGTTGGTACCACAGTTCAGAGGGTAAGGAGGAATTACTAATTTTAGCTCCTTTGGTTTTATCAATTCGCCTTGGATCAAGTATGGCAATATCTGATTGTGTGACATTAGAAACAGACTTTCTAGTTTCCTTGGTTTTTGTTGGGCGTGCTGACGCGATTGACGGTTATCTGGTGGTTGATACCGAGAATGTCCTTGAGTTGGAGGAATTATTGGAAATAATACATCCCTAGTTTCTCTAGACGTCACATGGTCAAGGTGTCCCTATTTTTTCATCATGTTATGTAATGTCTCTAGAACCCAATTCATCTGACACTTGAGAATTCTGATGTCCTCTTTTAGCATTTCCTGGGCTTTCAAAAGTCCTTCCATTGTCTCCATTTGTCCTGGATATGTGCTAGGTATCCCTTCTCTATCTCTGATCAAAAGCGACGCAAGGCTGAGAAATGCAAATGCAATGCAAAAGCAAACTGGTTTTACAAAACTCAGAAGATTGACTAGGTCAAAACCCTCATTTCATCAATCGTTGGAAAAAGTTACAACTCTTTTTTTTTTATAAAAAATATCAGAGATCGATTGAGTTTTACAAAACTAGTTGCGACTTGATAGGCTCGTGGTGATATGATGAGATGATGCACACATAACACAAAGGCAAGTATTCACAAATACAAAGCATATACAAAGACCTCCTAGGCTCGAGATCAAAGCAAGGAGTCAAAGGTCTAACCATCCCCAAGGATTTGTACTATGAGCTATTTGTACCTGCCAAACGGGTTCTAACAAAGTTCCCAGGGTCAACAACCCATCTTTCGGATATTATCAATTTCACAAATTACTCGGTAATCGATAATATTCTCAAGAGAGTCTCGTCCGAGTGTAGTATCGCGTATCAGCTACTTCGGAAATACTTCCTTATAGCCATCGCACTACGTCCTAATAAGGCCAAAGTGGGGTAGAAGGTAATCTAAAAGTCCACAGTGTCATGGGCTCCATCGTTGAAAGTAGCATTGTTTTCACGAATACTCGATTAACAATACTAAACTTTCAAGAGGGCCTACACTGAGCGGTGGTTTCTCAAGTTAGCTTGGTCGGGAATCAACTCCCTATAAGCCTTTTTGAATATACCACCATCCTATCATAGTTTCACTCAAGTCCGGGTATAGGACCGTCTCACCACTCAAAACACCCAATATCCAACATTCAAACAAATATATTGACAAATATACATGTTAAGCAAATATTCACAAATATAGCATGCAAATAAAAAAAATAAGCTAAACCCTCAAGTTAAGAATTGTCCCCAGTGAAGTCGCCATTTCTGTTGTGGTGAGAATCGCGATACCAAGCTATTGATTAACTTGAATCTTTAATTCTTAAATTACAACCGGACTTTAATTTATCCAAAGGAAAGGTCTAAAGAAAGAAAGGACCTTTTGCGCGATTTAACAACAACGCTAAGAGATTCGGGGATCGGGGGTTGGTTATGCATAGGGTAGGTATTTCACATCCTAAACATCTGTAGTACTCTACAGGAACCTTTTGTTTGTTTGCATACTAAGTTGGTAAATGTTTGCTAAGGTTTGGGGTTGGGTAAAGGGTGAAGGTTAAAACCTAAAGATAGTTTCTAAGTTTTCTCGCAAATACGTCGCGTCCTCTGTCTACGTATCCTAACTAAGATAGAATCAGAGCAATCGTAGTTCACCTCACTAAGGTTGAAGAACACTTGATTATGATCAAGGTTCAAAGGGGAACAAACATATCCATGCTTGTGTAGAGTTTCACAAAACTCTCTAGATCTATGTTGAACTCTCAAGAAAGGGAAGTAAGTAATCATGTCCATGATTCTTACATAGAGTTAACCAAACTCTATCCTAAAGTTCTACGTTGTAGACCAATTGGTTCTATCCAGACCAAAAGGTGGGAGAACGGGGAAGGTTGCTCGTCAAGATATCGCATCTTGTGCCTACGTATTCTCATTGTCCAATGAGAAATCAGAGTGGTTGTAGTTCGGGCCCGAACTACAAAATAAGGATCAATTGGTTCTTTCCAGACCAAAAGAGGGAAGAAGGTTCTATCCAGACCTATGAGTGAATCCTGGTGGTTCTATCCAGACCAAAAAGGGAGAAGGCTCTATCCAGGCCTAATGAGGTTATATCCTAATGGTTCTATCCAGACCAAAAGGGAGAGAAGGTTCTATCCAGACCTATGATGTAATCCTATTGGTTCTATCCAGACTAAAAGGGAGAGAAGGTTTTATCCAGATCTATGATGTAATGAGCTATCTATGACCCAAGGGTCAATAGAGAGACTTTTCCTTTGGAAGGAGAAAGATTGGGCAACTTGGATGAGAACTAAAGAGTTCCATCACTTGGGGAGATAACTTAACAAATCAATAATCATTCAAATATGATGAAGATAAGAGGCATGGTTATAACCAAGAACAAGCAAGCATATTACAATAAGCAAGGATTTCAATCAAGATAAATGGTTGCAACCAAAGCAAGTATTAAGATATTACAATATCAACGAGGGGATAAGTTCTTTCAAGACTTAAAATGATGAAAAGGTAAAAACCAAAGCATATCTTAACAAAGATGAAAGGGGATCTTAACAAAGATAAAGATGTATCTTAACAAAGATGAGGCTTCTTAGAGCTTACAAGATGCCATATGTAATTACAATTATCAAGCGTAATCAAATAATGTTACAACAAATGTAAGTGAGAAGTTTAAAAACTTCATGGGGAAAACTTTCAAGTTTTAAGAGAAGATCAAACACAAATGCGTACAAGCAAGAGTTTTAGTCAAACTCAAGTACACAAGGATGCTAACAAGCCAAAATCATAACTTTAAAATAAAACTTAAAAGAGAATGAAATTAAAGTTTTGAAATGAATAAATGAGAGATAGGAAGGTGAAAACCCTAAAAACATTTATGGTAGCATGTGAAATGCAAGTAGAAAGTTCACATTTATGAGTTTTAGGTTTACCTCTTAAAGCAAGCTTAAGCAATAAGAAAACCAGAGATATTGAGAGCTCTTACAAGGTCTTCAAATGTTCCTAGGTTGATGAATAGATGCTCCAAACAACCTCCAAGCAAGCTAGTGGACAAAATGCCTTGTAAATGAAGGAAAAACTCTAAAATCCAAAGATTTCAAAGACCAACTCACTCAAACCTTGTTACATAAGTGTGGAAGTGATTTGGATAGCTTCAATACATCATATTTGATGTGTTTGAAGTGTTTCTTGAGTTGGAAAAAGTTTGGAAATGGTTTTGGAAGGTGTTTTTGCAAAAAATAGATTGAGGGATTTTGGAGACTTAGTGAGATTTTGCAAGAATTTGGTGATTGTGTAAGGGAGAGAGTTTTAGATGGTTTCTAGCATGGAAATGGTGTGTTTTTGATGTAGGAAGTGAGTTCTATTTATAGCCAAAGGCCTTGGATCAAGGTATGGGCAAAAGTGAAGCAAATTGCCAATTTTAACCTTCCATCATGAAAATCTTTGAGTTTTTCAATGCAATCTTCATCTTTGTCTTTAAGTCACTCTATTAAAATATTCTCCATACCCCATATATTTTTTTCATCATGTTTGATAGGATAGGAGGTGACTTGTTGAATTAAAGTTGATGATTTGACAAGGGTAGCCACCTTTTTTCTCTTTCTTCACTATTCACTTTTGTAACTTGCATTAAATAATGATTTCCTTTGATCTTTGTACCATTTTCGTGGGAATTGATGTAAAAATGTTGATTATCAATATAAGAATCATAAATGAGGCTTAGTCTTTGATTAGCATCGATTTGGAGAGGTTTTGGAATCAAAAAACTCATGCTGACCTGGTTTTGCCAATGTGAGTTTTTGCCAACTTGTGGACCTTGGTTCTCTCTAACCAGGAAGAGTTATGGAACCCACTTGTACTTTTTAAAAATCCCCAATTAGGTAATACAATATTTATGCTTGTGTTAGGAACTCATTCCCCTTGAAACTAGGTCAAAAACCCTTGTGTGGTTAAGGAGTTATGGCTTTGCCCTTTTCAAAACCTTAATTTCCCAACTTTTCGATTACTTATCAATTCTTGATCCAAAGGTCACCAAACTTCATGAATAGATGTTATATACCATTAGGAACATAATTTCCTTCAATTTTGGGTCAAAACCATGTTGATCAATGAGTTGACTTTTCAGTCAGACGAACCGATTGATTGAAGAACTCTGAATCGACTGTTGGTGTTCTGGGTATCTTGAAGCCTTGAAGCTTCTTGAGTAGACTTTACTAAGCCATAGGAACTTCATGGACCATGATCCCACCATTGGAACACTTTTTAAATCAAAAGTCAAACTACGGTTGACTTTTCCTGATCGAAAACCCTAATCGGGTATCCTGAACTGCACCGTTCTCAATTCCTGGATGACAACCTCAAATTGGATTCATACTTGACCCCATGTAGTATCCTTGATCTTGTTTATAGTTTAATCAATCCAACACATTGATTGATCAAACCATCGAAGCCTCGATTTTGACGGTACGGAACCTTGATTTATCTGCATCTTGACAAAGATAAACTTGAAATGGGTTAAGGTTAGTTAATCAAATGAATATGATCCTAAAATGATGATGAGGATCTAAGGGGTCAAAATTTGGGGTGCAACACAGTGCCTCGGCCTGAATCTCTCAGAGCAAAAATCATGCTTGTAATATAATATGGCCAGTTTATTTTGATCTTATGTTTCAAAATATAGATGAGATGTACCTCAGCTTGTTCGACTCGGGACAGGCCACCTATTTTCGGCCGCAGGATGCGAGCGACAATCCACTGAAGGATGTGCTCCCCTGTTTGGAGTTTTCCTGCCGTAACCGTTCTAGGAAAGGCATCACTATTGACAATAGCATCCGAATAGGGCCTTCTGAGCATGTCATTCAGAGCACTCTTAAACTCGTATCCCGGCACAGTGCGAGAGTCTGTTACCTCATGAAGAGGTTGTGAATCAGCAGCTACAATCAAATCAAAATACTTATTCCAGACTTCAGAATTTATGTTTACCAGTTTATTGCCGACAGAGGTGTGGAAATATTGACTTTGAAAGTTGTCATGCAGACTAGTGTAGAACACCCGGACTAAATCCTCACTGTATTTTGTGTTGCACTCCAGAAAGTTGAAAAACCCTTGAAACTCCAACAGAGACATAATTTGGGTGAGATGCATACGCTCTGTCGTTGCCTTGTAGAATGCATGTTGCGGAACGACTGCTCTCTTGCTGATATTCTTGTTGAAGTTGTCAACAACAGGTGGTGGAACTAGTGAGACAGCAGTAACTGACACTGAAGCAGATGATGAGGCCTTTGATCTCTTTCCGGTATTTTTGTGAAATAGAGAAGCCATTGATGATGATTTTTGGAGATTTTTTAGAGATTAACTGCAATGCCTTTGGAGAGAGTAGTTGGAGATGAGTTTGGAGAAGATGAAAACTATCCCTTTTTATAGAAGAAGGTTTAGGGTTTTGGTAAGAGGGAGGAAACAAGGGGACACAATAGATGTCTAGATGCAAGTTACAAGAAAATGCACTTTCAAATCATAGTAAATGTTTACTGCACATTTAATGGAGAAGTGAAGAGATGGAACGGTTTTCAAAAGCAAAAAAAATTCTGGGTTTTTGCGCGAGCCGTCGACCATAATCCCTGCATGCATCGATGCATACTGTGTGATTTTTGATAATTTTGAAAGTATACAGCATGCGTCGATCGCTGCCCTGTTTTGGTCGACTCATAGTGATCAAAAACTCAGATTTTCATTTTATGTCATGTAAAATGCCACACTTGATGCCTATTTACACTTTCACAATATAATTTGCATCCAAAACACATAGTATTTGCAGAAAATGTCATATATATAAATACCATGATAGTCAAATGATATACTAGTTTAAGTCATGAATATTTAGAGAGAGAGAGAGAGAGAGAGAGAGAGAGAGAGAGAGAGAGAGAGAGAAAAGGAGCAATATCACCTCTATACCGACAACACTTGATAACAACATACTTGTGCTTGCAACAAAACTCAACTTGTTAGAAGTACAAGAGTATAGTTGTAAACAGAGTAATATGAAACTAGCAATCATTAAACCCGATCAGAAATGTCGAGAATGCCAAGTTCTCGACGGATATGAAAGAAAGTTTCAGTGGCTAGCGGCTTTGTGAAAATGTCCGCTAGTTGATTTTTGGTGTCAACGTGTTCAAAGACAACGTCACCTCAATATCACTGAATCCGCTACTAGACTGTTGAAGAACACTTCTTCACAATCACCTTCGCTCAGTTGACCCTTGATGAAGAATCTCGTCCAAAAACCCCCAAAATTCAAACCAATCTTGGAGGATAAAACCCTAACGGTTTTATTCAAGAAAGAACCTGTCACAAGCTTCAACCTGAACTAGATTACCCAATCTAAGCTTTGAACCTTATCACCTTTAATCACTCACAATGCACTTCAAAAATGGCTATGTGTAATTGATGTGTTGTGAGATGTTGAAGATGAAGATGATGAATCTTGGACACCTATTTCACTCTTCCTTATTCTTGAACACATGAATCAATTTTATCAAATGTTAAAATGACATAAGTGGTTGAACTTGTATATATAGTACCAAACCAACCAAAGACATAACAGCTTTTCAAATAATAGAGGGAATCACTTAAAAACTGCATTTTCGCGCGAATGGTCGACCACAGTAGGTCTGTGCGTCGACGCATAGCCTGCACTTTAAGGAAATTCTGCAAAATGTATCAGTAATCGTTGTAACAGCCCAAATTTCATTAAATAATTAATTATGTTAATTAATTGGTTTATTGGAATTAATTTTAATGATTTGGATAATTTGGAATTTTGATAGAAAATTGAAGAGGGAAATAGAGTGGAAAGAAATAAAAGAATTATATAAGGAAAAGGAAATATAGAAACATTGTGAAAAGAAAAGGAAACATAAGAGAAAGAAGGAGAAAGAATAGAGAAAGAGGAGAAAAGAGAAGAGGAAAACTTGGAAGAGATCAAGATCAACCCAAAGCTTCAATACAATCAAGGTAAGGGTGAGAAATGTTTCTATTTGATCATTGCATGATGTTATATATGTTGGGTTGAGGTTTTGGTGTAGTTTCCATCCTTTTACATTTAGGGCAAAAGTTGGAATAATCGGTAGAACCCAATTGAATCGGTTAAAATCTGAAATAGATGATGTAGAATAGTCTAGAAATGTTAGACTAAGAGTATTGGAATTGGATTGGTGAGATTGGAGTTTTTTGGAGTTGGTTGAGTTGGATAACAGTAAGTGAAAAACAAAATACGCAGACACTCGCTAGCAGCTCGCTAGGCGAGCAGGTCGCGAATGCTCTCTAGGAGCTCGCTCAGCGAACAAGTAGCGAATGGTCCCAGACTTGGATAGAATGGGTTTTGGTGTGTTCGCTGGTAGCGAAAGTGTAGCGAACAGATAACGAAATGGTTCGCTGGGAAGCTCGCTGCAGCGAACAGGTAGCGAAGCCTTCCAGTAGCTTCTGTTGGGGTTCGCGAGCTTGTTCGCTAGGCGAACAGGTAGCGAGCGTTCGCTAGGTGCCCGCCTAGCAAGGTGGTGGCGAACATGACAGGATTTCTTTTTCTGTGATTTCATTCTATGTTGTGTTGTGGTTCGATCGGGTTTGATCCTTAATGGAATGAAATGTTATATACTGTATGTGTATGTGATGTGGGTAGTCTTTGGGCGTGAATCATAGATTGTGATATGTATAATGTTTGCATCGATTAGAAAATACACGAGAACATAGTAATGATTATGTGTGTATTATTCGATGAATTATGAGTGGATGTTGTTGTATGCAAATGTATGAGATCCATGGGAACATATCGTGGATATGTGTGCATCGTTAATAATTGTGAGAGATGCATAGGAACATATCGTGGATATGTGTGCATCGTTAATAATTGTGAGAGATGCATGGGAACATATCGTGGATATGTGTGCATCGTTAATAATTGTGAGAGATGCATGGGAACATATCGTGGATATGTGTGCATCATTAATAATTGTGAGAGATGCATGGGAACATATCGTGGATATGTGTGCATCGTTAATAATTGTGAGAGATGCATGGGAACATATCATGGATATGTGTGCATCGTTAATAATTGTGAGAGATGCATGGGAACATATCGTGGATATGTGTGCATCGTTAATAATTGTGAGAGATGCATGGGAACATATCGTGGATATGTGTGCATCGTTAATAATTGTGAGAGATGCATGGGAACATATCGTGGATATGTATGCATCATTAATAATTGTGAGAGATGTATGGGAACATATCGTGGATATGTGTGCATCGTTAATAATTGTGAGAGATGCATGGGAACATATCGTGGATATGTGTGCATCGTTAATAATTGTGAGAGATGCATGGGAACATATCGTGGATATATGTGCATTGTTTGATGATGTGGTAATAGCATAAATGTCATGGATATATGAAGTATGCTTGTGAATATGATGGGTTTTGGATGATTGGGGAATATGTATGAAGGGATATGTTTGGGTATGTTCATATTTGTTTATATTTACAACATGATAAATATGACTATGAATTGAATTTGTGGTGAGAAATGTAGAATGTAATTATGTGATACCTGTATATATATATATATATATATATATATATATATATATATATATATATATATATATATATATATATATATATATATATATATATATATATATATATATATATATATATATATATATATATATATATATATATATATATATATATATATATATATATATATATATATATATATATATATATATATATATATATATATATATATATATATATATATATATATATATATATATATATATATATATATATATATATATATATATATATATATATATATATATATATATATATATATATATATATATATATATATATATATATATATATATATATATATATATATATATATATATATATATATATATATATATATATAATCTTATGCATTGATTATTATGGTAATATTTCTCACCCTTTTGCTGTTTTATAATGCTGTATGAGGCATTGCAGATTAGGATGCTGGAGTTTTTTTTTGTGAAGTTATCTTCATTCTTTTGAGTCGGCTGCTCTGATATGTAACACCGGGTAGTTAGACTAGTATAGTTATTCTTTTGTGATACATTGCGATGTATCAGCTGATGTGGTTTTGTATTTACCTGACATGATGTATCAATCTGGATATCTTATCTGTATGTGAATTAATATTTTGGAAATGATTAAATGATTTTATCTTCCGCTTAAATTTAAATGTTGAAATGTGATTTCTAAACCATGAAAATGTTACATATTTTATGGAGCAAATGTTAAAGTGTTTCATTGGTGAAATTGTGACATTCTTCCTTTATACCTTATTCTAAAATTTTTACTCTGATAAATTTGTATATGCATTTATTTGGGGGTATAGAAGGTGGTGTTACAATAGTGGTATCAGAGCAGGTCGGTCCGTCCGGCCGAGTTGTTAGAGTTTTTTTCCCTGTGTGTTATTGATATGCGTGTGTTGCATCATCAATATTGGTTGTTCTTACGTGGTTCTGTTGTTGGAATCAATCAAGATGGTTGCAGGGAGGAACGATGAAGCGATCGCAGAAGCTTTGACAAGGTTGGCGGGAGCGATTGGGCAGAATCCTCCGGCCAATGTGAATGTGGGGAATAATGCTAATGATGAATTCCGTGCTTTGGGAAGGTTCCAAAGGAATAATCCCCCGATGTTCAAGGGAACCCACGAGCCTGACAAAGCACAAATTTTGTTGAAAGCTATCAAGAAGATTTTTCAGGTTATGAATTGCTCAGATGCACAAAGGGTGCAGTTTGGGACTCACATGCTCGAAGAGGAAGCCGAAGACTGGTGGGGTAATACTCGCCAAAGATTTGAAGAGGATGATATTGTGATCACCTGGGATCTTTTTAGAGAGACATTTCTGGAGAAGTATTTTCTAGAGGATGTGAGAGGGAAGAAAGAGATTGAATTTCTTGAGTTAAAGCATGGTAATTCGACGGTAGCGGAGTATGCGGCAAGATTTGAAGAGTTGATCAAATTTTGTCCTCATTACAATACTGCTAATGCCGAGAGGTCTAAGTGCCTCAAGTTTGTGAACGATTTGAGACCCGAGATTAGGCAAGCTATTGGATATCAGGAAATCAAGCGGTTTTCTGAGTTAGTGAACAAGAGCAGAATCTATGATGAAGACAGTAGGGCTCGGTCTAGCCACTACAAGAGTTTAAGTGATAAGAAAGGAAAAGGTCAATCCAGAGGAAAACCTTATGTGACTCCTGCAGACAAAGGGAAACAAAGAATGGGTTACAGCAAGAAGCCAAGTGGGGGATTTTCTACTCCGATGAAGTGTTATAGGTGCGGTGAAGAGGGACACCGTGCTTCGGAATGCAAGAGTGTTGAAAAGGCGTGTTTTAAGTGTGGCAAGCCAGGCCACAAAGCCCTTGAATGCAGAAGCGGTGCAAATGTGACTTGCTACAACTGTGGCGAGCAAGGACACATTAGTACCAAATGTGATAAGCCGAAGAAGAATCAAGGGAGCAGAAAAGTGTTCGCTCTATCTGGATCTGAGACTGCTAGTGACGATCGCTTGATCAGAGGTACGTGTTTTATTAATGGTACACCTTTGATCGCTATAATTGATACCGGAGCTACGCATTCTTTTATTTCTTTGGATTGTGTTAGAAGGTTAAATCTTGAGTTGTCTGTGATTGGTGGCGGTATGGTTATTGATACTCCTGCTATGGGTTCGGTAACTACACCGTATGTTTGTTTGAATTGTCCGTTGAGTATCTTCGGTAAAGATTTTGGGATTGATTTAGTGTGTCTTCACCTAGACCAACTCGATGTCATCCTTGGGATGAATTGGTTGGAATTCAACCAGGTATATATTAACTGTTTTGACAAGACGGTTATTTTTCCGGAATCGGACGTTGCAAGAGATTTGTTTATGACAGCGAGACAAGTGAAAGAATCAGTGCAAGATGGAGCTAAGGTATTTATGCTTATGGAAACTTTGAGAATTGGTGGAAGTGAAGAGATTGGTGCTTTACCAATTGTTAGAGATTTTCCAGAAGTTTTCCCTGAAGAGATAAAGGATTTACCACCGGAGCGAGAAGTGGAGTTTTCAATAGATTTAATTCCTGGAACTAGTCCGATATCGATGACTCCTTATCATATGTCGGCATCAGAATTGAAAGAGTTGAAGAGTCAACTTGAGGAGTTGCTTGAAAAGAGGTTTATTCGTCCGAGTGTGTCGCCGTGGGGTGCACCGGTGTTGTTGGTTAAGAAGAAAGAGGGTTCTATGAGGCTCTGTGTGGATTACAAATAGTTGAACAAGGTGACTATTAAGAACAAGTATCCACTCCCGAGGATTGATGATCTGATGGATCAGTTGGTTGGTGCAAGTGTGTTCAGCAAGATTGATTTAAGATCTAGGTATCATCAGATTCGCGTGAAAGCTGAGGATATTCAGAAGACTGCTTTTAGAACGAGGTATGGACACTATGAGTATTATGTGATGCCATTTGGTGTGACTAATGCACCAGGTGTATTTATGGAGTACATGAATAGGATTTTCCATCCTTATTTGGATAAGTTTATGGTTGTGTTTATCGACGACATCTTGTTTTATTCGAAGAGCGAAGAAGAGCATGCCGAGCATCTGAAGATTGTGTTATCTGTGTTGAGAGAGAAGCAATTGTTTGCAAAGCTTTCTAAGTGTGAGTTTTGGTTGAAGGAAGTTAGTTTCCTTGGTCATGTAATTTCGAGTAATGGTATTGCGGTTGATCCGTCGAAGGTTGAAGTGGTATCGCAATGGGAGACTCCGAAGTCAGTTTTTGAGATTAGAAGTTTCCTTGGTTTAGCCGGTTATTATCGTAAGTTTATTGAAGGATTCGCTAAGTTATCATTGCCGTTGACGCAGTTGACTAGGAAGAGTCAAGCTTTTGTGTGGGATGCCAAGTGTGAAGCAAGTTTCCAAGAACTTAAGCGAAGGTTGACGACAGCCCCTGTTTTGATTTTGCCAAATCCAGAAGAACCGTTCGTTGTGTATTGTGATGCTTCTTTGATGGGTTTAGGAGGTGTGTTGATGCAGAATAACCAAGTTGTGGCTTATGCTTTGAGGCAACTCAAAGTGCATGAGAAGAATTATCCGACGCATAACTTAGAGTTGGTCGCCATTGTGTTCGTGTTGAAACTTTGGAGGCATTATTTGTTTGGTGCGAGGTTTGAAGTGTTTAGTGACCACAAGAGTTTGAAGTATCTCTTTGATCAAAAGGAATTGAATGCAAGGCAAAGAAGGTGGTTAGAGCTATTGAAGGATTATGATTTTGGTTTGAATTACCATCCAGGTAAAGCGAATGTAGTAGCGGATGCATTGAGTCGGAAATCATTGCATATGTCGGCGTTGATGGTGAAAGAGTTGGAATTGGTCGAGCAATTTCGGGATTTGAGTTTAGTATGTGAGAGAACTTGTTTTGGATTTAAGTTGGGTATGTTAAAGCTTACAAGTGGTATTTTGGATGAAATTCGAGAAGGACAGAAATCGGATTTGAGTTTAGTTGATCGGTTGACTTTAATCAACCAAGGCCAAGGTGGTGATTTTCGGATTGATGAGAATGGGATTATGAGATGTCGGGATCGAGTTTGTGTTCCGAATGTTGTTGAGCTTAAAAAGAGTATCCTTGAGGAAGGACATCGTAGCGGATTGAGTATTCATCCAGGTGCTACTAAGATGTATCAGGATTTGAGGAAAGTGTTTTGGTGGCCTAGTATGAAGAAGGATATTGCGGAATTTGTGTATTCTTGCTTGACTTGCCAGAAGTCAAAGATTGAGCATTAGAAGCCATCGGGTTTGATGAAGCCGTTGTTTATTCCTGAGTGGAAATGGGATAGTATCTCCATGGATTTTGTATCGGGTTTGCCGAGGACGCCGAGTAATTTTGAGGCTATTTGGGTTATTGTGGATAGATTGACTAAATTTGCTCACTTTATCCCTATGCGTGTGGATTACTCGTTGGAGAAGTTGGCTAAATTGTATATTGAGAGGATTGTGTGTTTGCATGGTATTCCGTCGAGTATTGTTTCGGATAGAGATCCGAGATTCACTTCGAGATTTTGGGAGAGCTTGCAGAGTGCTTTGGGTACTAAGTTGCGTTTGAGTTCAGCTTATCATCCTCAGACAGATGGTCAGACGGAGAGGACGATTCATTTGCTTGAAGATCTTTTGAGAGCTTGTGTATTGGAAAAATAAGGAGCTTGGGATAGCTACTTGCCTTTGATTGAGTTTACCTACAACAACAGTTTTCATTCAAGTATCGGTATGGCACCATTTGAGGCGTTGTATGGTAGGCGGTGTAGGACACCATTGTGTTGGTTTGAGTCCGGAGAGAGTTCTGTTGTTGGACCCGAGTTAGTTCAACAGACTACTGATAAGATCAAGATGATTCAAGATAAGATGAGAGTTGCTCAGAGTCGTCAAAAGAGTTATTATGACAAGAGGAGGAAGGCACTTGAGTTTCAAGAGGGAGATCATGTGTTTCTTCGAGTCACTCTGATGACTGGTGTTGGTAGGGCATTGAAGTCGCGTAAGCTAACGCCGCGTTTCATTGGTCCTTATCAGATTTTGCAGAGGATAGGAGAAGTGGCCTATCGTGTGGCTTTACCACCGTCGCTTGCTAATCTTCATGACGTATTCCATGTATCTCAGTTGAGGAAATACATTGCGGATCCGTCTCATGTAGTCCAATTAGATGATGTGCAGGTGAGAGATAACTTGACTGTTGAGACATCACCTATGCGGATAGAGGATCGGAAATTGAAGCAGCTTCGAGGTAAAGAGATTGCTTTAGTGAAGGTCGCTTGAGGAGGACCGGCTGGTGGAAATGTTACTTGGGAGCTTGAGAGCCAGATGAAAGAGTCTTATCCAGAACTGTTTGAACCAGGTAACATTTTCGAGGACGAAAATTCCTAAAGTGGGGGAGGGTTGTAACAGCCCAAATTTCATTAAATAATTAATTATGTTAATTAATTGGTTTATTGGAATTAATTTTAATGATTTGGATAATTTGGAATTTTGATAGAAAATTGAAGAGGGAAATAGAGTGGAAAGAAATAAAAGAATTATATAAGGAAAAGGAAATATAGAAACATTGTGGAAAGAAAAGGAAACATAAGAGAAAGAAGGAGAAAGAATAGAGAAAGAGGAGAAAAAAGAAGAGGAAAACTTGGAAGAGATCAAGATCAACCCAAAGCTCCAATCCAATCAAGGTAAGGGTGAGAAATGTTTCTATTTGATCATTGCATGATGTTATATATGTTGGGTTGAGGTTTTGGTGTAGTTTCCATCCTTTTCCATTTAGGGCAAAAGTTGGAATAATCGGTAGAACCCAATTGAATCGGTTAAAATCTGAAATAGATGATGTAGAATAGTCTAGAAATGTTAGACTAAGAGTATTGGAATTGGATTGGTGAGATTGGAGTTTTTTTGAGTTGGTTGAGTTGGATAACAGTAAGTGAAAAACAAAATACGCAGACACTCGCTAGGCGAGCAGGTCGCGAATGCTCGCTAGGAGCTCGCTCAGCGAACAAGTAGCGAATGGTCCCAGACTTGGACAGAATGGGTTTTGGTGTGTTCGCTGGTAGCGAAAGTGTAGCGAACAGATAGCGAAATGGTTCGCTGAGAAGCTCGCTGCAGCGAACAGGTAGCGAAGCCTTCCAGTAGCTTCTGTTGGGGTTCGCGAGCTTGTTCTCTAGGCGAACAGGTAGCGAGCGTTCGCCAGGTGCCCGCCTAGCGAGGTGGTGGCGAACATGACAGGATTTCGTTTTCTGTGATTTCATTCTATGTTGTGTTGTGGTTCGATCGGGTTCGATCCTTAATGGAATGAAATCTTATATATTGTATGTGTATGTGCTGTGGGTAGTCTTTGGGCGTGAATCATAGATTGCAATATGTATAATGTTTGCATCGATTAGAAAATACACGAGAACATAGTAATGATTATGTGTGTATTATTCGATGAATTATGAGTGGATGTTGTTGTATGCAAATGTATGAGATGCATGGGAACATATCGTGGATATGTGTGCATCGTTAATAATTGTGAGAGATGCATGGGAACATATCGTGGATATGTGTGCATCGTTAATAATTGTGAGAGATGCATGGGAACACATCGTGGATATGTGTGCATCGTTAATAATTCTGAGAGATGCATGGGAACATATCGTGGATATGTGTGCATCGTTAATAATTGTGAGAGATGCATGGGAACATATCGTGGATATGTGTGCATCGTTAATAATTGTGAGAGATGCATGGGAACATATCGTGGATATGTGTGCATCGTTAATAATTGTGAGAGATGCATGGGAACATATCGTGGATATGTGTGCATCGTTAATATTTGTGAGAGATGCATGGGAACATATCGTGGATATGTATGCATCGTTAATAATTGTGAGAGATGCATGGGAACATATCGTGGATATGTGTGCATCGTTAATAAT
The DNA here is from genome assembly GCA_963859935.3 of Lathyrus sativus. Classification (NCBI taxonomy): domain Eukaryota; kingdom Viridiplantae; phylum Streptophyta; class Magnoliopsida; order Fabales; family Fabaceae; genus Lathyrus; species Lathyrus sativus. The sequence continues at coordinate 102,874,284 of OZ012738.1, read as the reverse complement.
TGTGAGAGATGCATGAGAACATATCGTGGATATGTGTGCATCGTTAATAATTGTGAGAGATGCATGGGAACATATCGTGGATATATGTGCATCGTTAATAATTGTGAGAGATGCATGGGAACATATCGTGGATATATGTGCATTGTTTGATGATGTGGTAATAGCATAAATGTCATGGATATATGAAGTATGCTTGTGAATATGATGGGTTTTGGATGATTGGGGAATATGTATGAAGGGATATGTTTGGGTATGTTCATATTTGTTTATATTTACAACATGATAAATATGACTATGAATTGAATTTGTGATGAGAAATGTAGAATGTAATTATTGTATACCTGTATATATATATAATCTTATGCATTGATTATTATGGTAATATTTCTCACCCTTCTGCTGTTTTATAATGCTCTATGAGGCATTGCAGATTAGGATGCTGGAGTTTTTTTTGTGAAGTTATCTTCATTCTTTTGAGTCGGCTGCTCTGATATGTAACACCGGGTAGTTAGACTAGTATAGTTATTCTTTTGTGATACATTGCGATGTATCAGCTGATGTGGTTTTGTAATTACCTGACATGATGTATCAATCTGGATATCTTATCTGTATGTGAATTAATATTTTGGAAATGATTAAATGATTTTATCTTCCGCTTAAATTTAAATGTTGAAATGTGATTTCTAAACCATGAAAATGTTACATATTTTATGGAGCAAATATTAAAGTGTTTCATTGGTGAAATTGTGGCATTTTTCCTTTATACCTTATTCTAAAATTTTCACTCTGATAAATTTGTATATGCATTTATTTGGGGGTATAGAAGGGGGTGTTACATGCGTCGACCATACAGTCGGCGTGCGCTGACCCGTTGAAGAGTAATCTCTTCATGCGCCGGCCTTGCGGTCGACTCAAACCTTCATGCGCTGACCAGTGGAAAAATGTATTGATGCATTCGTCGACCCTATGGTCGACTCATGCCCTGCAAACCTGCAAAAATTGAAATTCTTGTGGTTTTTCATGCATCTTGTCACGACCACATTTTATCTACACATATTATATTAATATAACAGATTTTAGACAAATGTACAAGGATACGGTAGGTGATACGTTGCATTTGTTTGGTAGAGTTGGAATTTACAATTGCCAATTCATCCATGGTTGTAATTCGTCATCATCGAAACCTATATCGAGTGATGTCTTGCAAAGTCGTGTGATGTGTGGCGATTTGCCTTCACATTAGTAATATCTGAGACAACAGTAAGATGAGTATCCATCATTGCATTAATGACTTGTAGCATCTCCATAATCTGCCCAACACTTCCCCGAAGGTCTTCAAGTTTATTACTGACACGATCAAGCTCTTGATTTTGTTCCACCATCTTTTTCTGAGCTTGGGCTCTGGTGTTGTACTGATGCAGAGGACTCAGGGTGACAGAACTGGAAGCGAGAGAACCGAGAATGAGAAACCGGAAGGAAAATGCAAATGCAAAAACTGGATGCCAATGCAATGCAATGGTTTTAAGGATTTCAACAGTCAATTGTAAATATTTTCTAGGAAACTGCTGAAAAGTTTTAGATTTTGAAATGTAAGATTTTTTTTTGAATTTGCAACGGACGGTTGAATTCCTTGAAACCATGAATGTTATGATGCTGGATGCAATGCACAAACATACAAAGCAAGCAAAAGAAGGTCCTAGGTTAGAGGAACATGAGCGGAGCCAAGATCTACCCATCCCGAAAGGTAAGTACTATGGGTTAATTGTACCTGCAGAACAAGATTCTAAAGAGGTGCCCAAAGTCATTAGTTCGTCTTTCTGATATTATCAATTTCTAGACTACTCGGTGGTTAATAATATTCTCTAGAAAACCTCTTTTGAGTGTAGTATTGGGTAGCAACTATTTTTGGGAATACTCCCTCATAGTCCTTACACTATGTCCTAAATAAGGCCAAAGTTGTGTTTAGGTAACTACGATCTTCAGTATCACAAGCTCCAATCGAAAATAGTGAATGTTTTCATGAATACTCCTTCAACAGTACTGTTTTCGAGAGGGCCTCAACTGAGCGGTGATTCTCAAGTCAGCTTGGTCGGGAATCACTCCCTATAAGCCTCGCCGAATATATCACCTTCCTATAAAAATTGCACTCAAGTCCGGGTGTAGGACTTATCTCACAACAATGATATAACCCCAAGCAAGGTACAACATATATATAACAGATAATAAAGCAAATAGCAATAATAAAATAAGATAGGGATAACCCTCAAAAGATAAAGACCATTTCTCTAGTGAAGTCTCCATTTTCTGTTGCGGTGAGAATAGGATATCAAATTATTGATTAGTTTGAATCACAATCTTGATTCACAACCGGTCTTTGATTTATCCGAAGGAAAGGTTAAAGAAAGGAAAAACCTACTTTGCATCGTAACACAATGTGGGGAGAGATCTAAGGTTCGGGGGTTGGTTAAGCTTAGGGAAGGTATTAACATCCTAAACTTCTGTAGTACTCTACAGGAACCTCTTGTTTATAATGTGTGCTATTGCTAATAGTTATCTGCTTAAGGGTATTGATAAGGGTTAAAGGTAAAGAGATAGGACCTAAGGAGTTAGTCCTAAGTTTACTCGCCAAGACTCGCATCTTGTGCCTACGTATCCGAGGTAAGGGATGGAATCAGAGTAATCGTAGTTCCCCTTGAAAGGGAGGAAGAAGAACCTCTTGATTGTGGTCAAGGTTCTAGGGGGAAATAAGCGTTCATAGGGAAGCGCTTACTTTGGAGTGCGGCGAATCCGATTTCTACGTTGTAAAGTTGAATTGAAAAGGGTAAAGAGTAGGTATTCCACGACGGGAAACTTACATGGAGTACGACGACTCCTAATCCTAAGGCTAGGATAAAGGGGTGGATGTCCACGGCGGGACGCCTAAGCATGAGTACGGCGACTCAAAGTCTTAAGGTCTGGAAAAGGTTGGAGGGTGTTTCAACAGCGGGACGCCTAAGTACGAGTACGGCGACTCGGATCCTAAGGCTAGGATGGGTGAAGGTAGAGGACTATTGACACGATGGTCAAACGGTTAGACCTTTCCTTCGGAGGAGAATAGGTGTAACAGCCCAAATTTCATTAAATAATTAATTGTAGTAATTAATTGATTTAGTGGGGTTTTATTAATATTGGAATTAATTTTTATTAATTGGTATGGATAGAAAATTAAGAAGGAATTGGAGAGGAAGGGAAATGAAGAAAATATATAAGAGAGAAAGAAAAGAAAAGAAAGATAGAAAACATTTGGAAAGAAAGAGGAAAGAAGAAGAAAGGAGAGAAAGAGAAGAGAAGAAGAGGAAAAGTGGAAATCATCAAGAACCAACATCAAAGCTCCGATTAATCGAGGTAAGGGTGAGAAATGTTTCTATTTGATCATTGTATGATGTTATGTATGTTGGGTTGGGGTTTTGGTAGAGTTTCCATCACTTTCCATTTAGGGCAAAATATTGGATAATCGGTAGATTGATGATTTAATCGGTTGGAACTGAGTAATAATGTCGTAGAATAGTCGGGTAATATGTATTGATGCTGTTTATACTGATTTGGATGTGTAAGAGAGGGTTGATGATGGATTGATGAAGGAGAGGCAGAATAGGGTTCTGTTTTGCGCAGGTTCGCTGGCTCTCGCCAGGCGAGCAAAGGTGAAGCTTCGCCAAGCGAAGCCCAGCGAATGTTGGCGAATAATTATATTTAAGTCCCAGTGGACTTCGCTGGCGGGTTCGCCAAGCGAAGGTGGATAGCGAAGGTTCGCCCAGCGAAGGTGCTGGCGAATGGTGGCGAATGAAGTCAGTAGCTACTGACTTGGGCTCGCTGGGAAGTCTCGCCAGGCGAAGCCTAGCGAGTGTTCGCTGAGAGAGTTCGCCAGGAGAAGGCCAGGCGAAGGTTCGCTGCGAGGGTTCGCCAGGCGAACGAAGGCGAATTTGACAGTATTTCTCTTTTGCTGTGTTGCTCATGTGGTGATAGTTTGGTGGTTTCACATAGATTGATATTCTTATGATATGATATAGATATGACCTATTGTGATAATGTGTGTTGTGGGTAGCCTACGGGCGTGAATCCTAGAATTATGATTCAAAGGTTAATTGCACCAAGTATAAATACATGTGAACATAATAAGTGATTATGTGTGTATTATTTAATGAATTTGCGAATGCTCGATGTGTATACAATTATGTAATGAGTATGCATGAGAACATTTTGAATATATGTGCATAACTTATAATTGTATGATTGGTATTGCGATGTGAATACCTTGATTGTTGTGATAATTAGGGGTACATGAGAATACAACGAGGAAATGTATGTGTATCGTCTAATGAATTGTGAGTGCATATATGTATGCGATTGTTGTGTGAATGCATGGGAACATATGTGATATGTGTGCATTGTTGTTGAATATGATGATATGTGAAATGAATACATTGATAAATGTTTGATATATGTTGTATGTGCAATCATGATGAAATTCTCGAAGGGGTGAATTATTCGAATGCATGGGATTAAGACGCGGGAACGGTCTTAAGTGCATTCATTGTGATTGGTTGATTGTACATGCATCATTCAGTCAAGAGGCAATGTCTGTTAGTTTCGTGGAAACTAGTGGCTTGTCCCAAACCTAGAAGGGTGGGTTTGAAGCCTAGGGGACGGGCTTGGTTGTTATCGGTCTAGAAGGGTGGACCCGGTTTAAAGTAAAAACCGAAAAATGATAACGAGTTATCGGTCTAGAAGGGTGGACCCGGTTTAGAGTGAAAACCGAAAAAAGATAACAAGAGTCGGTACCGCATTGCATGAGTTGCATTGAGTTGTTGAGTCACATTGATATTTGACATATGCATGAAGGGATGCTTATGTGTGAATGATGAGATTGTGGGAATTGTAAGTGTATGCATAATGTGGGAATGCTTTGTGAATATCCATGTTTGTCTATATATGTGTGGTAAATATATATGACTAAGAGAATGAAGTGTGGTGAGAAATCTGAATATGTGTTATATGATTACCTATATATATATAATCTTATGCTTTGATTATTATGGTTATATTTCTCACCCTTCTGTTGTTTTATAATGCTCTATGAGGCATTGCAGATTAGGATGCTGGAGTCCTTTGTGAAGTTAATCTTCATTCTTTTGAGTCGACTGCTCTGATATGTAACACCGGGTAGTTAGACTAGTATAGTCATTCTTTTGTGATACATTGCGATGTATCAGCTGATGTGGTTTTGTAATCTAACTGATATGATGTATTAATCTGGATGACTTATGTGCATTCGAATTAATATTTTGGAACTGATTAAATGATGTTATCTTCCGCTTAAATTAAATGTTGAAATGTGATTTCTAAAACTACGAAAATGTTACATATTTTATGGAGCAAAATGTTAAAGAGTTTTGTTGGTGAAACTGTGACATTCTTCCTTTATACCTTATTATAAAACTTTTTTTTTTACTCTGATGAATTTGTATGTGCTTAATTGCTTTATATGCATTTATTTGGGGTATAGAAGAGGGTGTTACAATAGTGGTATCAGAGCAGGTCGGTCCGTCCGGCCAAGTTGTTAGAGTGTTTTTCCTGTGTGTTATTGATATGCGTGTGTTGCATTATCAATATTGGTTGTTCTTACGTGGTTCTGTTGTGGGAATTAGTAAGATGGTTGCAGGAAGGAACGACGAAGCGATTGCGGAGGCATTGACGAGATTGGCGGGGGCAATTGGGCAGAATCCTCCGGCCAATGTGAATGTGAGGAATCATGCTGATGATGAATTCCGTGCTTTAGGAAAGTTCCAAAAGAATAACCCTTCGGTCTTTAAGGGTACTCATGAACCGGACAAGGCACAAATTTGGTTGAAAGCTGTGGAAAAGATTTTTCGAGTTATGAATTGCTCGGATGCACAGAAGGTGCAGTTTGGGACTCATATGCTCGAAGAAGAAGCTGAAGATTGGTGGGGTAATACTCGCCAAAGATTTGAGGAAGATGATATTGTGATCACGTGGGATTTGTTTAGGGAAACTTTTCTGGAGAAGTATTTTCCAGAGGATGTGCGGGGGAAGAAAGAGATCGAATTTCTTGAGTTGAAGCAAGGTAATTCGACGGTTGCTGAGTATGCGGCGAAATTTGAGGAGTTGATCAAATTTTGTCCTCACTATAATACTGGTAATGCTGAGAGGTCTAAGTGCCTCAAGTTTGTGAACGGTTTGAGACCCGAGATTAGACAAGCTATTGGGTACCAGGAAATCAGACGGTTTTCTGAGTTGGTTAACAAGAGCAGAATCTATGATGAAGACAGTAGGGCTCGGTCTAGCCACTACAAGAGCCTAAGTGATAAGAAAGGAAAAGGTCAATTCAGAGGAAAACCTTATGTGACTCCTGCAGACAAAGGGAAGCAGAGAATGGGTTATGGCAAGAAGCCAAGTGGGGGAGTTTCTACTCCGGTGAGATGTTATAGGTGCGGTGAAGCGGGACACCGTACTCCCGAATGCAAAGGTGTTGAGAAGACGTGTTTTAAGTGTGGCAAGCCAGGCCACAAGGCTCTTGAGTGCAGAAGCGGTGCGGGTGTTACTTTCTATAACTGTGGTGAGCGAGGGCACATCAGTACCAAGTGCGATAAGCCGAAGAAGAATCAAGGGAGCGGGAAAGTGTTCGCTCTATCTGGATCTGAGACTGCTAGCGACGATCGATTGATCCGAGGTACGTGCTTCATTAATGGTACACCTTTGATCGCTATAATTGATACCGGAGCTACGCATTCTTTTATTTCTTTGGATTGTGTTAGAAGGTTGAATCTTGAGTTGTCTGTGATTGGTGGAAGTATGGTTATTGATACTCCTGCTATGGGTTTGGTAACTACACCGTATGTTTGCTTGAATTGCCCGTTGAGTATTTTCGGTAGAGATTTTGGGATTGATTTAGTGTGTCTTCATTTAGATCAACTTGATGTCATTCTTGGAATGAATTGGTTAAAATTCAATCGTGTTTATATTAACTGTTTTGACAAAACGGTTATTTTTCCCGATTCGGATGTTGAAAGGGATTTGTTTATGACGAGGAAACAAGTGAAAGAATCGGTGCAGGATGGGGCTAAGGTATTTATGCTTATGGAAACTTTGAGGACTAGTGAAAGTGAAGAGATTGATGCTTTGCCCATTGTTAGAGATTTTCCGGAAGTATTCCCTGAAGAGATAAAGGATTTACCGCCGGAGCGAGAAGTGGAGTTTTCGATAGATTTGATTCCTGGAACTAGTCCGATATCGATGGCTCCTTATCGTATGTCGGCATCAGAATTGAAAGAGTTGAAGAGTCAACTTGAGGATTTGCTTGAAAAGAGGTTTATTCGTCCGAGCGTGTCACCGTGGGGTGCACCGGTGTTGTTGGTTAAGAAGAAAGAGGGTTCTATGAGGCTCTGTGTGGATTACAGATAGTTGAACAAGGTGACTATTAAGAATAAGTATCCACTTCCAAGGATTGATGATCTGATGGATCAGTTGGTTGGTGCAAGTGTGTTCAGCAAGATTGATTTGAGATCTGGATATCATCAGATTCGCGTGAAAGCTGAGGATATTCAGAAGACTGCTTTTAGAACGAGGTATAGACACTATGAGTATTCCGTGATGCCATTTGGTGTGACTAATGCACCAGGTGTATTTATGGAGTACATGAATAGGATTTTCCATCCTTATTTGGATAAGTTTGTGGTGGTGTTTATCGACGACATCTTGGTTTATTCGAAGAGCGAAGGAGAGCATGCCGAGCACCTGAAGATTGTGTTATCTGTGCTGAGAGAGAAGCAGTTGTTCGCGAAGCTTTCTAAGTGTGAATTTTGGGTGAAGGAAGTTAGTTTCCTTGGTCATGTGATTTCTAGTAGTGGTATTGCGGTCGATCCGTCGAAGGTTGAAGCGGTGTCACAATGGGAGACTCCGAAGTCAGTTTTTGAGATCAGAAGTTTTTTTGGTTTAGCCGGTTAATATCGGAAGTTTATTGAAGGATTTGCTAAGTTATCGTTGCCGTTGACACAGTTGACTAGGAAAGGTCAAGCCTTTGTTTGGGACGCCAAGTGTGAAGCGAGTTTTCAAGAACTTAAGCGAAGGTTGACGACAACTCCTGTTTTGATTCTGCCAAATCCAGAGGAACCATTCGTTGTGTATTGTGATGCTTCTTTGATGGGTTTAGGAGGTGTGTTGATGCAGAATAACCAAGTTGTAGCTTATGCTTCAAGGCAACTCAAAGTGCATGAGAAGAATTATCCGACGCATGACTTAGAGTTGGCCGCCGTTGTGTTCGTGTTGAAGCTCTGGAGGCATTATTTATTTGGCGCAAGATTTGAAGTGTTTAGTGACCACAAGAGTTTGAGATATCTTTTTGATCAAAAGGAATTGAATGCAAGACAAAGAAGATGGCTTGAACTTTTGAAAGATTTTGATTTTGGCTTGAATTACCATCCGGGTAAAGCGAATGTAGTAGCGGATGCATTGAGTCGGAAATCATTGCATATGTCGGCGTTGATGGTGAAAGAGTTAGAATTGGTCGAGCAATTTCGGGATTTGAGTTTGGTATGTGAGAGAACTTCTTTTGGATTTAAGTTGGGTATGTTAAAGCTTACAAGTGGTATTTTGGATGAAATTCGAGAAGGACAGAAATCGGATTTGAGCTTAGTTGATCGATTGACTTTAATCAACCAAGGCCAAGGTGGTGATTTTCGGATTGATGAGAATGGTATTATGAGATGTCGGGATCGAGTTTGTGTTCCGAACATGGTTGAGCTTAAGAAGAGCATCCTTGAGGAAGGACATCGTAGCGGATTGAGTATTCATCCGGGTGCTACTAAGATGTATCAGGATTTGAGGAAAGTATTTTGGTGGCCTAGTATGAAGAAGGATATCGCGGAATTTGTATATTCTTGTTTGACTTGCCAGAAGTCAAAGATTGAGCATCAGAAGCCATCGGGTTTGATGAAGCCGTTGTTTATTCCTGAGTGGAAATGGGATAGTATCTCCATGGATTTTGTATCGGGTTTGCCGAGGACGCCGAGTAATTTTGAGGCTATTTGGGTCATCGTGGATAGATTGACTAAATCTGCTCACTTTATTCCTATGCGTATGGATTACCCTTTGGAGAAGTTGGCTAAGTTGTATATTGAGAGGATTGTGTGTCTGCATGGTATTCCGTTAAGTATTGTTTCGGATAGAGATCCGCGGTTTACTTCGAGATTTTGGGAGAGCCTGTAGAGTGTTTTGGGTACTAAGTTGCGTTTGAGTTCAGCGTATCATCCTCAGACTAATGGTCAGACGGAGAGGACGATTCAGTCGCTTGAAGATCTTTTGAGAGCTTGTGTATTGGAAAAAGGAGGAGCTTGGGATAGCTACTTGCCTTTGATTGAGTTTACCTACAACAACAGTTTCCATTCGAGTATTGGTATGGCACCATTTGAGGCGTTGTATGGTAGGCGGTGTAGGACACCATTGTGTTGGTTCGAGTCCGGAGAGAGTTCTGTTGTTGGACCCGAGTTAGTTCAACAGACTACTGATAAGATCAAGATGATTCAAGAGAAAATGAGAATTACTCAGAGTCGTCAGAAGAGCTATTATGACAAGAGGAGGAAGGCACTTGAATTTCAAGAGGGAGATCATGTTTTTCTTCGAGTCGCTCCGATGACCGGTGTTGGTAGGGCACTGAAGTCGCGCAAGTTGTCACCGCGTTTCATTGGTCCTTATCAGATTTTGCAAAGGATAGGAGGAGTGGCCTATCGTGTGGCTTTACCACCGTCGCTTGCTAATCTTCACGACGTATTCCATGTATCTCAGTTGAGGAAATACATTGCGGATCCGTCTCATGTAGTCCAAATAGATGATGTGCAGGTGAGAGATAACCTGACTGTTGAGACATCACCTATGCGGATAGAGGATCGGAAATTGAAGCAGCTTCGAGGTAAAGAGATTGCTTTAGTGAAGGTCGCTTGGGGAGGACCGGCTGGTGGGAATGTTACTTGGGAGCTTGAGAGTCGGATAAAAGAGTCTTATCCAGAGCTGTTTGAATCAGGTAACATTTTCGAGGACGAAAATTCCTAAAGTGGGGGAGAGTTGTAACAGCCCAAATTTCATTAAATAATTAATTGTAGTAATTAATTGATTTAGTGGGGTTTTATTAATATTGGAATTAATTTTTATTAATTGGTATGGATAAAAAATTAAGAAGGAATTGGAGAGGAAGGGAAATGAAGGAAATATATAAGAGAGAAAGAAAAGAAAAGAAAGATAGAAAACATTTGGAAAGAAAGAGGAAAGAAGAAGAAAGGAGAGAAAGAGAAGAGAAGAAGAGGAAAAGTGGAAATCATCAAGAACCAACATCAAAGCTCCGATTAATCGAGGTAAGGGTGAGAAATGTTTCTATTTGATCATTGTATGATGTTATGTATGTTGGGTTGGGGTTTTGGTAGAGTTTCCATCACTTTCCATTTAGGGCAAAATGTTGGATAATCGATAGATTGATGATTTAATCGGTTGGAACTGAGTAATAATGTCGTAGAATAGTCGGGTAATATGTATTGATGCTGTTTATACTGATTTGGATGTGTAAGAGAGGGTTGATGATGGATTGATGAAGGAGAGGCAGAATAGGGTTCTGTTTTGCGCAGGTTCGCTGCCTCTCGCCAGGCGAGCAAAGGCGAAGCTTCGCCAAGCGAAGCCCAGCGAATGTTGGCGAATAATTATATTTAAGTCCCAGTGGACTTCGCTGGCGAGTTCGCCAAGCGAAGGTGGATAGCGAAGGTTCGCCCAGCGAAGGTGCTGGCGAATGGTGGCGAATGAAGTCAGTAGCTACTGACTTGGGCTCGCTGGGAAGTCTCGCCAGGCGAAGCCTAGCGAGTGTTCGCTGAGAGAGTTTGCCAGGAGAAGGCCAGGCGAAGGTTCGCTGCGAGGGTTCGCCAGGCGAACGAAGGCGAATTTGACAGTATTTCTCTTTTGCTGTGTTGCTCATGTGGTGATAGTTTGGTGGTTTCACATAGATTGATATTCTTATGATATGATATAGATATGACCTATTGTGATAATGTGTGTTGTGGGTAGCCTACGGGCGTGAATCCTAGAATTATGATTCAAAGGTTAATTGCACCAAGTATAAATACATGTGAACATAATAAGTGATTATGTGTGTATTATTTAATGAATTTGCGAATGCTCGATGTGTATACAATTATGTAATGAGTATGCATGAGAACATTTTGAATATATGTGCATAACTTATAATTGTATGATTGGTATTGCGATGTGAATACCTTGATTGTTGTGATAATTAGGGGTACATGAGAATACAACGAGGAAATGTATGTGTATCGTCTAATGAATTGTGAGTGCATATATGTATGCGATTGTTGTGTGAATGCATGGGAACATATGTGATATGTGTGCATTGTTGTTGAATATGATGATATGTGAAATGAATACATTGAGAAATGTTTGATATATGTTGTATGTGCAATCATGATGAAATTCTCGAAGGGGTGAATTATTCGAATGCATGGGATTAAGACGCGGGAACGGTCTTAAGTGCATTCATTGTGATCGGTTGATTGTACATGCATCATTCAGTCAAGAGGCAATGTCTGTTAGTTTCGTGGAAACTAGTGGCTTGTCCCAAACCTAGAAGGGTGGGTTTGAAGCCTAGGGGACGGGCTTGGTTGTTATCGGTCTAGAAGGGTGGACCCGGTTTAAAGTAAAAACCGAAAAATGATAACGAGTTATCGGTCTAGAAGGGTGGACCCGGTTTAGAGTGAAAACCGAAAAAAGATAACAAGAGTCGGTACCGCATTGCATGAGTTGCATTGAGTTGTTGAGTCACATTGATATTTGACATATGCATGAAGGGATGCTTATGTGTGAATGATGAGATTGTGGGAATTGTAAGTGTATGCATAATGTGGGAATGCTTTGTGAATATCCATGTTTGTCTATATATGTGTGGTAAATATATATGACTAAGAGAATGAAGTGTGGTGAGAAATGTGAATATGTGTTATATGATTACCTATATATATATAATCTTATGCTTTGATTATTATGGTTATATTTCTCACCCTTCTGTTGTTTTATAATGCTCTATGAGGCATTGCAGATTAGGATGCTGGAGTCCTTTGTGAAGTTAATCTTCATTCTTTTGAGTCGACTGCTCTGATATGTAACACCGGGTAGTTAGACTAGTATAGTCATTCTTTTGTGATACATTGCGATGTATCAGCTGATGTGGTTTTGTAATCTAACTGATATGATGTATTAATCTGGATGACTTATGTGCATTCGAATTAATATTTTGGAACTGATTAAATGATGTTATCTTCCGCTTAAATTAAATGTTGAAATGTGATTTCTAAAACTACGAAAATGTTACATATTTTATGGAGCAAAATGTTAAAGAGTTTTGTTGGTGAAACTGTGACATTCTTCCTTTATACCTTATTATAAAACTTTTTTTTTTTACTCTGATGAATTTGTATGTGCTTAATTGCTTTATATGCATTTATTTGGGGTATAGAAGGGGGTGTTACAATAGGCGGTAAAAATAAAGCGGTGGATAATTAAAAATGTAAAATGATAAGCAGTGTGATGATAATTGAACATGAAAATGTAAACAGGATGATATTTGAAATTATAAGCATGATTAGATATTGAATTAAGTTTGCATGGTGAGTTAGATGTGAATTGTGAAATGGGATGATTGGTGAATTATAATTGAATTATTTAAGAAATTAGGGATTACTTTGAATAAAAGGCTAAGGAACTCTATTCTAATTTTTATTTTTATGAAAATTATTTCATTAAATCCAAGTTAAATAAAATGTTTAAATTGATTAAGATTGAAAAAAGGGAATTAAACTAGTTAATTTTTTAATTAATAAAAAGTTTTAAGTTCTAAGTTTTAGGAACATGAATTAAGAATAGATTTGGAAAAAGTTCTAAGTTTTTGGATTTTAACAAAAAAAAGTTCTAAGTTTTTGGATTTTAACAAAAAAAGTTCTAAGTTTTATTTTTATGAACTAAGTTATTTTAACAAAAAAAGTTTTTGGATTTTAAATAAATATATTTTTAGTTTTTTTTTTAAATTTATTATGAAAAAATAAAATGAATTTAAAATAAATATAAGCATTTTTGTTATTTTTATTTTCATTATAAAAAAGCTAAATTACGATTAAGTCTAAAATTATTTTCTTTTTTTTTAATAATATTTTCGTTTTTTTTATTTTTAAAATATTTTTGATTTTATATTTATTTATTAAATGTTAGTAGTTAGTTAGTGTTAGTAATATTATTATTATTATTATTAATTACAATTACAAATGAAAAAGAAATAAACTAAAATAAATAAATAAAACTAAAAAAAATAATATTAAAAAATAGAAATGGAAATGGGCCAGGCTGGGTGGTCAGGCCCCAGACCCGACCCGGTTCATAAATATAAAAGGGGGGAGGCTGAAAATTTTTAGGGTTTTAAACCTTATTTGCAGCAGATGGCGGCGGACTCCCCATGGGGTCTTTACTGCGTTTTTTTTCTTCTTCCTCTCCCCATGGCCGCATGCGGTTCTTCTTCCTTCTTCTTGACTATTTTCTATAAAAAAACAACAAACAAATTAGTGGTAACAGATCTACAATGGCTTATATTTTGGTGTTTCATGGAGGTTGAATGGCGGCGGTGGTTTCAGATTTTGGTGATGGTTTTGCTGTGTTTTTCACGGTGACGGTGGCAATGATGACGACGATTTCGGTTTTCCGAATTTTTTTTAGATGATGATGGGTTTAATTTTTAGTTGATGATGGTTATCTTGAGGCTGTGGGTTTTCGGATGTTATAATTTTCGGATTTGGATCTGTTCTTGATTTTCAATGTGATGATTTTTTGATGTTTTGTGGTGAGGATTTTCGGATGAGGTTTTGGATCTTCTCGAATGTGGGTGATGATTTTTCGTTTTGATTTTTGAACCCCTCTGAACTTCTGATTCCTTCTTTTTATAGCTCTTTCTTCCTCTCGAAACGATTTAAACGCCTTAACACCATTTTCCTTTGCGAGCAGAACATGTTTTGGCATGTTTGATGTTTTTCTATTTTCAGATTTGGATTTCGATGGTGTTGATTGATGTCCATTTCCAGATTTGGAATTTGATGGTTTTGAAGACGATGATGAGAAATATCTTTGTTTCTCTGAGTCTATGGGTTTTCGACGGTTGGATTTGACCCGTGAGGGCTTGATGATCCGTGGTTTTTGATTGTTTTGGATGATTTCATTTTTGGGGTTGTGATGTTTTGTGACGGTTGAGGTTGTTGGGTGTTTAATGCGATTTCTGGCGTGGCAGTTTGCGGTGTTTAACGGATTTTCGTTGTGATTTTCCGCCTTTGATGGTTTTCGTGATTGACAGGTTTTGGTTTCACGACCGATGATGAATTATTCTGAGGCTAGAGGGTTTCGGTGACCGCGGATGAGGGTTTTGGCCGTGTTTGTGATGATTCTTTTACTACAATTTTCGGTCCCCCCTTTTAACTTTTGTTCTTCTTCTTATTATACACCCTTCTTCTTAACACAATTTTGGAGGCATTTAATTTGTTTCCTTTTTTACAAAACATGTCTTTGACATGTTTTTGTTGATTTTGGAAGGTTGTTTATGGTGATGTTTATTTCCGTTTTCGGACTTGTGGGCTGTTGTTGGATTTGATTTGATTTTCTTCTTCCAACTCGTTTTCGGATTTGTGATCATCATCTTTATTGATGATGATCTGGATTTGATTTTCGGATCTGTTGTTATTATTTCTGATGGGTCCGGATTTGGTCGTTGGATTATGATTTTCGGATTTTATCCATTGATGCTGTTTGTCGGGAACCTTCCCTTTAGTGAAAGGCTCTATCCCGGGACGAAGAGAAAGAGAGGGGGAAGACCGAATATCATCATCATCAAACAGCATTTCGCAACACAACAATTACACACAACAATTCTTGTTGTGCATTGTGGTTTGTTCAAGGTGATAACGTCTGAAGCCGTCGATTAGGGAATCCGGTTCGGGTTGAGTTTGGGGCAGGTTTTTCTTGAATAAAACCTTGAAGGTTTTGCCCTCTAATATTCGTCGAATTTTGGGGGTTTTTGGTACGAATCGTCTCTACAACATTCAGCTGAGCGAAGGTTATTGAGGAACGGTTGGTTGGTCAATCTAGTAGTGGCAATCGGTGAATTGCATAGGAGATATTCGGGTTCGATTTGTTGGTGTTTGAGATAAGTCGGGCTGGGGTTTGAAGAACGCAAGGTTATTCAACAAAGGGGCTGTAATCGGAGGTATATCCACAACAATCGAAGGTCTTGATTCAACTTGAATCAAGGAACAAGGAGAGAAAGCATCATCAACAACCAGAGGTTTTGTTTGTATATTTTGCTTGTCTATCCTTGTATAAACGTTTCAACTCAATAGGTGATATCTATATTATATCGAGCTCAATTCTAGTTTTAGAATTGAGGGTAGACGTACCCTGAAGCAAGGACAGCGGGGGAACTTCCTCAACAAATCTTTGTCTCCTTTATTTTTCAGCACTTTCATTTTTGCTTGATAATTGAGTAATTTTAGTATAAGTGTCGCTTCCGCGAAAATAAGGTGCCGGCAAAACAGAAGAGTCGCCACCTTTCGTTATTTATCCCTCAGAACGGGAAAGGAAACGATCGGAAAAACCTGACGAAAAGGTATAAGACAAGGTCATCGCAACCATTGTCTGGGTTCGGGAGTCGGTTACGCAAGGGGAAGGTATTAGCACCCCTCACGTCCATCGTACTCGATGGGATCCACGCTTGTTGTGTTTATTGGACGGGTTGGTTTTATCTATCTACCTATCAAGGCTGGCTTAAAAAAGAAAATAAAATGACTCGACAAAGCGTCGCGATTTATGCCTACGTATTCTCATCAGAGAATGAGAAATCAGAGTCAACGTAGTTCGGATAACTACTGGTTACGGGGGAAGGTGGCTCGCCAATACGTCAGTATTGTGCCTACGTACTCTCAACAGGTATGAGAGATCAGAGCTTACGTAGTTCGGGATAATACGGATTACGGGGATTCATATTCATCTGTTTTTATCGAGTAGGGTTAACAAATAGTTCCAGCAGTTGGGTGTACGCAGCTCGACCCTTGGAGACTTAAGCGTTACCGTTTGCGGTAGAACTGGGAGTTAACAACACTCTTTTCTTCAGAAAAGCTTCCTTTGAATTATGGGCCCACTGGGCAAAAAGGTTTGAAGTTTGTTTTCTGTCTTTTACGAAAGAACTGTTTTTTATGGTTGTTTGCAACTAATATCGCACTAGAGACTATGACCTGAGAGTGAATGTGTCGCATGTCACCCAAAGGGTGCCATACTAAACATCCAAGCTGTCGAAAAGAAACTCTCCGACAACCCTTTCTCAGATAGCTTAAGGCTCGTAACGTACGACGCCAGTTAACCTTTATTACTGTATTTTGATTTGTTTTGAGATGAGAAGAGAGCAGGCCCAACTAAGGGGAGACTATCAAGTCCTAATGTTGTCATGCCTAGGATTCATCCTATGGTTGAGGTTTGAAACAGGGAACTCCTAGAAGTTATCATGCATAGGTTTCAACCTAAAGTTCTAATCATCACTTCCTTATCAAAGGAAGTGAGATTCCTAGGGGATCATGTCAATGATAAACAGATAAAGCATCAGCTTAAACAATAAACAGTAAACGACTGTAAAATGCATGCAATGCAAGTGAGGGAGGAAATGTGTGTGGGGCATCAGCCTCCACAAGCTCATCTCAACCTCAAGCCAGATATGGATAACTGTAATCATACAGAGGAAATAAAAAATGCTATCAAGCAAAATAATAATGAGCAACTGCAATCATACAGCAGAAATGAAAGAAAATGCCATCAAGCAAAACACAAACCACATAGGCAAGGGAGCAGGGCTCTACCAAATACCCGCAAGCAAAGCCATACAGTAAAAATACAAGCAGAGGGAGCAACTCAACCTCTAGTACAATCATGCTCCTAGATTAAAACAATTTAAACATGAACTTATTCTAATGCATCAAGCAAATCAAACAAGTCACACCAATACAGAAAAGAAAACAGACAGGAGAAGGAAACAGATCAACAACTCTCACAGCTTCACAGCAAAGCAATCCTCTGACAGCAGCTCAGTCATCAGCCTTCACCTACCCTTCAAGACTATCATCTTCAATAGAAAGTATCAACTTGCTTCTCCAATTTTTCTATACATCAAACATAAGTATCAACTTATCCCTCTTCTTCAGGCTTCAGCTCCAAAGTAGACTCCACCATCAGGCTTCAATCCCAATTGCAAGTATCAACTTGTTCCTTCAGGCTCTCAATGCATCAATATAAGTGTCAACTTATCCTTTATTCCTCAAGCCTCAACTCTTCACTCAGTCTCAATTGGATCTTCTTCACAAGTGTCAACTTGGTCTTCAAGCTTCAGCTCTCTCTTCTTTACCAGTATCAACTTGGTCCTCTTCATCTATAAGCTTCAGCTTCTCAGAATAATCTTCAAACACAAAGAAGTATAAACTCCATCCTTCAATCTTCTTCAAGCAAGGAACTCCATCCTCTAGCAAGGAATAAAGATTCATCTATCAAGAGCAAAGTTTGGATAATTGGTAGCAGAGTGAAGACCAAAGGTCACCACTAAGCATCCTATCATCAGAGAAAGGGACCCTCAAAGGTTCTACCAACTTGTAAAGAGCCACACATCCTACCAAAGGAGGGATGAGGCCTTTACAAGGGGACCTTACATCATAGGGAAGAATGGGAGTGATCAACATCATCCATGTTTATGAAGGAAGAGAATCTATCTAGAAGCTCTGCCTACAAAACCCTAATCTTAATACCTAATCAATACTACACCAAAAGAAGGGAAGATCATCACATCCAAGCCTCCTCAAGCAATCCAATGCATCTTCAACTTGTCTTCATCATCATCCAAGAACAAGCAAAGCAACACCCTAATCTAAGGGAACTAAAGAAGTTAATCTAGTTGAGTTAGTGCCTTAGAATCATCTAAAACTAGCATTTAAACTAAAATCAAGAAAAAATAGTAAACTTCATTGAAAATTCCTACAAAAATTCCTAAGGGACCCTAATTCAATCATGAATATACCCTACAAAAATCAGAGGTTGAATCATCCACCTAGTTCTAAAAATAAAATCTAAACCACAAGGTATCAACCATAAACCCTAAAAATGGAGCTTCTAAAAGTTTCAACCTAAAACTACCACCTAATTTCATCACAAAAATGTGAGAAAAATCTATGGGGAGCATGCATATCTATGCTAACTACTCACAAAAAATCAAGACCAAAATCATCATCACATGATCAAACCAAATTCACCAATATCAAGCATCAAGCATGACTATTTTAATATCAATTAAAATGTAAAAATTCCCATAAAATCAGAAAATGCATTAAATAATAATATTTTTTTATCTAAAAAATACTAGACCCTATCATGAATCCAATGCAAAAAGAATGGGGTTAATTGAATCATTTTTCCATTTTTTATGAATTAATCATTAACCATGCATAAAATGAAAAAATAATGGAAAATCAAGAGAAAATAACCAAATGCACGGTGCAGGTAGTAAGCAAAATCAGTTCATTTAAGCAATTGGGCCACCAGGGGGTGCAGGTATCAATCTGTGACTTAGGCCCAAAACCATCAATTAAATGAAACGCAACGTTTCATCACTCAGAAACCTTCACAATGTGAAATCCATTCGTGGCCATTGGATCATGCCCTCAGTCAAAGTCCAACCACAATCTGATGGCTCTCAAGTCATCTTCTTCATTTCAAATCTCTGCAACACGCGCGCAGCCATGCCGTCGCCGGTGGTGCTCCGGTCATCGTCCCCAACCCTAACTCTCTCTAGGATCCTCCATTGCAAGTGGTCTATACACGAAACTTGTCCCAAATCTCACAAGGAACTCAATCATACCCTTAATTCACTCTGAAACCTCAAGGTTCGCAAGAACCAACTCTCAACCGAAAATGGTAATATCCCTAATTGGTCACTAATTCTCAAATTAATGATCTGAAAACCTTCCTACATCAATCCTCAATGTATCTAACACCCTAATTCCTCTTAATTCTAACTAAAACAAGCTGGAGATGGAAAGTTACCAACCTGAAAATTTCGTGTGCACAGAAGTAGCAAGACCTCAAATCAAGCCCTCAAATGCTTCAGACTCCTTCAGTGAATCCCTTCCAAGCTTCTGTATGCAATAGAATTGATTGAAATGGCTTCAATTCTTGGATTCGATTCTGAGTTGCAGAGGAATTTCTTCAATGGCTCCCACACGATTCTCCACCAATCTTGCTCAATTCTCCATCTGGATTCATCCACCAATGCTAGAGCAAGCTTCTGAGATTGAAATCTTGGATTGAAATGGCTTCAATTCTTGTAACCGATCTTGATTTGCAATGTGAAATCTCAAAGTGCAATATCAGTTTTCTCTCTCAATAATCACCAACCTTGGCCTTGGATCACCTCATTATTATATATAGAACATGTAGGTATGATCTAGAAACCTCTAGATCCTTCTTATGAGAAGTTCAATCTCTCATGTCATGAGAAGTTCAATCACATGCCATGGTATGCATAGTTCTATTAGCAGCTTATAATCACCCTCATTCCCTTCCAATTTCTCCCCTAATGACATTTTGGATGTGTTTGGCTTGCAAGGGGCCTTGATTATGCCTTGAATTTAGGTTTTACAAATGTTACTTATGATGTAAGTAACTACTTTTCAAAGCAAGTCCACAAATTAAACTTCAATTCAAAATTGTGGCTAAACCAATTTTCTTAAAATGTATTTTAGAGTCAAAATGACATATTACATGCCTTGGTTTGGACATGTAGATCACAAATATCAATTTCCATCTTTGGTTCATTTGAAAATCCTCCTTATTTTAGGTCATTTTTGCAACTTTGAGCTACAAGAAATTCCAACCTCTCATGACCTCTTGACTAGCCTTAAAACATCATTTTGAACAAGTTTGATGTTGAACATTTTCCCATTTGAAGCTTGGAAATAGGAGTTATGGCCTTATAATTGAAATGACCTATAATCTCCAAATGACCAAAATGTCCTTGACTTGTCAAAGCCATAACATGAGTTCTACAAATCCTATCAAGGACTTCTAGTACTCTCTAGAAATCTAAGAGGATAACGAACAACATTCATGTTTACCAAGAGTTCATAGGAATCATCCTTCTAGTGCAAACGTTTCATGCAAGTTGGACAACTTTCAAGCTCCCAAATTCACATACCTCAGATGACCTGTAACTTGTCAAAGTCATAACTTGATTTCTACAAATCCTATCAAGGACTTATAGCACTCAAATTAAAGATAAGACCATTCTCTACAACATTCATGTTGGGGGTAAGATGAGATGACAATCACATCTTGAGCTAAACTGCCTTGAAGATAGGGGTCAAACTAGGGGATTTTACACTGTCAAGCCTTAGAAACCCTAGCTTGAAACTTCTCAAACTCTTCAATCATGATGAGTTGACCTTGGAATCATCCCTATAACATCTCAATGCATCAATCCATGATCACATGGCTCTTGAATTAGGTCTCAACCTTCCTCAAATCATCAGTTGACCTAGGGTTGACCCAGTCAAACCCTGACTGCACCAATCATGGCTGAGGCTTCTTGATCTTGCACAATGACCTGTCTAGGCCTCAAAGTGATCCTCAACACTTGTCATGAGCTATATCAAGACCTCAAGTCCAACTTCATGGCTTCAGAATCATCTGAGGACTCCCCACAACTCTCAAGTTAGGAAACACACACACTTGGTTTCAACCACTCTCTCTGAGGATCTTTTAACTTCTCTGACAAGAATATCAACCCTTGAGCACCTGAATAACCTTCTTAGCTAGCTTCAACCTCTTGTGTAGCACTTATTGGTAATCATACCTCTTGATCTCCTGCATACATGTCAATGAAATGCAAATGATAATGCTAATGTGCATGAAATGAAACATAAGCTAGGTAAAGAAAAAGTGAGCAAATTTTGGGGTGCAACAATAAGCAATTTTATCAAAGTTAGCATTGGTTTGAGTAAGTGATTAACACTATTTTTAACTCTAGTACAATACTGTATTATACAAGGAAGCTAGATTCACTTACTCAAGGCAAAACTTACTTGGAGTGCCTCGCACGCCAAGTGTTTGATAAATTGCCTACACCAAAATTCACTTGTATTATTTACATATTTTTGGTTGGCATTGTGTAGCATTGGAACTAGTCTTACTAATTAGTGATATTAATCAATTAATAGTGTGACTAGTGTGGTGATTCTATTTGCTCATTATCATTTCAATAAGGCTACACGCATATCCGGTCTTCTAATAACAGTTCGTTATAGACGGTATTTTTCCACGGCCGCTTCCGCATATCAAATATTTTAAAACCAATTTTTAATTGGGATCTATTCAACCCTCCCTTCTAGATCCGTGTCGTCGTCTAAAAAGTGGTATCACGAGCTCCGGTTCACTCCGTGCTTCAAATATAACTTTGATAGAAAATGGATAACGAACCTAAAGGGGCTTATAATAGAGCTCCCGTTTTTAATGGAGAAAATTACAGTTATTGGAAGGATTGTATGTGGGTGCATATTAATTCCATAGATAGAAAAGTGTGGAATGCTATTCTCAATGGTCCAATGGAAATAACTATGACCAATGCGATAATGAGATTATGAATATTATCGGGTTTCTCATTGTCTTACGGCAAAAGCTATGTGGGACTCATTGCAAGTCGCCCATGAGGGGACTAATGATGTTAAGCTAGCTAGAATCAACACACTAACGCAAGAGTTTGATCTCATCTACATGGAGCAAGGGGAAACCATTATGGACATGCAAAAGAGATTCACTCATCTCATCGATAGATTGCATTCACTAGGTAGGCCAGTGGCTAATGATGTTGCTGCTAAAAAAATTTTGAGATGTCTTAACAGGGAATGGCAGCCGAAGGTAACCGCCACCAAGGAAGCAAATGACCTCACAATTTTGGATCTAACAGCATTGTTTGGAAAACTGCAAGAGCACGAACAAGTGCTCCTAAGCCTAGAGAAACATGAAAAGAAAGAAAAGAAGGACAAAACAAAGATAGTTGAAAATAAATCTATTGCTCTCAAGACTTCCTCCTCAAAGTCTAAATCTAAGGAGCATAGTGATTACACGTCGAGTGACGAAGAAGAAGATGACAAGAGTGAGGACATGGGGTTGTTCGTAAAGTGTTACAACTACTACATGAGAAAGAATGACATCCAACACTCCGAGAAGAACCTTGTCAACTTCCGAAAGCAATATAGGTACTCTAGAAATGATGACACCAAGGGGAACAAAACAAGAGGATCATGTTACACCTGCGAAAAGACCGGACGTTATAAACCGGATTGTCCCTTAAACAAAAAGGGCAAAGAAAAAGAATCAAATAAATCACATAAGAAGCAATCAAAGCCGAGGAGAGCATATATAGCTTGGGAAAGCGATAGTGATTCCTCCGAGGACGAAAGCTCAAGTGATGAAGATGAATCCGTAAATTTGTGTCTTTCCGCTCACCAAAAGAACAAGAAAAAACAGGTACGACATGCTAAATATGATAATCCCTCTAACATGTCTCATTTTGAATTACAAGCTGCATTTAATACTTTGCATTGTGAAGCTAAGGAAGCCTTTAAAAGGCTTGCCTCAAATAAACACATTTTTGTTCACTTAGAACAAAAAATCCATGAGTCCGAAAGAAAACTCGAGGCACTTAAAGCTTCCATAGTGGAAAGTACTAAAGCAGGTTGTGAGGATCTTAGAAGTAGAATAATTAACTTTGGGTGTGACACTTGTTACATTTGGAAAAATGAAGTTAGAACCTTAAATGCCAAACTTAACAAGGCTCTTGAGCCCAAAATTACTTTTGCTATCGATAAATCTGATTTTAGAAAAAGTATGGTGAATCCATATCAAAAATACAAATATGTTATAAGGAATCAAGATAGAAAAGGCAATTCAAAAGTTAACTTTTCTTGTCTATATTGTTGCAAGAAAGGCCATTCCATTGCTAAGTGCCGCTTTAGGAGATTTTTGGTTCCTAAAGGCGTTTATCAATGTTTGCCTAAATGCGACCAATTTGTTACTCACAACTTAGGACCCAATAAGCCATTGGGTACCTCCTCTTGTTAATTGCTTTTTCATAGGTACAACGTCTTAAGAGCACCGAGAGAAGATGGGTTCTCGATAGTGGCTGCTCAAGACACATGAAAGGAGACATATCTCTCTTCATCGACTTCGTGGCAAAGAAGAAGGGGTATGTAACCTATGGATATAATAATCATGGTGCAATACTTGGTAAAGGTAGTGTAGGTAACCCTTCTTCCACTACTATATCTGACGTATTGCTTGTCGAGGGTCTTAAACATAATCTAATTAGCATTAGCCAATTATTCGAAAAAGGATACAATGTATCATTTTCAAAAGAATGTTGCAAAATTATGCATAATGATGAAAAGAAGAGTATGTTTAATAGCCTAAGAGTAAACAATGTCTATATGCTAGACTTGAATGAAGTATCGTTAACAAGTGACAAATATCTCATGACAATGAGTGAAGACACATGGCTATCGCATAGACGTTTAACACATGTTAACTTTGACTTGCTTAACAAGGTAGTATCCAAGGATCTAGTCCTAGGTCTCCCCAAAATAAAGTTTACCAAGGATCACCTTTGTGATGCTTGTCAAATGGGAAAGCAAACGAGGATCTCTTTTAAATCCAAAAATATCGTTTCAACTACGAGACCTCTCGAGCTTCTCCATATGGACTTATTTGGGCCATATAGAATTAAAAGCCAAGGTGGAAACTATTACGGTTTCGTAATAGTGGATGACTTCTCTAAATTCTGTTGGACTATCTTTTTGGCTAGCAAGAGCGATACATTCGCCGCCTTTGAAAGATTTGCTAAGCTTTCCCAAAATAAGTTAAACACAAACATTGTGTCAATTAGAAGTGACCATGGAGGTGAGTTTAAAAACCATTTGTTTGAAGAATATTGTGGTAATCTTGGAATTGATCACAACTTCTCCGCTCTATGTACTCCTCAACAAAATGGGGTTGTGGAGCGCAAAAATCGTATTTTAGAAGAGTTAGAGAGAACAATGATCAATGAAAGTGGATTACCTAAATATTTTTGGGGTGACGCCATAAGTACGGCATGTTATGTTTTAAATTGGGTGCTCATCCGCCCCATCTTAAACAAAACACCGTATGAACTTTTGAAAGGGCGCAAGCCAAATGTATCTCACCTACATGTTTTCGGTTGCAAATGTTTTGTGTTGAATAATGGAAAGGAAAACTTAGGAAAGTTTGATTCCAAGGCTGACGAAGGTATCTTCCTCGGATACTCTCAGTCAAGTAAAGCTTATAGAATTTACAATAAGAGATTATTTACCATCGAAGAGTCTGTACATGTAACTTTTGACGAATCTTATCCGAGAGACGTCGGAAAAGGTAGTGTTGTTCATGGTACAGGTACATCTACGGAAGACATACTCAAAGGTGCCAAGCCGGGAATTGATCAACCCGACCAAGCCAAAATTGAGGAGGAGAAAGATGACCGCCATGAGGAAACCGAGGAAGTTCATCCGTCTACAAAAGATGATCTCCCTCCAGCTTGGAAGTCTTCCAAAGACCATCCAATCAACAACATCCTCGGTGATATCTCAAAAGGAGTTACAACTTAATCTAAGATAAGTAATTTCTGTTATCACTTCGCTTTCGCTTCACAAATGGAACCTAAAAACCCTAAAGACGCCATACTCAATGAGCACTGGTTTTTATCCATGCAAGAGGAACTTAATCAATTCAAGAGAAATGAGGTTTGGGACCGTGTCCCTCCTCCGCAAGGTCATCGAGTAATCGGCACCCGATGGGTGTTTAGGAACAAGTTGGAAGAAAACGGGGTAATAACCCGAAATAAGCCGCGTTTAGTCGCGCAAGGGTATAACCAAGAGGAAGGCATCGACTATGAGGAGACTTATGCGTTGGATGCCCGACTCGAGGCTATACGCCTTTTACTTTCCTTCGCTTGTGCGAAAAACTTTAAGCTATTTCAAATGGATGTGAAAAGTGCATTCCTTAACAGTTATATTAATAAAGAAGTTTATGTTGCACAACTTCCGGGTTTTGAGTCTCATGAATATCTCGATCATGTTTACAAGTTAAAAAGAGCCTTATATGGACTCAAACAAGCTCCTAGGGCTTGGTATGAGCGACTAAGCAAATTTTTACTTGATCAAGGGTATTCAAGAGGCAAGGTCGACACAACCCTCTTCATTAAGCGTCAAGGAAAACACTTAATCTTGGTGCAAATTTATGTTGATAATATTATATTCGGGTCAACTAACATGAATCTTGTGAGAGAGTTTTCTAATCTGATGCAGGGGGAGTTCGAGATGAGTATGATAGGAGAACTCACATACTTTCTCGGATTGCAAATTAAACAGCTTGAGGAAGGAACACTCGTGAGTCAAACAAAGTACTGTTTAGAGCTTCTCAAGAGATTTGACATGGCAAACTCCAAGGCCATTGACACACCTATGCCAACATGTGCAAACTTAAACAAAGATGAAAGTGGTAAGGACGTAGAGGTAAAGAGATATCGAGGTATGATTGGCTCACTTCTTTATCTTACCGCCTCTAGACCTGACATTATGTTTAGTGTGTACATGTGTGATCGATATCAATCGAATCCTAAGGAATCCCATTTAAAAGATGTTAAGCATATACATCGCTACCTATCAGGTACTCAGAAGTATGGGATATGGTATTCCAAAGGAAATGATTGTTCGTTGGTAGGCTTCTATGATTCCGATTTTTCCGGGTGCAAATTGGATAGGAAAAGTACTAGTGGTACTTGTCACCTATTTTCAAATTCTTTGGTCAATTGGCATAGCAAGAAACAAGTTTATGTTGCCTTATCAACCGCTGAAGCGGAATACGTTGTCGTCGGCAGTTGTTGCGCTCAAGTCTTGTGGCTTAAGCAACAATTGTTGGATTTTAACCTCAAACTTGAACGCATTCCTATTTTTTGTGACAACACAAGTGCCATTAATCTTACCAAAAATCCTGTGTTGCATTCATGCACCAAGCATATCGAAATTCGACACCATTTTCTTAGGGATCATGTGGAGAAAGGCGATGTTGTTTTCGAACACGTTGACACTACAAATCAACTAGCGGATATTTTCACAAAATCGCTAGCCACTGAACCCTTATTTCGTATCCGACAAGAACTTGGTATCCTCAATATTTCAGATTGAGTTTCATAATATTGCTTGCACATCGTTTATTCATTTATGAGTATATTATTGTACATCTAACAAATTGAAGTTATTATAAGTACACATGTATAATTCATCGAACTACCTTTGGTATGAAGGTGATGTTGTTCATTTACTCTCACTCTAACCCTCTCTCTCTAATTTCTCATGTTTACAAGTTATCTCATACTATGTGTTAAAATTTTCAATATGACCTATTATATGCATCATGTCTGTTTGATTGCTTGATAGTTGATGTGGCTATGTATTTATGTCTCATTTGTTGCTCATATGTGCATAAACATGAAAACATGCAAATTTTACTTGCATGAGTCGACCGCAACAGGGTATGGTCGACGCACACAAGTAAATATTTGAATCTCTTAATTCTCACATAGTATGCGTCGACGCATATAGAGAAGCAGTCAATGCATCGCGCGAAATTTCTGAAATTTGGTTTCAAAAACGTTCAAACTTCTTGTAAATTCAAATTTTGCTTTATCATTAATTGTGCATTGCTCTAGATACATTGTTACTTGCATCTACCTCATGCCTATGAACCTAATCCTCTCCTCTTCCCCCAAACCCTAATTAGGTTCTATAAAAAGGGGCAAACCTCATTCTCTCCACTCATTCCAAATCCTCTAAAAACCCTTGTTATTACCATCTACCTATCTCTCTTATCACCTTCCTCAAACCATCATCCATGGCCTCTAGAAGAATCACCGGTAAGAGAACCTGGAGAGCATAATCATCCGGCTCCATTCCGGTTACAGCTGTGTCGCTAGTTCCACCACCATCCACCGAGAGTTTCAACATGAACTTCAGTAAACGGGATGTCGTCAAACAACATGCATACTATTGGCTCACGGCTGAGCGTATGCATCTTGCTCATATCATCTCTCTTCGGGACTTTCAAGGCATCAAAAATTTCTTGGAATGCAATGTGAAATATAGTGAAGATCTTGTACGTATCCTCTACACTTGCATTCACGAAAAATTCTGGGGCTCTCAATTTCTCTCTCAGATCAGTTCCACAAAGGTTAATCTTTCACCTACTGTTTGGAGAAAGTATTTCAATTTGGAGCTTGATGAGAACAAACCTCTTTAGGAAGTAACTGATACACATACAACGGCTGGCTATGATTTTAAAACTGCTTTAAACTCCCTGTTGAAAAGGACATATCCGCCTCACATTTTGGCTAGTGACGCTTTTCCAAGAACAGTCACTACCGGCAAGTTGAAAACAAGAGATCATATTCTACAGTGGATAGTGGCACGCATTATGCGGCCCAAGAAAGGAGGATTTTCTCGTGTGGAGCAAGCGGAAGTTCATTTAATGTATCTTTTGCAGAATATAATCAAGATTAATTGGCCCTACTATATTGCTAGTAGGATGTATGCTTTAAGAGATTCTGGTAGGCGTACCGCTCTCGCATATGAATCATTCATCCAAGAGGTCCTTACGAGTGCTGAGATTATATTTCCATATTTTCCGTACACATCAATTATGTCCGATCAAGAGTTCTATCAGAAAACTCTTTCAATGATGGGATACTTCTAATCACAAGATCAAATGCGGTACAAATTTGTTGGCAAAGCAACTGCTCGTCGAAATGAAGTCGAATCAGATGAAAGTGAGGAAGACAGTGACGAAGATGCAGATGAAGAAGAAGACGAAGACGAAGACGTAGTATAAGAGGAACAGGATACTCGGCAACACATGGAAACTGATGAATATTGGGCTCATCATACACCATCTACAGAAGAGGAAAATAACCAAGGTTGGGGTGAGTGGTAGCACACCGGGTGGACGACACTAGGTAAATTTTATCGGCCTCCACAATGGAGTTATGAAGCGCCTCCGTCTCCACCGCAGCCACAATCTTTCGAGATTATCGACATGTTAAGGGCTATGCAACTTGAGCAACGCAATTTTATGGATGTTCAGGAGGAGCGGTTTGCTCAAATCCAACACCAACTCGAGACACAAAATGAAAGGTTCAATGCTTTTTCAACGGATCTTAATACACGGTTCGATGCTCTCGCTGCTTCAACTGACCGCCAAGAGCAGGCTATCTCCCACATCATCAATCACCTAAATAGTTTTGTTGAGAAGTTTATCGATTTGGCTGATCCTTACCGCAACCCACACTTCTATGGGATGGGACGAGGATATTAAAGCATGCTTACATTTTATCAATTTATATTATTGTGCTTTGTTGCATTGTATTCCTTAGTTTCTACTTGTGACAATGATTTGCACTTTAATTGTTTTATGTCTTTTTGAGCCTTTATTGTACCTTATTGTATTTATCTATGGTTTGATTATCCTTTCATATCTTGCTCATTGATGGTATTTTGTGTGAATATTAGTTAATGATAGTTATTACCTGTTGAGAATCTTGTTGATTTGAACATCTATTTCTTAACCTATCTCTCTTTCTTTTTGATGTTGTCAAAGGGGGAGAAGAGTGTGCCAAGCCAAGCCAAGACATCAGTTAGATATTTTGAAGAATTATAGAATTGCAAAAGGAAGACTTTATGAATTGGGCGTTAAGCAAGGGGGAGGTTACTAATATTTCCCATTGCACAAGTTGGTTTCGTACGTTTTGCCATCATCAAAAAGGGGGAGTATGTGAGGGCAAATCCTCATATACCATAAGTACTTATGTTTCGATGATGTCAAAACGTAATCATGGAAGAATCGTGTTTTCGGCTCTACCACCACAAGGCAAAATGCATATCACACTTCTCATATCTCTCTTGTGTGCATATCATGCCTAGAAAATATGCCATATGGAGTCCAATGTATTTGGTAGATCATTGGTTATGTCTAGAAGCATAGAATTCACAAAAATAAGCATTTCTGCAAAATTACAGGTTTTGAGTCGACCGGAGGTCGACGAGTGGTCGACGCATGGAAAAGGTTGAATTCCCACGGGTCGGTGCACGCTGACCTATGGTCGACGCATGCTGTTGAGATTTTGAATCTGTCTAAAATGCAGGCTATGCACCGACGCACAGTCCTACTCACTCGCTGCTTTTTTTGCCTATGTTGAAGACTTTCACTTAGTTTGAAAAGATGTTATAACTGTTGGTTTTTGGGTTAGTATAAATAGAAGTTTGGTTCATTTCTTCAACAACAGTTGAAACATTTAGTCAATTGCACAAGAACAAGAAAAGTGAAATAGGTGTCCTAGTTCTCATCATCTTCATCCTCAACATTTCACAACACAACAATTACACACAACAATTCTTGTTGTGCATAGTGGCTTGTTCAAGGTGATAACGTCCGAAGCCATCGATTAGGGAATCCGGTTCGGGTTGAGTTTGGGGCAGGTTTTTCTTGAATAAAACCTTGAAGGTTTTGCCCTCCAAGATTCGTCGAATTTGGAGGTTTTTGGTATGAATCGTCTCTACAACATTTAGCTGAGGAAGGTGATTGAGGAACGGTGGGTTTGGTTAATCTAGTAGAGGCAATTAGTGAATTGCATAGGAGAGATTCGGGTTCGATTTGTTGGTGTTTAAGATCAGTCGGGCTAGGGTTTGAAGAACGCAAGGTTATTCAACAAAGGGGCTGTAATCGGAGGTCTATCCACAATAATCGAAGGTCTTGATTCAACTTGAATCAAGGAACAAGGAGAGAAAGCATCATCAACAACCAGAGATTTTGTTTGTATATTTTGCTTGTTTATCCTTGTATAAACGTTTTAACTCAACAGGTGATATCTATATTATATCGAGCTCAACAAATCTTTGCCTCCTTTATTTTTCAGCACTTTCATTTTTGCTTGATAATTGAGTAATTTTAGTATAAGCAATTTTATCAAAGTTAGCATTGGTTTGAGTAAGTGATTAACATTGTTTTTAACTCTAGTACAATAGTGTATTGTACAAGGAAGCTAGAGTCACTTACTCAAGGCAAAACTTACTTGGAGTGCCTCGCACGCCAAGTGTTTGATAAATTGCCTACACCAAAATTCACTTGTATTGTTTACATATTTTTGGTTGGCATTGTGTAGCATTGGAACTAGTCTTACTAATTAGTGATATTAATCAATTAATAGTGTGACTAGTGTGGTGATTCTATTTGATTATTATCATTTCCATAAGGATACACGCATATCCGGTCTTCTAATAACGGTTTGTTATAGACGGTATTTTTCCACGGCCGCTTCCGCATATCAAATATTTTTAAAACCAATTTTTAATTGGTAGCGCCGACTAATTTTTTAATTGGGATCTATTCAACCTCCCCCCCCCCCCTTCTAGATTGTGCCATCGTCTAACAACGCAGTGGTCATATTTATACTCCCCATTCCAATGAGACTCCGCCAGAAGAAACCACTACTATTGTGCCGGTCTTGAATACAGAGACCTAAGAAACTCCTTTAGATAGGCTTGTCAGACAGTTCAGTTTGTTTACTCATATGTATTTTGTTTCTTTGATTATAAAGGCATAATTGGCATTTGGAAACTTGTTTATTTTGAATGATTAATGCAATGCATATGTTTGTCTTGAAGAAATCCATTCGTATTCACTCATAAAATTATTTTTCATAATTTATAATGCCAACTTTACCTGATCTCTTGGCTTTGATAGAGAATTGGGAGGAGGATGATTAATCAAAACGCAAGATCTCTTGTCATATGCTTTCGAATGAAACCCTGCTGATGATGTAAGGCATTGTTTCAAATCCTAAACACTGGAGATATAAGGATGATAATCCCTCTTTAACCCCTTTGAGCCTTGAAGCAGGAGTTTTTTTTCTTTTCCAAACAAAAACCCTCAATATTTAACCTGGGGCAGGGTAGTTTTTTTCAGTTAAACTGATCGAGCACTCAGACTCTTAAAAAAAGAGGAGTGAACATTCGAGAATTCAATGTATCTATTCCTCACATATTAGGAGGTTGGAAGTCAGAAGACACAAATGATTATCCTTCAACTATCTAAAGAGTGAGGCAGTCACAATCCTTCAAAAAGGTCAAAATGACTTAGAGTCACACGACTTGTTCAAAAATATATAAATGACGAAAAAAGGAAATGAGCTCGCTATGTCAAAACCTATGAAGGAGACTTAGGCAAAACTGGGGCATCCCGCTGGACTCCCAAAGTCAAATTCAAAAAAACTCCGTCCAGGCAAAAGTTAGGAAACAAAAATGCGAAAAGCAAAAAAACAAAGGATTACAATGAAGAATCCTATTAAAGAACAAAGTCGTGCGATCAAACACCAAAAGAAAATATGTGAGTGACTTCCATGTCCAAAGCCTTGATGAATTCTCGACCATATCGAATCTGCTTTAGAGATGAGTGCTCGTATCCAGTTAACTGAATATAGGATTGAAGAACATCACGAAGAATGGGTGGGTACAAATAAACTTTGAGCCTTTATCCTTTGTTTCTTAAACCGTGAACCAAGCCACGATACAACCTTTAAAAGACCTATTTGAAGTGGGATTTATTTTGAAAGCTTACTTGGTGAGATAACGTTTCCTGACTCCTATGAGCTATGCTCAGCTTGATGTTGGCTTTATAAATGAAATTCATATCCTAACTAGTGATTCGGTCACAAGTTATCATGGTATCTTTTTTTCAAAATATTCAAGACAAATATATATGTTGCATTAACAATTTCAGGATTAGCAGTTCATGCGTGTTGATTTTGCTTGACGTCTTAGAAATTTACATATAGACATTAACAATGGAACTTGAAGATTCTGCTGGACATGGGCAAGTGGCTTCCAAATCGCTTACTGATGCAAGCCGGACTTTCTTAAGAGCTATTTCTTGAGGACTCAGTTATGACACAGTCGATCCGAGCCAGTCGCATCAAGATCCGACAAATCTCTCCAAGAGTTTGAAAACAGTGGGGCAATTGGACTCCATGTTCTCTATAAAATCCTCTTGAGAGGAATCTTTCTCATCAAGCATGTACTCTGGGGCATATTATTTTTCAAAGTGGCGACTATTACAAAGTTCATCAAGATCAAAACTACTTTGTTTTCACAACATCCTTCATACCCCGATGAATTTTACTTCAGGCGGTCATGATTCCCCAGTAAGTCTCAATGTTGCAGAAACACTTTTAAACCATTGCCTCAACGCAAGTCCCCAGCGAGACTATAAGTTGACAACATTTTGGACTGATCCGGTAATCTCCAGTGACTTTCAGACTGCAGAGATCTCCCTAGTATCTTCCAAGTGATACGCATATTATTTGAGGACCCACTCTCCATGGAATCATCTTTTCCTCACTGAAGTTGCCATACTTTCCTCCGGAATGTTCCCCAGGAGATTTCCATATTCTCCCCAAGAAGTCGAGATACTTTCCCCAGGGAAGCTGATGTACTTTCCCCAGGAAGTTAATGTACTTTTCCCAAGAAGTTGCTCTTTCTCCATGAAGCTGCCTAGTTCCACATCTTCCCAAAGAAGCATATATTTATTTTATCCCCGGAAGTCTCTAATCCTAAGATGACTCTCCCAGTGACTAGGTCTTCTTTGATCAGAAATTCAAATTCATGATGGCAATTCCACCAGTGAAGTCATGATATCTTATCCCCCAAGTGGAATTTCATTCTCCCTAGAGAATTTGGAACTTTGAAGCAAGATTTAGTTCCGCCATCGCCTTTCCTATCCCCTGATAGATGTACTTTTGCAGAGGTCGCCGGGTATCCCCGTCGAGATGTTTATTTCATCTCCCGTTGGCCCCCTTTCCTTGTCTGTTTTTTCAGCATATGCATGAGCATAAGCATAAGCATCAGCATACTCATTGCATTCTCATTTTCATTTTCATTTTGCATATGCATTGACATACGCATTAGCATCTACATGTTTGATGTCCTCCTCATTATATTTTGTTGTTACTTCGGCTGTGGTTACCACCAAGTAACTGGGTTTGTCCGTTCTCTCCAAGTAGATTGTTAACCTTAGGCATAAAATACCTATTATTTCTAGTTTCCCCACCGAGTTCAACCCTCGTGGATGACGGTTATTTCAGTTATCTTTTCCATTCCAGGATAAGATGACCCCTATTTGAGTTCATTTCCTCAATGGAGTCTTGTTTGACAGTTTCTATCTAGCTCGATCCTAGATTAAACTTCGGTCCTGTCGGTCGTCGAACCTACCTAGACGTGCATTTATTTTGCACTATCTTTTGAAGAAGAACCTTTTACAACACCTTTGCTGATAAGTGGAAGTCTCTCCTAAGAAGCTTATCATGCTTTGCCCCGAGATAAGTGGCAGTCTCTTCGGAGAAGCTTATCGTTTCATCAGTCTATTTACCAGCAACAAGTGACCATCTCCCCTCGAGAAGCTTGTTTACCGTTATCTTTTCCAGATAAGTGGCATTCTCGCCTGAGAAGCTTATCGTTGCTACATTTGCAGATAAGTGGAAGTCTCTCTGGAGAAGCTTATCGTTTCATCAGTTACTTACCGGCAACAAGTGACCATCTCCCCTGAGAAGCTTGTTTACTGTTACCTCTTATAAATAAGCGACAGTCTCGCCTGAGAAGCTTATCATTGCTACAACACAGATAAGCGACAGTCTCATATGAGAAGCTTACCACCACCATTTTATAACACAAATAGACAACAGTCTCATCCAAGAAGCTTATCACTACCATTTTACAACACAGATAGGCGACAGTCTCATCCGAGAAGCTTTTCACCACCATTTTACAACACAGATAAGCGACAGTCTCGCATGAGAGCTTATCCTATCTTCATTATACTAGCAACAAGTGGTCATCTCCCTCGAGAAGCTTGTTTCTATTGCCCTAAACCTTAAGACGCTGAGTCGCCGTACTCATGCTTAGGTGTCCCGCTGTGGACAATTTTACCCTTTTCAAGTAAAAGAAGAAACTGAGACCCGTTCATGGCATACAAACCTTGGAGGCATGCAGAGGTTTATTTTACCCTTTTCAAGTAAAAGAAGAAATTGAGACCCGTTAATGTCACACAAACCTTGAAGGTGTGGGTAGGTTTATTTTACCCTTTTCAAGTTAAAGAAGAAACTGAGACCCGTTCATGGCATTTAAACCTTGGAGGCATGGGGAGGTTTATTTTATCCTTTTCAAGTGAAAGAAGAAACTAAGACCCGTTCATGGCATACAAACCTTGGAGGCGTGGGGAAGTTTATTTACCCTTTCTAAATGAATCATTTAGTTAAAGAAGAAGTTGAATCATAGTTTGATCATGGAAGATTATTTTCATCAGATAGGTGGTAGTGTCTCCAGAGAAGCTTATCAGTTTTATCTGTATCCCCAAATAAGCGACAGTCTCCCATGCGAAGCTTATCATTGTTATCTCTTTCAGATAATTGACAGTCTCTTTATTTGAGAAACTTATCCAATTTTGGCATGTACGTCCCTTTCAGCAATAAATGGCAGTCTCTCTCGAGAAGCTTATCAGGGAATTTCCCCTTTGAAGTCCAATTATTTTTGGCATACAGCAGGTTTTTACCCTGTATATTTTCTGATGGTTCCTGAAGATCCCGCTCGATCTTTTCGCTCAAGGAATTTCCAGAAGCTTGGATGTTATTCTTTCCTGAAGACTCCAGCATTTTGTTTACCCGATCCTACCGCCGTGTGGATCCTGCTTTTACCTTTTATCCTAGAGTATCAACCGGTCATATGCCTGAACTTGTTGAGCAATTACTCTTGGATATTTTCCCTAGTGGAGGTCGTCCTGCCAGTGCCATCTCCATTGAGGATCTTCTTCTTGTCTTTCTTTCTAAAGTGACAATCGGTCATGCTTGAACCTGTTGGTCCATCACTTTAGATTTCCCCGTGTTTCATGTCGTTCCCCTCTGCGTTGTCTTCCCCAGTGTGTGTTTGCTCGTTGCGTCGTTCCCCTGTGTCATCGTTTCGTCTACATCCTTGCATTTATCATTTCCATCATATGCATCATATTATATTCATGGCATCGCCAACATTGTCATCTTGTCCATAGTATTGCATATCACTTCATCTAAGGGAAAAAATTTCGGTTATCTATATTTAAATCCCTTTCACCATGATTTCTCGAGGCTTCGTCGCTCAAATCATCTGGTGAAGTTATTTAAATAGGGGAAATTGTCATACCCCAAATTTTACCCTTAGATTAGTGATCATTTTTGCACTTCATTTTGTTCCATATTTCATTTTAACTAACCACTAACCGGTTTGCCTAGTTTTTTCGTTTTTGCAGGCATGTCGGATGATTAGAAAATAATAACGTATGCCCTTTAACTCGCTGTGTGCGGATGTGCCACCAGATTACGGTCATTTGATGGTTACAGAGACAGACCATTCTTAAAGGATCCCCAAGCAATTAGGTTCTCCTATCTCCCGATTACAAGACATTTGGTTTGGGGGTTTGGTTGGAATTCTTCAGTATAGTTCATCTAGATGTGGGAATCAGATTACTAGCCGTCAGATGAAAGGTTGGAATTTTAAATCGAATATTGAACCGTATTGGTTTGAGAGTGTTAAAATGTGAACGGATTGGAATTTGAATCGGTGCGAGACTTATTTCAAAGAATTTATCTAAACAAGTTCGAGCTCGTATTCACTGCTTTCTATTCTGGTTACGGGTTCAATTTTCAAAGGCAGAAGTTGAACTCACGATTTGCGTCGAATTTACACTTGTTCGTCTGGTTTTAGGAGCGTGCATTTTTAGATACTCAGATGCGAATTGAGAAATTCAAAGTTGTTCGTAATAAGATTATAGCTCAAATTTAATTTCAAGAGAATCAAGTTCACAGTTGATGCGAGAGGATTGAAGTTTGAATTTTTATTCAAAAAATGGAATTCTTATACATTTCCAAGGCTTATTTCTATTACAATAACACAAGTTTACATTTTTTAAGGAATTACAAATTAAAGTTTCTAAGTCTTAATCCTAATTTCTAAGTCCGAGTTCTTTAAGCTTCCAAGGCTTCCACTTCCGAATCTTCAGAAACCAGCAAAAGTATCAAAAAATGATTAGAAGTTCGGATATTTTAAAAAAGTGGTTTTTAATTTTATTTCGGACCCTCAGAACAACTTCATCATCGGGTCCGGGAGGGGCAACAATTGAATGCTACCAAAACCCCCGTTTCTTTCAAGCGACCTCAGGCCCAAGACCCGGCAATTTCGGTTCTGTCCGAGAGAGAAAAAGAGTTTTTTAAAAAATGATTTTTCTGTCCAAACGTGGCACGCAGCCGTCATTTTTTTCCGAAAGTGGAAATAAACAAAAATCCAAAAATCCAACAGCAAAAGCAGCATCAATAACATTCCCAAACGAGATCCAACAGCCAACTGATCCGTAAAAGTGGGAAAATCCCACCATCAATACAAACAAGCCACAATATTGCCGAAAATGAATTTCACCATTAAATAAATCACGGTCCGAAAATGGTAGAAAATGGTAGAAAATATCCAACAGAACACCAAACACCATAAACTCCTTCTAAAATCAACAACAACATGTCAAAGATATGTTTTATAGAAAAAGGAAACTCTTTTTAAAGTCATCAAAACCTGTTTTAAGAAAAGATCCTATAAGAACAGAAGTTTGGCAAAGAAAAAGAAAGAAGGATGAGAACGGAAAATTGCCACTGAAAATCATACAAAATTCTGCCAAAACCCCAAACGAAATAAACCATCACAAAAGCTCAGAACTATGTTCTTCATAGCCTAAAATCCAAAGCCAAATTCGTCACTAAGCCACAACCTTCATATAAAAAGCCATACGATAATCCATTAATCGAACAAGCCCCATAACCAAAACAGATCTGAAAACCTCAATGGGTCCGGAAATCATGAGGCTCAGATAAACATCATCGTCGCCCCTATAAATACCAAAACAATCGCAAGCCGCACAAAGCCAACAAATTTGCCACCGTCAACCGTGAAAATATCCCCATCATCGTAAAACCGTCAAAACCACCATCAGAATTTGGGTAAGAAAATGCTAACCCATTTCTTTATGTTCACTCACTGTTTGTTCAGGTAAAACGAAAAGAAGAAGAAGAGGTTCACAGCAAGATAATAAGAGAAGAAGGAAGGGTCACATGCAAAGATCTGTGAAGGGAGAGAGAAAAATCGCAAGAAGAAGACGTGTTTCTGGGCGTTGCAGATGACAAATGGGGACTAAGGTTTCAGTCCCTCCCCCTTATGATCTTATGTTCTTATAAGTCGGGTCGGGTTCTGGGGGTCATGACCTCAGGCCCGACCCAATCTCCTTTTTTTTTCTTTATTATTTTTTTGTTTTTTTTTTCTGTTTTATAAAATAATAAAAAAACTAACTACTAACAAACTAACTAATTAATAAAAATAATATATTATAAATAATAGTTTTAAATGTTAGTTAGGGTTTTTTTATTAAAAATAAAACAATACATTTTTTAGTTTTAATTAATTAGCTTCATTTTTTTAAAATAAGAAAATGTTAAGTTAGTGTTTCTAATGTAATTTCAATCTCTCTTTTTCATAATAAATAAAAAATCCATAAAAAAATATATCTATTAATAATCCAAAAAACTTTTCTCATCTCTAATCCATTTATTTCTTTTTAGAACTTTTAGAATTTAATTTTATTAACCTTTTCAAGAATAAACTTTTAACTTAAAATCTAACACCTTTCTAAACTAATTATAATCCAATTCTAACATTTTTCCTTAATCACAAATTATTAATTCTAACATTTTGTCTAATTTTCACTTAAGAATAATTCTAAAAAATAAATAAAAACGATTAACTTTAAATTTACCCTTAATTCTATTTTCACTAATCCAATTTAATTCGGTTCTCATATCACTTAATCAATTTATCCATTTACACTTGACCTCTAATCCATGGCTAATCGTTCTCATTATCATTCTAACTTGACTATTTCATTACGCCTATTCATATATTCATCACCGTTTTTCATATATCATCGTTATTATATCATCGCTTTTATCCATTGCGCTTTATCATTACACGTTTTTCCCCTCCGAAGGAAAGGTCACCCCTTTTGATCGTCGTGTCAATAGCCTACACCCTTATCTTTCAAACCTTAAGATGTTGAGTCGCCGTACTCATGCTTAGGCGACCCGCCGTGGACATTCACCCTTTTATCCTAGCCTTAGGATCAGGAGTCGCCGCACTCCATGTAAGTTCTCGCCGTGGAATACTTACCTCACCCTTTTCAATTCAACTTTACAAAATAGAAATTGGAGTCGCCGCACTCCAACGTAAGCGCTTCCATATGAACGCTTATTCCCCCTTGGAACCTTGACCATAATCAAGAGGTTCCTCTTCCTCCCTTTCGAGGGGAACTACGATTACTCTGATTCCATCCCCTACCTCGGATACGTAGGCACAAGATGCGAATCTTGGCGAGTAAACTTAAGACTAACCCCTTAGGTCCTTCTCTTTACCCTTAACCCTTAGCATTACCCTTAAGTAGATAACTTAGCAATAGCACATTTAAAACAAGAGGTTCATGTAGAGTACTACAGAAGTTTAGGATGCTAATACCTTCCCTAAGCTTAACCAACTCCCGAACCCTAGATCTTTTCCCGCATTGTGTTTACGATGCAAAATAGGTTTTTCCTTTCTTTAACCTTTCCTTCAGATAAATCAAAGATTGGTTGTGAATCAAAGATTGTGATTCAAATTAATCAATAATTTAATATCCTATTCTCACCGCAACAAATATCATACTCTGACAAGAGCATATGCCATCTTGCTAGTCTTCCCGTCTGAGCAGTTTTCTCGAATATGTACTTTATTAGATCCATTTTGGATATCAATAGAGTAGTGTGACAAATCATGTATTGTCTCAGACGTTTGGCTGCCCAAACAAGAGCGCAACAAATTTTTTCCAACGGGGAGTAACGACTCTCACAATTGGTAAACTTCTTGCTCAGGTAATAAATTGCATGCTCTTTCTTCCCTGATTCATCTGTTTGGCATAAGATGCAACCCATCGATTCCTCGAGCACAGTCATGTACATGAAGAGAGGTATTCCAGGAACAAGAGGGATTAATATCAGAGGCTCTTGGAGATACCCTTTGAACTTCTCGAATGCCGACTGGAAGTTCTCATTCCATACAACCACTTGATCCTTTTGCAACAACTTAAAGATTGGTGTGCAAGTAGGAGTCAAGTTGGAGATGAATCTGGAGATATAATTTAGTCTGTCGAGGAACCATCTTATATGTTTCTTCGTTTGTGGTGCAGGCATCTCTTGGATGGCCCGTACCTTGTCGGGATCCACTTTGATTCCTTGTTGACTAACGATGAAGCCGAGTAGTTTGCCGGGTCTAACTCCGAAGGTACATTTGGTAGGATTTAGCCTCAATTGGTATCTTCTAAGTCTTTTAAATAACTTCAGCATATGATCAAGGTGATCTTCTTCACTCTAAGACTTGGCGATCATGTCATCGACATAAACCTCAATCTCCTGGTGCATCATGTCATGAAATAATGCCACCATGGCTCGTTGATATGTGGCCCCAACATTCTTCAGACCAAAAGGCATGACCTTATAACAATAAGTCCCCTAAGGTGTGATGAAGGTTGTCTTTTCCATGTCAGTCGGGTCCATTTTCATCTGATTATAGCCGGAGAAAACATCCATGAATGAAAACACTGAAAAGTTGGTTGTGTTATCTACCAAAGTGCTGATATGTGGTAGAGGGAAATCGCCCTTTGGACTGGCTTTGTTTAGACCTTTGTAGTCTACGCACATTCTAACTTTTTCGTCCTTTTTAGGTACGAGTACAATGTTGGACACCCATTCTGGGTATTTGGATACTGCTAAAAAACCTGCGTCGATTTGCTTCTTGACCATCTCTGATTTTGAGAGCCATGCCAGGTCTAGATTTCGAAGCTTTTGATTAACCGGAGGACACTCAAGTTTAAGAGGGAGCTTGTGCATTACAATGTTGGTATCCAACCCAGGCATGTCTTGGTAGGACCAAGCAAATACATCTGTATACTTCTTGTGAAGGGTTATCAATCTACCTTTAACCTCTGCCCCTAATGGTGCCCCAATTTTAACCTCTTTTCTCTCTTCTTCAGATCCCAAGTTGATGACGTTAATCTGCTCTTTGTAGGGTTGAAGATAAGCATCCTCGTACTCAGTCATTTTTATCAACTCTTCAGGGACTTCAAAATCTTCATCACTCTCGTCTTCGACTTGGAATACCGGTGAATCAAAGTCAGAAAGAACCGGACAATCATCGAATTTGGCGAGTGATGGAGGTTCTCTGTATGTGTTGAATGGGCTTAAAATGAGAAAACACACACAAAGAGATGCAAATGATGGGTTCTTTTTATGGTTTTTAAAAAATATTGCCATTTTTTCCTTTTTTACAAAAAAGTGAAAACAATAAAGATGCAATGAACAAAAAAAAATGGTGTTTAATAAAACACTCATTCATTAATTGATCTTTTAATTGCAAAAAGTTTGGCCCATACAAAATGATACATTGGCCCCGAGCACGACCATGGATTGAAAACAAAGAGAATGCTAACAAGCAAAAGAAAATAGATTACTCGAAAAGTGGCAACATGACGGGAATTTCTACGGCCTCCCAGTTGCTCAGAACAGCTTCTCCTCAGAACACCAGGTCATCTATATCGCTCATTTCACCGTCTTTTTCGATAATGTTTATTTGAACACCATCACTCACGAAGATCTCCTTCAGAGTCTTCAAGCGCTTGTCGTCGGCTTCTGATTCATCACCCAGAGTTGGTTTGTAACCCAACCCTTGTCGGTCATTCTTTGCTCGAGCGTTGACCTCGATTATTTCCCCCCAACCTTGTGGAATTCCTTATCTTATGGCATTCTTAATGCTCTGGACAGAGGCGAAAGATGGATCATGTGTAATGGCATTGTCCTCAACCAACACAACATGTGAAATCTCCAATGCTTGGAAAGTTGTTTCCAATGCATCTTCATCAGTTTCAATATATCGGAAAGAGGATAAGTTGCTCCCCATCAAGTCCTCTTCACCGTGAACCACGACCAACTGGTCCTCAGTAATGAATTTCATTTTGTGGTGCAATGTGGATGTAACAGCACCTGCTACGTGTATCCACGGCCTTCCCAGCAGACAGCTATATGTCGGGTTTATATCCATTACTTGGAAGGTGATTTCAGAGACTTGGGGCCCTACCATGATCGGTAAATCAAATTCTCTTATTACAGTCCTCCTTGATCCAGCGAAAGCCTTCACAATTAAAGATGCGGGTCTCATCTCAGCTCCTTTGTATGCCAATTTTGCTAGCGTTCTTTTGGGTATTATGTTAAGTGTTGATCTTATGTTGACAAGCACTCGGGAGAACGTATCTTCTTCGCATTTAACAGACACATGTAAGGCACGGTTGTGCTTGCGCCCCTCAGTGGTTAAGTCACTGTTGTCGAAGCTCAACGTATTGCAGGATGTGATGTTCGCAACGACAGAGTCAAATTGTCCCACAGTGATGTCTTTCGTCACATGGGCTTGCATGAGTATTTTCAACAAGGCTTCCCGATGGGCAGGAGAGCTCAATAGTAATGACATGATTGAGATTTTTGATGATGTCTAGTTGAATTGGTCTACCACCCAATAATCGCTTCGGCGAATTATCCTCAAAAACTCCTCTTCATCCTCCTTGGGGATTTCTTTTCCTTTAACGGAGGGCTCCTTGGAGATAGATTCCGTAGGAGCAGTTTCCTTAGGAATAGTAATGGTTGTTTTGGGACTAGTGGTGGTCACTTAAGGAGTAGTAAAATTCGTCCTGGGCTGATATACTCGACCACTGTGGGTTATTTTGCTTACCCCAACGATGTTCGTCACATCCTTTTATCTTCTTCCAGCCTTCATGTCATACTAGGAATAGTCGTACTTCCATGATATGGCTTTCAGATTAGGACTCGGCCCCCTCCTTGGATCGAATCTTGGTTTTGGTTGGCCCGCAGCTAGCGCAGGGCTGTTGTGAGATACCGACCTGACAGTAGCAGGAGAAGCAAACTTGAACATTGGCTTCTTTTCAGATTTCTTAGGTAAATGGAATATTGGCTCAATTTCTAAGACGTCTTCTTTCCACATATTTGTAGCAAGCCTTTGTCAACCATTGACTGAATGTCTCTCCTTTCATGGCATTTATCGCAGCTTTCATGGGAGCTTTTGATCAGTCCCGCCTTTATAAACTTTTTATGTAACTCCACCAAAAGAGTTTTGACTTCAGACATTTTGGATATCAATCTTATGTCTAAGTCCTCCTCCACAGCGTGGACACCACCATGATTAGGCAAAGGAATGTTTTCCACGTTAGGTTGGTTGTCCTCGAAGGAGAGTACTTTCTTCTCAATCAATTCTCGCACAATATGTTTGAGTGTTGTGCATCCTTCGAGGTCATGCCCCGCAGCATTTTCATGGAACGCGCATCGTGCATTCGGATCGTAATAATGTGGTAGCGGAGTTGGAAGAGGGCCCAACTTCCTAGTCTGAATTAGCCCTTGTTGTACCATCAAAGGGTACAAATCAGTGTATCTCATGGGGATAGGTTGAATCCCTAGTCTTCTATTTTGAAAAGCAGGCCTTGGAGCCAGTGCTCTTTGTTGTGACCGTACTTACTGATTGTGATTTTGTTGATAGGTGTTGGGCGCCGGTTGTTGGAAATTTTGTGGGTTCGGCCGAGATTGAAACACCGGCGTGACTGCAGCCACATATTGTTGTTGTTAATAATTTCGCTGAGGTTGTAGACGCGGTAACCATTAATAATTTCTCCCTCCAGCAGTTTTGTCTTCTTCTGACTCTGACGAAGTAGTTCCCAAAGTTCAGCATTCTCTCGTTCAGCTTTCACCAAAGCAAATTTCAGTTTTCCTCTAGACAAAAGTTTCTCTAGATCTAAAGTAATGTTGTAGGATTAAGTATAGAACATCCTCAATGCTATCACTTTTGACCAAAAGAGATATTCCTTCAAATCGAGACAACTTGGATTTTGCACAGCAGTCATTCCTTGCAGTTTGGGGTGGCTCTAGGCATATATAATTCGTGCTTTGAGATCTCGATCAGCACTTATTTTCATATTTTGCCATTTGAGGTAAACTTTGAAACATGCATAACAAGTTTTTTCCTCCACTCCCCTATTCTAAATACCATTAGCCACCAAAAAGGACAACAAAAAACCACTCTCATTACCTCTCATAAGAGAAACATGTGGCTCACTCCATTTCTTTTTCAAATTATCACAAACCTTTGACCTCTATAAAAGCCTATTTTAACCACTCACTAGTTCATATAAAAGCTAAAGAGTAAACCCTAGGGCAAGAGAGAACTCATTTTAGCATCCATAGACCAAAAACCTTCTCTCACTTTCAAAATTTTTCTCTCATTTGAACCTCCCTCTACTTCAAGTTTTTGGCCTGTGCTTTGTTACATTCATCATTCTCAAGGTCGATAGAAGCAAAAGACCAAGTTTGGTGAAGTATTTGAGCAAGAAATACAAGCTACAAATCTCTCCCATGGGTAACATTTTCTTCACTCTATTTCTCACTCTTTAATGCCTCTCTAAGTACATGTTTGTTGCATTTTGAGTTCTGAATCAGTATAAACCATGTTTGTATTATTGTTGTTCTGTTTTGTTGAAGTTAAATAATGTGGAACCTTC
Organism: Lathyrus sativus; assembly: GCA_963859935.3. Lineage (NCBI taxonomy): Eukaryota > Viridiplantae > Streptophyta > Magnoliopsida > Fabales > Fabaceae > Lathyrus > Lathyrus sativus. The sequence continues at coordinate 102,830,256 of OZ012738.1, read as the reverse complement.
TTTCGTGGCCATTTTCGGAGGTGCTAGAGGTTTCAAAAGAAAAACTAAGGTCATATTTAGGATCAGCATAGAAAATTGTGTGGGATAGGGTTTTTGTTTGGGTGTTTTAATAAGGTTTTCAGATGGCTCCGGTGGCCATCACCAGAGAAGACGACTGGATCCCTAGCTCTGACGTCTGACCATTTGTGTTGATGTGTGATGTTTGACCCTGGGTCTTTGCTTGCATGGACGTTGAATGTGTGATGATGTGTATTAGTGAGTGTACATGTGGCGTTTTTGTCTTTTGTTCTGATTTTTGTTTCATTTAAATGGTGGGCCTTGCATTTTTATTTCCACACCTCTGCTCTGTGAGCCCATAGCACGTTTTTCCTGGATGATAGTTCAACCTGAATTGTTAATTTACCCCTTTTAGCTTTATTTCTCTTTTATCATTTTATTTTCATTATTTTTCATTTTAATTTCTTTTTTGATATTTCCTTCACATAAAAAATTACTAAAAGTATTTTCTATACATTTTAATGTCTTAAGAATTTTATCATTTTTTATTTTTATTTTTTCCATTTATTTTTTCTATTTTATTTGAATTAATTTTGTGAGGTACTTTTACTTCTCTACCTTTGAACTAGGGTTCATGTTTTGATACACTTGTGAAGGATTTCTTGAGGCATGCTTTTCACCATATTTTGAAACATGATTGGGCTATGTTTGGATTCTAGTTTGGTGCTTTGATAATTAATTTTTGTTTGATTTCTATTTGATTTTGTTTGGCTTTCGAAGTATGCTCGATTAGTTGAATGCTTGATTTTGTTTGATTCATTTAATGATGTTTTCTTGCAATTCTTGTTGTGATGCTTTGCAATTTGATTCTTAACACGCATGACTTGAGTTTGAACATTTGTTTAGATTTTACTTTCTCTTGTTTCTATTTTTGGATGAAGCATCAAAATGTTTTTGTTTTAACTAGGAGTTTGTGTATGTCTTGCCATAATCTTTTGAGCTTGATTCTTGAATGGTCCAATGAATGTTTAATGATCCTTCTTTGCTTCCCTCAACATGTCTTAGGTTCTGATTTTCATGATTAGAGGTCCATTGTATTTGATTTGCCTTACATGATCATATACTTCTCGTATGAGCAACTTGAGTTTGTGTTTGCTTAACTTTGGTGCTTCAATTTGTGTTTGCCTCTACTTGATTTTTATTGTGGATTGAAGTGTGAACATGATGCATATAATTTTAGTTTGTTTCTAATCATGATGGATTGATGCTTGATTATGTATGCTTTTGTTTGAGTGCCTCATATCTTTTATTGACTTTGGTGTATGAACTTGCTCTTGAGGCATGTTTTGAGTTCAAGCTTTGATATTTACTTTGTGTGTTTATAAATGAACCGTTGACTTCATAACCTTGTTTTTTTTTATGCCCGGACTTAATCCCATGTCCTCTCCTTTAGGGTTATGTTTTGTATGCTTGTTTTATGTAGCATTTACTTTGTTTGTGAATGGAATGCATGATCTAACTCTTTGTGTTTCTTCCTTGGTTATTGACATGGATTGAATATGGTGTGTTGTTGTTACTGCCTCATCTTGTTTCTCATCTCATTTGACCTCATTTTACTTTTCTTTGTGTTTAATAAAGCTTCTTGTGAGATTTTTGAGTCATTTGATTGTGTTTGGGCACTTTGTTTTGACATTGTGTTTTGATCTTTTGATATGGTTTGACATGTGATTGCTCCTTTTTTATTTTTGACATGATGTAAGTATTCACTTGGTATGAGATAAAGATGTGTGTGTTTGATACTTCTTTGTCATTGAATTTCCATGATTATTCTTCTTGCTTGTATCTTCCTCCTTCTTCTACTTTCTTTTTCATCTCCTCTCTCTTTGAGACTTGTTTAAGTTTCAATCTTGTTTTCTTCTGTGATTGATTTGGATAGTGTTTACTTGTGCTTGCTCACATGATCCCTTAGGATTCTTAGTCCCACTTAATTTCTGATTAAGGTGGGAGTATGAGAAACACTAGGCTTTCAATCCATTGCATGATAACAGTTAGGATAGTCCCTTCTTTGACTTCAACTATAGGTTCATCATTTGTATGATAACATTAGGTAGACTTCCTTCTTATCCTAACTTTAAGGTCATTTTGTATGATAACATTAGGGTTATCTGTTTCCCTTTAGTGTTTTTCTTTTGAGTCTTCTCTTCTCATCTCAGACAACTCTAAGACACTTAATAAAGATCATGAGCATTGTGCGCCACAAGCCTTAAGCATATGAGAAATGATGAGTGAGGGTTTCTCCTTACTTGTCTAGAGTGTTTAGTGTATGCCCCGTGGGCGATATGCAATGCATTCGCTCCTATATCATAGTCTTTAGTGCAATGTGAATCTCAAACAAATTCAATTCACTTCATTAAAACTCTTAAACTAAATTTAAACCTTTTTTATCCTTCAGGATTGTCATTAAAAATCATTTTCAAAAAAGAGTATGTTACTTTTCCATTCTACCACAAACAAACATCGACCCTAACTGCTGGAATGGGAACTTAATGTCACTCATAAAAAAACACTTAACCAACCAGTGGTCTAGTTACCCGAACTACGTTTGCTCTGATTTCTCATACCATATGAGGATACGTAGGCACAAGACGGTGATGTCTTGGTGAGCAACCTTCCCCCATCACCCGTAGTTTTCCGAACTATGTTTACTCTGACTTTCCCATTGCATAAGGGAATACGTAGGCATAAGGCAGCGATGTCATATCGAGTCTCTTTCTTTTTCTTTATTCTCGTTTCCATTTAACAGTAGCTTTAAGATAACACACCATTTGATTAGACAACAAGCGTGGATTCTGTTGAGTATAACAGACATGAGGGGGTGCTTATACCTTTCCCTTGCGTAATCGACTCCCGAACCCAAGATTTGGTTGCGATGACCTTGTCTTCTCCTTTCTTTTAGGTTTTCTTCTATCCTTTCCTTTCCATTTCCTTGGGATAAATAACGTTCATTGGTGACTCTTCTGTTTGATTCCACCAGTTTTTTAGCAGTTGCGACATTGAGTACAAGCTCTCCTTCCCGAAATTCTCAGATTCAGACCTTCTTGTAAAATGCCCTCTTCATCCGTTTTTGGTATAACTGACTGTGGCACATCGAATTTATGCGTTTCTCGTATATAAAGTTCAGCTGGTCAAATCTTTCTTGGACCTATTCTGCTTCATCAAGCTTGGTTTTCATCAATACCCTCAAGGGAGGTATCTCTACTTCAATAGGAAGGACCACATCCATTCCATACACCAAAGGAAAAGGGGTTACCTCTATTGAAGTCCGCACTAAGGTTTGGTATCCATGAAGATAAAATGGTAGCATTTCATGTCAATCTTTATAAGTCTTTACCATCTTTTGCAGGATTTTCTTGATGTTTTTATTTGCGGCTTCAACAGATCCATTCATTTTAGGGTGATAAGGAGAAGAGTTGTGGTGCACGATCTGGAAACTTTCACACAACTCCTTCATGGTTTTATTATTCAGATTAGTCCCATTATTTTTTATGATTCGGCTTGGAATTCCATAACGACGGATAATCTCTTTCTTAATGGAGCGGGCAACCACTTGCTTGGTTACATTGGCATAAGAAGCAACTTCTACCCATTTTGTGAAATAGTCAATGGCAACCAAAATGAATAGGTGGCCATTGGAAGCTTTAGGTTCGATTGCCCCAATCATGTCAATGCCCCAAATATAGAAAGCCCACAGCGATGATAAAACATTCAAAAGCGTTGGAGGCACATGTACCTTATCAGCATAAATTTGGCACTTATGGCATTTTCTGGCATATTGTATGTAATCTGATTCCATGGTTAACTAGTAATACCCAGCTCTCAAAATTTTCTTTGACATAGCATAACCATTGCCGTGAGTTCCAAACGATCCCTCATGAATTTCTTGAAGTGACATATCTGTTTCACGTCTATCAACACATCTAAGCATAACCATGCCATTGTTTCTTTTATACAACACATCATTGCTGAGGAAGAATTTGGATGCCAATATTTTCAGAGTCTTCTTGTCAAGAGCGGTAACATCAGTCAGATATTCCTAGTTTTGAAGATAATTCTTAATGTCATAGAACCATGGCTTGCCATCAGTCTCCTCTTCAACTAGTTGACAATAGGTGGGCTTGGTCTTGAGATCAATTCGAATGAGTGGTGCTTCATTAACAAATTTGATCTTCCACATCAAGGCTAACATGGCTAAAACATCGATAATATGGTTTTCAGATCTCAGGACGTGTCGGAAAGTGACCTCATCAAAGTATTGGATCAACTCTACAATATAAGCACGATACGAGATTAACTTTTCGTTGTGTCTCCCATTCACCCTTGACTTGGTAGATTACCAAAGTTTAATCTCCACTCAGTTCTAAAATTTTGATTTAGAGGTCGATAGCTGCTTCAGGCCTAGAATGTATGGCTCATACTCGACAATATTGTTTGTACATTCAAAATCTAACCTTGTTGTGAATGGGGTATAACCGCCATCAGGATTCATCAAAACGACACCTATGACATACCCACTGTAATTAGAAGAATCGTCAAACATCATCTTCCAACGGGAACTAGGCTTGGGGCCCTCATCAGTACCTGGCTCTTCATAGTCTTTCTTCACCAATATAATATCTACATCAAGAAAGTCAAACTTTAGAGGCTCATAGTCTTCAACCGGTTGGTCTACAAGGTAATCTGAAAAGATACTTCCTTTAATAGCCTTTTGAGTCATGTATTGGATGTTGTATTCAAATAACAAAATATGCCAACGGGAAAGTCTCCCAGTCTGAGCAGGCTTATCAAAAATATACTTTATTGGATGCATTTTCGATATTAACAAAGTAGTGTGACATATCATGTATTGCCTGAGACGCTTAGCATCGCATGCTAAAGCGCAACAAGTTTTTTCCAACAGTGAATACCGGCTTTCATAATCGGTAAATGTCTTGCTCAAATAGTAGATGGCATGCTCTTTTTGTCCAGTCTCATCGTGTTATCCCAATATACAACCCATAGACTTTTCAAGAATAGTCAGATACATGAAGAGTGGTCTTCAAGAAATAGGAGGAATCAAGATAGGAGGCTCTTGTAGATAACTCTTGATCTTCTCAAATGCTTGTTGACAATCAAAATTCCAGTCAATAATTTGATCCTTGTAGAGTATCTTGAATATTGGTTCACAGGTATGTTAGACTATGGCACGGATCTAGAAGGGGGGGTTAAATAGATCCCCAATTAAAATTTGAGTCGGCGCTACCAATTTGAAATTGGTTTTAAAAATGTTTTAAGTGCGGAAGCGGCCGAGGAAAATTATAGTCTAAAACGAACGGTTATTGGAAAACCGGATATACGTAAGCCTATGGATTTATGACAATTCATAAAAATAAAATCACAACACAAACTATGCTTATCAATTGTTTACTTCAATTTGCAAGGTTGCCTAGTTCCAATGAAAAACAAGGCACACAAAAACTAGAAGCAAAATAAGACAATTTTAGTTCAGGACTTTTGTCGAACAGTTTGTGTGCACAAATATCTCAAAGGATATTTATGTTGAGTAAGAGATTGGAAATGCCTTAGTATAATATTATTATTGTACTTAGTAGTTAAAACAGAGTTTCAACACCTTACTCAATTTGTATCACAGTTTGACAATAATCACTTAAGCTAGAATCACTTATTTTATAAGCTGAATTGAAAATGACAGAAAATGAAGAACACACGATTTGATGAGGCAGTTCCCCCGTCGTCCTCGCTTCGGGGTACGTATGCCCTCAATTCTAAAATTAGAATTGAGATATATTGAATATATATCACCTGTTGGAATGAACAGTTTACACAAGAGTTGATAGACAATGATACAAACAATCTCAAATGTTGTTGATGCTTGCTATCTCTTCTTGCACCTTGATTCAAGATGAGTCAAGCCCTTCAATTTGTTGTGAATGACCTCCGGTTCCAGCCACCTTAATGAAAAACCTTTCGTTGTTCAAACCTTCGGCTCGGATGATCTTAGACACCAACAAATCAAACCCGGAAAGTCTTCAACACTTCAACGCCCTCGCTACTAAATTGATGAACCTTCCGTTGATCAATTACCTTCGCACCTGCTTGAATGTTGAACGAACTATTCTGTAGCAAAAACCCTCAAAACCTTCTAGTCTTGATGGGTAAAACCCTCAAGGTTTTCTGCAAGAAACACCTGCCCCAATTTCCACTCGAACCGGATCTTCAATCAACGCGTTCGAACCTTATCACCCTTTGAACAAGACACTAATCACAGCAAAAATGATTGTGTATATTTGTGGATTTGTGTGTTGTGTGAGGGATGAAGATGAAGAAATATGTTGCACCTATTTCACGTTTCTTGCCCTGACAATTTACTCAAGATTTCAATTGTTAGTTGTTAAAAATAAGCAAAACTCTATTTATAGTAATAACCAAAACAGCCAACAAAACAGATTTTTAAACACAACAAGAAAAATAGCACAGCGCGCGAACGGTCGACCATAGGGTCGACGTGCGTTGACCCGTGGGAAATCCTCAGCTCCATGCGCTGAGTGGCACGGTCGACGCATGTCTTCATGCGCTGATCCGTGGAAAATCAAAACACTCATGCGCCGACTGTACGGTCGATGCATAGCTTCCATGCGCTGAGCCGTGAGAAATGCCAGGCTTCATGCGCCGACTGTATGGTCGACTCACTGCTTAGAAACTTGCAAAATTAACAGCTTTTTCCATTTTGTGCATCCTGCCACATTCAGTCATGACACATATTAAGGTATAATGATTTAACAATGAAAAAGAGGTATAGCAATGAAAAAAGAGATATAGCATGATGAGGTATTGCATGATGCTTCTAATTTGTTTTGTCATCATCGAAAACTCGGAGGCCTGTATTGTGAGACAACTTGCCCTCACATTCTCCCCCTTTTTGATGATGACAACCTGTTGAACACAACATGTGATGTCTTTAATCATAGTTGTACGCTCTCCCCCTTTCTTTTTCAGTCAAAGCATTTATGGTGGTTGACGCTTTCCTCCCCCTTTGACAACATCAAAAAGAAACCGAGAGCTATAAAGTCTTGACGGATTAACAATATAACTAACATAAAATCAAGAAAAAGCCATACAATATAGCCAACAGATAATAATTAAGCATACACCAAGATTAATACATAATATTGATAAGAAACATAAAGTAGCAGCACATAAAGTCTTGACAGAAATTAGGAATTAAACAAAACACCATAACAAAGTTTGCAACCAAAAACAACGAAAGAGACTATGATGCATGCACTCAAAACAGCAAATGAAACCATAATAAGGTGAACACAAGCTAATAACCCCGTCCACGTCCACGACCACGACCACGCCTCTCATAGAAATAGGGATGACATTGAGGATGAGCCAAATCAGTGAACTCTTCAGTGATGTTGTTCAGGAAGTCGAGACTCTCAGTAATTGCCCGTTCTTCAGCTTGATGGGAGTGAACGAGAATCTCAAAGCGAGCATCCAGTTGTGTGGAGATTCCACTGATCCGTTCATTTTGAGTTTGCAGCTCAAAGCGAACTTGTTCCATCCGTTCATCCTGACTTCTCATAAAATTCTGTTGATGTTCCTGCATAGTGGTCATGAAATTACGTTGGTCTAATTGCATGGACTGCATCATTTCCAGAATGTCGGAGTTGTTGGATGGCTGTTGAGGAGAAGGAGGTGCCTCAGAGCTATATTGATAGGGCTGATAGAATCTCCCAAGTGTGGTCCACCCAGTGTATTGCCATTCACCCCAGCCTTGGTTATTTTCCTCACTGTCAGTTTCTTGTTGACCCGTGTAAGCAGTCCAGTCATTATTGAGGTTGGAATTTGGTGGCGGCTCTTGATAGTTGAGGTTGAAACTTGGTGGCGGCTCTTGATAGTTGTCTGGAGGCTCATATGTTTGACGCTCTGTATGATCAGCTGGGTCTGGTTGCATTGTGTCAGCAGCCTGTGTATCCTGTTCTTGTTCTTCTTCGCTTTCATCTGAGCCATCCGCACTTGCTTCATTCTCTTCACCTTCGGACTCATCTGCACTCTCTTCACTTGATGATTCTGACTGAGGCATATTTGCGCGGCGATAGAACTTGTACTTCTGGTATTTACGAATCCAGACGTATCCCATCATTGAGAAAACTTTTGGACTGAATTCTTTGTCAGCGGAAATGGAAGTGTATGCAAAGGAGGGGTAGTTCACATTTGCAGAATTGAGGACCTCTTGGATGAAGGATCCATAGGCAAGTGCCGTACTTTGTTTGGAGTCACGCAATTCATACATACGACTCGCAATGTAATACGACCAGTTGATTTTGATGCCGTGACCCAGGATATGTATGAGATGAACTTCAGCCTGTTCAACCCTTGATAATCCACCCTGTTTGGGCCGCAGAATGCGCGCCACAATCCACTGAAGAATTCTTGATGAAGTTTTGAGTTTTCTTGAAGTGACAGATCGTGGAAAAGTAGCACTGTTCACAATGTGGTCAGGATAGGGTCGCTTAAGCATACCATTCAGTGCAGTTTTGAACTTATAACCTTCAATTGTGCGTGAATCAGTTACTTCAGCCAGAGGAGGTTCATTTTCCTCCACAGTCATATCAAAATATTTGGTCCAAATTTCAGAATTTAGAGATACCTGAGTGGGTCCGATAACGGAGTGGAAATTTTCACCATGAAATTTATCATTGAGACCAGTATAGAATATACGTACCAGGTCTTCACTGTACTTGGAATTGCATTTAAGAAATCTCTCAATGTCGTGATATGTGAGATAGGTCATGATTTCTCCAAGATGCATGCGTTCGGCGACAAGTTCGTAGAATGCATGTTGTCGTACAACCTTTCTTCTACCAATATCCTTGTTGAAGTTCTCTCGGAGAGATGGATGAACAAGAGATTCGGGGGTAATGGGTATTGAGGCAGATGTTGACCCTCTTGACCTCTTTTTGGTGGGTCTATGAGAAGATGAAGCCATGGGTAGAGATTTTGGTGGGTAATGAGAAATGGGAGAAATCTGAAATGAGAGGTTTTTGATGTGGGTTTAGAACAATAGTTTCACCCTTTTTAAGAGAAAACTTAGGGTTTGTTGGAAAATGGAAGAGACAAGAAGAAGTAGTGGAGAGAATAGATGCAACTCCCTAGGAATATGAGTGGATGCATGTAACTACCATTAATGAGGAGACCTGAAACGAACAGCCAGAAAAATAAAACTGAATTTTTCAGCGAGCCGTCGACCATAGCTCTGCATGCGTCGACGCATGCTGTAAAAATTTCAATAATTTTAAAAGTTGAACAGAGTGCGTCGACCTCTGTTCTGGTATGGTCGACTCAAGACCTGAAAATGCATAATTTTGTCTGGTTTCATATGACATGATGCTTAATAGATGCAGACAATAATGCCACAACAAAAATGTTCAATCAAGCAATTTAAATACACAACAGATGATTCACATATGCACCACAGTTAACATATTTTACTTTGAGATCACAAATAACACTTGTATGTAGAGAGAAGGAAGAGGAACAATATCACCTCAATGTCGGATAAGCATGATAAACAACATACTTGTACTTGCAAAAACATCAAATTTGTTAGAAGTACAAAATATAGATGTGAATGAAATAAGCTGAAATAAGTAAATTATGACTCCCGCTCCGAAATGTCGAGAATACCGAGTTCTCGGCGAATATGAAAGAAAGGTTCGGTGGCTAGCGGCTTAGTAAAAATATCCGCTAGTTGATTCTTAGTATCAACATGTTCAAATACAACGTCGCCTTTCTCAACATGATCACGAAGAAAATGGTGTCGAATTTCGATATGTTTAGTGCGATAGTGCAATACCGGATTCTTTGTGAGATTAATAGCACTGGTATTGTCACATAGGATTGGGATACGTTCAAGTTTGAGGTTAAAGTCCAATAGTTGTTGCTTAATCCACAGGATTTGAGCACAGCAACTACCGGCGACAACGTATTCCGCTTCGGCGGTTGACAATGCAACTGAAACTTGCTTTTTGCTATGCCAACTAACCAAAGAATTTGAAAACAAGTGACACGTACCACTAGTGCTTTTCCTATCCAACTTGCAACCCGCAAAGTCGGAGTCGGAATAACCTAACAACGAACAATCACTACCTTTGGAATACCACAAGCCATACTTTGGAGTACCGGATAGGTACATAAGTATTCTTTTAACAGCTTTTAGGTGGGATTCCTTAGGACATGATTGGTATCTTGCGCACATACACACGCTAAACATAATATCAGGACGCGACGCAGTGAGATAGAGAAGTGATCCAATCATACCTCTATACCTTTTTACCTCTACGTCCTTACCGCTTTCATCCTTATTCAAATTTGCACATGTAGGCATGGGGTGTCTATGGCCTTGGATTTTGCCATGTCAAATCTCTTGAGAAGGTCCAAACAATACTTTGTTTGACTCACGAAAGTTCCTTCCTTGAATTGTTTAATCTGCAAGCCGAGAAAGTATGTGAGCTCTCCCATCATACTCATCTCGAATTCACCCTGCATAAGGACAGAAAACTCTCTTACGAGATTCATGTTAGTCGATCCAAAGATTATATCATCAACGTAGATTTGAACTAATATCAAGTGCTTTCCTTGACGTTTAATAAAGAGTGTCGTGTCAACCTTTCCTCTTGAGTAACCTTGATCAAGTAGAAATTTACTTAGGCGTTCATACCAAGCTCTAGGAGCTTGCTTGAGACCATACAACGCCCGTTTTAGTTTATAAACATGATCGGGGTACTCATGAGATTCAAAACCCGAAGGTTGTGCCACGTAAACCTCTTCATTTATGTACCCGTTAAGGAACACACTTTTGACATCCATTTGGAATAAATTAAAATCTTTCGCACATGCAAAAGCAAGAAGAAGGCGTATAGCCTCGAGTCGGGCAACAGGAGCATAAGTTTCCTCATAGTCGATGCCCTCCTCTTGGTTATACCCCTGCGCGACTAAACGCGCCTTGTTACGAGTTATTACCCCGTTTTCGTCCAGTTTGTTCCTAAACACCCATCGGGTGCCGATTACTCGATGACCTCGCGGAGGAGGGACAAGGTCCCAAACCTCATTTCTAGTAAACTGATTTAGTTCCTCCTGCATTGACAGAAACCAATGTTCATCGAGTAGGGCTTCCTTAGGATTTTTAGGTTCCATTTGTGACACGAAAGCGAAGTGATAACAGAAATTACTTAGCTTCGATCGAGTAGTGACTCCCTTTATGATGTCTCCGAGAATGTTGTCGATTGGATGATCTTTAGAAGATTTCCAAGCTTGAGGGAGATCATCGTTTGTAGGCGGATGAACTTCCTCGTTTGCTTCATGATATACATCCTTATCCTCCTCAACTTTGACTTTGTCAGGTTGATCAATCCCTGTTTCGCCATCTTTGAGTATGTCTTCTGTGGATGTACCTGCACCATGAACAACACTATCCTTTCCGACATTTCTCGGATAGGACTCATCAAAAGTAACATGCACAGACTCTTCTACAGCAAGTAATCGTTTATTATATATTCTATATGCTTTACTTGAGTGAGAGTATCCGAGAAAGATACCTTCATCGGATTTGGAATCAAATTTGCCCAAGTTTTCCTTACCATTGTTTAATACAAAACATTTACATCCAAACACGTGCAAGTGAGAGACATTTGGCTTTCGCCCTTTTAAGAGTTCGTACGATGTTTTGTTTAGAATGGGGCGAATAAGTACCCTATTCAAAACATAGCATGCTGTACTAATGGCGTCGGCCCAAAAATATTTAGGTAAACCACTCTCATTAATCATTGTTCTTCCCAATTCTTCTAAAATACGGTTTTTGCGCTCCACGACCCCGTTTTGTTGAGGAGTGCGTGGAGCGGAGAAGTTATGATCAATACCATGGTTACCGCAATATTCTTCAAACAAATGATTTTCAAACTCACCTCCATGGTCACTCCTTATGGATACTATGTTTGTATTCAACTTGTTTTGGGAAAGCTTAGCAAACTTTTCAAAAGCGGCGAATGTATCACTTTTACTTACTAAGAAGATGGTCCAACAAAACCTAGAAAAGTCGTCCACTATTATGAACCTGTAATAGTTTCCTTCGAGACTTTTGATCCTAGACGGCCCAAACAAGTCCATGTGTAGAAGTTCAAGAGGTCTCGTTGTTGAAATTATCTTTTTGGATTTAAATGAGATCCTCGTTTGCTTCCCTTTTTGACAAGCATCACAAAGGTGATCCTTGGTGAACTTTATTTTGGGAAGTCCTAAGACTAGGTCTTTTGAGACTACCTTATTGAGTAAATCAAAATTAACATGCGCTAAACGCCTATGCCATAGCCATGAGTCTTCACTCATAGTTACGAGGCATTTGTCGCTTGTTAATGATACTTCATTTAAGTCAAGCATATATACATTGTTTACTCTAAAACCATTGAACATATTCTTCTTATCATTTTCGTGCACAATTTTGCAACAATCTTTTGAAAAAGATACATTGTATCCTTTGTCGCACAATTGGCTAATGCTAAGCAGATTATGTTTAAGGTTTTCGACAAGCAATACATCGGAAATCATAGCAGAGGCGGAATTACCTACACTACCTTTACCTAGTATTGCTCCGCGGTTGTTATCACCATAAGTTACAAACCCTTTCTTAGCCACAAAGTCTATGAATAAGGATATGTCTCCAGACATGTGTCTTGAGCACCCACTATCGAGAACCCATCTTCTCTCGGTGGTCTTGACACATTTCACGTGTCAAAACATAATTAGCACAAGGAGGTACCCAATGGCATATTGGGTCCTAATAGGTTAGCGACAAAATGGTTGCGTTTGGGCAACCATTGGTAGATGCCTTTAGGAACAAGAAATCTTCTAAAACGACATTTACCAATGGAGTGGCCTTTCCTGCAACAGTATAAGCAAGCAAAATCAACTTTAGAGACACTTTCACTTGCTTGATCCCTAATTACATATGCATATTTTTGGTATGGATTAATCATACTTTTTCTAAAATCCTTTTTATCAATAGCAAATGTAATTTTAGGCTCGAGTGTCTTGTTTAATTTGGCCTTGAGGTGTCTTACCTCACCTTGCCAAATATGACAAGTGCCACACCCGAAGTTGAAAGGGTTTCTATCTTCCTTACTATCTGATTCATTGCCTTTCACAATGGAAGCCTTTAGGTCCTCTAATTTCTTTTCGGACTCTTTAACCTTATGCTCTAAATGCGTAAAGATTTTCTTATTAGAAGCAAGTTTCTTAAAGGCTTCAACTGCTTCATTATGTAAGGCATGAAATGCGGCTAGTAATTCAGAATGCGACATATTTGATGACTTATCATATTTAGAGTTACGTACCTGTTTTTTCTTATTTTTCTGATTTGCGGAGAGGCATAGATTTACGGACTCTTCTTCATCACTAGAACTTTCATCAGAGGAGGAAGAGTTGCTGTCACTTTCCCATGCTATGTACGCTCTCCTAGGCTTTGATGATTTCTTGTGTGATTTTGAGGATTCCTTATCCTTTCCCTTTTTATTCAATGGACAGTCCGGTTTGTAGTGACCGGGCTTTCCACACTTGTAGCACGTCCCTCTGGTCTTTTTACCTTTCGAGTCATCATCCTTGGAGTGTCTTGATTGTTTCCGGAAGTTTACCAAGTTCTTCTCGGAATGTTGTATGCCGTTCTTCCTTACGTAACGGTTATACCTTTTAACAAACAACCCCATATCTTCGCTTGTGTCTTCTTCTTCTTCGTCGCTCGAGGAATAATCATCTTGCTCTTTTGCTTGAGACTTCGAGGAAGAAGTCTTGAGAGCTATCGATTTCTTTTCACTCACCTTCGCTTTGTCTTTCTTTTCCATTTTCTCACGTTGATCTAGGCTCAAGAGTACCTGTTCATGCTCTTGCAATTTGCCAAACAATGTTGTCAAATCTAATATGGTAAGATCATTTGCCTCTTTGATGGCGGTCACTTTTGGCTGCCACTCCCTGTTAAGACATCTCAAGACTTTATTAGTAGCAACGTCATTGGAAATAGGCCTACCTAATGAATGTAAACGATTGATAAGATGAGTGAATCTCTTTTGCATGTCAGCAATGGTTTCCCCTTGCTCCATGAAAAAGAGATCAAACTCTTGTATAAGAGTGTTGATCCTAGCTAACTTAACATCGGTTGTCCCCTCATGGGCTATTTGTAGTGAATCCCACATGGCCTTAGCAGTAAGACAATGGGATACACGGTAATACTCATCTACACCTAATGAGGAGATTAAGATGTTTTTAGCTTTCCAATCATAATTGTATTTTTTTCTCATCGTCATCGGTCCATTGCGCTTCAGGCTTTGGCACAAATACATTATCCGCATTGGTCATAGTAATTTCTATTGGACCATTAAGGATAGCGTTCCATATTTTTATATATATGGAGTTGATATGCACACGCATACAGTCTTTCCAATAACTGTAATTTTCACCGTTGAAAATAGGAGCCCTATTGTACGCCCCTTTAGGTTCGTTTGCCATTTTCTATCTCGTATTTGAAGCACCGAATAACCGGAGCTCTGGATACCACTTGTTAGACTATGGCACGGATTTAGAAGGGGGGGTTGAATAGATCCCCAATTAAAATTTGAGTCGGCGCTACCAATTTGAAATTGGTTTTAAAAATGTTTTAAGTGCGGAAGCGGCCGAGGAAAATTATAGTCTAAAACGAACGGTTATTGGAAAACCGGATATACGTAAGCCTATGGATTTATGAAAATTCGTAAAAATAAAATCACAACACAAACTATGCTTATCAATTGTTTACTTCAATTTGCAAGGTTGCCTAGTTCCAATGAAAAACAAGGCACACAAAAACTAGAAGCAAAATAAGACAATTTTAGTTCAGGACTTTTGTCGAACAGTTTGTGTGCACAAATATCTCAAAGGATATTTATGTTGAGTAAGAGATTGGAAATGCCTTAGTATAATATTCTTATTGTACTTAGTAGTTAAAACAAAGTTTCAACACCTTACTCAATTTGTATCACAGTTTGACAATAATCACTTAAGCTAGAATCACTTATTTTATAAGCTGAATTGAAAATGACAGAAAATGAAGAACACACGATTTGATGAGGCAGTTCCCCCGTCGTCCTCGCTTCGGGGTACGTCTGCCCTCAATTCCAAAATTAGAATTGAGATATATTGAATATATATCACCTGTTGGAATGAACAGTTTACACAAGAGTTGATAGACAATGATACAAACAATCTCAAATGTTGTTGATGCTTGCTATCTCTTCTTGCACCTTGATTCAAGATGAGTCAAGCCCTTCAATTTGTTGTGAATGACCTCCGGTTCCAGCCACCTTAATGAAAAACCTTTCGTTGTTCAAACCTTCGGCTCGGCTGATCTTAGACACCAACAAATCAAACCCGGAAAGTCTTCAACACTTCAACACCCTCGCTACTAAATTGATGAACCTTCCGTTGATCAATTACCTTCGCACCTGCTTGAATGTTGAACGAACTATTCCATAGAAAAAACCCTCAAAACCTTCTAGTCTTGATGGGTAAAACCCTCAAGGTTTTCTGCAAGAAACACCTGCCCCAATTTCCACTCGAACCGGATCTTCAATCAACGCGTTCGAACCTTATCACCCTTTGAACAAGACACTAATCACAACAAAAATGATTGTGTATATTTGTGGATTTGTGTGTTGTGTGAGGGATGAAGATGAAGAAATATGTTGCACCTATTTCACGTTTCTTGCCCTGACAATTTACTCAAGATTTCAATTGTTAGTTGTTAAAAATAAGCAAAACTCTATTTATAGTAATAACCAAAACAGCCAACAAAACAGATTTTTAAACACAGCAAGAAAAACAGCACAGCGCGCGAACGGTCAACCATAGGGTCGGCGTGCGCTGACCCGTGGGAAATCCTCAGCTCCATGCGCTGAGTGGCACGGTCGACGCATGTCTTCATGCGCTGATCCGTGGAAAATCAAAACACTCATGCGCCGACTGTACGGTCGACGCATAGCTTCCATGCGCTGAGCCGTGAGAAATGTCAGGCTTCATGCGCCGACTGTATGGTCGACTCACTGCTTAGAAACCTGCAAAATTAACAGCTTTTTCCATTTTGTGCATCCTGCCACATTCAGTCATGACACATATTAAGGTATAATGATTTAACAATGAAAAAGAGGTATAACAATGAAAAAAGAGATATAGCATGATGAGGTATTGCATGATGCTTCTAATTTGTTTTGTCATCATCGAAAACTCGGAGGCCTGTATTGTGAGACAACTTGCCCTCACAAGGTAGCAGTCATATTGGAAATTAATATGGAAATATAATTCAGGCGTCCAAGAAAACTTATGACTTGCGTTTCAGTTTGTGGAGCAGTCATTTCTTGAATGGCTCAAACTTTGTCAAGGTCTAATTTGATTCCTCATTGGCTTACAATA
The DNA here is from genome assembly GCA_963859935.3 of Lathyrus sativus. Taxonomy (NCBI): domain Eukaryota; kingdom Viridiplantae; phylum Streptophyta; class Magnoliopsida; order Fabales; family Fabaceae; genus Lathyrus; species Lathyrus sativus. The sequence continues at coordinate 102,813,711 of OZ012738.1, read as the reverse complement.
AATCCAAGTAACTTTCCATATCTAACACCAAAAGTACACTTAGCAGGATTCAATTTCAACTGGTATTTTATGAGTCGTTCAAACAGCTTCAACAAATGATCCAAACGGTCCTCCTCACTTTGGGACTTGGCAATCATATCATCGACGTACACATTAATCTCCTTATGCATCATGTCATGAAAGAGAGCAACCATCGCCCTTTGATATGTTGCCTCTGCATTCTTCATACCGAAGGGCATAACCTTATAACAATAGGTTCCCCAAGGAGTAATGAATGTAGTTTTTTCCCTATCAGCAAGGTCCATCTTAATCTGGTTATAATCGGAGAAGCCATCCATAAAAGAGAAAACTGGGAAACGGGTTGTATTATCCACAAGTTTATCAATATGCGGTAGAGGGAAATCATCCTTTAGGCTTGCTTTGTTCAAATCTATAGTCTACACACATTTTGACTTTACTGTTCTTTTTAGGCACTGGCACAATGTTGACTACCCATTCAGGATACTTCGCAATTGTTAGGAAACCTGCATCAAGTTGTTTTTTAACCTCATCTCGAATCTTTAAAGCCATGTTAGGTCTAGTTCTTCAAAGTTTCTGTTTTACAGGTGGGCACTCTGGTTTAAGCGGCAACTTATGAACAACAATATCAATGTCTAGACTAGGCATGTCTTGATATGACCATGCAAACACATCAACATATTCCTTTAGAATCTTGACCAACCTTTGTTTGACATCAGCCCCAAGTGTTGTGCCAATCTTGACCTCCTTCTTTTACTTATCAGTGCCAAGATTAATCAACTCTCCTTGCTCTTTGTGCGGTTGAAGTTCAGTGTACTCATACTCAACCAATCTTGCCAGTTCAGCGGGAACTTCAAAATCTTCCTCACTCTCATCCTCAGCTTGATAAATGGGCGAATCAAAGTTAGGAGTGAAAGCAGGGTCATCGGATTCAACGTGGTTTGGGATTATTCTGCATGTTTGGAATCACTTATTTTATTAAAGGCACAAAGAAAAATGCAAGAGAGAAATGTTCTTTTTTTTTGTTTTGAAAGATTGTCAATTTCTTTTAAAAGGTAAAAGCGAAAAACAGTAAATGAAACAACAAGAATTTAACAAAATTCATTCATTGATAATCGTTTTGAAAGTAAAAGGAGGGTCCTACAAAATAATCCAATAGCCTTGGGCATAACTATGGAATTTTGAAAACAACAAAGAAAGGACAATAAATTACTTTGACGAAAGAAAAATCACTAGGATTTCTATTGCTTCCCAGTTGTCCAAAGTTGAATCACACTTGAATACCAAATTTCTTAAGTCTTCGTCCTTATTATGATTTTCAACAACATTGATCTAGAAACCTCTGTTGATAAACACTTCTTGGATAGTCTCCAGGCGACCTTTGATGGATGTCAATGCTCCATCTTTAGTTGGTTTGTAACCCAACTCATGGCGATCCATCTTTGTCTTGACATCTATCACCTCTCCCCAACTTCGGGTACATTTTCTTTAATTATTGATCTGGTACTCTTGAAAGATGCGAAATATAAATTACTCTTGCCCATTGGTTCCTCGACTTCCAATAGGACAATGTTGACTATCTCGAGTTCTTGGAAAGAAGTTTCCAAAACATCCTCGTCAACCTCTATATAATAGAACGAAGACAAGTTACTTACCATCAAGTCCTCCTTATCGTGCACAACTACCAACTTGTCATCAATCACAAATTTCATCTTCTGATGTAATGTTGAAGTTACAGCACCAACTGTATGGATCCACGACCTTCCAAGTAAACAACTATAAGTAGGGTTTATATCCAACACTTGGAATGTGATGTTGAATACATGTGGACCAATTAAGATTGGTAGCTCCACTTCTTCAATTACAGTTATGTGGGAACCATCAAAAGCCTTGACTATCAAAGAAGTAGGTCTCATCTCAGTCTCTTTGTAATCCAACTTTGTAAGAGTCCTCTTAGTATCAAATAAGCTAAAACGGCTAGTCCTACTGATTCGGGTTCCGACTTATCATCGACTATTATAATACCAATTCCTAAGTGGCTTTGATCCTATTCGATTATGAGATCAATTATACAAGGGCTATTAATATCATATGAATTATGTTCCTATTTACCGCATCAAGCATGACGATTTTAAGATTAAAAGGCTAACGAAGAAGCTAAGTTAACACGCAATTAAAATTAGGAACATGCATACAATCTTATTTAATCAATTCTATTCTATGAACAACAATCGAATTAAGCAAACGAAAGCAATCAAAATAAGAAAATGACTTCATAGAAAATAATTGAACAGAAATCAAATTTAAATTGGTATTAGAATAACCTTTAAGCGATGAAACCCGTAAACAGCAAAATTTTCCTTTGGGAATTAGTTCTCCATATGAAATCGTACAAAGCAAAAAGAAATATTCGTGAATAGTCAAAAGAAGGTAATCTGAACAGTGCCGCGACTTCTAGATATATAAGAAATAAAGCATTTGGGTTCTAACCTAACTGGGTCGAAAAACATTTAAAAAAATCCGGCCAAAAACTAAATATTTCTTAAGGTCTGAAACTTCAACGAATTATTTGATACTACTTCACCCCGAATCAGATTTTTACTTCAACACTAAACTTGTATCTCTTTCTCTTAGAATTTTAACGCCTATCAGAATGCGTCAATCTGATTCTCGTGGCTCAAGTTATGGTCTGCACAGTGAACATGAATCAAATAAGAGAACATTTTGTGACAAACATGGTGTTAGTGAGAAACATTTTGTGACAATCAAAGTAGATAAGAGAACAGTTTACCTGAGAGTACATCATAAGTAGCAAGATCCTTACAAGATAAAATTCACTCAACTCTCAAGTGTTTAGGTTAACTGTTTACACAACATGAAAGTTAGTACTACCATAAGCTTGAAAAAACTCTACCATCCACAATTGAAATACATGCATACAAAGATCAAAAGGACTTTTATTTAGGTTGTAAGGTGGCCAAGGTAAGGGTAAGACAACTCCTAAGGGAGGTGTAACTAGAATCTTGAGGAACCCATAGATAGCAGTTGTCCTTAGATCTGACTCCCTTTATAATCGCTTTACCCTTTTCATTAGTAACCTAGCATTTAGATTTAGTGAAGTTGACATTGAATCCTTGATCACACAGTTGACGGATGCTAATCAAGTTGGCAGTCAACCCTTTAACCAGCAACACATTATCAAGGTTTGGTACTCCTAAGCAGTTCAGCTTTCCAACCCCCTTAATTTCACCCTTGGCTCCATCACCAAAAGTCACATAGCTAGTAGAATAGGATTTGATGTCTACTAAGAGATTTTTAATTCCTGTCAAGTGTTTGGAGCACCCACTGTCAAAATACCAATCCTCTTTAGTTGAGACTCTGAGAGATATATGTGCTATCAAACTGGTAGTAGAAGCTCTAGGAACACATTGCTTCCTATTAGAAGGAATGTTGTGATTGGGTCTAGGTTGAGCAACAGGTTTAGGATATCCATATAGCCGGAAGCAGAAAGGCTTTATGTGACCAAAACGTCCACAGTAATGACATCTCCATCTTTGGAATCTTCCTCTTGGGTAGTTGGGTTGTCCTCTGCCATGATGTTGAGACATCTGATGTGACATATTTCACTTAGGCCCAGAAGAACTATGGTGTGAAGAGGGACTACAGTCTGAAGAGGGTTTCTTTTCTGGATCAAACCCTATCCTAGTCATGTCTCCTTCCCTTTTTCCAACCTAGAGGATTTCATCTAAAGTGTCAGTTCCATTGTTCAGCATTCTGACAGACTTGGCAATTTGATCAAGTTGAGAATTCAATAATGTAACTCCATCATTCAACTCAGAGATAGTTTTAAGATTCTCTTCTTTTTCAGCCTTCAGTTTGATTATAAGTTTCTTCTGCTTCTCTCCTTGATGACATACTTCTTCACTTCAGAGACACAACTCTTTGTAAGAAGCTGCAAGTTCTTCAAAGGTTAATTCATCATCAGTCCAAGATACAACTAGGCTCTTCTTTTGTTTCTTGAGGTAAGTAGGTCATTCAGCTCTAATGTGACCAAATCCTTCACATCCATGGCACTGAATCCCTTTGCTTTGAGTGGACTTTTCTTCAGACCTTGTTCTTCTACCAACATCATTAGACTTGCTGATGTCATATGAGTTGTTCTTGACATTTGGTATTTACTTCTTGTCCATCATCTTCATTACCTTGTTAAATTGTCTTCCAATGAGCACTATAGCATTGGATAAGCGTTCATCAGTATCCACATCACATTCATCCTCTCCATCTTCAATATTAGACACAAAGGCTATGCTCTTTTTCTTATCAGATTTGTCACTTATCCCCACTTCAAAGGTTAAGAGAGATCCAATAAGTTCATCCACCCTCATCTTGCTGATGTTTGGAGCTTCTTCTATGGCAGTTACTTTCATATCAAATCTCTTGGGAAGAGACCTGAGAATCTTTCTTACAAGATTTTCTTCTGACATCTTTTCACCTAGGGCACTTGAAGCATTGGCTATTTCAAGGATATTCATATGAAAATCATGTATGCTTTCATCATCTTTCATCCTTAAGTTTTCAAATTTGGTAGTTAGCAATTGAAGTCTTGACATCTTCACCCTAGAAGTACCTTCATGAGTAGTTTTGAGTATCTCCCAAGCATCTTTGGCAACTTCACAATTGTTCACCAATTTGAATATATTTCTATCAATTCCATTGAACAAGGCATTCAAGGCTTTATAATTTCCAAGAGCCAATTCATCCTCCTCCTTAGCCCATTCTTCCTCAGGATTCAGGTCAGATGTAGCTTTTCCATCTTTCCCAACAGTGACAGGGTGTTCCCATCCTTTTATGACAGCTTTCCAAGCCTTACTATCCAATGATTTTAAGAAGGCCACCATGCGAGGTTTCCAATAATCATAATTATTTCCATCCAGAGCAGGTGGTCTGTTTACAAATCCTCCCTCTTTGTTCATAGTACCAGAAAGTATCGTCCCTAGATCTCACCCAGAACCAGGCTCTGATACCAATTGAAATTCTGGTACAGATATGAGATGTCTAAAGAGATGTCACGACACTAATATCTGAACAATTATCAATATATGAACAAGATAAAATGCAGTTAACAATTGTAAAGAGACACAAGTAATTATTAACCCAGTTCGGTGCAAACACACCTACGTTTGGGGGCTACCGAGCCAAGAAGGAAATCCACTAAACAGATTTAGTTTCAAGACTCTAAGCAAACTCTCTCTAGTTTACAATCTTCGCACCTAATCTCTGCTCGTGTAACTTCTATCTAAGACACTCTTAGAAAAGAGACACCTCTCACTCCCTCTCAATCACATGCAGTGATAAAAACAGAAGATCAAAAAGTAGAAGACACATTTCAAGGACAACACTTGATCTTGCTTAAAAGCTTCAATCAAGAACAATGCACTCATGCTTAAAAGCTTAGAATGGACAACTTATAACTCAAAGAACTCAGTCCAATTCACACATCAAAGTGATGAATGAATGGCTCACAAGAAAGCAACTAACAAAAGACTCAAACCCTAACAAAAGACAAAATTCAGCTTTCTCAAAATCTTCTCTCTCCCTCGCAAGTAGGGTTAGCACGTCTTTAAATAGAAACCATTCTTCATGGGCTTGGGAAAAAGTAATTCATAATTAAAGATAATTATTCTCCATATCTTTTTGCACAAAAATAGCAACAAACCATTCTTCAAAAGGAAACATAATATACTTGCTTCAAATAATGTCACGCCTTGATTTGCGCAAGCAATCACTTAACATAGGCACACAAAAGATTGCAGAAAATCTGCAACAGACAAAACATAACATTCTGACTGAATGTTCTATAAACATATGTCAGGACATCATACTTGACATCATGAACTAAACCCTACAACAACAAAAAGAACCACCTACAGAATGTTAAGATCACATGTCAAAACATCATATATGACATCTTGTGATAACACCAAGTTTTACCAAAATTGCTGCCAATCACAGAACTAACAATTAGGAAGTGGTTTAAGTTCCAAGAAAGAAGGTTGTTCAATGAATGGTGGGGTTGGGGCAGCCATGATGTCAAGAGCTTCAGCTGCATAAACAACTTCATCTGCATAAAAAACATCAACCTACAAGGCATCATCAATCTCAGCACAAATAGAGCAAAGATTAGTGTAAGTACAATCATCACATGAGTAACTATCATCAAAACAAGATAAAGATGGAAAATCCACTGAAAACAAATCAGAATAAGCTTCATCAACAATTTTAGAAAGCAACTCTTTTGGATTCACTACTGTTTAGGCAGATAGTTGGTTTGATTATTGAGCTTGCTGCATGGCATTCATTAAAGTGGCAAGCTGTCCAATTTGTGTCTGCAAAGCCTGAATACTAGAATCTATTCATTGTTCAAACTGGAGATTATTTATAGCCATTTGCTTGACAAGGTCCTCTAGTGAAGGTCTGGAAGGTGACGAGCATATAACCTGGAATTCCTTCATATGCTTATGCAGATCCTCACCTGCAAGACCATTAAACCTTGGTAACAAGTGTATTAAACCAGATTTTAATTTGAAAGGTACAACAATAGCAAGATATGAAATACATAAAGCATTATAATTCACACCAGGGGCAACAAGTTCTCTAATATTTTTTTGATTAGCCATGTTAAATTTAATAGGAAAAAAATAACAAAGAATGAGAAAACATAGAAGAATTCAACAATGCAACAACAATTAAGAAAATACCGACAATGTCCCTATTAAGCATAAACAATTGGACATCAAAGGAAATGATTAAAATAAGATTAAAAAAATACAAAAACACGAAATCTAATCGAATTAAGTCAATTAAGAATTTTGGCGATTTTTTTGGATTTTTCTGAAACCATGAAAACAGTAAAACATTCATAAAAATCAAAAAAACTATGAATTTCGGATTTTTAGGGCGGCTTCCACTATTTAGTCTCTTAATAGAGGCTTTTGATCCGTGATTTTTTCTAAAGAATCGGCCGAGAATCGGACTAATCTAAGCGATTTTCCTAAAAACCGATTTTTTTACGCAAAAATGCGAAAAGGCCATAACGCAAAAACGCTAAGCCAAGAAAGCTAAAATGCAAAACCTATTACTGTAATAATATTAATTAAAATCTACATGAGCCCCCGACAACGGCGCCAATTTAATCCGTTGTCGCACGCGGGTCAGAAAAGAGTTAAATACAAAATGCAGTAAACAAAAGTGACACCTAGAATATCGTATGTCATGGACTATTGAATTATAATCAACCTGCTAAAAATGATTTGAGGGGTTGGTTAGGTTTAGGTTTTTATTAGAAAACAAGGGAAAATAAGTGATTATCAAATAAGCTAAAACGGCTAATCCTACTGATTCGGATTCCGACTTATCATTGACTATTATAACACCAATTCTTACGTGGCTTAGATCCTATTTGATTATGAGATCAATTATACAAGAGCTATCAATATCATATGAATTATGTCCCTGTTTACCGCATTAAGCATGACAATTTTAAGATTAGGTGAAGGCTAACGAAGAAGCTAAGTTAACACGCGATTAAAATTAGGAACATGCATACAATCTTATTTAATCAATTATATTCTATGAACAACGATCTAATTAAGCTAAAGAAAGCAATCAAATAAGCAGACGACTTCATAGAAAAGAATTAAACAGAAATCGAATTTAAATTGGTATTAGAATAACCTCAAAGCGATGGAACCTGTAAACAACAGAATTTTCCTTCGAGAATTGGTTCTCCATATGAAATCGTACAAAGAAAAAAGAAATATTCATGATAAATTCAAAATAAGTTAATCTAACAGTTTCGCGACTGCTAGGTATAGGAGAAATAAAGCATTCGGGTTCTAACCCAACCGGGTCGAAAAACATTAAAAAAAACCCGGCCCAAAACTAAATATTTCATAAGGTCTGAAACTTCAATGAATCATTTGATACTTCTTCACTCCGACTCATATTTTTAATTTAGTACCAAACTTGTATCTCTTTCTCTTAGCTTTCTAACGCCTATCAGAATACGTCAATCTGATTCTTGTAGCTCAAGTTATGGTCTGCACAATGAACATGTATCAAATAACTGTTAATGTTGAGAATAAAATACAAATATAAATTAATGGAAAAAATAAAATTAATTCAAAAAACACAATAAAATATTAAAATTAATTACAAAAAACTAGAGAAATGCCTAAGTACAATAGTAGAAGAATGTGCATCAAAATATCAGATCATACTTCATCCATTGTAGTTGAGTACAACATTTAACAATTGAGATGTATATTGCTTCAGTGGTAGACAGAGCAATAGTTGTTTGTCTTTTACTAGCCCAAGATATAATATTTTCACCCAAGAATTTATAGTTTCCACTAGTGTATTTCCTCTCAATTCTATCCCCGACATAGTCAGCATCATAGAACCCAACTAGCTTATAATCCGAGGATTAGAAATCCAAGATTAGTGGTTCTTTTCAAATACCTAAAAACCCTCTTCACAATAGTTAAATGAATTTGTCTAGGATTTGATTAGAATCTTGCATATATACATACATTGAATAAAATATCTGGTTTGGATGCAGTGAGATAGGAGTTTCTATTCAGGTTGCAGGTAGGATGAATAAGAGTTTCCATGACTTTGTTATCATCAAGATTGAACTTCTTCAAAATTTCTCTTGTGTACTTTGATTGATGAATGTATATACCTTCTTTCTTCTGATTGATTTGAATTCCAAGAAAGTATTTTAATTCACCCATCATGCTCATCTCAAATTCAGCTTGCATGATCTTTGAAAATTCTTGACAAAGAGATGCATTAGTAGAACCAAAGATTATATCATCAACATATATTTGAATAATAAAAATTTCTTCTTTTAGAGTTTTCCTAAATAATTTAGTGTCAACTTTTCCTTTAGAAAAACCATTCTCAAGCAGAAAATTACTCAGTCTCTCATACCAAGCTCTTGAAGCTTGTTTGAGTCCATAGAGAGATTTATTAAGCCTGTAGACAAAGTCTGAATGGTTTGGATCTTCAAATTTAGGAGGTTTCAGTAATTACTCCATTCAGAAATGCACTTTTGACGTCCATCTGATAAAGTACAATGTTGTGATTAATGGCATAAGAGAGAAGAAGTCAAGATCTGGAAGCCTTTTAACAAGTTTTTGCTTGCTAAGTTTAGAGATTAATCTCTAGTTAGTGTGACCTAACCTTTTGTGCCAAATCCATTTCTCATCACTCATTGTTGTTAGGAAAACAATCTTATGATCATCCAACTCAAAAATATTGATTTTATAAACATTTCCCTTCCTTTTCCCTTTGAATACAATGGTTTTGTCAGCATTAATAACTGAACAAAAATTCTTATTAAACATTACTTCACAACCACTATCACACAATTTACTTATGCTTAGTATATTATGCTTTAAGCCATCTACCAGCCATACTTTATTGATAAGAGTTAGAAAGTTACCAATGATACCTGTATCGATGATCTTTCCTTTCTAACTACCTTCATAACCCACACTTCCTTCCTCTTTTAGATTCAGGATTTGGAAAATATGCCTTTCTCCTGTCATATGACGTGAGCAACCACTGTCCAGATACCACGATTGGTTTCCCATATTTTCCTTTAGACATATTTGTAGCAAAGACAATTTGAGATTTAGGTACCCATACACGTATAGGTCCTTTCATGTTAGTCTTAGTAGGTCTTTCCTATTATGTCCTTTTGCAATGTAAAATGATTTAGCTTTACTCAATGCTTTCTGTTTCCAAAAACTTTGACTGGAGTTATTTTCAACCTTAGTTTCTAAATTTTTCTTAGCCCGTGATTTAGATGTTTTGGATACTGATGTAATCAATACTTTTGAACTCCCAGGTTCTGATATTACAATACCTTTCAAATTATGATCAACAAGTTCTATTAGATTCATAACTTTTACATTATCGACAACAAGAACAAAATAGTTACTTAACATTGTTTGAGCAATGCTAGAGGAACAAGGATTTTGGGAGACTTTATACAATGACATATCAAAACTAGAACAATCTTAATTGTACCCCAAACCTTCTCTATTTTTTTTTTCAATTCCATAAATCATAGATGCAAGTTTAGTTCTATCAAGACCATATGTGATGAATTTACGAAATGCTAGATCATGCTTACCTAAAGTGGAACATTCATTTTGAGATGTGTTGATTTCTTTTAATTCTTCTTTCAAAATGAAGTTGTCTATTTTTTAAATTTTAATGCTACTAACTTGATATTTGCAACGGTTCACGAGATCATTCATGCATAAAATAAAGTCAGAATAAAAGTATACCTCATCTTCATCTTCAGACTTTGTTTTAGATTAAAGTCCTTCTTCAGATGTGTGAGCCATCAACACCAAATTTACTTCATTTTCTTTTTCTTGAATCTTCATCATATAGATCTTCCCACGTTGCCATGAAGTTTTTCTTAAATCTGTTCCTGAAGTTATCCTTCTGATGACTTTCTTTCGTTTGACAATATTTCTAAAGATCATGATAGTCATTTCTTAAATGACCAGGTTTGTTGTAGTTGTAGCAGATCTTATCTTCATCTTTTTCTTTGAAGTTAGACCTCTGACTGCTTGTAGCGAATCTTCTGTTCCTTCTGGCCATTTGCTGAAATCCTATGATAAAGCAAGCCATATCATCGTCATCAGATCTACCGTCAGAATTTTCTTCAGAAGTTTCATCAGATTTACTGATCTTTGAAAGCCTTTTGAACTTTTCACCAGATTTTTCAGAGGTAGATCTCAGGGCAAGAGATTTAAGTTTCTTTGAAGACTCGTCTCCATTTAGTTCCATCTCATGGCTCTGAAGATTGCTGATTAGACTTTCAAGAGACAATATATTCATGTCTTTAGCTTTCTAAAAAGCTGTTACTTTAGGTCTAAAATTTAAAAGGAGAGTTCTCAAAATCTTTTTGACATGATTTGGTGTAGATTAATTCTTGTTCAAAACTTGAAGGCCTGATACAAGAATTTGAAACCTGGAGAACATGGTTTCAATATCCTCATCATCCTTCATTTTGAATAACTCATATTTTTGTACCAACAAGTTAGCTTTTGCTTCTCTAGCTTGCTGATTACCTTCATAGGTAGAGCACAATGATTCAAAGATATTTTTTTGTAGAAGACTTGTTAATGATTTTCAAATACTCAACACGTGGTAGAACATCGACCATAATTCCTCTGACTCTGTGATGTTTTCTGTAAATTTTCTTTTGAGCTGGAGTCAACATTTTTCTGTCAGATAACATACCAATACTGTCAACAGTGATCTCAATGCCATCTTCAAGTATATCCCATAACTCATCATCAAGTCCAATGATATATGTGTATATCTTGCTTTTCCACCATTCAAACTTAGTAGAATCACCACTGATTACAGAAGGAGGTTTAGCAGAGTAATGATTTCTCCCAGTACCACTATAATCATGGGGAAATCTTCTTCCTGAGGTACTGGAAGTAGGCTCCTCAGTAGACATATTTTTCTCTTTGGATCTTTGATTGTACAACTATTAAGTGTTACGTATATACTTTTCTCTAATGCCAACTGAAGGTGGGAAAAATACACAAGAAGGGGTGGGGGTTGAATTGTGTTTCCCAAATCATATCTACTTCTAAATGGAGTTCATAATCTAAACAAAAGTTTAGAATCTGACTAACAAATGCAGCAGAAAGAATGACTAAAGTAAATAAATAGGAAAATAACACACAAAAGTTATCTTTGTTCCTCTTCAACTGAGAGTGGTCCATTCCCCTTGCAGCACAAGAGATTTCCATTATAATCGCACAGATTACAACTGCTTATACACTCAAGTATAAGACTTTTCCTTGCTTAAACCTACAATCTAAGACTTCCTTGCTTAATCAGAACCTAATCAAGACTTCCCTGCTTAGATCCTTAGATCCTAAGACTTTACTACTTAAACCCTTCGAATTCAAGATTTCATTGCTTTCTGCGAGTACAAGACTTCCTGCTTAAACCTCCAGTCTAAGACTTCCTTGCTCAAATTCCTCGAATCTAAGACTTCAATACTCAAGCCCTAAGCAAGAGACTTTTATCTAAACTGACTGTTTAGAAAAGGAATAACTTACAACAATTGATTAACAATTAAAGGTGTTCAAATATAATACAACACACTTTAACACTAAAGATTCTTAAGTTATACAAAGCTAAGAACTCTTATAAGACTAGCTTACCTTCAACTGATACAAGTAGTGTGAAATGCATGTATATTTCAGTTGAGTTGCAGCGTTATTCTCTTAGTTGATCTTCAATTGTTCTGCTCCTTTTATAGGCGAAGAAATAGAGTCGTTGAAGCATCCCCAACGGCTAAATTTAGATCAAATCTTCTAGTACATATTCTTTTCTAATAAAGCAGGTGTAGGAACTCGTAGCTAAGGAATTATCCACTAAACAAGACCTTTGTCCATATAACTCTTCAGTGAAACAAGTACAACACAATCTTTTGAAGATAATGTCAACTATTGTCGAGCCCCGTGATTTGAACTTGAGTTGACATTACTCAGTTTCAGAGGCAGAGTTTAACACGCTTATGATTTTGAAATGTACTAACGATATCTTTCTGATTAGACTCTTTCACAAGTACTCGACCAGAACCGAACTAAGGCTTCTTCCATGACATAACCTGTTTCATTAAGTAAATATAATTGTGTACACAAGAACCAACTAGTTAGAAATCCATTTTTTTCAAATACTTTTGTTATCATTAAAACCTTAGAGAATACATGATATGAACCAAATCTCTCTCTCTCTCTCTCTCTCTCTCTCTCTCTCTCTCTCTCTCTCCCTCTCTCTCTCTCTCTCTCTCTCTCTCTCTCTCTCTCTCTCACTGAACTGAATTTTCTGATGAAAATGGTTTTAGACAAAGGACGAAATATAATGGCCAACATCACATAGAATTGTTGTGATTACAGCTAGCGCATGATAGAAACACATAAAGCATATTTCCTCTTTCACTTCCCGCTTGAGTTTTTTTTTCTCGCTCTTACATTTCTTTTTGTTTCTTTCTCTTTTCTGTCTTCTTCTTTTTCTTCTATTTTTTTTTCTTCATATTTTCAACAATACTAAATAAAAAATTAAAATGACAAAAATAGAAAATAGATATGATTTTAGTAATGGAGGTGAATACAATGTTTTTTTTATCAAGCGGTTGGTTCTGCTGGAGGCCGATTCAAATCTATCTCAATAACTTTTGTTTCGCTAGATAAAATAATTGCATAAACGATGCCAAAAATAAAGTTGGAGACGAATTTTGTAAATCACATTATTTTAATTTTTTATAAAAGTTAAAAAAAAAAGAGAAAGAGAAATAAAAAAAGTGAAAAAAAACATAATATTTGTATTAATCTTCGTGATTAATATTAGATTAATTTTATATCCATATCATTGGATTTGGTATTCAATTATTTGACTTGAAAGTGTTGTCTTACTTTTTGGATTTTTTTCAAAAAATATTGATTCTTAAATCAATGTTAACGGTTGATTCATTCACAATTTTAAAAAAGAAATAGATTCTTTTTTTTCTTTTTATATATATATATATATATATATATATATATATATATATATATATATATATATATATATATATATATATATATATATATATATATATATATATATATATATATATATATATATATATATATATATATATATATATATATATATATAATTTTGCATCACACGGTTGTTGCCACACACTTTATCACACTCTTCTTTCCATTACCAATTTAGATTCTTTCTCAGCCACTCGATCACAACAAATCCCTTATTGCTTCCATCAACGGTCTAGCACCGTTCCCCTTCCTACACCCCACACGTGCGGAAAAAAAAAACCTTCTGTACAAAGGCACATCTACATCTTTAATCTAATAACTTTTCCTAAAACCATTATCCACATCACTTCTGCATCACACATTCTGCATCCCCACTTATCAATTCACTTTAATCACTAAAATTCTAACCAATCACATGCCGACACCACATAACTCTTTCACATATTTCAACCTTTCTCAAACCACTTGTCAATGCCTAAATGAATCTAATAAAAACTCGACTCAATAACAATTAAAACAAAATACTAACTAATATAATCTAAATTAATTTAATATCAAATTTATCTAATTAATTATAATTCTCTACTCTTACATGTTGCACTTCCTTTATTATTCTCATTTTTTCTAATTTAACATTTTCTAATATATATATATATATATATATATATATATATATATATATATATATATATATATATATATATATATATATATATATATATATATAACTTTTCGAAGATTCAGATAATAAATAATTTGAAAAAGGAAAATCTAAAAAAAATTGATATTTGATCCAAATTAATAATAAATTTTAATTTAGCTTTTGAATCAGAAAATTAATCTAAATCAGATACCATTCAACAATTCTTTGAGATTTTATAATTTGTTTTAGTTTTCTTAATTAATTCGTGGTTTTTTATGATTGCTCAGACCAATTCTTATTTTGGTTCTTAGTTTAATAAGTTAAATGCATTAATTCGATCCGATTTTATAATAATGATATATTGGATTTTGATCCTCTTCTTTTTTATATATCCTGCCATCTCTTATGTTTCTAATCTAACGGTCAGAATTTATAATGAATAATTAAATAAAAAAGTCATTTAATAGGAAAAAGAAATGGATAAATAATTTGTCTTTTATTAAATAAATTTTTTATTTAATTATTAATTATAAATTTTGAAAGATTAGATTAAAAATATAAGGGATAACATGTGTTATCTTTAAAATGATTCTAATTAAGTGGTCCATAAATATTTTATCTACTTCTTCATCCTGTCTCACTTTTTATCAATTGAATGAATGCATTCTCCAAACGTTTTAAATTCCTGTAGTGGGTCCAAACCGGTTTACCGAAATCATTACTAGAATTATTATATTTTCTCTCCTGTTTTGTTTGTCCTCTTATGATTTCTGGCATATGCCTTGTACGTGTACCTCACTTGTGTTGTTTTTTTTTTTCAACAAAGTTTTGATTGTGACATTGATTTATTAACAACATTAATGAATAAATGTTTAGTATAAACTTTTGAATAAAAAACTTAGATGTTTTTAATTGTAAGATCTAAAAATTATGATATTCATTGCAAATGATATTTACTGATATCATTTTCTATCAGAATAAAAATCACTTCATATTTTTAGTTCACTGCAACGGGCAACTTAAATAAAATATTAAACTTAAATTGTTTATTTCACATTAAACTTAAATTACAAGTCCAATAAAAAGTGCGATACAGTGTATAATGCGATACTAAGTATTTTGTATATATTTTATATATTTAATTATATTTATGATTTCCTATTTTATTAATTTTTTATTTTAAATTTAAATATTGGATCACCTCTCATATTTTTTACATAAAATTAATTATATTTTTATTTTTTAAAATGATAATTTTTGTAAAACAAATTTAAATCATATAATTTTTGTAAATATTGGATCACCTATTCATTAGTTTTTATTTCTCTCTTCTACACTATTAGCCACACATACAAGAGTTACCTGCGGAATTTCCTGCGGCAAGTGATCCGCAGGTATACCTACGACTTTATAGTGCAAACCATTATTTCCTGCGAAAATAAATTTGTAGCAAACGTCACAGTAAATTCCTGAGACCTTTCCTGCGATTTCTTCCGCAGGAACTAGTTGTGCATGTAAACATCAAAATTCTTTGGAAATTTTGCAGTAATTGCTGCGGAATTAGCCGGGAACTTTTCTGCTATATTTGCTGCAAATTTTTTGTAACTGTTTTTTTTAAAATTAGTTATTTTTTACTCTTAATAAATAAAATCATAAAACAGAATTGCCACATTGATTCCAAAGAGATGTTTTTGATTAATTTTTTAATTTTATATTAAGGGTCATGCTAACTAGTGCCCTCAGGGCACTAGTTAGGAATTCCAAATAAGAAAAATATGTTATATTTAGTTCACACAATATTCTTTAAAAAGTCTGATTATTTCACTTTTCAGGACATTAAATACACATATATTTAAAAAAAATGTATTTTCAATCTCTTAAATAATGTCCAACTTACCATTTTAATCTCTTAACCAATGCCCTAAGGGCACTGGTTAGTGTTGGAAATTCACCTCACACCCTATGAAGAATTCCTTCAATCTTGATCTCAAGATTGATGAACAAACCCACTATATGATAATGATGGTAATAACAAGTAATTATTAAGAACAACAAAAGAGAAGAAGAATAACAAACAAGAAAGAGAAGAATGAGAGAAGAAGTATTTGGAGAGAATGTGTTACCCACAACTGTGGGATTTCTTATTGAACTTTCACTTGCTAACTGCAACTGTGAAATCTGTTATGTTGTGATCATTAGCAACGTTTCTTCTTCTTCATGTTTCGCCAGCTTTGCATCAGTCTCTTGATTTCTCTTCTTTTCTGGACAATCACTAACATAATGACCATACTTCTGGCAATTGAAACATTGAATGTGGCTTTTGTCTGTCTTTCGATCACCACCTCTTCCTTTACCTGCAACACCATCTCTTTGGTTGCCTTGGTTCCAAGGTTTCTTTTGATTCGACTGGTTTCCTCCTTTGTTGCCATTCTAGCTACCTTTGCCTTTTCTCTCCTTTTCCGTCTGTGCCTGCAAAGCCATATCTTTCGACTTTCCTGCAGCTCTCTCAGCCATCCTCTGTTCATGAGACTCAAGAGTCCCTTGAAGCTCTTCCTTCGTCAACACTGACAGATCTTTCGACTCTTCTATGGCAACTACCACGTGGTCGAATTTTGGAGCCAACGATCTCAAAATCTTTGAGACAACTGCTTTCGTCGTCAGCGTTTCTCCACATACTTTGATTTGATTCACCAGCCTTGTAACTCTGGTGAAGAAATCTGTAATGCTTTCGTTGTCTTCCATCTGAAGCAACTCATAGGTTCTCTTGTGAGTTTGTAACCTCACCTCTTTCACCTTTTCTGCACCTCCAAACGACTTTTCAAGAATCTCCCATGCTTCTTTTACTGAATCAACATCACTAACCTTTTCAAAGTTATCAGGATCAACACACTGATGAATTATAAAAAGTGCTTTATAATCCTTCTTCTTCAATTCTTTGTGCGCAGCCTTTTCCGCCTCTTCCGCCTCTGTTGCATTCTCCACAAGCGGTGTCACTCCGTCCTTCACAAGATCCCAAAGATCTTGATAACAGAAAATCACTTTAACCTGCCTGCACCAATTCTCATAATTGTCTTTCTTGAGAATTGGCAGGGTCGCCGGAAAATTGCCGTTCGGATAGTTCATCGCCATCACTATCTTCCTTCCTTGAATCTCTTAATCGGAGTTCTAAATACCAGATGTTGGAAATTCACCTCACACCATATGAAGAATTTCCTTCAATCTTGATCTCAAGATTGATGAACTGTCATACCCCAAATTTGTCCTACCTGTATAATTTTCGTTTGTTCATCCACTTATTCAAAAATCCCAAAAAAAGTGTATGTCATTTTTGCTGGTTGTCAAAACTCAAGGAAGTGCAAGTTTGGTTTGCATTAAATTAGGATGCATTTGAGGTTTTATTCTGAAGGTGTACGTTCTAATGGTTTACTGAGATTGGTTCATTGTTTTTCTAAGGCAATTCACTATTCTCCTCTTTCATCTTATCCATAGTGTCCAATCCAAATTCTCATGCCATTTTCTTTTCTTCAAATTTATTATTATTCTTCCATAACTCATATTCACTTCCTGTTATGTGTCTTGTTATCGCACCTCCTTTGAATCCCAAAGCCTATAATTCAATTACTCTGCAAAAATCACAAAAATGTATATTACAAGAAGATAGTTTATTATTGTGTTTTTAGCCCATCTACCATTTTTCATAGAACACCATCAAAAAGCCCAATTCAAGATTACAAAAAGACACAATCCATTTTGTTTTATGATTCATGTTGATAATTTTCTCATATGATGCGAGAAGAATGCAGCAAGGTCATTTCACTTTCTCATCACAAGTCTTATTACAAAAATAAAGAATAAATTCCACACGTCTTCAATTACCATCCATTCCCAATTTTCACATAAACTGCTATGCACAAATCCTTCATAATGGCACAAGCTCATACCAAAATGTGAGAAGATTACAAGAATCCAATTTCAAATCATAATCTCTTATTGTTCTTACAGGCCCATGGTCCATTACATTACAAATCATGAAAATTACATATGAAATAAAATATAAAATTCTGTTGGTACAATTACAACAGAGGAACCACAAAAAGAAACAATGAGTCCATCACATCTTTGGCACCTTGTTCCACCTCCCAACAGACTTTGTCGTACGTCTGTTGCTTGTACATTTCTGCAGTACCTCACTGCCACCTCCACATTACTACCTCTCATACACAGCACCAAAAAAAAAAGCATCCCCTACTATTCTGCAAAGGAAAAGTGACAACTACCGCAAATTATTCGTACGAATGCGAGGAAACGCCATCTGCAATATATTGTCTCTACACACACCAATTGAAAGGTTCTCTTAAAATCAACTTTAAAAAGCTTGGTCCCACAACAGACACCAACAACGTACAAACCGTATGTTGCTACCACAAGGCAACCCCTGCATAACAGCAAATTTTTGAGAGTTAGTGGCGAACCGCATCACGCGTACGACTAAAGTGAAATAAGCAGCAATACAGTGCAGTAGATAAAATCTGAAGAAGGAAAAGAAGAGAAAAAATGGTAAAAAATGAAAATACCAGCTGCAACATTTTTCACAAAAGCAACATAATGTTTGTTCTTCGCGTGATACCCCTTACCTATCACAAACCACTCGCAACGTTACGCAGCAAATACACCCACCTGCAAAAAGGAAATTCTGCAGAAACGACAAATTACAAAGCCAGCCTGTTATTATACTCCAAGGACTCTGTACACAAAGGAAATACCAACAACATTCTCATCCCATGATAGCCTTCTTGCAGCGGCACTACCATAGCTCCATTACAATTTCATGACCCACGTAACCAACAAAAAATCACGCATGTAGCCATCTCAAAGCCGTACTACCCCACATTCCATCAACTGCCACGTAACAAGCCATGAACTTATTTTTTACCTGCATAGAAAAAACTGTATACACACCAGGAAAGACTGAAATAAATTCTATGATACTCACTCGAAATAGTTCTATACGGAATACCATTACACATCAATTTGCGGCAAAATGCTCGATTCCTATCTCGTCTGTACAACACCAACAGCCGTAGCAACCGCAAGATTTCTATGAAAAAACCATATTAAGTACGCACCAGAGAGGCTTGCAATGTTTTCCCCAACTTTCGCCAAAACCGCAACGACAGCAATTTTGGAGAAAATTTAGCTGCCATACCCCACTAGACTGTGCACATCAGCAACGCAGAAAGTTGTGAGAGTCCGTAGCAGGTCCGCAATGCACTCACCAAGACAAACCATTTCCTTCCATGAGTTGTTACTTCACCATTTTTTTAGTGCACCAGCTAATCCTGCACGAACCAAGACATATTCATGGATATTAAAAATCCCAACTTTTAAAAGGAAAATTCAAAATATGAAAAAAGGTACAGGGGACCACTTGGGTACAGGGGGTACCTTCAATAAAACAAGTGGCTGCTCAATTCGTTTGGACCTCGCAGCAAAAGCAACGTATGATCATTTACACCAATCCACTAGCAGGAAAAGGACAGTGCTAGCCACAATTTTAGGACCTACAATAACAACCACATCACCTCATACTTAAGCACAGAGAATACAACTCGATTTTGGGGGGGGGGGAGAAAAAGATCCCTCATTACCTTCCGCTCTCCCAACCATCTAAAAGCCTCATTCACCCATAAAACACAACATCAAAAAAACAAACTTCAGGACCTCACACTTCCTCTTCCCTTTACCTCTAAGAACTCACCTTCAAATTCCTTTTTCTCCTTTAACCAAAGGCCAAAAAAAACTTCTTCGAATTCACAGCCGCATCAACAACTCTCAGCCTTAAATTTCAACCTTCATGAACTAGTCTCCAAAAAAGCCCCATGCCTTCAGACCCTCCTAAAAATCCCAATTGCACCTTCTTCTTGCTTTAAAGCCCAGCCACAATGGCAACCCTTCCTTCGTCAACAACCTCCTTCAATACTCATCCCTCACCTTCATCTTCTTCTCTTTACTCCAACATTTAAACCGAAATCCCCAAACCTCTTCATCCGTTAATGTTCAAATATCTCCCAACTCTTCGACCTTTCTTCAATCCTAATCCTTCAAAAAAAAACATGACAGAGAAATTTTAAAGAAGACTGAGATTTTCTCCTTCACAAATCTCTGAACCATCTTCAACATAACCAATCATCACCTCCATCCCAAAAAACTTCTTCAACTGTTCTTATTTTTCTTCAAGAACACCCTTCTTCAAAAACCCCTCCTTCAACCTCCAACTTCCAAACAGAAATCCCTTCATCACTTTCTTCAACTTAACCAACAACTGCTTCACTTCACTCAAACCTCCAACCGAAGCTCATTATCACCTCAGAACAACCTTCAACCTATTTTCTCTATTGAAGCCTTTCCCAATTTTTCTGCCTCAACCGAAACCTCTTCCTTGAACTCAACCGTAAATCCCTAACCAAACCATTCATCAAACCAACCCCAATAACTTAACTTCTTCATCCATAAAGACCCACAAACTCAACCCAGATTTAAACAGAAAAGAGATTGTGAAGAACAGAAGGACAATGAGCGAGCGAGCAAACCCGTAGTAATCAAGAATGAAATCTGGAGTAACTAGAAGGTTGGGTAATACGATTCACACTCTTTCCATGGCCGCATCTTCTTTTTTTTTGTTGCTCAATCTGCTCGAGTGACGATACGCGATGAGGGAGATGTTTCTCTTCTGAGCGTATTCATTTTTGGTCGACCCATTGGTTCTTGTGTGGTGTTAGATGCAAGCGGTTTTTGGGTGTCGAGTTTCCATGTGGGGCGGTGGGTTTTAAGCCCATTTAGCATTGCCAATCATTTTTTTATTTGTTTAATCCAATCCCATTTTTGTTATGATGGGTGAGGTTGAATGGGTCTCACGACCCATAATGATACCTCCCTTTGTTCTTCATCTCCGGTATAACCCCAACGTACTCTTTTTTTTTCTTTTAAAAAAATTTCTTTTAACAAGTTTTAATATGAATTTATCATAATATATATATATATATATATATATATATATATATATATATATATATATATATATATATATATATATATATATATATATATATATATATATATATATATATATATATATATATATATATATATATATATATATATATATATATATATATATATATATATATATATATATATATATATATATATATATATTAAAAAAATAATTTTGTCAAAGAGCTGCAACTTAATTTATGTACATTTGTTAATATTTTCAATTAAATATTGTAAGTATTTTTTTGGTAAATAATTTTGGATATGCTTTCAATTGTGATCTCATTTTCTATCGTGTTTTAAGGCCGATGACGATACCCCGAGTTATAGTTTGTCAAATTATTGACAGATAATAACAAACCCGAGACCATTTCTTTTCAAAACTTTCATTTTCGTTTTTATCCACTTTTTCTTATTCCCTAGTCAATGATGACTTTAATGATTATCATCGGTCAAATTATTGATAGATGATAATTCAGTCAAGACTATGTCACTTTCGCTTCAAATTATCTTTTAAACATTTTCTCGAAAAAACTCCAAAAGAAGGGGATTCTTCAAATCTAGCATTTCTTGGATCTTCGAGTGAATAATTCTCGAGGCACGCTCTTGAGTTGTTATTCATTCAATCTTTTGATTTTCTCAAACGCATTTTCTCAACTTTTTCTCGATTAAAACTCCGAAAGAAGGAGATTCTTGGAATCTAGCATTCCTTGAATTTTCGAGTGAATAATTCTCGAGGCACGCCCTTTGAGTCGTTATTCATTCAACCTTTCGACTCTTTCAGATTCAATCATTTTCAAACATTCTCCTAAGTCGAATGCTCGTCCGCATTCGCAACCCACATTTCATTCACAACTCCTCGCGGTTTCGATATTAGGGGCACCCTCAGGGACTAATATCGTTTCTCACAATCCTAACTCTTGACACATCGTCAAGTCGGTTTCATTTTCAAACAAATCCTCGATACGTCGTCGAGCTACTTCAAAACAACTTCCTTTTGGCCTCGCATGCCATCTTTTGATTCGATCTTTTCACATATGTTTTTTTAAACTTACGAAATAGGGATGTTCTTAGAATCTAGCATTCTTTGAATATTCGAATGAGAAACTCTCGAGGCGCGCCCTTGAGTTGTTATTAATTCATTCTTTCGATTTCAAAACATCCAACTCTTTATCTTCAACTTATTCAGTCAATTCCCGAAAGAACTGAGTTCTTTGAATCTCGCATTCCTTGAATTCTTGAGTGACAAGCTCTTGAGGAGCGCTCTTGGGTTGCTTGTCAGTCACTCTTTCGTCTCTTTCTCAAACTTCCAATCCATTCAACCTCACCTTTTTGTGGTTGTTACCACGAACTACGACCGCTCTGATTCTTCATTCTCGTCCGAATGTAAGATACGTAGGCACAAGATTGCGATGATCTTGGCGAGCACATTTCCCATTCTTTCCCCCTATTCCACACTTCTATCTTCCTCCATTATTCCATCCACACATTCCCAACCTTTCCCGTAGTCGAACTACGACCCTCTGATTTCTCATTCTCGTCCGAATGAGCATACGTAGGCACAAGGGCTCCAATCCTTGGCGAGCACCCTATCCTCTAATCACCCATCTCTCCTTAGCGTATTTAAACCTTTAACCTGCCAATTCTACCTTTAACAACGAGAAGAAAGCAAGTAAACCTAGATAACACTCCCCACATTTACCTTAAGAGGTTCCCGTCGAGTACGACGGACGTGAGGGGTGCTAATACCTTCCCCTCACGTAACCGACTCCCGAACCCAGAACATGGTTGCGACAGCCTTGTTCCTATCCTTTGTTTTTAAGAGGTTTTCTCGATATTTCCCTCTCCCATTTATTCGGGAAAAATAAAGTTCGGTGGCGACTCTGTCGAACCGCATTTCCGCGCCTTTCGCGCGAGGGTCGTTTCTTCGAAATGTCTCCGTGATTTTTCGAGGTGCGACAGCTGGCGACTCTGTTGGGGACATTGCTCCATGCAAAGAGAGAGTCGAGCCTATCTTTTGGTTTGTGAGGAGTGTTTGTTTTATTTGTTTTCTTCCTGTTTACGTATTTGTTCTCTTGTGGATTTTATTTGTGCTTGTTACCTTGATTGCCTGTTGGTTCTTGGGATGACATCATGAGTAAGGCTCTACACCCGAGCTTTGGTAAAACCAGAGAGAACACATAGTTTAGAATTGGTAGTCGAGTAATGTTAGTCTCCGAGGACTTGCTCCTTATGGGCCTAGCATGAAAGCTCCTCTAGAGGAGACCTATTCGTAGATCTTGTTGTAACACAGCTAGCCTGTTGCACGACTTGATTAATGAAGGGTCCGTGATTCTGGGAACCTTTTGTTAGCACCAGTTCCGATATTGGTGGTCGTGTAGTGTTAGTCTCCAAGGACTCACTCCTTGTGCGCCTAGCATGAGGACCCCGCTCAGGAGAGACCTTATCGTCATTATCATCATAATACAGCCAGCCTGTTGCGTGACGCTAATACGAATAGTGTTCGTGATCCTGGGAACCAAACGTAGAAACCATCCCGTTAGTGGGTTTATAGGTAGAATGTTTAGATCTTCCCGCATAGGTCGTACCTGTCAATTTTCTTTGAGTAGGAATTATAGTTACTTATCTATTACAGTTACCAGCTTCAGGAGTTGTTTGAACTATGATCATGTGATCCTGGATCTTGTATCTTGCATTGCATCTTGCATATCATTTGCATCGCATTTCATATGTTGTGCATTTTGCATTTCCAGTCCTTCAACAGAATCTCATGTCTCCGTTCCTTCTTCTCCAGTAAATCAAGCTGATTCCTCGACACCAATACGCAACTAGAGCCAATACAAGACGAATGATGGAGCAGATTCAGCAGGAGAAAGCTGCCTTCAGGGAAGAGTTGGATTCTATGAAAGGAAAGATCGACCAGATCCTCGAAGCCATCCTCGCGGCCAGAAGAGAGGAAGAACAGCGTGAAGCCGCCGCTGTCGTCAACAACAATGGTCAAGGATAAGGGTCTACTGCCATCCCTTTGGTTCCAATTCCAAATCCTCATGGGATGTCGTTGAACTTCAATAACACAGCCGAAGGAAACACTTCTCAGCCAATCCTAGTGCCTGGAGTTACCGTTGGAGTTATCCCGCACGCCCAGCCTGCTGCTGTGCAAATCCCAGTTCCTCATATCGAAGATACTCTGATGGATCAGTATGACGGCGTTCAGAACTATCATGCTGCTATCCCCATTGCCAGTCCTGTTGCTGCTCAGGATTCTGAAGCCATGAAGATGTGCTGAGATCTAGCCGAGAAACTCCGAGCCATGGAGGGGCACAATTCAAATTCTTTCAGTGCTTTGGAATTGTGTTTGGTGCCTGATGTTTTCATTCCTCCCAAGTTCAAGGTGCCCGAATTTTCGAAGTACAAAGGTCTTAGTTGCCCAAACATCCATCTGAAGATGTATTGTCGCAAGATGGCTGCCTATGCCAGAGATGAAAAGCTCATGATTCACTGCTTCCAAGACAGTTTGTCTGGGGCATCACTCGAATGGTATATGCAGTTGGAACGTAATAGCGTGCGCACTTGGGCCGAGCTAGCCGATGCATTTGTCAAACAGTACCAATACAACACAGATCTCGCTCCAAATCGTACTCAGC
Organism: Lathyrus sativus; assembly: GCA_963859935.3. NCBI lineage: Eukaryota > Viridiplantae > Streptophyta > Magnoliopsida > Fabales > Fabaceae > Lathyrus > Lathyrus sativus. The sequence goes on along the minus strand of OZ012738.1, from coordinate 102,788,698 downwards.
TTCAGAGTATGACTCAGAAGGACAGCGAATCCTTCAAGGAATACACGCAACGATGGAGAGAGCTAGTTGCAAGGGTGCATCCACCTCTTGTTGACCGTGAATTGATTGACATCTTCATGGGTACCTTGCAAGGCCAGTACTACGAAAAGTTGATCGGTAGTGTCTCCGCTGGATTCTCTGACTTGGTGATCGTCGGTGAGAGAATTGAAGAGGGGCTGAAGAGTGGAAAGATCCCAGGAGGTTCTAATAACCAGGCCAATGCCAAGAAGCCTTTCAATGGATACAAGAAGAAAGAGGGCGAAACAAATGCCATCTTTTTGCAGAAAGGGCAAGCTTCTCAACAAGCTCCCGCTCCTATGCCTTATCAAGTTCCTTACTACCAGTATCCGTATGTTGCTGCTGCGTAATATGCTCCATTGCCTTATCAGCCAGCTGTTCAAGCAGTGCAAGCTCAGATGCCACAGCAACGGGCTCCTCAGCAACAAGCCTACAATCAGCAAGGATACCAATATCCTCCTCAACAACAGCAAATGCAAGCTACTCAGCAACGACAAGGTACTCGCCCACAGCGTCAGCAGAGAACCTGGAGGCCAGATAGGGTCTTTGACCGTCTACCAATGAAATATGCTAGTATCTTTGCTTAGTTGACGGAGAAAAAGGCTATTTTTCCCAGAGATTTGGCTCCCCCAACTTTCATTCCTGCCGACTACGATGCAAATGCTCATTGTGAGTTTCATAAGGGCGCTCCAGGTCACACCATTAAGGACTGCAGAGCTTTCAAGCACATAATTCAGGACATGATCGACAGGGATGCTATCAACTTCAATGGGAAGTCTCCAAATATCATCAACAATCCGATGCCACCAGTCAACTAGTGCCAACATCAGATCGATTCCAGTTAAGTTCATTCCCCGAAGAAGGCAGTCATGTTGCCATTTCATTATTCGCAGTTCTTATATTTTGTCTTTGTTTATTTAAGTATTGTACGCTTTGAACAATTGCCATTCGTATTTGGTTTTCATTAATGTATTGTTTATGCATGTTTTGAATTAGTTATGTTGTATTCACTCATTTTCACTTATCACCGACACATTTATTCACTCTACTCTATTCACTGTTGTTTAGCATGATTCGAGGGAGGATGATGAAAACGAGATACCCATAATTGCAAACTGTATGCCTTCAGACAGAGTCTCGTCAATGATGTACAGGCATTGCTTCAATTCCCCAAACACTGGAGATATAAGGAGTTAATCCCTAGTAAACCACTTCGAGCCTAGAAGTAGCAGTTTCCTTCGGATATTCAAACCTTTACACTCAACCTGGGGCAGGGTAGTGTTCAGTTAATCCAACTCCGCAATTGAATCAACAAAAGCAAAATCCAAAAGACGGTTGTTCACCAATGACTCACAACAGGGCAGTCACAACAAAATCCAAAAAAAGGAAAGATCAAAAGTCTGCTAAGTCAAACACCTCAGAGGGGACTTAGGCAAAATCAAGGCAATCCCGATGGATCTGACAAGCAAAATCAATCCATGCAAAAGTTAGGGATCAAAAACAAAAGCAAAAGAGGACCTCGAAACCCTCAACAAAAACAAAAAGGATTCAGTGGCCACCTAAATCAAGGGGCACTGACATTCGTCAAAACCAAAATAAAGTGACTGCCACGTCAAGCAAACCTTGAACCATCAAGTTTATACCATCAAGGTAAGTGTAGAATTAACTGAGCGTTGGACTGGAGATCGTTAAAAAGAAGGGATGGGTACAAATCGTACTTTGAGCCTAATATCCTTTGTTTCATAACCATGAACCATGCCACGTTACAACCCTCGAAAGAGCTAATTGAGGCGAGGTTTATTCTGAAGGCATACAATCGCAAGGTTGCGTAACCTGACTCCTCACATGATTGTTAATCATCAGCATTGGTGTCATTATCCTTGCAATATCTTTCACACCAATCAAAGTTAGCACAACGTTTGGGCTAACTGTCCATTCGTCTCACTACCACAACACTTCCAAATAAACGATACTTTTTCGAACTTGCATCGAACTTTGCATTAATATTACCATTTATGAATGTACAAATTTATTTGCAAATCAGTACTAGGTATTCGAAGACGCTCCAGCAAGGGGCAACCGAGGAGGAACTTGACTTTCAGTGGCGTACACGAAGTAAGAGTACTTCAAACCCCATAGGCTGGGGCAGGTCATTCAACAGCTCGAGCAGGGGAAAGCCATCAGAGTTCGGTTTCAACTTCAAAACGGGTTAATCTGAGGCAGACCGTTATCGTGTTCAGACTAGGGAAAGTCCAGATTATCCTAATCATCAAACAGAGCTGCAACCTTCTCTGAAGTAAAATCACAAACACCAAAATACCCAGACTTGCAGCATCCAGAGCATCATCTGCTGCTTTAATCATGACGTCTTCAACGAGCTGCGTGTCGAGGAAGTCAATCCCTCCCACCACCCGAAGTCCAATCCGCATTGGCAACTACCCAAAGTCCACCACGCTGGCGCCTACACCTGCATTTCCAATTACCCGTCTGCGTCATGTGTATCATAAGTATCGCATTCAATATCATAAGCATCTTGCATCATATGCATACTCCAATCACACCATACTTCCCCAACTCTTGCATCTCTGCGCGTCAGCATGTGCATTTGCACTCCCACTCATATGGAATATTATTATCATCCAACATTCATATATGCGAGTCAAGGTCCAGGATCAATCTTAAAGATTTCCAAGACCATCATCAGCCCAGTCAAGGGCAATCTTCTGCGATTGTGGGCTTCTCCTACAAAGTTTCAAAATATTCAAAGCAAGATTCAGCCTAGTCAGGGGCATTCTTTTCAAGACCATGGGTATTTCCCATGACGTATTTCAACCTCGTGGTTGATCAGATCTTCAAGTTAATATACATCCCAGCAGGGGCATCTTCAGCAAAACCGTGAGCGTACCTCATGAAGTTGTTCAGCCTTTTGTTGAACAAGACAAGACAAAATTCCAAGACAAACTCAGCCCAGTCAGGGGCATCCTCTTCAGAATTCATGGGCGTAACCATGAAACCATTTCAGCAAAACTATGATCTCCAAACAAAGACGGTGGGCGTACCCCGTTGACTCATTTCAATTCAATTTTCCTCTTGGGAGTTCCCCAATGAGTTGCACCCAGCAAGCGTGACCATTGTCAATTGCCTTACTATCATCCTTTTTGGTGATAGTCGAACCTCGTCAATTCAACCTAGCCTGCATCCTTTTGGTGTTGGTAGACTTTCAAATTTGTGTTGTCCTATCATCCTTTTGGTGATAGAGACCTGTTGGTGTGAGTTTCGCTCCGTCATCCTTTTGGTGAGGGGTCTGGCATTTCATCGATGTCAGATTGTGCGATTGTGTTCGCCCTATCATCCTTTTGGTGGTAGTGGCTGGTGTGAGTTTTGCTCCGTCATCCTTTTGGTGGTGGGTCTGGCATTTCGTCGATGTTAGATTGTGCGATTGTGTTTGTCCTATTATCCTTTTGGTGGTAGTGACTGGTGTGTGTTTCGCTCCGTCATCCTTTTGGTGGTGGGTCTGGCATTTCGTCGATGTCAGATTGTGCGATGTGTGTTTGTGTGCCCTATCATCCTTTTGGTGGTAGTGGTCGGTGTGAGTTTCGCTCCGTCATCCTTTTGGTGGTGGGTATGGCATTTCGTCGATGTCAGATTGTGCGATTGTGTTTTCCCTATCATCCTTTTGGTGGTAGTGGCTGGTGTGAGTTTCGCTCCGTCATCCTTTTGGTGAGGGGTCTATCATAGTCATTAATGATAGATTGCGCGATATTTGTTTGTGTTTCGCTCCGTCATCCTTTTGGTAGGGGGTCTATCATAGTCATTAATGATAGATTGCGCGATATTTGTTTGTGTTTTGCTCTGTCATCCTTTTGGTGGGGGGTCTATCATAGTCATTAATGATAGATTGCGCGATATTTGTTTGTGTTTCGCTCCGTCATCCTTTTGGTGGGGGTCTATCATAGTCATTAATCATAGATTGCACGATATTTGTTTGTGTTTCGCTCCGTCATCCTTTTGGTGGGGGGTCTATCATAGTCATTAATGATAGATTGTGCGATAGTTTGTTTATGTTTCGCTCCGTCATCCTTTTGGTGGGGGATCTATCATAGTCTTTAATGATAGATTGTGCGATAGTTTGTTTGTGTTTCGCTCCGTCATCCTCTTGGTGGGGGGTCTCTCATAGTCATTAATGTCAGGTTGTGCGATTGTGTTTTTCTCTACTATCCTTTTGGTGGTAGTGTAGCGGTAAAAATCATGAGCGTAAGTTATTAATTAACTTAACTCAAAAAAACAAGAGTCGCCACCGCACTTTTATTTTATCCAAATAAAGGAAAGGAAAAAGAGCGAACAAAACCAAAGAGTTCTAAAATAAGAACACGAGACAGAGATCGGGGTAAGGGGGTTGGTTACGCAATGGGAAGGTGTTAGCACCCAAAACGTCTATAGTACTCTATAGGAGCCCTTTGAAATATTTACGTTTTTTGGTTTGAAAATGGTTTGTTTGAAAAGAGATTGGGGAGATGAGAAGAGAATTATTTTTTAGATTTTTGTGTTTGGAGAGACTTATCGCCTCATGCCTACGTACCCAAAAAGTGCAATATGGGATCAAAACCCCGTAGTTCGTGGTACAAATGACAAAAATTTGTTGGTTTTGATTGATTTTAGATGTAAAGACAAGTCGTCATTTCAAGGAGAAAGCTGCGACTATCCACCCACGAGTATTAAGATAACATCTGCGTCACATAAAGATGGAGGATTTGCTTGGATTATCAACAAGACTATCACTCAACATCAACGTGGAAAATGTCAAAGTCTTAATAATATGGGGAATAGGAGATTTACATCTCAACTATAGAAATGAATCATGTCTAAACTTTATGAAAAGTTTTAAAGTGAAAAAGTGCATAAAGGCACAAAAAGAGTTGATGAGTTTTTGTATTTTTTATGTCTTTTGAAATTGGTCAAAGCATGATTAACATTGATTGACTTTTATTAAGAAGAACAAAGTTTGAAAATCACTTGACGAAAGTCAAGGTTTTATTGCGAAAGCGGTTTTGAAGTTTGAAACCAAGAAGGTTTTGAAAGAGGGAGAAAGTTTTGAAAATTTAAGAAGGGGAGGAGATGAAGTGACTATCCTAGAAACCAAAATAAGAGCTAGAGATAAGAAAGATCTAACCGACTTGTAGCACACTCCATAGCAAGCAAAAAGAATTCCATCCGATTTAAAGCATAAGCTAATGAGCGAGCCAAATAAAGGCTAAGATCCACAATACTCCAAGCATAGGAATAAGAGTCCTAATTCTAAGTCCAAAGGTCCATGAAGTCCAAGGTCTAAGAGTAGTCCAAGAGCATAACCACAAAGTTAACAACACCAAGTTTTTTAGAGATTTTTTATCCTTTATTAGTGTTTTGAACAAGATATGGTCCAAGTGGACAAAAGAGAAATGACATAAACATAAACAAAGATATGATATGAAATGATAATATGGAAGCATAAAAGTAAGAAATAAGGAGTAAGAAGAGAATATAAACAAAATTAAACAAAGATAATGTTAGTGAATTAGTAATTAGTGGTTAGAACATATGATCAATGATGATTAATTCTTGCACTTTAGACCAAGGTTAATGAAAACTCATTAGAGGATTGATAGAATCAAAGCCTCCTAGCAATGATTTTCATAGGTATTGGACTTAAGACAAGCAATTAAACATACTTGGACTTTTAAACGTAAGTTTGAGCCACGAATGATCATTTTCCGATTAAGGGACACTTTAGCGCTATGTTAAGCAATCGTAATCGGGTTTATGTAGAAACCACGACTATCTGAGGCCGGTCAATAAAATGTTAGTGTTAATACATGTTAGAGAAGTGATATGTAAATCACTCTCCTAAAACATGCCACACAAAAAGAAAAGAGGTAGTGATCTCATCATAATCAAGATTTTTAATCAATTAATCAAAGGTAATCTATCACTATTCCAAAGTACGGAGAATTATCTCAATGATTATTCATCCATAGATTTGAAATAATGAAGATTAAACAACCTTGATAATCAACAATCTATGATCCATAGATTTCATCGATCAAAAATAAAAAGAAGAAGAAAGAAAATTAAAAGGAAAAGAAATTTCAATTTGAATCTTAAATCGATTAAATCATCATCAATATCAATCACCTCTTTTAGTGGATAAAATCAACACTCAAAGTCCATTGATATTGATGAGATCTTATCAAAATTCAAGACCCAAAACAAAACAACAATTAATCCAAAACTAAAATATTTTTTCAAATCATTTTTTAAATGCCTTTTTTAAGAATATTATTATTTGTTTATAAAAATAAACTAATAGCAATAAATAAAAAAGAAAAGGCCCACACGGCCAATTTTCTTAAAAGAAATGACAAAAAAAAAAGAAAATAAATGAAATAACAATTTAAAAGGAGAAAGAGAACAGAAAATTCTTCTTTCTCTCACACGGTAACTCTTCACGCCATTTTTGCGAGCTCAAAGCTTGCTCAAATCAAAGCGACGGGATGCGAAAATCACACCGAACAGATCAAAATCAAAAGTTCTTCACAACAGTACCAACAGTTCAAAGAATCACAACAAAAGGTAACGGATCGAAAATGACGGTGAAGCTCAAACTACCTTAAAACTCAGGTAAATGATGAAATCAAAACTCTCTTCTTCTTTCTTCTTCTTCTGAATGAATTCTGGTTCGAAATTGATCTGTGTTTGAGGTTAATTGAAGTTAATTTGGTGGAAGGAAGTATGAGAAGAGAATATGAGTAAAAGGTTTCGTAGTGAGGAATTGAGGAAGAAAATTAGCAGAGATTTTTTGGCTTGAAAAGCTTGAAAAAACAAATGAGAGGTGAGTTGTATTTATAGATTGAGAATGAGGGAGAGTGATTTGCCGTTTGTGAAATTTTCACTGCGTTTTGTGATGCAAATTGTGCGTGACTTTTTGCTGATATTTTTTTCATGTCGTTTTGCTTTTTTTTCTTTCAGCTCACTTAAGTGACGTGGAAGGCTTGTGGGGTCAGCTTGGAGTGTAACATGACTGAGATTATATTCACATGGCTTGCAATATGGCTTGGATAAGTGATGAATTGTTTCCTCAGCTCAACCTCAATTTTGAGCCGCTTTTGTTCTGCTTCTTCAGCAATTTTTCTTTGCATCTCCTATAGACAGAAACAACTTATAGTAACATTTCCACAACATAATTAAAAATGGATACACTGACAGAGCTTTCTCATAAAATCTCTCTGATATTGCCTCAAAGCCCATAGCATTTTGCAGAAACTCTGCAGCTTCCACCCAGACATATTCTGGTGGTATTGGGATGCAATCCATTATTGCATTAACCAGGGTTGAACAGGCCTAAAACCAGAGACCGGTTGAGTTTAGATCAGAAGAACTGCAATCTTTGCTCAATAGCTTGCAAACAATAATAGCCAATTGGAAGTTGTAAGGAACTACCTCCATAATGCCTTCAACAAAATCCACCAGATGTTTTGGGTCACTTACTGTTTCTTGGCATCTCATACGCATTGGTCCTGTAGTTTAATCATCTGGTACTGCATCAAATGATACATCCAAGGCTGCTACCACCTGTCTTAACAAAAATTGAAGTGAAGCCCTTGCAGAGCAAATCCCATTGTTTCCAATAATTCCTACAGGTTGTCCAAAAATCCTAGCAAAACCTGTTACAAGAGTAGTGCCATACAGTTTCTTGAATTCATTAAATTCACTTTCATCGACAATACGAGAAATCACTTCTCGGATATCAAACTGCTGCTTAAGATCAACGGGAGCAAATGGAACGAAGTTCATTGACATCAAATAGTGGCTCTTTATATTCGTAATTCATATTTTGCAATCCATTTGTTGAGACATCTCTCCCAGCCATATGAAAATTCTTAACAATGTCCCTCCCAAATTCAAGTGCATGAAGTTGCAATAACCACCACAACTTCAAGTATTCTTCTCATACTTCCTGCAAAGCATCAGCAGCAAAATCAGTTGCACTAGAACACAAACCATTCCTCGCAGGAATAGCCAAGACAACATGTTCACACTTAGTTCTTAGCATTCTATCCTCATTAACATGGTTCTCAACAGCAATATCTTGATTTTTCATGCTCTCGTTCATTGAAATCTTCAGGAGCTTTATCAACATTACGAGAAAGGAGTACATCATCATCTATTCCTCTAGCTGAATCGGATTGTCTGTGAATAGTGGGAGAATTTTGAGTCATCAGTCTACATATGGTTACAGGCTTTGTTTGACCAATTCGATGACAATGATCTTCTGCCTGTCTATCAATCTGTGGATTAAAATCCATGTCATGAATCACAACTGTATCAGCTCCAGTTAAGTTTAAGCCCTGTCCACCAGCTCTTGTGGAAAGCAAGCATGCAAAAATCGAAGTATCACTATTGAATGTGTCGACTATTGTTTGCCTCTCTGTCATTTCTTGAACAATGATTCTCATAGACCTCAAGGAAAGTACTGTACATCAAATCATCTTCTACCATGCGAACTTGGGACCAAACAGGAATAATTATTGGTGTGTGAATGCATATGTGACGGCGTCTTCCGAAAAGCAAGCCCTGCAAACAACTGAGAGCTCTTTCTTGAGAGATTGAGGAACTTCTGCAATTGTAGCTGTTGGATATTTGTAGCATCTCTGATAAGTGACATTGTTGCCGAAATATGTTTGACTCCGATCTCATTTATAACTTCGTGTGTCTTCTTTGTATTTCGGAAGCTGATTGAGCAGTATTGATACTCCGGTGCAATGTACCCTGAAGTTCCCATAACACGATCTTCTGTTCCATTCAGATTGCCATCTAGCAAGCCCAAAATCAGCCACCAGAGGTTCAAAGTCATGGGTTAAAAGGATATTTTTAGGGCGAATGTCTATGTGAACTATACAACCAACTCTACAATCTTCATGGAGATAGCGCAAGCCTCGTGCAACTCCAATTGCAATCTTTAAGCGTGAATTCCAGTCCAAAGGTACACTATTGTTGCCATGTAAGCAGAGGTCTAAAGATCCATTACATATGTACTCATAGAATAATATCCTCGTATTGATTTCTGTGCAAAATCCTATCAGTAATACAACATTCCTGTGTTGTGCACAACTCAAAACCCGAACTTCCCTGCTGAAATCAAGATCTGCTTGAGAGCCACTAAATTTTATTTATTTAACTGCAACAATCTGGCCATCTTTCAGTATTCCTTTGTGAACCACACCAAATCCACCTTCAGCCAAAAAATTTAAATCTGAGAACATGTTAGTAGCTTCTTCTATCTCTCAGTAAGAAAACCGTCGAGAAGGGTTTCAAAATACAGGTGCTATATTCTGACAGTGTGAGCACAAAGGGGGAGGTATAGAGGAATTTCTACCCAAAGGAATAGGGTTATCTCGGATGCTTGAGCTGGTAACATAACTTATACTTTGAGTTTTGTTAAACACAAGTTCATCTGTTCTCTTCTCTTGATCGGAGTGTAAAAAAGTCTCAAGTAAAGGTTTAGAATTTGGAGATTTAGTCCTTTGAATCATTCTGTTTTCAGCTCTTTGAAGCTTCTCGTTATGAATGTGGTTTTGAGAGATCCAAATTTCAGTGTTGTTATCACTAGCCACAGACGATGTTGGGAGTTTCCTTGAAGGGGGTGGGCTATCCCTTTCCAAATTAAAGAACAATGGTGGCTGGAAGTTAAAATCTTTTGCCTTGTTGATTGGTTTGCTTGTTCTTTTGTGTGGTTCCTGGCAATTATACAGCGGGTTTTCTTTATAAACCAAAAAAGGAGAAGTCATTGAATCTGAGCTTGACACTGAATCTAATCCAATATTGGTTGTAACAGAAGAGCCTGCTACTTCAGGACTACCCACTGGGGTGGAATGCTTCAATCTGCGCCCATTTAGCTTTCCGATTTCTATACCTGGTGAAGAAGAAGTAGAGAAAAAATGGTGTTTGGAATTCATCGGAGGGTCCTCCTAAATTAAGTCTGAGGACTTTAGGTTGTGATCCATTCATCATCACAATGCTACAGTTAAGATCATCCATGCAATGTTTTAACTCTTGCTTTAGTTTCTTGTCCAGTATGACCCAATGGGAACCACTCCATCTAGCTTCAGCCGCCACAGCACCACTGGGAGATCCCGTGACAACCTTAATCTTCACCCTAACCTCAATGTGATTGTGCAACTGAAAAACCATCTGAGCACAAGACTCAGAGATATCAGAAATCTGCTCCGGAGATTTTCCCGTGCATGAGTGCCTCCCTCAAGACCATAGCAGCAGGTTCTCTCTTAACCCGTTTTTCACTTAATGAGGCTCTGGTTGTATTAAGGTCTGCCCTGTAAAATAAAACTGCTGCAAGTTCCACTAAGCCACATTGCGAGCTACTCAAAGTTCCAAGTTTATCATCCTTATTTCCATCACCCCGCGGTATTGAAATACTAGACATGCTACCCTGATCAAGATCCTTATAAATCACATCCAAAAGTTGTTCTACCAATAAATACCTATCAGCAGCCCCTCTCATTAAATTTAATTGTGTCCTTGCATAAAACATCAGTGAATCCTCACGCGATCATGTGTTGTCAGCCAACAGTGAAACAGAAACTGCTGCATAGCACTATGAATCTCTAACAACTGAAAGCCCAAATTTGGACCATCATTTAACAAATATGTATTGATACACTCAACAAGCTTGCGTGATATCTTTCCTTCTTCCCTGATGAATGAACAAATCCTGACAAACCCCTTAACAATGTCTTCTCTTAGATTAACAGGGTAGTCTTTAAGAGGTTGAGTAACATAGATTTCCAAATGAGCTTGTGAGTTTGTATTGGCTAGAGCAAAGCTTTTGGTCAAGGTTTCGTAGCATGAATTCTCAATTTCTATTCAAAACCTACCTTCATTGTTTTTTTACACATCTCTGATAAAATGAATACAACTATTTTTGGACCAAGGAATTACTTGTACCTGAAGCAACAATCATCTAAACCAAATTCTGACTTTACCCTGATAGATTCAAAGACGAACCACTGAATAATTTGCAACTGAATCATCGGCCATCAATTTTGATTTTTGACATAATTCTCTGAATATCTAGACCAAACTTCTCATAGAACACTGCTTGATAAATCAATGGATTTCAACACAAGACAATTTGACCGTGAACAATCACATTTGCTGAGAAAACATCTTACCACCACGGGTAACTTATAGTTGAAGCAAACTCTTGATAGTTTGACCAAGATGAGGTCAAACGTCCCTCTGATTTAAACTTGAATGAATGTCTTTACCATCAATCTCCTTGCAAAACCCTAAACACACAGAGAAGAAGAAGAAACAAACAAATTGAAAAATATTTTTGGTATTTTGGTTAGAGGTTAGTAAACAGAAACAAACATAAAGTAAATAAGAAACACAAGGGTGAAAGAACCAAAAAGTATGATCTGTTTGTGTATGTAATGATGCAAATGAAATGTGGGATCTTAGGGGTAAAAATTAGGGTATTACAGCTGCCCCTATTTAAGATTCTTCTATCCCGAGATATAAAGATTCACATCTTTGTCTCGACTAGATAGAAGAGACTTAAATATAACAATAAACCCAATTTTTGGCCCTAAGAGACCACAAAATGATATGACTATGCTAATGGTATGCAAACCTAAGACCTCTGTGGGGAGAAAATGCCACAGGAGACAAACAAAAGCTCAGGAGAAAAAGAGAGACTCCACAAGGGAAAGCAAAAAAAGCAAGATTCTATTTCGATAAAGGAAAGGAAACAACTCAACGGGGAAAGAGATACCAACCGCCAGTTACTGGGCGAAGATATTCAAACCGAAGAGAATAGGTAAAATACTTTCTACTGGTTACTGAGTAGAAAATAAGTGCAAAAAAAACACAAGAGAATTGTTATCTACCAGTTACTGGGTAGAAAACAAAGAGATGTATTACTTACTACCAGTTACTGGGTAAAAAGTAATCCACTCGTTGAGATATAATCAACTACCTGTTACTGGGTAGGAAAGAAAGCAACGCCAACTACTGGTTACTGAGTAGTTTAGCGGGAATAATAAACTTGAATGAAATGGGTTACCAACTATCGGTTACTGGATAGGGTAAACAACATGTCAACTACCTGTTACTGGGTAGGACAGACTCGACTACCTGTCAATGGGTAGGAGAAGAAAATAAAGGTCAACTACCTGACACTGGGTAGGAGAAAAAGATATATCATCAGCTACTTGTTACTGAGCAGCTCCAATCACACAACAAACTTCTCAAATAAAGAGACAACCATTTGTTGGAAAAAGATAATAACAACTCTGTCGGGGATCTTTAAAAGAGATACGAGCAGGTTGAACCATGCAATAGAATTCTCATCGGGAGCTATTCCACAAAAATTCCAATTGACAGAAAAGCTGGTCAGATAAAAACTTCTCTGTTGAGGATGAGCCAGAGAAATGTTATTTATTGAGAAGGTAAATTTCTGGAGATTACACAAGCTGCTCAAATAAAGAGGCTTCCACATGAAGTTGCATAAGTAATTGCCAAGAGAGTGTTATCAAAACACTACTGGGGAAATCAAATCTTCATCTTCTGATGGGGATCAATAACAGATTCTGCCGAGGAAAATAAATCCTCAAAACTACCTTCTCATCATCCAGGTTTCACAGCCCAGGGAAAACCAAAGTAATTGCTGCAAGAGACCAAAGTTCAATCCAGGAACAAACTGGAAAGAAACGGTCAAACAAGACTCGACCCAATGAGGAAATAACTCAACTGGGGAACAATTCCATCCATATAAAAGCTGGGGAGGAAATCTAAACAAAACATCTTCCACGAGGCATAAACTCAGTGGGGAATTAAAAATGATAGGTATTTTCTGCTTAGGGGTCGACACTCTAATGAAGAGAGGACACACGCATTCTGCGAGATAACAACATCGGGAAAAGGGAAATACCAACAAAAAATGCAGGATGCACAATGCAACAAAGACATGCTATGCTCAACCAAAATGAATGCGCATGCAAGGAGTATGAATATGCTGATAAATCAGACAAAAAAGGCAAACAGAGGGTGAACAAAACACCACAACACCACTGAAATACTCGGCTAATCTCTGCAAGTTAGAGATATCATTGGAGATCGTGTTAGGGATCAGCAACAGAAAATCTGCAAGAGATACACAAGAGCCACCAAAGGACAATAAATCCTACTACAAGGCTCAAATCTCGCTGAGGAAATGGAGATATTGCTTGGGAAAAGATCCCAAAGATCAACCTTCAACCATCAATAATTCAACAAAAGGAACAACAATATGAACTCCGCTTTGAGAGAAAAAAAACTGTTGGAGAAAACATAGCAACACAAATCTTCCAACCCTGCCAGGGGAATAAGAAGTTAACATCATAGCAAAAAGTCAAACTGTGGGGGATTTTAAATCAACACCCAATCACAAGGTGAGAGAAAACCCGACAGGTGACTGCTATATCAACACTTCTTAGAGGTAAACAACATTGTTCTCTACTTGGGGAATAATCCAAAGTAAATGTGCATAACCTCTGCTAGGAATCATCAAAGACAAATCTCCGCCTGGGCAAAAACATCAAGGAGAAGTGGTCTTCAAATTTCTCAACTGTCCGATCATAACCTGGTTGAATGAATAAAACATATTCATCATTTGAATCAAGACTTTATTGTGGAAAACCGTTCAACACTCGTCTGGTTTATCCAAAGAAACAAAACTTTGCTAAGGGGATATCAAAATTCTACTGAAGAGACCTTAATATAGCTCAAATGGGGAAACATCAACACAACTCTACTGGGGAGCTGCTAATAAATTCTACCAGAGAGGCAAGAAAGAACCCTGCTGAAGAGAACACTTACGCTTTTCGCTTCAAGATTCTACCATTCTTGGGGTAACTGTTGACATCCTTTCTTTTATTTTCACAAATCAAAGAAAAATGTTTTTATAATTTTCAAAACTTAAATCAATTATTCATATTTGTTTCCAAAATCATCATCAAAAATAAAATGAAATTCTATAAACAGAAACAAAATAAGAATTGCAAACAAAGGGACAAAGGACCAAATTCTATTAATAGAATGGTAGTCCGCAAATGGCGTAACTCCATGGATCATTACAAAGTTTGAAAAATGGTAAGTACAATGGAAAGTTCTACATTGAAATACAATGACCATTATTCTCCCTAACAACTTTGAATTCCAACTGTGCTTGAGACTTCAGCGGAGAATATCTGAAGTAAAACCTTTGATAGGAAATGTTGCTTCAAACGATCAAGACTGGCCAGATGCAGTTACTTGCCATGATCCCTAACTTTTGCCTAGATTGTCCTCTCGGGTTTTCAATCTACCGGGATGATTATTTTTGTTCTGTCTCTAATTTTTTCCTGGACTGCCCTTTCAGGTTTTCAATCCACCGAGACGCTCATTTTTGCCTAAGCCGCCCTTTCAGGTGTTTAACTTAGCGAGCTGTTCTTTTATTTTCTAGGCGAAGTATTTCTTGACTGCATCGGCATTCACAGGACGAGTGAACTCTTCTCCATCCATAGTTGTAAGAATTAATGCACTGCCAGAGAAGGCTCTCTTAACAACATATGGGCCTTCATAATTAGGAGTCCACTTGCCCCTAGAATCAGTAGTAAAAGTCGAGATCTTTTTTAGCACGAGGTCACCTTCTCTGAACACACGGGGTCGAACCTTCTTATCAAATGCTTTCTTCATTCTTTGTTGATATAATTGGCCATGACACAAGGCCGTCATTCTTTTCTCTTCAATCAGATTCAACTGGTCGTACCTACTTTGACACCATTCAGCCTCAGACAATTTAGTTTCCATCAAAACTCTCATAGAAGGGATTTCAACCTCTATCGGGAGCACTGCTTCCATGCCATAAACAAGAGAAAAAGGGGTTGCCCCTGTTGAAGTGCGAACGGATGTACGATACCCATGCAGAGCGAAAGGAAGCATATCATGCCAATCCTTGTATGTAACAACCATCTTTTGAATAATCTTCTTAATGTTCTTATTAGCAGCTTCAACAGCCCCATTCATCTTGGGTCTATAAGGAGAAGAATTATGATGCTCAATCTTAAACTCATCGCATAATTCCTTCATCATCTTGTTATTTAAATTCGACCCATTATCAGTGATGATCTTGCTCGGAACACCATACCGACAGATGATTTGATTCTTGATAAACCGGACCACTACTTGCTTAGTCACATTTGCATATGATGCCGCTTCAACCCATTTGGTAAAATAGTCAATAGCCACCAATATGAAACGGTGTCCGTTCGAAGCTTTAGGCTCAATCATTCCAATCACATCAATGCCCCACATTGAAAAAGGCCATGGAGAAGAGATAACATTGAGAGGAGTTGGAGGCACATGAATCTTGTTAGCATAAATCTGACATTTATGGCACTTTTTTACATATTTACAACAGTCAGATTCCATTGTCAGCCAATAGTAACCTGCCCTTAACATCTTCTTAACCATCGCATGTCCATTGGCATGGGTGCCAAAGGATCCTTCATGGATTTCTTTCATCAACATATCTGCTTCGTGTCTATCCACGCATCTGAGCAAGATCATGTCATAATTTATCTTATACATCACATCATCATTCAAGAAGAAACTACCAGCCAATCTTCACAAAGTTTTCTTATCCTTCTTGGATGCCCCAAGTGGGTACTCTTGATTCTGAAGAAAGCATTTAATATCATAATACCATGGTTTATCATCAACAACCTCTTCAACTACAAACACATGAGCTGGTCTATCAAGACGCATCACACTAATCTTTGGCACATCATTCCAATGATTTACCACAATCATGGAGGATAAAGTCGCTAAAGCATCTGCCATTCGATTCTCTGCTCTTGGTATATGGTGAAACTCAACTTTATTGAAGAAAGTTGACAATCTTCTTGCATAATCACGATAAGGAATCAAATCAGGTTGACGTGTCTCCCACTTCCCTTTAATCTGATTAATCACTAAAGCTGAATCTCCATACACATCCATAATCTTGATTCTTAAATCAATAGCTTCTTCCAAGCCCATAATACACGCTTCATACTCAGCCGCATTATTTGTGCAATTGAAAACCAACCTTGCAGTGAAAGGAATATGAGAACCATGAGGAGTAACAATAATTGCACCAATACCTCTGCCATATTCATTAACCGCCCCATCAAAAATCAAACCCCAACGAGATCCAGGCTCAGGTCCTTCTTCATGTAATGGTTCCTCACAATCTTTAACCTTTAGATACATCACATCCTCATCAGGAAAGTCAAACTGAATAGGTTGATAATCATCAATTGGTTGGTGTGCCAAATGATCAGCCAAAACACTTCCTTTTATCGCCTTTTGAGTTCGATACTCGATATCATATTCTGATAACAACATTTGCCAACGAGCAATCCTCCCAGTTAAAGCAGGCTTTTCAAAGATATACTTGATTAGGTCCATTTTAGATATCAACCAACTTGTACAATTCAACATATACTGGCGGAGGCGCTTGGCAGCCCAAGCTAGAGCACAACATGTCTTTTCAAGCATCGTGTACCGAGACTCACAATCAGTAAATTTCTTGCTCAAATAATAAATGGCAAATTCTTTTCTCCCGGATTCATCTTGTTGACCCAAAACACAACCCATAGACTCTTCTAGCACGGTCAAATACATGATGAAAGGTCTTCCTTCTACGGGAGGAGACAAAATAGGAGGTTCAAGCAGATACTCTTTAATTCTTTCGAAAGCTTTCTAACAATCTTCTGTCCAGACACAACCCTGATCTTTGCGGAGAAATTTGAAAATCGGTGCACATGTGGCAGTCATATTGGATATAAATCGGGAGATATAGTTCAAACGTCCCAAGAATCCTCTTACTTATTTTTCTGTTCTGGGTGCAGGCATCTCCTGGATAGCTTTAACTTTACCAGGATCAACTTCAATGCCTTTCTGACTGACAATAAAGCCTAACAATTTTCCAGAACGAACACCAAAAGTGCATTTATTAGGATTCAGACAGAGCTTAAACTTTCTCAAACGTTGAAACAACTTCAATAAATTTTTAATATGATCCTCTTCAGTCTTCGACTTACAAATCATATCATCCACATAGACCTCAATTTCTTTATGCATCATATCATGGAACAGAGTGGTCATAGCTCTCTGGTACGTTGCACCAGCATTTTTTAAACCGAAGGGCATCACTCTGTAACAGAATGTTCCCCAGGGTGTAATGAATGTTGTTTTTTCCATATCCTCAGGTGCCATCTTTATTTGATTATAACCGGAAAATCCATCCATAAATGAAAAGATATTGAACTTAGCAGTATTATCTACCAATAAATCAATGTGTGGTAGTGGAAAATCATCTTTTGGACTTGCTTTATTCAAATCTCTATAGTCAACGCACATTCGGACTTTTCCGTCTTTCTTTGGAACAGGCACAATATTGGCCACCCATTGAGGATATTCGACGGTCACAAGAAAACCAGCATCAATCTGCTTTTGAACCTCTTCTTTAATCTTCACGGCCATGTCAGGATGAGTTCTTCTCAATTTCTGCTTCACGGGTGAACATTCAGGCTTTAATGGCAAATGGTGCTCCACAATACCAGTATTAAGACCAGGCATGTCTTGATAGGACCAAGCAAACACGTCAACATATTCTCTAAGAAGCTCTACCATCCTCTTCTTAACATCTGACTGAAGCAGTGCCCCAATCTTGACTTCTTTTTTATCATCATCGGAACCCAGATTAACCAATTCCACAGGCTCTTCATGAGGCTGAATGGCCTTCTCCTCGTGCTCAAGCAATCGAGAAATCTCATCAGGAATTTCTTCAATATCCTCCTCTTCCGCTTCAAACACAGGGAACTCAAAGTTGGGAGAGGGCATATGGTCATTATTTCCAATGGGTTTAACAATCAATCTGCACAATGATTTTATGTTTGATTTTAGAATATGAACAAAAAAAATGAAAATATTATGCAGATGAGAGTGATTATAACATTATTATATTTTTTTCGGTTTTTTATGTTACCATTTTTCAGAAGTAAAGCAAAAAAGGAAAACAACATATGGATAAACAGAAAAACATTTTATTGATGATGATAAAAATTGAAACAAAGCCCTCACAAGTTCACTTTCACCTTGGGCAGAGTGAAAGGATTTTTGAAAGAAACAAAAACAAATTACTTTGAAACATGAACAACAGTAGGAACATCAACAGCGATCCAATTCTGGCATATCAATCCACGTGTCACAAAGTTGGGCATTTCTTCCTCTTGGTCATCTTCAAGAATTGCAGCTGTAGAATGATCTTTGCAATGGATGAACCCAGCACTTCGAAAAACTTCATGAATACTCTTCATCTCATTTTGGGTTGAACCAGATGTAAAACCCAAACCAGCTCTATCTTTTTTCTCAGCAACTTCAATGATTCGGCCCCATCCATGAGCTTGGCCATTATCCACTACATGTTGTGCATCTTTTAGAGAAGACATGGACACCCCATCCTTCTTAACAGCTTTATCAACCACAGAAAGAGCCTGAAACGGAGTTCCAACATCCTCTTCCGCATTGATATAAGAAAAAGACGACAAACTGCTTACCAACATAGCCTGTTCTCCACCAACAACGACAAGTTTACCATTCTGCACGAATTTTAACTTTTGGTGCAGTTTCGAAGTAACAGCTCCAGCTTCATGGATCCATGGGCGTCCTAGAAGACAACTGTAAGCAGGACGAATATCCATGACTTGAAAAGTGATCTGGAAAAAACACGGACCAATCTTGATAGGGAGATCAACCTCTCCAATCACGGTTTTCCTCGATCCATCAAAGGCTTTCACAATGACCCCACTGAACCTCATAGGAGTACCTTGATAAGATAATCTGGACAAAGTTGATTTTGGCATCACATTCAACGATGACCCAGTATCAACCAGCACATTGGATAGAGCGTCTTCCTGGCAATTCATGGAAATATGGAGAGCCAAATTATGATTTCTTCCATGTTCGGTCAACTTTTTATCACAAAAACTCAGATTATTACACGCAGTGATATTGGCAACAATGCTATCAAACTGGTTAACAGTCACATCATGATCTACATAAGCTTGTTCCAATACTTTCTGCAACGATTCACGATGAGCCTCAGAGCTCATTAACAGAGATAGAACATACATTTTTGACGGTGTATGTAACAATTGATCCACCACATTATATTCACTCTTCTTGATCAATTTCAATACCTCATCATTATCTGACTTCTGATTTACATCACTTGATTGACCAGACTCCACAAAAGTCTTCAACTGAATTTGCTTACCCCCAATATCTTCACTTGTCTTTGAAGGCACATTATCAAATACTCGACCACTTCTGGTTACACGTCCGACATCAGCAATAGTCACAACCGAGGGAAGAGAAGGAATGGGAACCTCTTTTCCATCCTCCAACATAGTAGCATTGTATTTGTAGGGAACAACTTTATCGGATTCATACGGCGTCGGGCCAGGCAAACGGATAACCAAAGGCGTCACAGCAGATTTCTGACTATTGTAAGAAATTACAACTCGCTCAGGAATATTGAAACGTGGGACTATGACATTCACTTCGTTCTCCACTTCATTTCTGTTTGCAGTAACCTGAACCAAATTCTCGTCCATCATCTTTTGTAAGTCCCTTTTTACAATCACACACCCTCGAGGGTTCACAGAACAAATACAACAGGCGGCATAATCATGCTCAATATCATGGAACTCACTCAAAGTAGCATGCATTTCAACAAGCGATCTCCGAATCCAGCGAATATCGAAAATACGGTATGTACCAGGACAACTATATACCATATTGACAGTTGCATTACCATGTTTAGGAAACGGATTTGATTGCACATTAGGGTTGGTATCTTCAAAAGACAGAATACCGCTTTTTACGAGCTTTGCAACTTCATGCTTCAGAGGATAGCAATTTTCGATATCATGTCCAGGGGCACCTTGATGAAATGCGCAATGAGCATCTGGCTTATACCACCATGGAACTTCAGTTGGAACAGCCGGCGGATCACGAGGTTGAACCAAATTCTTCTTTATTAAAGCCGGAAATAGCTCAGTATACGTCATTAGAATGGGATCAAATTGTGTTTTCCTCTGTGTACGACCTTGTTGAGTTGTCTTCTCTTGAAAACGTGGTTGATAACTTGCAGTAGCTTGAGCGGTAGGGGTGTTACTGATAACAGGCGTAACAGATGCTACTTGTTGCTGACGACGACTACCATTGTTGTTCACAACTCTGCGTCTTCTAGACCTTTCCTGAGATATAGCATTAGTTTCTCCCTCTTTTTTCTTAGGGAACCCAACACCAGGCTTTTTTGTATTTCCAGAATTTCCTTCTTTTATCAGTCGTCCCTCACGGACAGCTTCCTCTAATCTCATCCCCATATTAACCATTTCCGTGAAATCACTAGGAGCGATCGCAACCATCCTTTCATAGTAAAATGGACCCAGAGTCTTCAAAAAAATCTTGGTCATTTCTTTCTCTTCAAGCGGAGGGCTTATCTGAGCTGCAATTTCACGTCATCTCTGCGCATATTCTTTAAAAGTTTCTTTCTCTTTTTGAGACATTGCGCGGAGCTGATCACGGTCCGGCGCCATATCAAGATTATACTTATACTGACGAACAAAAGCTTCACAAAGGTCGTTGAATGTCTTGATTTGTGTACTATCGAGTCCCATATACCACTTCAGCGTAGCACCAGTAAGACTATCTTGAAAATAGTGGATCAACAACTGATGGTTGTCAGTATAGGTAGACATCTTTCTAGCATACATGATCAAATGACTTTGCGGACAAGTGTTCCCTTTGTATTTTTCAAAATTCGGAACTTTGAACTTGGCGAGAATCTTCACATTTGGAACAAGGCAAAGCTCATGAGCATTCTTTCCAAATAACTCCTTTCCCCTTAAAGCCCTGATTTCTCTTTGCATTTCAGCAAACTGATCTTGGAAGTCATCTATTCGATCCATAACATCTAAACTCTCGCTCGGAGCAGTGTGGAAAATTTGTTCTTCAGTATAAGGCATAGCGTGAGTTACAGGCGGTGGCACAGGTATGACAGTAGGAACAACTGGAATTTCAGCATTAGGAACAACATTAACCACAGGAGGTGGTACAGCCATGACAGCAGGGAGTCTAGAACCTTCGGGAGCAGGAGGTCGATATCCCTCTGGCACATAATTGGTAGGCATTCCCCAAGGGAAACCAACAGGCATTTGATATTGAGAAGTATTAATCGGGGCCACAAAAATGGGCGTTGATCCGATCTCAGAAATCACAGTTCTTTGGACAGGAGAAGGAGGAGGTAGTGGTGGCTGATTCTGAGCAGCCACCAGAGCTTCCATTGCGGCAGTCAGTCTCTCCAAACCATCTTTCAGAGTTGATACCTCTTCACGGAGCTCGCGGTTCTCTTGTTGCAACTGATCCATCTTTTTCTTAGAGTTAGCCCGAGTGTTGCAGTGATGCGACAGCTTGACTGAAGGAAGGCCAAAAGAAACAAATAAGACATCTGGAAAAGGCAACACACAATGTACGATGATGCGGATGCAAATGCAAAATGCAGGTGTTTCAACCAGTTTTCAAGGATCTTTAAGATATAAAGCAATTACAAACATCATAAAGAAAAATAACACTTTTTGAAATACTGATAAACATCTCATTTCATTGAATATTGGAAAGAGTTACACTTGGAAGTACAAAATACAATATTATCAAAATAAGAAAAAGCTAGGTCCTAAGGAACATCTGATGACGATCCAAGTTGATACTTCCTTTAGAGTCTCTTAATCTCTTTCTCATAGTTGTGCTTCATGGTGATCTTCTCTAGCACAAGCTGATCCACAATACCCTTCCAAGCACCAGAAGTAGGAGGATGTGATGATGGAGTAGTAGAGGAAAATAAATCCTCTGCATGCCTCTTCACAGCGCGCCGCTCAAGTAACTCTATCAAGTCGTCTTTCTCCTTCATCTGTTTTTGCAATTCCATCTTCTCTTTGTCAGAAGCTTGAAACTTACTTTCCCACATCTCTTTCTCTTCCTTCATCTTAGCCAAAGCATCTTGAAGTGTCTTCACATCATCAGAAGAAACAGGGAGTGGCGTAGAGATCACAGTAGTCAGAGGCTTTTCAATAGGATAAGGCATCTTAAGCTTCATAGCCCTCTTCTTCACCCAAAGCGTGTAAGGTTCCAAGGCAATGCAAACTTGTCTTCCAAGCTCCCCTCTATCCAACCAGTGAATCTTAGTCCAGGCATGAGCCATTTTTCTTCTCAAACCAAGAGAATCATCCCCTCCTTGAAAGAATAAACCCTCCAATAAAATATTCTTAGGCCTATCCTTCAGCATATAACCCAGCTGACGGCGAGCTAGACTCGGGTTGTAGTTAATTCCGCCTTGTATTCCAAGAAGAGGAACATTGGAGAATTCTCCACAACTATCAATAATCTGGACATTATCGTAAACCGAAGAAGACCAAGTGATATCAACATGCGTAAGAGATATAATCCTTTGAGACCACCTTAAACAATCCTTGTTTTTCCTGAAAACAGATGTCTGGGGTAAGTGTGAAACGAACCAATTATACATCAGAGGTAGACAGCAAACAATGGTACTGTTTCCCTTAGAAGTCCTACTATGGATGGAGAAATAAGTGTCACCAAGCAAAGTTGGAACAGGGTTCCCAATCAAGAAAATCCTAATAGCATTAATGTCCACAAAATTATCAATATTAGGAAACAAGACTAGTCCATAGATGAGTAAAGCAAATATAGCCTCAAACGCCAATGTGCGACCAATGTCAGCAAATAAAGTGGCCTTCTCAATTAAGAACTTAGCAGTCAAACCCTTGAGGCCTCCCTTAGTCTTTAGATTTCCATCAATATCCGACTTCGTCAAATGGGTAGCTACAGCAATATCTTGAGGCTTAAGAGCTTCCTCCAAACCAGTATACGGAACTTTATCAGAAACCGGTACACCCAACAAATAAGCATATTCTTCCAAGGTCGGCATGAGCTGATAATCGGGAAAAGTGAAGCATCGGTAAATAGGATCATAGAACTGCATAAGGGTATTCAGAATTCCGTCTTCAATGTTGGTAGAAAGAACAAATAAAAGTCTCCCATAACGAGATAAGAAGCCTGAACGATCATCTACCAAGGACACTAGCTTTCTCAACTCTGTAAGATCAGGAGCTCGAAAACTGTACTTCTGAGTGTTTCTCCTTCTAATGTCCATAATCAACAATATCTGCGATGTTTGCAAAAGAAAATCTCTGAGATCCTTAAAAACCAGCTGAAACACAATGCTCATGAATGCATGAGTGCAAGATGCAACACCCACAAACAAGACATATAAAGCACACAAGTTCAAAGGTTCGGCACGAGCATGGAGCCAAAGGTAAGAATCAACCAACCCACAATGGTATGTACTATGGTTATATCATCACCTGTAGAACAAGGTTCTAAAAAGTTCCCAGAATCATAATTCCATCTTTTGGATATTATCGGCTTAAACGACTACTCGTCGGCCAACAATATTCTCAAGAGAAACTCATCTGAGTGTGGTATCGCGTAACGACCAATTCAAGTCTTCACCTGAACAGCCACCGCACCACGTCCTAATAAGGCCAAGATGGGTTAAAGGGTTCTAAGGTCCTCAGCTTCTCAGGCTTCCAGTCGGAAAAAGTAATATCAATTACGACTACTCGTAAGACATCAGTAATTCCAAAGGGGCCTCCACCGAGCGGGGGATCTCAAGTCAGCTTAGTAAGGACTACTCCACGTAAGACAACAAGACTATACCACCCTCCTATCATAAGTGCACTCAAGTCCGGGTTAGGACTTATCTCACCACACAAATTACCAGGCACCAAAACAGAACAAACAATAACAAACAAGTCAAACAGAAAGCGATAAATAAATCAAAGTAGGCGAAACCCACTAGGAACCGTTGGAGTCCCCAGCAGAGTCGCCACTTTTCTGTAGCGGTAAAAATCATGAGCGTAAGTTATTAATTAACTTAACTCAAAAAAATAAGAGTCGCCACCACACTTTTATTTTATCCAAATAAAGGAAAGGAAAAATAGCGAACAAAACCAAAGAGTTCTAAAATAAGAACACGAGACAGAGATCGGGGTAAGGGGGTTGGTTACGCAATGGGAAGGTGTTAGCACCTAAAACGTCTATAGTACTCTATAGGAGCCCTTTGAAATATTTACATTTTTTGGTTTGAAAATGGTTTGTTTGAAAATGGTTTGTTTGAAAAGAGATTGGGGAGATGAGAAGAGAATTATTTTTTAGATTTTTGTGTTTGGAGAGACTTATCGCCTCATGCCTACGTACCCAAAAAGTGCAATATGGGATCAAAACCCCGTAGTTCGTGGTACAAATGACAAAAATTTGTTAGTTTTGATTGATTTTAGATGTAAAGACAAGTCGTCATTTCAAGGAGAAAGCTGCGACTATCCACCCACGAGTATTAAGATAACATCTGCGTCACATAAAGATGGAGGATTTGCTTGGATTATCAACAAGACTATCACTCAACATCAACGTGGAAAATGTCAAAGTCTTAATAATATGGGGAATAGGAGATTTACATCTCAACTATAGAAATGAATCATGTCTAAACTTTATGAAAAGTTTTAAAGTGAAAAAGTGCATAAAGGCACAAAAAAAGTTGATGAGTTTTTGTATTTTTTATGTCTTTTGAAATTGGTCAAAGTATGATTAACATTGATTGACTTTTATTAAGAAGAACAAAGTTTGAAAATCACTTGACGAAAGTCAAGGTTTTATTGCGAAAGCAGTTTTGAAGTTTGAAACCAAGAAGGTTTTGAAAGAGGGAGAAAGTTTTGAAAATTTAAGAAGGGGAGGAGATGAAGTGACTATCCTAGAAACCAAAATAAGAGCTAGAGATAAGAAAGATCTAACCGACTTGTAGCACACTCCATAGCAATCAAAAAGAATTCCATCCGATTTAAAGCATAAGCTAATGAGCGAGCCAAATAAAGGCTAAGATCCACAATACTCCAAGCATAGGAATAAGAGTCCTAATTCTAAGTCCAAAGGTCCATGAAGTCCAAGGTCTAAGAGTAGTCCACGAGCATAACCACAAAGTTAACAACACCAAGTTTTTTAGAGATTTTTTATCCTTTATTAGTGTTTTGAACAAGATATGGTCCAAGTGGACAAAAGAGAAATGACATAAACATAAACAAAGATATGATATGAAATGATAATATGGAAGCATAAAAGTAAGAAATAAGGAGTAAGAAGAGAATATAAACAAAATTAAACAAAGATAATGTTAGTGAATTAGTAATTAGTGGTTAGAACATATGATCAATGATGATTAATTCTTGCACTTTAGACCAAGGTTAATGAAAACTCATTAGAGGATTGATAGAATCAAAGCCTCCTAACAATGATTTTCATAGGTATTGGACTTAAGACAAGCAATTAAACATACTTGGACTTTTAAACGTAAGTTTGAGCCACGAATGATCATTTTCCGATTAAGGGACACTTTAGCGCTATGTTAAGCAATCGTAATCGGGTTTATGTAGAAACCACGACTATCTGAGGCCGGTCAATAAAATGTTAGTGTTAATACATGTTAGAGAAGTGATATGTAAATCACTCTCCTAAAACATGCCACACAAAAAGAAAAGAGGTAGTGATCTCATCATAATCAAGATT
Organism: Lathyrus sativus; assembly: GCA_963859935.3. NCBI lineage: Eukaryota > Viridiplantae > Streptophyta > Magnoliopsida > Fabales > Fabaceae > Lathyrus > Lathyrus sativus. The sequence continues at coordinate 102,762,817 of OZ012738.1, read as the reverse complement.
TTTAATCAATTAATCAAAGGTAATCTATCACTATTCCAAAGTACGGAGAATTATCTCAATGATTATTCATCCATAGATTTGAAATAATGAAGATTAAACAACCTTGATAATCAACAATCTATGATCCATAGATTTCATCGATCAAAAATAAAAAGAAGAAGAAAGAAAATTAAAAGGAAAAGAAATTTCAATTTGAATCTTAAATCGATTAAATCATCATCAATATCAATCACCTCTTTTAGTGGATAAAATCAACACTCAAAGTCCATTGATATTGATGAGATCTTATCAAAATTCAAGACCCAAAACAAAACAACAATTAATCCAAAACTAAAATATTTTTTCAAATCATTTTTTAAATGCCTTTTTTAAGAATATTATTATTTGTTTATAAAAATAAACTAATAGCAATAAAGAAAAAAGAAAAGGCCCACACGGCCAATTTTCTTAAAAGAAATGATAAAAAAAAAAGAAAATAAATGAAATAACAATTTAAAAGGAGAAAGAGAACAGAAACATCATCTTCTTCTTTCTCTCACACGGTAACTCTTCACGCCATTTTTGCGAGCTCAAAGCTTGCTCAAATCAAAGCGACGGGATGCGAAAATCACACCGAACAGATCGAAATCAAAAGTTCTTCACAACAGTACCAACAGTTCAAAGAATCACAACAAAAGGTAACGGATCGAAAATGACGGTGAAGCTCAAACTACCTTAAAACTCAGGTAAATGATGAAATCGAAACTCTCTTCTTCTTTCTTCTTCTTCTGAATGAATTCTGGTTCGAAATTGATCTGTGTTTGAGGTTAATTGAAGTTAATTTGGTGGAAGGAAGTATGAGAAGAGAATATGAGTAAAAGGTTTCGTAGTGAGGAATTGAGGAAGAAAATTAGCAGAGATTTTTTGGCTTGAAAAGCTTGAAAAAACAAATGAGAGGTGAGTTGTATTTATAGATTGAGAATGAGGGAGAGTGATTTGCCGTTTGTGAAATTTTCACTGCGTTTTGTGATGCAAATTGTGCGTGACTTTTTGCTGATATTTTTTTCATGTCGTTTTGCTTTTTTTTTTCTTTCAGCTCACTTAAGTGACGTGGAAGGCTTGTGGGGTCAGCTTGGAGTGTAACATGACTGAGATTATATTCACATGGCTTGCAATATGGCTTGGATAAGTGATGAATTGTTTCCTCAGCTCAACCTCAATTTTGAGCCGCTTTTGTTCTGCTTCTTCAGCAATTTTTCTTTGCATCTCCTATAGACAGAAACAACTTATAGTAACATTTCCACAACATAATTAAAAATGGATACACTGACAGAGCTTTCTTATAAAATCTCTCTGATATTGCCTCAAAGCCCATAGCATTTTGCAGAAACTCTGCAGCTTCCACCCAGACATATTCTGGTGGTATTGGGATGCAATCCATTATTGCATTAACCAGGGTTGAACAGGCCTAAAACCAGAGACCGGTTGAGTTTAGATCAGAAGAACTGCAATCTTTGCTCAATAGCTTGCAAACAACAATAGCCAATTGGAAGTTGTAAGGAACTACCTCCATAATGCCTTCAACAAAATCCACCAGATGTTTTGGGTCACTTACTGTATCTTGGCATCTCATACGCATTGGTCCTGTAGTTAAATCATCTGGTACTGCATCAAATGATACATCCAAGGCTGCTACCATCTGTCTTAACAAAAATTGAAGTGAAGCCCTTGCAGAGCAAATCCCATTATTTCCAATAATTCCTACAGGTTGTCCAAAAATCCTAGCAAAACCTGTTATAAGAGTAGTGCCATACAGTTTCTTGAATTCATCAAATTCACTTTCATCGACAATACGAGAAATCACTTCTCGGATATCAAACTGCTGCTTAAGATCAACGGGAGCAAATGGAACGAAGTTCATTGACATCAAATAGTGGCTCTTTATATTCGTAATTCATATTTTGCAATCCATTTGTTGAGACATCTCTCCCAGCCATATGAAAATTCTTAACAATGTCCCTCCCAAATTCAAGTGCATGAAGTTGCAATAACCACCACAACTTCAAGTATTCTTCTCATACTTCCTGCAAAGCATCAGCAGCAAAATCAGTTGCACTAGAACATAAACCACTCCTCGCAGGAATATCCAAGACAACATGTTCACACTTAGTTCTTAGCATTCTATCCTCATTAACATGGTTCTCAACAGCAATATCTTGATTTTTCATGCTCTCGTTCATTGAAATCTTCAGGAGCTTTATCAACATTACGAGAAAGGAGTACATCATCATCTATTCCTCTAGCTGAATCGGATTGTCTGTGAATAGTGGGAGAATTTTGAGTCATCAGTCTACATATGGTTACAGGCTTTGTTTGACCAATTCGATGACAACGATCTTCTGCTTGTCTATCAATCTGTGGATTAAAATCCATGTCATGAATCACAACTGTATCAGCTCCAGTTAAGTTTAAGCCCTGTCCACCAGCTCTTGTGGAAAGCAAGCATGCAAAAATCGAAGTATCACTATTGAATGTGTCGACTATTGTTTGCCTCTCTGTCATTTCTTGAACAATGATTCTCATAGACCTCAAGGAAAGTACTGTACATCAAATCATCTTCTACCATGCGAACCTGGGACCAAACAAGAATAATTATTGGTGTGTGAATGCATATGTGACGGTGTCTGCCGAAAAGCAAGCCCTGCAAACAACTGAGAGCTCTTTCTTGAGAGATTGAGGAACTTCTGCAATTGTAGTTGTTGGATATTTGTAGCATCTCTGATAAGTGACATTGCTGCCGAAATATGTTTGACTCCGATCTCATTTATAACTTCGTGTGTCTTCTTTGTATTTCGGGAAGCTGATTGAGCAGTATTGATACTCCGGTGCAATGTACCCTGAAGTTCCCATAACACGATCTTCTGTTCCATTCAGATTTCCATCTAGCAAGCCCAAAATCAGCCACCAGAGGTTCAAAGTCATAGGTTAAAAGGATATTTTTAGGGCGAATGTCTTTGTGCACTATACAACCAACTCTACAATCTTCATGGAGATAGCGCAAGCCTCGTGCAACTCCAATTGCAATCTTTAAGCGTGAGTTCCAGTCCAAAGGTACACTATTGTTGCCATGTAAGCAGAGGTCTAAAGATCCATTACATATGTACTCATAGACTAATATCCTCGTATTGATTTCTGTGCAAAATCCTATCAGTAATACAACATTCCTGTGTTGCGCACAACTCAAAACCCGAACTTCCCTGCTCAAATCAAGATCTGCTTGAGAGCCACTAAATTTTATTTGTTTAACTGCAACAACCTGGCCATCTTTCAGTATTCCTTTGTGAACCACACCAAATCCACCTTCAGCCAAAAAATTTAAATCTGAGAACATGTTAGTAGCTTCTTCTATCTCTCAGTAAGAAAATCGTCGAGGAGGGTTTCCAAATACAGGTGCTATATTCTGACAGTGTGAGCACAAAGGGGGAGGTATAGAGGAATTTCTACCCAAAGGAATAGGGTTATCTCGGATGCTTGAGCTGGTAACATAACTTACACTTTGAGTTTTGTTAAACACAAGTTCATCTGTTCTCTTCTCTTGATCAGAGTGTAAAAAAGTCTCAAGTAAAGTTTTAGAATTTGGAGATTTAGTCCTTTGAATCATTCTGTTTTCAGCTCTTTGAAGCTTCTCGTTATGAATGTGGTTTTGAGAGATCCAAATTTCAGTGTTGTTATCACTAGCCACAGACGATGTTGGGAGTTTCCTTGAAGGGGGTGGGCTATCCCTTTCCAAATTAAAGAACAATGGTGGCTGAAAGTTGAAATCTTTTGCCTTGTTGATTGGTTTGCTTGTTCTTTTGTGTGGTTCCTGGCAATTATACAGCGAGTTTTCTTTATAAACCAGAAAAGGAGAAGTCATTGAATCTGAGCTTGACACTGAATCTAATCCAATATTGGTTGTAACAGAAGAGCCTGCTACTTCAGGACTACCCACTGGGGTGGAATGCTTCAATCTGCGCCCATTTAGATTTTCGATTTCTATACCTGGTGAAGAAGAAGTAGAGAAAAAATGGTGTTTGGAATTCATCGGAGGGTCCTCCTAAATTAAGTCTGAGGACTTTAGGCTGTGATCCATTCATCATCACAATGCTACAGTTAAGATCATCCATGCAATGTTTTAACTCTTGCTTTAGTTTCTTGTCCAGTATGACCCAATGGGAACCACTCCATCTAGCTTCAGCCGCCACAGCACCACTGGGAGATCCCGTGACAACCTTAATATTCACCCTAACCTCAATGTGATTGTGCAACTGAAAAACCATCTGAGCACAAGACTCAGAGATATCAGAAATCTGCTCCGGCGATTTTCCCGTGCATGAGTGCCTCCCTCAAGACCACAGCAGCAGGTTCTCTCTTAACCCGTTTTTCACTTAATGAGGCTCTGGTTGTATTAAGGCCTGCCCTGTAAAATAGAACTGCTGCAAGTTCCACTAAGCCACATTGCGAGCTACTCAAAGTTCCAAGTTTATCATCCTTATTTCCATCACCCCGCGGTATTGAAATACTAGACATGCTACCCTGATCAAGATCCTTATAAATCACATCCAAAAGTTGTTCTACCAATAAATACCTATCAGCAGCCCCTCTCATTAAATTTAATTGTGTCCTTGCATAAAACATCAGTGAATCCTCACGCGATCATGTGTTGTCAGCCAACAGTGAAACAGAAACTGCTGCATAGCACTATGAATCTCTAACAACTGAAAGCCCAAATTTGGACCATCATTTAACAAATATGTATTGATACACTCAACAAGCTTGCGTGATATCTTTCCTTCTTCCCTGATGAATGAACAGATCCTGACAAACCCCTTAACAATGTCTTCTCTTAGATTAACAGGGTAGTCTCCAAGAGGTTGAGTAACATAGATTTCCAAATGAGCTTGTGAGTTTGTATTGGCTAGAGCAAAGCTTTTGGTCAAGGTTTCGTAGCATGAATTCTCAATTTCTATTCAAAACCTACCTTCATTGTTTTTTTACACATCTCTGATAAAATGAATACAACTATTTTTGGACCAAGGAATTACTTGTACCTGAAGCAACAATCATCTAAACCAAATTCTGACTTTACCCTGATAGATTCAAAGACGAACCACTGAATAATTTGCAACTGAATCATCGACCATCAATTTTGATTTTTGACATAATTCTCTGAATATCTGGACCAAACTTCTCATTGAACACTGCTTGATAAATCAATGGATTTCAACACAAGACAATTTGACCGTGAACAATCACATTTGCTGAGAAAACATCTTACCACCACGGGTAACTTATAGTTGAAGCAAACTCTTGATAGTTTGACCAAGATGAGGTCAAACGTCCCTCTGATTTAAACTTGAATGAATGTCTTTGCCATCAATCTCCTTGCAAAACCCTAAACACACAGAGAAGAAGAAGAAACAAACAAATTGAAAAATATTTTTGGTATTTTGGTTAGAGGTTAGTAAACAGAAACAAACATAAAGTAAATAAGAAACACAAGGGTGAAAGAACCAAAAAGTATGATCTGTTTGTGTATGTAATGATGCAAATGAAATGTGGGATCTTAGGGGTAAAAATTAGGGTATTACAGGTAGTCGCTGTGTGTGTTTCATCCCATCATCCTTTTGGTGATGACGACTTTTTGCCAGTTGCTTACAGTTTACTCAGAGGTTTACATTTTTTCCGGTATTTCAGTTCTCAGGCACTTTCTTTTCTTTTTCGGACAAATTGAGGGTCTTCTTCATATCTAATTAACTTATACCTCAAGAATGAACGCTGCAGCAGTTCATTTCTCTAAATTTAAGCCAATTAGATAGGGGCATCTGTCATACCCCAAATTTGTCCTACTTGTATAATTTTCGTTTGTTCATCCACTTATTCAAAAATCCCAAAAAAAGTGTATGTCGCTTTTGCTGGTTGTCAAAACTCAAGGAAGTGCAAGTTTGGTTTGCATTAAATTAGGATGCATTTGAGGTTTTATTCTGAAGGTGTACGTTCTAATGGTTTACTAAGATTGGTTCATTGTTTTTCTAAGGCAATTCACTCATCTCCTCTTTCATCTTATCCATAGTGTCCAATCCAAATTCTCATGCCATTTTCTTTTCTTCAAATTTATTATTATTCTTCCATAACTCATATTCACTTCCTGTTATGTGTCTTGTTATCTCACCTCCTTTGAATCCCAAAGCCTATAATTCAATTACTCTGCAAAAATCACAAAAATGTATATTACAAGAAGATAGTCTATTATTGTGTTTTTAGCCCATCTACCATTTTTCATAGAACACCATCAAAAAGCCCAATTCAAGATTACAAAAAGACACAATCCATTTTGTTTTATGATTCATGTTGATAATTTTCTCATATGATGCGAGAAGAATGCAGCAAGGTCATTTCACTTTCTCATCACAAGTCTTATTACAAAAATAAAGAATAAATTCCACACGTCTTCAATTACCATCCATTCCCAATTTTCACATAAACTGCTATGCACAAATCCTTCATAATGGCACAAGCTCATACCAAAATGTGAGAAGATTACAAGAATCCAATTTCAAATCATAATCTCTTATTGTTCTTACAGGCCCATGGTCCATTACATTACAAATCATGAAAATTACATATGAAATAAAATATAAAATTCTGTTGGTACAATTACAACAGAGGAACCACAAAAAGAAACAATGAGTCCATCACATCTTTGGCACCTCGTTCCACCTCCCAACAGACTTTGTCGTACGTCTGCTGCTTGTACATTTCTGCAGTACCTCACTGCCACCTCCACATTACTACCTCTCATACACAGCACAAAAAAAAAGCATCCCCTACTATTCTGCAAAGGAAAAGTGACAACTACCGCAAATTATTCGTACGAATGCGAGGAAACGCCATCTGCAATATATTGTCTCTACACACACCAATTGAAAGGTTCTCTTAAAATCAACTTTAAAAAGCTTGGTCCCACAACAGACACCAACAACGTACAAACCGTATGTTGCTACCACAAGGCAACCCCTGCATAACAGCAAATTTTTGAGAGTTAGTGGCGAACCGCATCACGCGTACGACTAAAGTGAAATAAGCAGCAATACAGTGCAGTAGATAAAATCTGAAGAAGGAAAAGAAGAGAAAAAATGGTAAAAAATGAAAATACCAGCTGCAACATTTTTCACAAAAGCAACATAATGTTTGTTCTTCGCGTGATACCCCTTACCTATCACAAACCACTCGCAACGTTACGCAGCAAATACACCCACCTGCAAAAAGGAAATTCTGCAGAAACGACAAATTACAAAGTCAGCCTGTTATTATACTCCAAGGACTCTGTACACAAAGGAAATACCAACAACATTCTCATCCCATGATAGCCTTCTTGCAGCGGCACTACCATAGCTCCATTACAATTTCATGACCCACGTAACCAACAAAAAATCACGCATGTAGCCATCTCAAAGCCGTACTACCCCACATTCCATCAACTGCCACGTAACAAGCCATGAACTTATTTTTTACCTGCATAGAAAAAACTGTATACACACCAGGAAAGACTGAAATAAATTCTATGATACTCACTCGAAATAGTTCTATACGGCATACCATTACACATCAATTTGCGGCAAAATGGCAAAATGCTCGATTCCTATCTCGTTTGTACAACACCAACAGCCGTAGCAACCGCAAGATTTCTATGAAAAAACCATATTAAGTACGCACCAGAGAGGCTTGCAATGTTTTCCCCAACTTTCGCCAAAACCGCAACAACACCAATTTTGGAGAAAATTTAGCTGCCATACCCCACTAGACTGTGCACATCAGCAACGCAAAAAGTTGTGAGAGTCCGTAGCAGGTCCGCAATGCACTCACCAAGACAAACCATTTCCTTCCATGAGCTGTTACTTCACCATTTTTTTAGTGCACCAGCTAATCCTGCACGAACCAAGACATATTCATGGATATTAAAAATCCCAACTTTTAAAAGGAAAATTCAAAATATGAAAAAAGGTACAGGGGACCACTTGGGTACAGGGGGTACCTTCAATAAAACAAGTGGCTGCTCAATTCATTTGGACCTCGCAGCAAAAGCAACGTATGATCGTTTACACCAATCCACTAGCAGGAAAAGGACAGTGCTAGCCACAATTTTAGGACCTGCAATAACAACCACATCACCTCATACTTAAGCACAGAGAATACAACTCGATTTTGGGGGGGGGGGGGAGAAAAAGATCCCTCATTACCTTCCGCTCTCCCAACCATCTAAAAGCCTCATTCACCCATAAAACACAACATCAAAAAAACAAACTTCAGGACCTTACACTTCCTCTTCCCTTTACCTCTAAGAACTCACCTTCAAATTCCTTTTTCTCCTTTAACCAAAGGCCAAAAAAAGTTCTTCGAATTCACAGCCACATCAACAACTCTCAGCCTTAAATTTCAACCTTCATGAACTAGTCTCCAAAAAAGCCCCATGCCTTCAGACCCTCCTAAAAATCCCAATTGCACCTTCTTCTTGCTTTAAAGCCCAACCACAATGGCAACCCTTCCTTCGTCAACAACCTCCTTCAATACTCATCCCTCACCTTCATCTTCTTCTCTTTACTCCAACATTTAAACCGAAATCCCCAAACCTCTTCATCCGTTAATGTTCAAATATCTCCCAACTCTTCGACCTTTCTTCAATCCTAATCCTTCAAAAAAAACCATGACAGAGAAATTTTGAAGAAGATTGAGATTTTCTCCTTCACAAATCTCTGAACCATCTTCAACATAACCAATCATCATCTCCATCCCAAAAAACTTCTTCAACAGTTCTTATTTTTCTTCAAGAACACCCTTCTTCAGAAACCCCTCCGTCAACCTCCAACCTCCAAACAGAAATCCCTTCATCACTTTCTTCAACTTAACCAACAACTGCTTCACTTCACTCAAACCTCCAACCGAAGCTCATTATCACCTCAGAACAACCTTCAACCTATTTTCTCTATTGAAGCCTTTCCCAATTTTTCTGCCTCAACCGAAACCTCTTCCTTGAACTCAACCGCAAATCCCTAACCAAACCCTTCATCGAACCAACCCCAATAACTTAACTTCTTCATCCATAAAGACCCACAAACTCAACCCAGATTTAAACAGAAAAGAGATTGTGAAGAACAGAAGGACAATGAGCGAGCGAGCAAACCCGTAGTAATCAAGAATGAAATCTGGAGTAACTAGAAGGTTGGGTAATACGATTCACACTCTTTCCATGGCCGCATCTTTTTTTTTGTGTGTTGCTCAATCTGCTCGAGTGACGATACGCGATGAGGGAGATGTTTCTCTTCTGAGTGTATTCATTTTTGGTCGACCCATTGGTTCTTGTGTGGTGTTAGATGCAAGCGGTTTTTGGGTGTCGAGTTTCCATGTGGGGCGGTGGGTTTTAAGCCCATTTAGCATTGCCTATCATTTTTTTATTTGTTTAATCCAATCCCGTTTTTGTTCTGATGGGTGAGGTTGAATGGGTCTCACGGCCCATAATGATACCTCCCTTTGTTCTTCATCTCCGGTATAACCCCAACGTACTCTTTTTTTTTTCTTTTTAAAAAATTTCTTTTAACAAGTTTTAATATGAATTTATCATAATATATATATATATATATATATATATATATATATATATATATATATATATATATATATATATATATATATATATATATATATATATATATATATATATATATATATATATATATATATATATATATATATATATATATATATATATATATATTTAAAAAATAATTTTGTCAAAGAGCTGCAACTTAATTTATGTACATTTGTTAATATTTTCAATTAAATATTGTAAGTATTTTTTTGGTAAATAATTTTGGATATGCTTTCAATCGTGATCTCATTTTCTATCGTGTTTTAAGGTCGATGACGATACCCCGAGTTATAGTTTGTCAAATTATTGACAGATAATAACAAACCCGAGACCATTTCTTTTCAAAACTTTCATTTTCGTTTTTATCCACTTTTTCTTATTCCCTAGTCAATGATGACTTTAATGATTATTATCGGTCAAACTATTGATAGATGATAATTCAGTCAAGACTATGTCACTTTCGCTTCAAATTATCTTTTAAACATTTTCTCGAAAAAACTCCAAAAGAAGGGGATTCTTGAAATCTAGCATTTCTTGGATCTTCGAGTGAATAATTCTCGAGGCACGCTCTTGAGTTGTTATTCATTCAATCTTTTGATTTTCTCAAACGCATTTTCTCAACTTTTTCTCGATTAAAACTCCGAAAGAAGGAGATTCTTGGAATCTAGCATTCCTTGAATTTTCGAGTGAATAATTCTCGAGGCACGCCCTTTGAGTCGTTATTCATTCAACCTTTCGACTCTTTCAGATTCAATCATTTTCAAACATTCTCCTAAGTCGAATGCTCGTCCGCATTCGCAACCCACATTTCATTCACAACTCCTCGCGGTTTCGATATTAGGGGCACCCTCAGGGACTAATATCGTTTCTCACAATCCTAACCCTTGACACGTCGTCAAGTCGGTTTCATTTTCAAACAAATCCTCGATACGTCGTCGAGTTACTTCAAAATAACTTCCTTTTGGCCTCGCATGCCATCTTTCGATTCGATCTTTTCACATACGTTTTTTTTAAACTTACGAAAGAGGGATGCTCTTAGAATCTAGCATTCTTTGAATATTCGAATGAGAAACTCTCGAGGTGCGCCCTTGAGTTGTTATTAATTCATTCTTTCAATTTCAAAACATCCAACTCTTTATCTTCAACTTATTCAGTCAATTCCCGAAAGAACTGAGTTCTTGGAATCTCGCATTCCTTGAATTCTTGAGTGACAAGCTCTTGAGGAGCGCTCTTGGGTTGCTTGTCAGTCACTCTTTCGTCTCTTTCTTAAACTTCCAATCCATTCAACCTCACCTTTTCGTGGTTGTTACCACGAACTACGACCGCTCTGATTCTTCATTCTCGTCCAAATGTAAGATACATAGGCACAAGATTGCGATGATCTTGGCGAGCACATTTCCCATTCTTTCCCCCTATTCCACACTTCTATCTTCCTCCATTATTCCATCCACACATTCCCAACCTTTCCCGTAGTCGAACTACGACGCTCTGATTTCTCATTCTTGTCCGAATGAGCATACGTAGGCACAAGGGCCCCAATCCTTGGCGAGCACCCTATCCTCTAATCACCCATCTCTCCTTAGCGTCTTTAAACCTTTAACCTGCCAATTCTACCTTTAACAACGAGAAGAAAGCAAGTAAACCTAGACAACACTCCCCACATTTACCTTAAGAGGTTCCCGTCGAGTACGACGGACGTGAGGGGTGCTAATACCTTCCCCTCACGTAACCGACTCCCGAACCCGGAACATGGTTGCGACAGCCCTGTTCCTATCCTTTGTTTTTATGAGGTTTTCTCGATATTTCCCTCTCCCGTTTATTCGGGAAAAATAAAGTTCGGTGGCGACTCTGTCGAACCGCATTTCCGCGCCTTTCGCGTGAGGGTCGTTTCTCCGAAATGTCTCCGTGATTTTTCGAGGTGCGACATGAACAAACCCACTATATGATAATGATGGTAATAACAAGTAATTATTAAGAACAACAAACGATGAAGAAAGATTCCAAGATCAGTGGTACTTGGACTCAGGAGGCTCATCACACATGACTGGAAGGAAAGATTGGTTTGTCAACATGAAGCCCTCGTCGAAGAATACGGTGAAGTTTGCAAATGACAACACTCTAGCAGCTGAAGGTGTTGGTGATGTTTTGATTATGAGGAAAGATGGCAAAAGGTCAACAATTTCCAATGTGTTGTACATACCAGGCATGAAGAGTAATTTGCTCAATATAGGGCAGCTTGTCGAAAAGAACTACAAGGTAGTTGTCGAAGACAAGATGATGAGAGTCCTTGACGCAGGTGGTAGACTAATCTTGAAGGCTCCAATGTCTCAGAATAGGACCTTCAAGATTGGAATCAATGTGATGGAGCACAAGTGTTTAGCAACTGCAGCCACTGAAGTCGATATAGAAGTTCGACAGGAACCAGTTGCAGATGAAGCAGGTTCAAGCAGACCTCGACGAACTAGACACATGCCTGCAAGGTTGCAAGAATGTGTAATCACATCAGATGATGTAGTCGATGAAGAGGGTGAGCTGGTACGTTATGCTTTCTACGCAGATGTCGAACCAGTCAATGCAGCTGAGGCATTGAAAGATTCGAAGTGGGTGAAAGTAATGATTGAAGAGTTAGAGTCCATCAAAGTCAATGATACCTGGTCACTTGTCGAATTGCCACAAGGCAAGAAGGCAATTGATGTGAGGTGGGTTTACAAGGTGAAGGTAAATCCTAAAGGAGAAGTAACTCGACACAAAGCGAGACTTGTGGCGAAAGGATTTCTTCAGAAGGAAGGAATCGACTTCGATGAAGTATTCACACCTATTGCTAGAATCGAAATAATCAGGTTGGTTGCTGGTCTAGCAAATATGAACAACTGACACACATGTCAGATGGACGTGAAGTGTGCATTCCTTAATGGCCCCTTAGAAGAAGAAGTTTATGTTGCACAACCAGCTGGGTTTGTGAAACAAGGCGAAGAAAGAAAGGTGTACAAGCTTCATAAAGCCCTGTATGGACTTAAGCAAGCTCCAAGAGCTTGGAATAAGAAAATTGACAGCAAGTTAGCGGGATACACAGACTCCAGCTGGTGTAGTGATGCTGAGGATCGAAAATCCACAGCTGGATATGTGTTTATGTTAGGTGGTGCACCAGTTGCTTGGAATTCGAGAAAGGAACCAGTGGTGGCATTATCATCATGCGAAGCAGAATATATAGCTACTTCCCTTTGTGCATGTCAAGCAACTTGGATGGTGAACTTGGTCGAAGAAATCACAGGGAAGAACCATGGAGCAATTACCATGAAGATAAACAGCATGTCAGCTATCAACTTGGCAAAGAATCCAATAGCTCATGGTCGAAGCAAGCACATCGAAATGAGGTTCCATTATCTCCGAGAGCGGGTAGCAGAAGGGAAGATGAAGTTGGAACACTGCAGAACTGAGAATCAGATTGCAGATATCATGACGAAGGGAGTGCAGGTCGAAGCCTTCAGAAGACTAAGGGCCATGATGAATGTAGACAGTTTAGACACAATGAATTAGGTGGTGTGTTAAATATAATTCATTGTGATTTGATATGATCAGATTTGATATCATATGATTAAATTTGATATCATATGATTAATTTAATATGATATGATTAGATATATTATGATTAGATTTGATATCATATGATTAGATTTGATATAGAATATTTTGGGCCTTTTATGTTTTGGGCTACTGTAAACCTAAAACTATAAATAGGGTGCCTTGCTTTGAATTCTACATCAAATCTAATCATATGATATCAAATCTAATCATATGATCTCTAATCATATCATATCAAATTAATCATATGATATCAAATCTAATCATATGATATCAAATCTGATCATATCAAATCATAATGAATTATATTCAACAGTTAGCATTTCCCTTATATTAAATCTTATATTTTTAAAAAATTACTTTATTAATTGGGTTTTTAGATATTTTTCAAAGAAAATTTATTTATTTAATATTTTTTGTATTGTTGTGAAAATCAAAAAAATTAATTTTTTTAAAAGGTGGAATATGATTAGGTATATAAGTTGTTAAAGTGCACATTTTCAAGACCACGGGAGTAGGTCGCTTCATAAAACCATGCACGAATGAAAAATCTCCGATCTACACAATCTCCACACTTTGTTAAAATATTTAAATATTTCTTTTAAAAAAATGAAAATTTTAAATATTTTTTTTAAAAATATTAATAGGTGTTGTGTATTAATTTTTTCCAAAAAAAAAGAACACTTATTCCATTTTGATACATTAACTTTAAGGATATATTTTAGAATTATTTTTAAATTAAAATTTAATCTCATTGATTTAATATACATTTTGTGTTATAACAAAATATATTTAATCTCTTGTTAATTATTATAAAATTTTAATTTTAGAAACTCTACTTTAACTATAATGTGCTAAAGGAAGTTATATTTTTGATCTCTAGTTAAAATATTAAATTTTATAAAGAAAATTTAAATCTAAAAATTAATTTTACTCTTATATATATATATATATATATATATATATATATATATATATATATATATATATATATATATATATATATATATATATATATATATATATATATATATATATATATATATATATATATATATATATATATATATATATATATATATATATATATATATATATATATATATATATATATATATATATATATATATATATATATATATATATATATATATATATATATATATATATATATATATATATATATATATATATATATATATAGTAGAAACACCTATATTTAGTTAAAATAATTTATTTTATTTTGTATTTTAGTAGAAACAAAATTTAATAAATATGAAAAGTATTTTAGTTTTATTATTATTTTCCTTTAAATTATTTTATTTTATTTAAGATATTTATTTGATATTTTAAATTGAGTTTGAGAAATAAATGAAGAATTTTTATTTTGAGTTTACTTTGAATATGGGCTTGAAAATTGGACCCTACCGCCGCCGCTACTCATTCCTTCACCTCTTTCCGACCACCATGACTCCCAATCGGTGTCGGTCCATGAGTTGAAGATGCTGAGGTAGGGATCGTGGAAAGCTGCTCTGAAGGCTAGTAGCGCCACCCTGTCTGACGGTGGATACGAATGAGCGGTGGCTGTGAGTGATAGTATTAATATTAGTACTGTAACGGTTGTAGCTTTTAAAAACTTAATGCTACTCATTGTGGTGGTTGTTATTGGGGAAATATGGAATTTAATTTTAGTATATAGTTTATGATATGCTTATGTTATGCTATGATGATATGAAATGAATTATGGTTTGTATTGAAATGAGAACACTAACAAACAGGTTCGTTTTTATGTATTAAACCCACCCTGTTGAAAAAAGCATGTGCTCTATTTTGCTCTATGCCTCATTATATTTCATATGGTTAGATCTTTTGGCTGACACCAATCAGAACTTGTTATGATTTGCCTAACAGTTTGGATTTCTTAGCTATTGATTTGTTTGGCATCAGGGTTTTTTTGTATGACTTATAGCTGTTTGATGAAATGCACAACTTTAACAAAACTTCATTTGTCTCCTGAGTCAGAGGTTCTGTTTACTTGGCAGTGTTACTTCTCCTTTGTAAGAGTTGTTTGCAGTATGTTTGTACGGTTAGTTAGAAAATGTTAATTAAAATTAATTGTTAATTAGTAGTTAGTTAAATCATAACAGTTAGAATTAGGATTAGTTGTTAGAACAGTTGGTTAATTATAGTGTAACACGACATTGGTTAGAAAAAAAGTTGTTATATGAATTGGTTGGAATTTGAAAGTGGAACTAGAATACCAAGTTTAAAGTTTATGTCTTTCTCTATTTTTTTAAAACTTGCATCTGTTTTGCATGTTGGTGGACTTCAAAATTATTGATTCTTTGTGTGTCTGTAATTGTTCGTTATTTTTGTGGATCGTAGTCTTAGACTCAATTTCTTATTCATAAATTTCACTTTTTTCCTGTTAATCATTCCTAATTACTACTAAAATTCAAAGAGGATTTTATTTAGAGAAGGAAACTTCTTGTTCCTTATGGATAAGGCAGAAAATAGTGACAATAGGATGAGACCCCTGCTTGGAGTTTCCCATCACTATCCAACTCCTCCTGGGAAATTAAAGATGAATAGATAACTCTATGATTGGTAGGTAATACTTAAACTGAAGGTCAATAATCTTAAGTTTTTTATGTGGAAAAACACGGATTTACTCCCTAATGTAGTTTTTATATCTTCAATTTTAATATTTTTCCATCTCATCCTTCAACTTCCAATTTGACGCACCATAAGTGTGTTTGTAACTCTGTAATCATGGTTGAACTGGAAATATTCCGAGATGATTTTTCCTCTAACAGTTGACTTTTTTTGCTCAAATAAACACTTGTAGGGATGGAGAAATATGGTGATCCGGGTTTGAGCCCTGGAAAACCTGATTGGAAGAAAGTGGTTATTATTTTTTATTTTCTTGGTTTGTTGATACTTCATTTGACCGTTCAAGTTCAATTCTTCTGGCAGGTCAGTGAGCCGGAGAAGTGGGGTTACTCCACTGATTGGAAGAAAGTGGTTGTTTACTTTTTTGGCACCCAACAGATGTAAGTATGCTTATAAAAATTGATATAGAAATATAAAAACTCAGTAATGAAAATATATCATTCTCAACTTTTGTAATCAAGGCAACTAAAGTATAAAAATCCAGTAATGAAAATATAGCATTAGTTATTATGCTTGAAAAAATCTAGTTAAGAAGAAAGTTAGCATGTGTTTAACTGTTACGGTTAGTTTGAAAATGTTAATTAAAACTAATTGTTCATTAGTAGTTAGTTAAATCATAACAGATTTTATATTACATGAGAAGAAAATGAGGTTTGGGTTTTAAAATTTTAAATTTTGATGAAAATACTTAAATAGATATGAGAGAAGTAGTTAGTCAATTGTAGGTAAATAATGAAGAAAATACTGATTTTCTGAACATGTGATTACAACCTTTCCCCCTACTTTATGAATCGCCCTTAAGGTTATACAAGAACATATACACAACCATTTTAATGATTTTAATGATTTTGAGGTGTTGAGGAAGAATATTTTGTTATTAAAATTATGTTACCGCATCTATAGATGTATCATTTTTAATCTTATCGTGCAGTTAGATCAATTGCTTTTGCAGTTCTGATCGGATCTGGTCCGGCTTAATTCTCTGTGATTTCTTCGTCCTATTCCACTAACACACACCCCACTGTTATAGGTTGTTTTTCAATTCTAGAATATTTGGGCTAGAATAAAGATGTAGAATTTGCTTTTAAACTAAGATGTATGAATTGATTTATTTGGCTAGGTGACGATGAATTGCAAACATAAGAGACAAAATTCTGACTTGTATGATTTGGCACAGGGGCCTTTGAGACTAGCGAAATTTTGGCCTATTTATTTTGCAAATGGATACAAATTTAAACAACCTATCACAGTGGGGCGTGTGTTAGTGGAACAGGACAAGATGAAACTTCAAATGACTATTATGGCATTCTTACCGAAATTCTAGAATTTCAATGGCCAAGTCAAACAACAAAAAAGTTGGTTTTATTTTATTGTGATTGATTTGACCCTTCAAGACATGGGATGCGAATACATCGTCAGTACAAGATTGTAGAAGTTCGTAAGGGGAGAAAATATAATAAATTTGATCCTTTTATTTTTTCAAAAGCTGCAACTCAAGTTTATTATTCACCTTATCCTGGACGCCCAAGAGATAAGGTTGATTGGTTGGTAGCTATAAAGACAAAGCCAAGAGGGGTTGTTGATGATAGGCACACATTAGAGGTTGTTTTTCAAGTTCAAGAGTCACAAGTTAATGCAACAATTGAAGATGACCCAATTGATCTCCTACAAGACGATGAAGTTGATGGTGAAGAGGTTAGTTTGTCAACAATACAAGAAAATGAAGACGAAGAGGATTCCAACATTAAATAATTAGTTTGTTAACATTAATTATATTATTTTAAATATGAATTAAATAAATTAAAAACATGAGATAAATTACCTGTGAATTGACCAGCGGATTTTCAATTTGCTCTGACTTTTCCCGCAAATGTTTAAATTATCTGCGGCTTTACCTGCGGTATTACGTGCGGTATTACCTGCGAGTTAAGCCTGCGACGTTTTCCTTTAACAGTTTCCTACGACTTTACCTGCTAAATTAATTATCCACGGAAATTTTAGCTGAAAACAATAAATAGCAGGAAGAATCGCAGGTAACAAGTTTTCTGCGGAATGTTTGTCAAAATCCGCAGAAAAATCTGCAGGAAAACAGAACTTTTCTAGTTGTATCATTATTTTTTATTTTCTCTCTTCTTTATAAATTTGAATATAAATTAAACATTTTTTATATGAAAATATACGAGAGAGATCAAAATATTAAATTTAAAACAGTCGGATTAATTTTGTTAATCCAATAAAATTAGAGACAAATATTATAATTTAACATCTTTTATATTTTGAATTTTCTCCATTTTGTAAAAAGTGTGAAACTGAGTATGAACTTTAGGTGAAAAAAGAGTAGAACCCGAGTAATTTCTATCACCTTTGAGCGGAATCATGGGTCGGGTTAACTATAAAACAATGATGGGTCCTTTTCGTCATTTTAGGCATTCTCTTTTATAAATAGGCGTCGCACCTAATTAGTAAAACTACATCACAGCTAATCCTAATTTCTTCCGTTAACATAACATGAATTCCGTCCAAGTTCTTTCTACCACCATAATTCATGCACCAAATCACAATATTTATGGTTCAAAAGTTCGTACAATCGATCTAACACCATGGGATCTTCAATATCTCCGATTTGGATACAGTCAAATCGGTCTTCTTTATCATCACACTTCTCAATTAGATACAAGAAATCAAATCCAACACCTTAAACAATCTCTTTCTTATGCTCTTGAATTTTTCCACCTTTTACGGATCGTCTTGATATCACCAAACATAAAGATAACACTATCTCTTGTTCTATTAAGTGCAACAACGAAGGTGCACTCTTTGTCCATGCTACAAAGACAGATATTTGTGTCGACGACATTCTTAAACCAATTTATCTTCCTTCTATTTTCAATTCATTTTTTCCACTTAATGAATTTAAAAACTATCAAGGGACGTCACAACCATTACTTGCGGTCCAAGTAACAGAATTAGCCGATGGCATCGTTATTGCCTGCTCAATTAATCATGTGGTCGTCGATGGTACTTTGGTTTGGCATTTCATCAATTCATGGGCCGAAATCTCAAAAGGTAATTTTGAAATTTCCAAAATTCCATCTTTCGAACGATGGTTTCCAAATGGTATTCAACGTCCAATTCGATTTCATTTTCCTGTAGAACTACGAGATAATGTCTCTCATAATCAAAATGACGTAGAAGAAAAACTCCACATGCCGAAGTTTGAGAGATTATTTCATTTCTCAAAAGAGAATATTGCAAAACTAAAATCCAAAGCCAATTTAGAAGCTGGTACAAAGAAGATATCTTCTTTGCAAGCGATTTACGCTCATATTTGGCGCTCTATTATCCGTTCCAAAAACCACGAGCCACAAACAAAAGTGAGTTTTGTGTTGGATATAGGCGTTAGACCAAGGCTTAATCCTCCATTGCAAAAGAATTATTTTGGTAATGCTGTGATAAAGTGTGTGGTTACCATAAAAGCTGGTGAATTATTGAAAGATGGAGGGCTTGGTAAAGGTGCTTGGGAGATTAACCAGAAAATTGCTTTACACAATGATGAGATGTTGAAAAATCACTATGAAAATTGGTTAATAATACCAAGTTTTGTTTTTACACCTGATGATAATTCATTGGTGATTAGTAGTTCACCTTGGTTTGATGTTTATGGGAATGATTTTGGTTGGGGAAAACCGGTGGGGGTTCGAACTGGGGGTGCAAATAAAAGAAATGGGAAGATTTTTGTGCGCGCAGGTGTTGAAGAAGGTAGTATGAATCTTAAAGTTTGTCTTCCTTTTGAAAATTTGGAGGCAATAGGAAATGATTATGAGTTTATGGATGTTGTATCTAGTTAATGTTATTTCTAAGTTCTAATAATAATATTAAATCTTCAGTATTTGATGTTTCTCGTTTTTGACTTGATCAGATTCAATTTTTTTGGTCAAACAGCCTAGTGGTTAGAATTCACCCCTTAAAGGTGAACAAGTAGAATGTCGCGGGTTCGAACTCGCACGTTTACACCTGATGTCCTTGCACAACTATCAAATTATATCAGTTGAAAATTCAAATTATGAGGTCAATATAATAGGAAATCATGATATTGGAAGTCAAAATAAAATAGGTTTTGCAAATTTGGGTGTGAAAGGTATATTGGATCAAGAAGTGTCTGACCCAATAAGCTCAAGTCCAAACAATAGTGAATGCTCAATCTTAATGAAATCAAATCTTATTTCTCAAGATGGTGTAAATAGAGCATAAATTAATCAATCTTACTTTTCAAACTTAATACTCCAAGACCTAGACCAAAATAGAATCCTCCCGCTCATTCGACTCATTCTAAATATTTATTCAGAAGATAACATCGCTCAAATTTTCAGGTGGATCTTTACTCTTTTGTAAGTCTCTAACAGATTCAGATTTGCGATAAAGGTAACAAAAGGTTCAAGGGAGATATGGACAAAGACATGATATCTAAACTATGGAGATTAATTAAGTCCATGAGGATCACAATAAAAGAGAGGAAAAAAGTTTATGAAGAAGTTATAAGAAGTTTGGAAGACAACGATAAAAAATGAAAGTGCATAAGGAAGATGAATTTATTGAAGTCATTAAAGTCATTATTAATTTAGTATCTTATAACATCAGAGGGTGTGTCAGTTCTTTAAAGAAGATAAAACTCATCCAACTCCTAGACAATGGGAAAACATATATTTGTTTTATTCAGGAGACACAAGTGTCCCAGATGAACGATAAGATAAAAAAGAGCCTATGGGGATTCAAAGAGGTCGAGTGGTCGACAAAATATGCATAAGGTAAATTATGAGGTTCATTACGATGTAGAATTCAGGCTTTGATAAAATCATTGATCAGCTCTAGAGGCGAAGGATTATTAGGAGTTGGTGTAGATTGTAAAGGTGAACTTTGTTACTTTATCAATGTCTGTTTTTCATGTTTATTAGTTAGGAAAAGATTATTATAGAGTGAATTGTTGAATTTGAAATCTAATTTATATCCAATGGAATGGGTAGCGAGGGTGATTTCAATTCCATTAAGTGTCCTAAAGAAAGAAGGAGTAAGGGAGTTTCTAGTTAGTCAGTAGAAATGCAAAATTTTTAATGGGTTTATAGGGGCAATGGAACTGATGGATGTTCCCATAATTAGGAACTCTTTCACTTGGAATAATTTTGAGGATAGTTCTAGAAGTAGAATTGGTAGAACTTTATTAATTGAAAGTATCATTAACTTGTGGAATGTATTTGGGCAAGTTATAGATGATACCATTATTTCCTGCGAAAATAAATTTGTAGCAAATGTCACAGTAAATTCCTGAGACCTTTCCTGCGATTTCTTTCGCAGGAACTAGTTGTGCATGTAAACATCAAAATTCTTTGGAAATTTTGCAGTAATTGCTGCGGAATTAGCCGGGAACGTTTCTGCTATATTTGCTGCAAATTTTTTGTAACTGTTTTTTTAAAATTAGTTATTTTTTAATCTTAATAAATAAAATTATAAAACAGAATTGCCACATTGATTCCAAAGAGATGTTTTTGATTAATTTTTTAATTTTATATTAAGGGTCATGCTAACCAGTGCCCTCAAGGCATTAGTTAAGAATTCAAAATAAGAAAAATATGTTATATTTAGTTCACTCAATACACACAATATTTTTTAAAAAGTCTGATTATTTCTCTTTTCAGGACATTAAATACACATATATTTAAAAAAATGTATTTTCAATCTCTTAAATAATGCCCAACTTACCATTTTAATCTCTTAACCAATTCCCTGAGGGCACTCGTTAGTGTTAGAAATTCACCTCACACCCTATGAAGAATTCCTTCAATCTTGATCTCAAGATTGATGAACAAACCCACTATATGATAATGATGGTAATAACAAGTAATTATTAAGAACAACAAAAGAGAAGAAGAATAACAAACAAGAAAGAGAAGAATGAGAGAAGAAGTATTTGGAGAGAATGTGTTACCCACAACTGTGAGATTTCTTATTGAACTTTCACTTGCTAACTGCAACTGTGAAATCTGTTATGTTGTGATCATTAGCAACGTTTCTTCTTCTTCATGTTTCGCCAGCTTTGCATCAGTCTCTTGATTTCTCTTCTTTTCTGGACAATCACTAACATAATGACCATACTTCTGGCAATTGAAACATTGAATGTGGATTTTGTCTGTCTTTCGATCACCACCTCTTCCTTTACCTGCAACACCATCTCTTTGGTTGCCTTGGTTCCAAGGTTTCTTTTGATTCGACTGGTTTCCTCCTTTGTTGCCATTCCAGCTACCTTTGCCTTTTCTCTCCTTTTCCGTCTGTGCCTGCAAAGCCATATCTTTCGACTTTCCTGCAGCTCTCTCAGCCATCCTCTGTTCATGAGACTCAAGAGTCCCTTGAAGCTCTTCCTTCGTCAACACTGACAGATCTTTCGACTCTTCTATGGCAACTACCACGTGGTCGAATTTTGGAGTCAACGATCTCAAAATCTTTGAGACAACTGCTTTCGTCGTCAGCGTTTCTCCACATACTTTGATTTGATTCACCAGCCTTGTAACTCTGGTGAAGAAATCTGTAATGCTTTCGTTGTCTTCCATCTGAAGCAACTCATAGGTTCTCTTGTGATTTTGTAACCTCACCTCTTTCACCTTCTCTGCACCTCCAAACGACTTTTCAAGAATCTCCCATGCTTCTTTTACTGAATCAACATCACTAACCTTTTCAAAGTTATCAGGATCAACACACTGATGAATTATAAAGAGTGCTTTATAATCCTTCTTCTTCAATTCTTTGTGCGCAGCCTTTTCCGCCTCCGTTGCATTCTCCACAAGCGGTGTCACTTCGTTCTTCACAAGATCCCAGAGATCTTGATAACAGAAAATCACTTTAACCTGCTTGCACCAATTCTCATAATTGTCTTTCTTGAGAATTGGCAGGGTCGCCGGAAAATTGCCGTTCGGATAGTTCATCGCCATCACTATCTTCCTTCCTTGAATCTCTTAATCGGAGCTCTAAATACCAGATGTTGGAAATTCACCTCACACCATATGAAGAATTCCCTTCAATCTTGATCTCAAGATTGATGAACAACCCCACTATATGATAATGATGGTAATAACAAGTAATTATTAAGAACAACAAACGATGAAGAAAGATTCCAAGATCAGTGGTACTTGGACTCAGGATGCTCATCACACATGACTGGAAGGAAAGGTTGGTTTGTCAACATGGAGCCCTCGTCGAAGAATACGGTGAAGTTTGCAAATGACAACACTCTAGCAGCTGAAGGTGTTGGTGATGTTTTGATTATGAGGAAAGATGGCAAAAGGTCAACAATTTCCAATGTGTTGTACATACCAGGCATGAAGAGTAATTTGCTCAGTATAGGGCAGCTTGTCAAAAAGAACTACAAGGTAGTTGTCGAAGACAAGATGATGAGAGTCTTCGACGCAGGTGGTAGACTAATCTTGAAGGCTCCAATGTCTCAGAATAGGACCTTCAAGATTGGACTCAATGTGATGGAGCACAAGTGTTTAGCAACTGCAGCCACTGAAGTCGAAATAGAAGTTCGACAGGAACCAGTTGCAGATGAAGCAGGTTCAAGCAGACCTCGACGAACTAGACACATGCCTGCAAGGTTGCAAGAATGTGTAATCACATCAGATGATGTAGTTGATGAAGAGGGTGAGCTGGTACGTTATGCTTTCTACGCAGATGTCGAACCAGTCAATGCAGCTGAGGCATTGAAAGATTCGAAGTGGGTGAAAGTAATGATTGAAGAGTTAGAGTCCATCAAAGTCAATGATACCTGGTCACTTGTCGAATTGCCACAAGGCAAGAAGGCAATTGATGTGAGGTGGGTTTACAAGGTGAAGGTAAATCCTAAAGGAGAAGTAACTCGACACAAAGCGAGACTTGTGGCGAAAGGATTTCTTCAGAAGGAAGGAATCGACTTCGATGAAGTATTCGCACCTGTTGCTAGAATCAAAATAATCAGGTTGGTTGTTGGTCTAGCAAATATGAACAACTGGCACACATGTCAGATGGAAGTGAAGTGTGCATTCCTTAATGGCCCCTTAGAAGAAGAAGTTTATGTTGCACAACCAGTTGGGTTTGTGAAACAAGGCGAAGAAAGAAAGGTGTACAAGCTTCATAAAGCCCTGTATGGACTTAAGCAAGCTCCAAGAGCTTGGAATAAGAAAATTGACAGCTTCTTAAGGGAGAAAGAATTTGTGAAGTGTACAACTGAGCATGGAGTATATGTAAGAAGAAGCAATGGCGAATTGCTTATACTATGTCTCTATGTTGATGATTTGTTGATAACAGGGAGTTCCAAGAAGAAGATCGAAGATTTCAAACATGACCTGAGTAAGGAGTTTGAAATGTCAGACTTGGAAAATCTCTCATATTTCCTTGGCATCGAATTCTACAAGACAAGTAGAGGTTTGATGATGCACCAAAGAAGATATGCAGGCGAGATACTCAAGAGATTTGAGATGCAAGATTGCAACTAAACTTCGACTCCAGCTGAGCCCAGATTGCAACTGTCGAAGGATTCAGATAAAGATGATGTCGACCTAACCTAATACAGAAGACTTATTGGGTCACTTAGATACCTTTGCCACACAAGGCCTAACTTAGCATACAGTGTTGGTATGATAAGTAGATTCATGCAGAAACCAAAGGTATCACACCTAGCAGCGGCGAAGAGGATACTGAGGTATCTAAAAGGAACTCTCGACTATGGCATTTTGTTTCCAGCAGCTGATAAAGGAAAAGAATGCAAGTTAGCGGGATACACAGACTCCAGTTGGTGTAGTGATGCTGAGGATCGAAAATCCACAGCTGGATATGTGTTTATGTTAGGTGGTGCACCAGTTGCTTGGAATTCGAGAAAGGAACCAGTGGTGGCATTATCATCATGCGAAGCAGAATATATAGCTGCTTCCCTTTGTGCATGTCAAGCAACTTGGATGGTGAACTTGGTCGAAGAAATCACAGGGAAGAACCATGGAGAAATTACCATGAAGATAGACAGCATGTCAGCTATCAACTTGGCAAAGAATCCAATAGCTCATGGTCGAAGCAAGCACATCGAAATGAGGTTCCATTATCTCCGAGAGCGGGTAGCAGAAGGGAAGATGAAGTTAGAACACTGCAGAACTGAGAATCAGATTGCAGATATCATGACGAAGGAAGTGCAGGTCGAAGCCTTCAGAAGACTAAGGGCCATGATGAATGTAGACAGTTTAGACACAATGAATTAGGTGGTGTGTTAAATATAATTCATTGTGATTTGATATGATCAGATTTGATATCATATGATTAGATTTGATATCATATGATTAATTTGATATGATATGATTAGATATCATATGATTAGATTTGATATCATATGATTAGATTTGATTTAGAATATTTTGGGCCTTTTATGTTTTGGGCTAGTATAAACCTAAAACTATAAATAGGGTGCCTTGCTTTGAATTCTACATCAAATCTAATCATATGATATCAAATCTAATCATATGATATCTAATCATATCATATCAAATTAATCATATGATATCAAATCTAATCATATGATATCAAATCTGATCATATCAAATCATAATGAATTATATTTAACAGTTAGCATTTCCCTTATATTAAATCTTATATTTTTTAAAAATTACTTTATTAATTGGGTTTTTAGATATTTTTCAAAGAAAATTTATTTATTTAATATTTTTTGTATTGTTGTGAAAATCAAAAAAATTAATTTTTTTAAAAGGTGGAATATGATTAGGTATATTAAAGTGCACATTTTCAAGACCACGGGAGTAGGTCGCTTCATAAAACCATGCACGAATGAAAAATCTCCGATCCACACAACCTCCACACTTTGTTAAAATATTTAAATATTTCTTTTAAAAAAATGAAAATTTTAAATATTTTTTTTAAAAATATTAAAAGGTGTTGTGTATTAATTTTTTCCAAAAAAAAAAAGAACACTTATTCCATTTTGATACATTAACTTTAAGGATATATTTTAGAATTATTTTTAAATTTAAATTTAATCTCATTGATTTAATATACATTTTGTGTTATAACAAAATATATTTAATCTCTTGTTAATTATTATAAAATTTTAATTTTAGAAACTCTACTTTAATTATAACGTGCTAAAGGAAGTTATATTTTTGATCTCTAGTTAAAATATTAAATTTTATAAAGAAAATTTAAATTTATAAATTAATTTTACTCTTATATATATATATATATATATATATATATATATATATATATATATATATATATATATATATATATATATATATATATATATATATATATATATATATATATATATATATATTTATATATATATTTAGTAGAAACACCTATATTTAGTTAAAATAATTTATTTTATTTTGTATTTTAGTAGAAACAAAATTTAATAAATATGAAAAGTATTTTAGTTTTATTATTATTTTCCTTTAAATTATTTTATTTTATTTAAGATATTTATTTGATATTTTAAATTGAGTTTGAGAAATAAATGAAAATTTTTTATTTTGAGTTTACTTTGAATATGGGCTTGAAAATTGGACCCTACCGCCGCCGCTACTCATTCCTTCACCTCTTTCCGACCACCCATGACTCCCAATCGGTGTCGGTCCATGAGTTGAAGATGCTGAGGTAGGGATCGTGGAAAGCTGCTCTGAAGGCTAGTAGCGCCACCCTGTCTGACGGTGGATACGAATGAGCGGTGGCTGTGAGTGATAGTATTAATATTAGTACTGTAACGGTTGTAGCTTTTAAAAACTTAATGCTACTCATTGTGGTGGTTGTTATTGGGGAAATATGGAATTTAATTTTAGTATATAGTTTATGATATGCTTATGTTATGCTACGATGATATGAAATGAATTATGGTTTGTATTGAAATGAGAACACTAACAAACAGGTTCGTTTTTATGTATTAAACCCACCCTGTTGAAAAAAGCATGTGCTCTATTTTGCTCTATGCCTCATTATATTTCATATGGTTAGATCTTTTGGCTGACACCAATCAGAACTTGTTATGATTTGCCTAACAGTTTGGATTTCTTAGCTATTGATTTGCTTGGCATCAGGGTTTTTTTTGTATGACTTATAGCTGTTTGATGAAATGCACAACTTTAACAAAACTTCATTTGTCTCCTGAGTCAGAGGTTCTGTTTACTTGGCAGTGTTACTTCTCATTTGTAAGAGTTGTTTGCAGTATGTTTGTACGGTTAGTTAGAAAATGTTAATTAAAATTAATTGTTAATTAGTAGTTAGTTAAATCATAACAGTTAGAATTAGGATTAGTTGTTAGAACAGTTGGTTAATTATTTCATGCTTTGAATTGAATACTATTGGAATTGAAAATGGAACTGTCAAGTGTAACACGACATTGGTTAGAAAAAAAGTTGTTATATGAATTGGTTGGAATTTGAAAGTGGAACTAGAATACCAAGTTTAAAGTTTATGTCTTTCTCTATTTTTTTAAAACTTGCATCTGTTTTGCATGTTGGTGGACTTCAAAATTATTGATTCTTTGTGTGTCTGTAATTGTTCGTTATTTTTGTGGATCGTAGTCTTAGACTCAATTTCTTATTCATAAATTTTACTTTTTTCCTGTTAATCATTCCTAATTACTACTAAAATTCAAAGAGGATTTTATTTAGAGAAGGAAACTTCTTGTTCCTTATGGATAAGGCAGAAAATAGTGACAATAGGATGAGACCCCTGCTTGGAGTTTCCCATCACTATCCAACTCCTCCTGGGAAATTAAAGATGAATAGATAACTCTATGATTGGTAGGTAATACTTAAACTGAAGGTCAATAATCTTAAGTTTTTAATGTGGAAAAACACGGATTTACTCCCTAATGTAGTTTTTATATCTTCAATTTCAATATTTTTCCGTCTCATCCTTCAACTTCCAATTTGACGCACCATAAGTGTGTTTGTAACTCTGTAATCATGGTTGAACTGGAAATGTTCCGAGATGATTTTTCCTCTAACAGTTGACTTTTTTTGCTCAAATAAACACTTGTAGGGATGGAGAAATATGGTGATCCGGGTTTGAGCCCTGGAAAACCTGATTGGAAGAAAGTGGTTATTATTTTTTATTTTCTTGGTTTGTTGATACTTCATTTGACCGTTCAAGTTCAATTCTTCTGGCAGGTCAGTGAGCCGGAGAAGTGGGGTTACTCCACTGATTGGAAGAAAGTGGTTGTTTACTTTTTTGGCACCCAACAGATGTAAGTATGCTTATAAAAATTGATATAGAAATATAAAAACTCAGTAATGAAAATATATCATTCTCAACTTTTGTAATCAAGGCAACTAAAGTATAAAAATCCAGTAATGAAAATATAGCATTAGTTATTATGCTTGAAAAAATCTAGTTAAGAAGAAAGTTAGCATGTGTTTAACTGTTACGGTTAGTTTGAAAATGTTAATTAAAACTAATTGTTCATTAGTAGTTAGTTAAATCATAACAGATTTTATATTACATGAGAAGAAAATGAGGTTTGGGTTTTAAAATTTTAAATTTTGATGAAAATACTTAAATAGATATGAGAGAAGTAGTTAGTCAATTGTAGGTAAATAATGAAGAAAATACTGATTTTCTGAACATGTGATTACAACCTTTCCCCCTACTTTATGAATCGCCCTTAAGGTTATACAAGAACATATACACAACCATTTTAATGATTTTAATGATTTTGAGGTGTTGAGGAAGAATATTTTGTTATTAAAATTATGTTACCGCATCTATAGATGTATCATTTTTAATCTTATCGTGCAGTTAGATCAATTGCTTTTGCAGTTCTGATCGGATCTGGTCTGGTTTAATTCTCCGTGATTTCTTCGTCCTATTCCACTAACACACACCACTGTTATAGGTTGTTTTTCAATTCTAGAATATTTGGGCTAGAATAAAGATGTAGAATTTGCTTTTAAACTAAGATGTATGAATTGATTTATTTGGCTAGGTGACGATGAATATCAAACATAAGAGACAAAATTCTGACTTGTATGATTTGGCAAGGGGGCCTTTGAGACTAGTGAAATTTTGGCCTATTTATTTTGCAAATGGATACAAATTTCACACAACTTCTTGAGGTGAAGGAAAGACAACCTATAACAGTGGGGTGTGTTAGTGGAATAGGACAAGATGAAACTTCAAAAGACTATTATGGCATTCTTACAGAAATTCTAGAATTTCAATGGCCAAGTCAAACAACAAAAAAGTTGGTTTTATTTTACTGTGATTGGTTTGACCCTTCAAGACATGGGATGCGAATACATCGTCAGTACAAGATTGTAGAAGTTCGTAAGGGGAGAAAATATAGTAAATTTGATCCTTTTATTTTTCCAAAAGCTGCAACTCAAGTTTATTATTCACCTTATCCTGGGCGCCCAAGAGATAAGGTTGATTGGTTGGTAACTATAAAGACAAAGCCAAGAGGGGTTGTTGATGATAGGCACACATTAGAGGTTGCTTTTCAAGTTCAAGAGTCACAAGTTAATGCAACAATTGAAGATGACCCAATTGATCTCCTACAAGATGATGAAGTTGATGGTGAAGAGGTTAGTTTGTCAACAATACAAGAAAATGAAGACGAAGAGGATTCCAATGACGATGATGAAAATTTAATTGCAATTTGATTTAGATAAATTTTTAAACATTTACATGACTTGTAGATAACAATCACCTAGATTCAAACAACTTTTTAGAGCCATTGGCGTCTGTTATCACTTATCAGTTTTAACCACAGACGTCAAGGTCGAAGACAAGTTACCACTGATGCTTTCATACAGTTTTAAAAACCAAGTTATGAGAAAAAATTGGATATGCAATGTGTGTACATAGTAAAGTTAATTAAGCTAAAAGTCATATCAGACACCAAATATGTGAATTGCCATTGAGCATTCAATGAGAAAAATATGTAGACATTCTGTCAAAGGCTAATCTTATACCAAATATGTGAATTATTCTAAATGATGTGGTACTTTTAAATAGACAATAAGATAATATAAACTATGTAGTTTGTATTGGCCGAAAAAATTATTGAGTATGATGATAATTATGTTTGGCGTGTAAAATAGAAAACAAATGGGAATCCAAGTCCATTGATGAACAGAGGTGAGAAACACAGACAGTTCAACAGGAAACAGGCTGGTCTAATCATTATACACTTGATACTTGAAAATGACATTCAAGAAAGTAAAATAGCATATCATACAAGATTACAAGATGCAAGTTTAATACTTTAATTTACAACTAAATGCTCCTGCGCTGTTTCACATTGCAGTACTTCTAAAAGTTAGTTTTATCTTGTGTAGGTTTTAGAGGTCCGGCCTGTGATTAACTGGGATAAGGGAAAAGCCGTCACGTTTTTACTCAAGTCACTTGGTGAGTTCATTTTCCATTTCTTTAGTATGCGGTTTGTTTTTCCAGAGCTCCTTGTTTTGTGCAGTAAATGACATGAGAAATATTGTTTTCAGGACTTAACAATTGTGACGATGTGCTTCCTATATATATTGGCGATGATCGAACGGATGAAGATGCATTTTAGGTAATAATATCAAGCGTGTAGCAAGCCGAGGTTGTGGCTTCCACTTGTTTGCTTCTAGTTTAACTTTTACTGATTACGAGAAAACTGTAACAGGTTTTGAGAGAGGGAAATAAAGGTTACGGGATTTTAGTCTCTTCTGCACCAAAGGAAAGCAATGCATTTTACTCTCTTCGTGATCCGTCCAAGGTAACTCGCATTCAAACTGAGTTTGTACATATTTACGATTACTGCGCTATCATGACTTGTCGTATTTACGATGATATTGTTTTTGCAGGTGATGGAATTTCTGAAGTCGCTTGTGGTTTGGAAGTCAAGTCCCATAAAAAGCCATATATAGTGTATAGAAGAGAACATACTCAGCTATAACTATATATAATATACAGTTAGTTTTTTGGATTTGTTTTATGTTTTTTTGAAAACATTCCAAGAAGTTTCCTGTATAGCATATTTGCACACAGAAAACCTCTTGTGGTAGTAACGTTGTAGTCGCTACCTGCTAGTTTTGCTCAAAGCTCCAGTGGAAAATATAAATTCGAGGCTCATAATTATCGTTGTATAAATCTCATAATTAAAGAAAACATGTTGATTCTGTTTTTGTGATTTGTTCACTAATGTATTGGTGGTGTTTCATAGTTGCTTCTTCTGTTTTGTTCATTGTTTGTTTGGAAAAATTGAAAATTATGGTGAGACAGAAGCTGTACATATCAAAAATTATTAATAGTAATAATATATATCCAAACCGAAGTTCTGATATTAATTGAATTATTGTTACTTTGATATTTAACATTAATTATATTATTTTAAATATGAATTAAATAAATTAAAAACATGAGATAAATTACCTGTGAATTGACCAGCGGATTTTCAATTTGCTCTGACTTTTCCTGCAAATGTTTAAATTATCTGCGGCTTTACCTGCGGTATTACGTGCGGTGTTACGTGCGGTATTACGTGCGGAATTACGTGCGGTATTACCTGCGAGTTAAGCCTGCGACGTTCTCCTTTAACAGTTTCCTACGACTTTACCTGCTAAATTAATTACCCACGGAAATTTTAGCTGAAAACAATAAATAGCAGGAAGAATCGCAGGTAACAAGTTTTCTGCGGAATGTTTGTCAAAATCCGCAGAAAAACAGAACTTTTCTAGTTGTATCATTATTTTTTATTTTCTCTCTTCTTTATAAATTTGAATATAAATTAAACATTTTTTATATGAAAATATACGAGAGAGATCAAAATATTAAATTTAAAACAGTCGGATTAATTTTGATAATCCAATAAAATTAGAGACAAATATTATAATTTAACAACTTTTATATTTTGAATTTTCTCCATTTTGTAAAAAGTGTGAAACTGAGTATGAACTTTAGGTGAAAAAAGAGTAGAACCCGAGTAATTTCTATCACCTTTGAGCGGAATCATGGGTCGGGTTAACTATAAAACAATGATGGGTCCTTTTCGTCATTTTAGGCATTCTCTTTTATAAATAGGCGTCGCACCTAATTAGTAAAACTACATCACAGCTAATCCTAATTTCTTCCGTTAACATAACATGAATTCCGTCCAAGTTCTTTCTACCACCATAATTCATGCACCAAATCACAATATTTATGGTTCAAAAGTTCGTACAATCGATCTAACACCATGGGATCTTCAATATCTCCGATTTGGATACAGTCAAATCAGTCTTCTTTATCATCACACTTCTCAATTAGATACAAGAAATCAAATCCAACACCTTAAACAATCTCTTTCTTATGCTCTTGAATTTTTTCCACCTTTTACGGATCGTCTTGATATCACCAAACATAAAGATAACACTATCTCTTGTTCTATTAAGTGCAACAACGAAGGTGCACTCTTTGTCCATGCTACAAAGACAGATATTTGTGTCGACGACATTCTTAAACCAATTTATCTTCCTTCTATTTTCAATTCATTTTTTCCACTTAATGAATTTAAAAACTATCAAGGGACGTCACAACCATTACTTGCGGTCCAAGTAACAGAATTAGCCGATGGCATCGTTATTGCCTGCTCAATTAATCATGTGGTCGTCGATGGTACTTTGGTTTGGCATTTCATCAATTCATGGGCCGAAATCTCAAAAGGTAATTTTGAAATTTCCAAAATTCCATCTTTCGAACGATGGTTTCCAAATGGTATTCAACGTCCAATTCGATTTCATTTTCCTGTAGAACTACGAGATAATGTCTCTCATAATCAAAATGACGTAGAAGAAAAACTCCACATGCCGAAGTTTGAGAGATTATTTCATTTCTCAAAAGAGAATATTGCAAAACTAAAATCCAAAGCCAATTTAGAAGCTGGTACAAAGAAGATATCTTCTTTGCAAGCGATTTACGCTCATATTTGGCGCTCTATTATCCGTTCCAAAAACCACGAGCCACAAACAAAAGTGAGTTTTGTGTTGGATATAGGCGTTAGACCAAGGCTTAATCCTCCATTGCAAAAGAATTATTTTGGTAATGCTGTGATAAAGTGTGTGGTTACCATAAAAGCTGGTGAATTATTGAAAGATGGAGGGCTTGGTAAAGGTGCTTGGGAGATTAACCAGAAAATTGCTTTACACAATGATGAGATGTTGAAAAATCACTATGAAAATTGGTTAATAATACCAAGTTTTGTTTTTACACCTGATGATAATTCATTGGTGATTAGTAGTTCACCTTGGTTTGATGTTTATGGGAATGATTTTGGTTGGGGAAAACCGGTGGGGGTTCGAACTGGGGGTGCAAATAAAAGAAATGGGAAGATTTTTGTGCGCGCAGGTGTTGAAGAAGGTAGTATGAATCTTGAAGTTTGTCTTCCTTTTGAAAATTTGGAGGCAATAGGAAATGATTATGAGTTTATGGATGTTGTATCTAGTTAATGTTCTTTCTAAGTTCTAATAATAATATTAAATCTTCAGTATTTGATGTTTCTCGTTTTTGACTTGATCAGATTCAATTTTTTTGGTCAAACAGCCTAGTGGTTAGAATTCACCCCTTAAAGGTGAACAAGTAGAATGTCGCGAGTTCGAACTCGCACGTTTACACCTGATGTCCTTGCACAACTATCAAATTATATCAGTTGAAAATTCAAATTATGAGGTCAATATAATAGGAAATCATGATATTGGAAGTCAAAATAAAATAGGTTTTGCAAATTTGGGTGTGAAAGGTATATTGGATCAAGAAGTGTCTGACCCAATAAGCTCAAGTCCAAACAATAGTGAATGCTCAATCTTAATGAAATCAAATCTTATTTCTCAAGATGGTGTAAATAGAGCATAAATTAATCAATCTTACTTTTCAAACTTAATACTCCAAGACCTAGACCAAAATAGAATCCTCCCGCTCATTCGACTCATTCTAAATATTTATTCAGAAGATAACATCGCTCAAATTTTCAGGTGGATCTTTACTCTTTTGTAAGTCTCTAACAGATTCAGATTTGCGATAAAGGTAACAAAAGGTTCAAGGGAGATATGGACAAAGACATGATATCTAAACTATGGAGATTAATTAAGTCCATGAGGATCACAATAAAAGAGAGGAAAAAAGTTTATGAAGAAGTTATAAGAAGTTTGGAAGACAACGATAAAAAATGAAAGTGCATAAGGAAGATGAATTTATTGAAGTCATTAAAGTCATTATTAATTTAGTATCTTATAACATCAGAGGGTGTGTCAGTTCTTTAAAGAAGATAAAACTCATCCAACTCCTAGACAATGGGAAAACATATATTTGTTTTATTCAGGAGACACAAGTGTCCCAGATGAACGATAAGATAAAAAAGAGCCTATGGGGATTCAAAGAGGTCGAGTGGTCGACAAAATATGCATAAGGTAAATTATGAGGTTCATTACGATGTAGAATTCAGGCTTTGATAAAATCATTGATTAGCTCTAGAGGCGAAGGATTATTAGGAGTTGGTGTAGATTGTAAAGGTGAACTTTGTTACTTTATCAATGTCTGTTTTTCATGTTTATTAGTTAGGAAAAGATTATTATAGAGTGAATTGTTGAATTTGAAATCTAATTTATATCCAATGGAATGGGTAGCGAGGGTGATTTCAATTCCATTAAGTGTCCTAAAGAAAGAAGGAGTAAGGGAGTTTCTAGTTAGTCAGTAGAAATGCAAAATTTTTAATGGGTTTATAGGGGCAATGGAACTGATGGATGTTCCCATAATTAGGAACTCTTTCACTTGGAATAATTTTGAGGATAGTTCTAGAAGTAGAATTGGTAGAACTTTATTAATTGAAAGTATCATTAACTTGTGGAATGTATTTGGGCAAGTTATAGATGATAAAGATATTGTAGATCACAATCCTGTTTGGATTCAATATAATGTGGGCCTAAGCCATTTATAGCGCAAACCATTATTTCCTGCGAAAATAAATTTGTAGCAAATGTCACAGTAAATTCCTGAGACCTTTCCTGCGATTTCTTTCGCAGGAACTAGTTGTGCATGTAAACATCAAAATTCTTTGGAAATTTTGCAGTAATTGCTGCGGAATTAGCCGGGAACTTTTCTGCTATATTTGCTGCAAATTTTTTGTAACTGTTTTTTTTAAATTAGTTATTTTTTAATCTTAATAAATAAAATTATAAAACAGAATTGCCACATTGATTCCAAAGAGATGTTTTTGATTAATTTTTTAATTTTATATTAAGGGTCATGCTAACCAGTGCCCTCAGGGCATTAGTTAAGAATTCCAAATAAGAAAAATATGTTATATTTAGTTCACTCAATACACACAATATTCTTTAAAAAGTCTGATTATTTCTCTTTTCAGGACATTAAATACACATATATTTAAAAAAAATGTATTTTCAATCTCTTAAATAATGCCCAACTTACCATTTTAATCTCTTAACCAATGCCCTGAGGGCACTCGTTAGTGTTAGAAATTCACCTCACACCCTATGAAGAATTCCTTCAATCTTGATCTCAAGATTGATGAACAAACCCACTATATAATAATGATGGTAATAACAAGTAATTATTAAGAACAACAAAAGAGAAGAAGAATAACAAACAAGAAAGAGAAGAATGAGAGAAGAAGTATTTGGAGAGAATGTGTTACCCACAACTGTGAGATTTCTTATTGAACTTTCACTTGCTAACTGCAACTGTGAAATCTGTTATGTTGTGATCATTAGCAACGTTTCTTCTTCTTCATGTTTTGCCAGCTTTGCATCAGTCTCTTGATTTCTCTTCTTTTCTGGACAATCACTAACATAATGACCATACTTCTGGCAATTGAAACATTGAATGTGGATTTTGTCTGTCTTTCGATCACCACCTCTTCCTTTACCTGCAACACCATCTTTTTGGTTGCCTTGGTTCCAAGGTTTCTTTTGATTCGACTGGTTTCCTCCTTTGTTGCCATTCCAGCTACCTTTGCCTTTTCTCTCCTTTTCCGTCTGTGCCTGCAAAGCCATATCTTTCGACTTTCCTGCAGCTCTCTCAGCCATCCTCTGTTCATGAGACTCAAGAGTCCCTTGAAGCTCTTCCTTCGTCAACACTGACAGATCTTTCGACTCTTCTATGGCAACTACCACGTGGTCGAATTTTGGAGTCAACGATCTCAAAATCTTTGAGACAACTGCTTTCGTCGTCAGCGTTTCTCCACATACTTTGATTTGATTCACCAGCCTTGTAACTCTGGTGAAGAAATCTGTAATGCTTTCGTTGTCTTCCATCTGAAGCAACTCATAGGTTCTCTTGTGAGTTTGTAACCTCACCTCTTTCACCTTCTCTGCACCTCCAAACGACTTTTCAAGAATCTCCCATGCTTCTTTTACTGAATCAACATCACTAACCTTTTCAAAGTTATCAGGATCAACACACTGATGAATTATAAAGAGTGCTTTATAATCCTTCTTCTTCAATTCTTTGTGCGCAGCCTTTTCTGCCTCCGTTGCATTCTCCACAAGCGGTGTCACTTCGTTCTTCACAATATCCCAGAGATCTTGATAACAGAAAATCACTTTAACCTGCTTGCACCAATTCTCATAATTGTCTTTCTTGAGAATTGACAGGGTCGCCGGAAAATTGCCGTTCGGATAGTTCATCGCCATCACTATCTTCCTTCCTTGAATCTCTTAATCGGAGCTCTAAATATCAGATGTTGGAAATTCACCTCACACCATATGAAGAATTCCCTTCAATCTTGATCTCAACACTACAAGAAAAACGATGGATTACGACGGTTATTTTGGCAGATTACGACGATTAAAACCACCACCAATTATATTCTACGACGGTTGTAGTACCGTCGCAGAAACGTGTGTCCCCAGGTTGTTTAGCGATGGTTGAAAAAACCGTCACACACAACCGTCGTTATATTTCACGACGGGCTTGAACTGACCTAAACTGGAGATAGCGACGGTTAAAGACCGTCGTTACTAGCCTTTTGATTTTTATTTTCATTGTTGATTGTGACAGTTTAAAACTGTCGTGAACTCTATTTCACGACTGGTTGGAACTGACATAAATTGAAAATGACAACAGTTAAATACTGTCGTGAATATCCTTTTGATTTTTGTTACCATTGTTGATTGTGACGGTTTAAAACTATCGTGAATTTGATATCTTGACGGTTCATTATTAATTTTTATATATTGTATTATATTGTTTTATAATATATTCTTTTATTTAAATTATTATCTACTAAAATAGTTATATTATGTTTTTTAAAATTATTTATACAATAATATTTTTATTTATAGTTTTTTTTTTATAATTTTTTTCTATCGCTTTTTAGTGTAGTAAAATTAATTCCAAAACTTAATATCAAATAAACATTATAATATCGAAAAAAACGTGAGTTTCATAATCATGTAAAATGAAAGTTCCATAATCATGTCATGTAATACAAAAATTCAAAAACATATTGAATCATAATAGCACACTCCAACAAGGGAGTTAGAGCCAGAACATTGTCAGTGACTCCTTTCTCCTTTAATTCTTCAGTGGTAGCTTTTGCAGGAACTTTCTTTTCGTCCTCCCTAGATTTTTTAATACCAGACTCCAGTGAGAAACTATCGTCTAAAACATCCATATACTTTTGTCTGCTGGAATCACCTCTTCTTCAATCAAACCGGAGACTACAGGGCCAGCAATGTTCATACTCCTTAGTATAGAACTTGCACTACATGGCTGTCCACTCTTAACCTTTTTTAGCACATCAGGAAGCTCTTCTAGCACATAATCACCCTTTGGTATTTCATTATATAAGGAAAATATTAAGAATTTTGTTGGGACAGGAGGTGATATTCTCAGCATTTCCCTTGCTGCATGAAGCCTTATGATTCCTAATATTGTCCTTGCATGCATCTCCCATGTTTGTATTGGACATTTTATCTGGTACTTTGATAAAAACTGGTGGAGAAACATTATTTCCCTTATCAATGCTAGCCAATGGTCGCGTCTTGTAGAACTTGTAAGCTCTGGAAACTCCAGCACAACTCCCTCCGATCTGGAAAATTCAGAAGATTGTTTTTTCACTCCGCTAAGGTGGTATGAACAACACTATATAATCGAAACTGCTATGCTATAATAACAGTGTACATATTTAACGCAACAAAAAAAAGATATGGATATAATAGAAACTGCTAATCTATAATAATATTGTAGTGTGCTTACAAATCAGAAGATTCAATCACTATGCCCTTGTCAAACAGTTGGGCTCCCCATGGACCTGTGGCAGATGGTTTAACACTCTGCTCAATATCCTTAGATAGGTCTACTTTGAGAGCATCTTCATACTTTATTACTCCCGAAGTCTCGAAGTAAAGGGAATAATTGGTCAGTGTAAGCCTACCTGAGTGACAATAAGAAGAGTAAAATTCACACTTACATAAAAATAAATTAACTTAATAGATTCTAATGCACTATAAAAATAAATGATATGATAGACCAAACTGCAGACCAGGCCAACTTGTTGATCCAATGTGGCGAATTACTCTCTGAGAGCTGGCTGTTCCTTCTACATGTAATATATATTTGTTTTCGGCTAGTTCCACACCAGTTGAAATTGCCTGTTTCTGCAAATGTCTTATGCACCTATGGAATCATGAATTTGAAAATAAAGGATAGTAAGCTTGTTGGCCTCAACCTGAAGTTATGTCAATGTATTAATTTTTTGAATTCAAGATAATTATCTGCTATCAGATCAAAGCATTACTTGCTCATCTCTTTCAAGAACATGTCATATGCTGGAAAATGCAGTTGGAAGCCCGTTGGTGCAGTTAACGATTCAAAAGTAAACCTTCCATTTGTTACATCCGCAGCTAATGAAACTAATGATCCCAACCATACAAATGCATCCTCTCCAACACTCCGTTCATTCGTAACCTGGTTTGGTAATTTATGAAAATATGATCAGAAAACAAATTGTTCAAAGCAAGAGTAAGTAACTAGTTACCATCATTCTGATCCATCGTAAAACTTCCTGTATCAACATAATAGATGTGAACAAAACTAAAGATAATAAAGAACAGATAAGGAACAATATGGGCATTAATCATAGTATTTATTTCATTGGGTACATTGTATCAATCCAATACTCTGCCAAGTTATATAATTCAAAACTCGTTCAGCAATAATACAAGGCAAACTTTTCTGCACATATATTCTTTAAGACGGGCTTGGAGGTATAGTATCTGACTGTATTTAGCAAATCAGCAGATATTAGAAATCTGCAATGCAAGACAGTTTGATTTTGATGGGAAAATACTACATATGACAGGTCTGAGACTCTGAGTAAACACTACATACAAACATGGTTTCTGACAGGAAGATGAAATATAGAAAATT
The DNA here is from genome assembly GCA_963859935.3 of Lathyrus sativus. Classification (NCBI taxonomy): domain Eukaryota; kingdom Viridiplantae; phylum Streptophyta; class Magnoliopsida; order Fabales; family Fabaceae; genus Lathyrus; species Lathyrus sativus. Next base: position 102,723,471 of record OZ012738.1, on the reverse strand, counting down.
TCATGTAAAATTAAAAGAAAACAGAAGGAAAAATGAAATAACAAATTAACCTGATTGGCTAAACCGTGTAGTGGCCTAGCTAAACCATTCAAAGCAGCTGCAAATGCTAGATAAGGATCTGATAGTGAACTACCAACCTGAACGGAACACACATACAATATATTAAATTACAATAATAACAACAGCCAAAGCCTTTTGCTACTAGGTGAGAGAGATTACATGAATCAAAACAACATCATAATACTTTATCATGAATCATGTCTAACAATAAAACTAAAGCAGGCATTTACTAAAGCATAAGTCATCTATACTAAATATTTGAATGTTCTATACATAATTCACTATTCAGGATTGCATCTGGATGGAAAAAGTGTGTAAGAGAATTGACTTACTAAGTGAGCTGTGTGAGAACTAACATTGCCACCTTCATGATCGTGGCACATGAAATTTAACCAAAACAAAAAAATCAAACAAAAACAAGGTTTACTGGGAATTAAAGGAGAACCATACAGTTCATCGTGATCATAGGAGGTACCATCATTAGGAATTAAACACAAACCTATGGATGGAAATATACAGCCTCATAAACTCCAGCATTTCCGGATCATCAAATCCTAACATGTGAGCATAGTTTGCACCATAATCTAAAGAATCATCCAATGGTATGATTTTTCCATCCTTGTATATCCTTTAAAATAGGGTAACAAATCAATCAAAAATGTAAAAAGGATGATAAAACTGTCAAAACACTTCTAATTGGTGCCATCCCATAATAAAAAAGGATCGAAGAAGTATCCGATTTTTTTATTAAAAAAATAAAAAATAAAAAATTCTGATACGTCCTGATACGCCGGCAGCACGTCGCAATACGCTGGCAACACGTCTCCGATACATTGCGGATACGACTAGATAATCTCATGACTATTCATATTTCTAGAACATGAATCAATCTTCCTTGACCTTAATTCTTCTTTTCTCTACTTTAATTACCTCATCACTTTCATTTTTCAACAACAGGAATCAAACTTTTCCTTTAATTATTTTTCTCAACTTTAATTATCTACTCTTTTTCTCATAGTTCTGTTACCAATTAGGAGCAAACGAAGGAAAGAGATCAGGAGGAAAAACCATTGTACTATAATTACAAAAACACTACAATGTTGATTCTTTTGCCTGTGCAACTTACTAAATTCTCTTTCTTCTTTGACTGAGTTTATGTGGGTGAGGTAGATACAAAGTAGGAAATCACAGCTCAATTTTTCATATCATAATATACAAAAAATAACTACAGAATTCTGATATCAAGCAACTAGACCACAAAAACTAAATGTATAAGATCAACAATAAACACCATGATTATCCATAAGAGAAGAATTTTGTTAAAATTCTAATATTTTATAATATTCATTTAATTAAACTCTTGCATGAGGTTCATATTGCACAAGCAATCATGAAAATCAGATATCTTAGGTGAATTTCTATGACTGGGTGAATCAAGCACAGGTTAGATGTACGGTACCTATTGAATAGTGACGTATTTTGTCAGTCAATTGAATTACCCCATTTTCCCCTTATTTGGCCTAAAATTTGAACCACTATCTATCACCCTGTGGTTAATTAAATTTCATAAATCTCTTTATTTGTTAATGTTACAGACGTATAAGCCAACATAACAAAACATGAAGCAACAAAGGCTATTTTTCTTAAGAAAGGACAGGTTTCCAAGTTTCCAATAATGAATGTGACCGTCAAAATGCAGTTGAATTACAAAAGAAATACTATAAAAATCAGAATTCAAAAAAGAATTTGTCACTCAACTTGGAGGGCCATTACACCAGTACTAAACTGTGTCATTGGATGAGCAGAAACAGGCAGTGCATCAATTGCCTTGAAAGCATACTCTACAAGTAAAATGAAGATAATATAAGGAATCCTCCACAGTTATGGGGCATCATAAACAAGAGTCAATATAGATCATGTGCATCATGAAACAATGTATTAAAAAGATTTATGTTAAAATCTTCTACACATGTGATGTTTGGGCAAGAGCAAGTAGAATGTTGATTATATTGTGACAATTCACTGTAATTTAAGAAAAGCATCTATAGTATAGTAAATATGATTATATTAAACCTACAACTGATAAAAGCACAAAACAAAACTGTGGAATAATCAATACAGAATCAAATGATTCTGTTTGTACAGCTCATTAGGATTAGGACTAATGTAATTAATTAGTTATTATTTCCTGTTTTTACTGTAATTAGAATTAGCATTTATGGGAAAATTAATTCCCCTGATTTCTAGGACAGATTTCCTTTTCAAACTCTGCCTTATGTATTCTATAAGTACTGCTATGTAATTCTCATAAAATACAAGGAAATATAAAGTATATTTCTACATGGTATCAGAGCACGATCTGAACCATCCCTAACCTAGCGCCGCCAAACTATGGAGGATCCTAAATCTGATGAATCGCTCAAAGTGGAGACTGGATCATTTCCGACCAGTTCACACGAAGGGATCACTCACCTCATCACAGGCCATAAATTAAATGGTCAAAACTATACCCAATGGGTAAGGTCAGTCAAGATCTTCCTCGAAGGAAAAGGAAGGGAAGGCTACACCACGGGAGATTCTAAATGTCCTGCGGAAGGAGACAAAAATTTTCAGAAATGGAAACTTGAGAACAGCCAAGTAATGTCATGGCTGCTCAATACCATGAAAAATGAAATTGGTGAAAATTTCATGTTCTATGACACCGCAAAAGAGATATGGGATGCAGTGAAGGAAACATACTCAAATGTTGACAATACATCTGTCGTATTTGAGATAAAAAGCATTCTTCATGATCTTCGACAAGGAGAATCTTCTGTTACCGAGTATTTTAACATACTTAACAAACACTGGCAGCAACTGGACATATATGAAGAGGTTACATGGTGTTGTACAGAAGATAAAAAGAAATATAAGGAATTGGTGGAAAAAGATAGGATTTACAAATTCCTATTGGGACTAAACAAGGACCTAGATGAAGTTTGTGGAAGGATCCTTGGAACCAAACCACTTCTCAAAATTCGAGAAGCATTTTCAGAAGTGAGAAGGGAAGAAAGCAGAAGGAAAATCATGTTGGGGACACCTAACCCAGTTCCGTACAGCGAGAGCTCTGCAATGGCAGCAAGGGGGAATCAGCCTCAACCATTACAAAAGAAAAACCGCCCCTGGTGTGATCACTGCAAGAGACCAGGCCACACAAAGGAAACATGTTAGACCATACATGGAAAACCTTCGGAGGCAAAATTGTTCAAAGGCAAGGAGGGTAGAGGTAACAAAGCATTTAACAACCAAGAAGCTGAGGTATACTCTAACTCATCTCCTTTTAGCAAAGAACAAATGGAGGCTCTTCAAAAACTCCTTCAGCAAACTATGTTAACCGTAGAAAAAGGTGGTACTGCTGTAGTGGCTCAAAGAGGTAATTATTTACATGCTCTAAACACTAGTAAAGAAAAAACAAAATCATGGATTGTTGACTCAGGGGCCTCAGATCACATGACTGGAGATTTCACCCTGTTTAATAGTTATTCTCCATGTCCCTATAACTATAATGTTCGAATAGCCGATGGTACACATTCTAAGGTCATGGGTAAAGGATCAATTATAATTTCCCCAAATATTACTCTTGACTCTGTTTTGTATGTGCCTACACTTGATTGTAACTTGCTGTCCATTAGCAAGATTACAAGAGATTTGAAATGTGTTACTAAATTCTTCCCTAACTTGTGTGAATTTCAGATTTTGGAGTCGGGGAAGACGATTGGCAATGCTGAAGAGTGTGCTGGACTCTACTTCCTCCAAGTGGAAAAATCAGAGAAAAAACTCAATAATAACTATCATGTTGCAGCTGCAGTTTCAAATGATAATAATTCTGTAATGATGTGGCACTATAGATTAGGCCACCCAAATTTCATGTACTTGGAAAAGATTTTTCCCTCGTTATTCAATAAAAACAAGGAACATTTTCAATGTGAAATCTGCCAATTGTCTAAACATACCCGAAACCATTACCCACCCCAATCCTATAAACCATCCAAACCTTTTTCATTAATTCATAGTGATGTATGGGGACCATCACGAGTCCACAACATTAGTGGCTCGAGATGGTTTGTCACCTTTATTGATGATCACACACGTGTTACATGGGTGTTTCTAATGAAGGAAAAATCAGAAGTAGGGAGAATATTTGAAATTTATCATAAGATGGTACAAACACAATTTCAAAGCAATATTTAGATACTTAGAACTGACAATGGTCGTGAGTATTACAACCTTGCTCTAAATTCCTACCTTCAAAAGGTTGGAATTGTTCACCAAAGTTCGTGTGTGGACACTCCCCAACAAAATGGAGTAGCAGAAAGGAAGAATAGACACCTTTTGGAAGTGACTAGATCAATCATGTTGGCCACAAATGTCCCACAACACTTTTGGGGAGAAGCTGTCCTTTCAGCAACTCACCTTATAAATCGAATGCCTTCCCGTATCCTTAACTTTAAGACCCCACTCTCCACACTTCAAAACCTATTTCCAACCAGCAAAATCTTTTCCTCTATTCCATTAAAAATATTTGGATGCTCAACTTTTGTCCATAACCTCAACCCTCACCGAAGCAAATTAGACCCAAAATCCATCAAATGCATTTTTCTTGGTTACTCTCCTCACCAAAAGGGTTATAGGTGTTAATCTCCCCATACCAAAAAATTTTACCACACTATGGATGTAACCTTCTTTGAAAATCAGCCCTATTACACCAAAACTGGTATTCAGGGGGAGCAATCATACATACATCGTATTGAAAATTCAGAATACCAACTTTTGCCTCTTGAACTAACCGAACATGAAAAAATCTTACCAGACCAAACCGGTAACACTCAATCAGCCGAACCTATGCCTAAACCAACTGAAAAATTACTAAACCAAACCTCTAACATTCAGCCGAGTGAAAGGACAACAGAAGCTGTGACGGAAACCGAACCAATTATAGTCTCAACCACACCTCAACAGAATTGTGATCCAAAAACAGGTAACTGGAAGGTTTATAAAAGGAGGAGGAAGGAAGTAGAGTCAAGTATAGATCCAATGCAAGGCCATGAGTCCAACCAAGCTCTAGAAAATGAAGTTCCCACCGGTAATATTCTCCCTAACTCTGAACATATTGTTACAAATACAACAAATATGGATATTCCTATTGCTATGAGAAAAGGGGTTAGAACATGCACCAAACACCCTATTGAAAAATATATCTCCTATGGAAAACTATCACAAAGTTACAGGTCTTTTGTAGCAGCTGTTGACAACATAGAAATTCCAAATAATATTCAAGAAGCATTGCAGAAAGCTGAATGGGCAGCAGCTGTAACAGAAGAAGTTCAAGCACTTGTAAGAAGTGGCACATGGGAGATCACTGCTATACCAGAAGGGAAGAAAGCAGTAGGATGCAAGTGGATATTTTCAATTAAGTACAATGCTGATGGGAGTATAAATAGGTACAAAGCTCGGTTGGTTGCTAAGGGGTTTACACAATCATATGGGGTGGATTATGAGGAGACTTTTGCACCTGTTGCGAAGCTCAATTCTGTTCGGGTTCTACTATCTCTGGCAGCAAATCTAGATTGGCCCCTGTACCAACTAGACATAAAGAATGCATTTCTAAATGGTGAGTTAGAAGAAGAGGTATATATGAAAATTCCTCCAGGACTTGAATCACCTGGGACCTCCAACATGGTGTGTCGACTTCGAAAATCTCTATATGGCCTCAAACAATCACCAAGGGCATGGTTTGACAGACTAACAAAAGTTGTCAAACAAGATGGTTTTGTTCAATGTCAAACAGACCATACTATGTTTGTCAAGCACTCTTTGGATAGGAAGATAGCTTTGTTTATTGTCTATGTTGACGATATCGTAATTACGGGAGATGATGATGAACAAGTCAACCAGTTAAAGAAACTTCTAGCCAAAGAATTTGAAGTCAAAGACTTAGGACAGCTCAAGTATTTTCTAGGGATGGAAATTGCACGGACAAAGAATGGTATTTCAGCTTCTCAAAGGAAGTACACTTTGGATTTACTTCAAGAAACAGGTATGCTTGGATGCAAAGCTGCCAATACTCCAATAGAACAAATAAAAAGGAGTGAAGATGAGAATATACCAGCTAATAAAGATAGATACCAAAGTCTAGTTGGAAAACTAATCTATCTAACTCACACCAGACCAGACATTGGTTTTGCTGTAAGCATGGCTAGTCGTTATATGTCAAATCCAACTGAAACTAACATGAGAAATGTTAACAGAATTCTCCAGTACCTAAAAGGTACGCCAGGTCGAGGACTCTATTTTCAAAAGAACTCAAACAGAGGTATTGAAGTCTACACTGATTCAAATTGGGCAGGATGTTTATCTGACAGGAAATCGACTACAGGCTACTGCACATTTGTATGGGGTAATATGGTAACTTGGAGAAGCAAGAAACAGTCTGTTGTGGCAAGGAGTAGCGCAGAAGCAGAATTCAGAGCTATGTCACAAGGTATTTGTGAAGGAATTTGGCTTAAGCGAATGCTAGGTGAAATAAAAATTCCTACCAAACATTCTATGAAGATATTATGTGATAACAAGGTTGCTATAAGCATTGCGAAGAACCCAGTTCAGCATGATAGAACAAAGCATGTAGAGATAGACCGACACTTCATCAAGGAGAAAATTGATCATGGAATTATAAGTGTTAACCATATTCCATCATGCCAGCAAACTGCAGATATTCTAACAAAAGCCCTTCCAAGGAACATATATGAGAATATCAGATCCAATCTGGGTATGATAGACATCTACCACCCAGATTGAGGGGGAGTGTGGAATAATCAATACAGAATCAAATGATTCTGTTTGTACAACTCATTAGGATTAGGACTAATGTAATTAATTAGTTATTATTTCCTGTTTTTACTGTAATTAGAATTAGCATTTATGGGAAAATTAATTCCCCTGATTTCTAGGACAGATTTCCTTTTCAAACTCTGCCTTATGTATTCTATAAGTACTGCCATGTAATTCTCATAAAATACAAGGAAATATAAAGTATATTTCTACAAAAACCATGACATTACACTGAAGAGTAATTACTCGAAGATCTATGACTTCAAGAGAAAATGAACCTGGTATTTTTGCACGTCTTCGCAATTCTTGAGCTAATGAATCTACTTGCTCTTTATTTGGTATCTGCAACACAATGTATGAAACAATTATATGACAAAACCCAAGAGCACGTATCATAACACCTTCATATAGGGTGATGGCATGATGCTAAATTGCATTACTTGTGAGCCACAACATCTATAATAATAAGTTCAATTTGATTATACCTTTCCTGTCAATAGAAGCCACAATATGGCCTCGGGCAAAGGCTCCCCGCCAGGAAAAGCACCTGGAAGTGCTTTCTGGCATTCAGGAATCGTCATGCCCCTAAAGCGAATTCCCTAAAACACAAAACAAGCTGACCTTAGATCCAATTAGTGAACATTAACAAACAAATGCTACATCTGAGATTATATCAACTAGTAAATAATCAATAACAAGATGTAACTCACTTGTATTAAATATTAATTAATTAACAGTTGACATATATGTTAAGAGAAAAGCCTGAGTCAATTGAGATACATACCTCGTCAAGGTCAACAGCTGAGCCTAGCCACACTAAAGCTGTCATTCCTCTCATTCCACCAAGTACCTTTTTAATTAGCAAATGCACTTCCCAAAATAAGTTATATTGCAAGTATATAGACAAGAGAGTAGGAAACCATTTACTGCTGCTAGTAACTTGAAACACTAGCAATTTAAAAAGCAATACAATTACCATATGGAGGGTAGTTTTGTCCAATTCAACATTTGCATGATCTTTCTTCAGCTTCTTAACACGTTCCTACAACCATTTTTTATCCATAGATTAAAACATATCATAGACACACAATCCTAAAACATGTTAATTGAAATGGAAGTTCAAGCTAAAGAGAAGGAAAAATCATGGAGAGAATTATGAATGGCATGCTTAGGCACTGAAGGACTTGAAATAACCTCAACAAGACAAGACTTTGTCCATGTTTCCTTAGCAGGAGGAGACACAACAGAGAGTTGACTACCAGGAGATGAACCCTCACATTGAGAATTACCAGATAAAAGGTAAATTTGATCAATAGCTTCCTTCAATTCTGCGGTAGCTTCCTTAAAGGTAGGGACATCGCCGAACACCACTCTTGGCGTGGGCTCTCCGCCGGTCATGAACATATCGCCTTCATCAGCGAATTCCCAGTCAGACAAATCACCGAACACCGCCGTATGCAGTGACTTCACATCAGATCGCCTTCATCGGCGAATTCTCAGTCAGACAAATCATCGGACAAGTATAGTATGAAGCATGTTCTGAATTATAAACAATGTATCAAAAATCAAGCTACAAGTTTAAACTCCTAAACAAGCAAAATACTCCAAATCAAACAACAAGCACAATAGAGAAAGTAACCGCCGCAGCCGCAGCCAGACACGATCACCGGAAACAAAACCGAGTCTGATACGAACTCAGGACAAAACCATTGAATTAACAACATACAAGGTTTTAAACCAGGATCCGATTCAAGGTTTGAAAAGTAATTTAGGGCTTGAGAAGACAAACCTGTTAAAATTCGAATTGATGGTGATTGCTTTGACGGTGATTCGCAATGACAGCATGAGTGACTGAGAAAAAAGTTTGTGTCCCTCTTTCTCCTAGGGCATGAACGGAGATTTCTGAAAAAGAAGAGAAAAATACAGGGGAATCGGTTTTCAATTTTAGCGGAAAAAATATATAATTTTGGAAGAAACCCACGGATATCACAATCGACATAGTACAATTTTATTTTAATTAATTTTTTATATTTTTCTTTAATAAATGGATGTTGATCGAAATGTTTTGTTTATTTGATATTTTATATTATTATAAGTATATATAATTTAATTTTACTATAAAAATTGTTTTTAAAATTTTGAATTTATAAAATTTTAATATATAATTTAATTTTAATAATTTAATTTTGGATATAATATTTTGAATTTAATATTTACTATAAAAATTGTTTTTAAAATTAAATTTTTATTTAAAATATATATAATATGTTAATTTTTATGGATTTTAAGTTTAATTTATTACTATTAAGCTACATTGTCATGAAAATTATCATAATTATAATATTTTTTTATTAAATTAATTAATAAAATTGAAAAGGTTAGAAAATAAAAATGAAGAAAAAAGTGGAAAATTAAAAGAATAAAAAAAATAGTGATTATGATTTACTAAAGTAATTGCGACAATTCGCCTTAACTGTCGCGAGTGCGGAAAGAGGACGGTTCTTTGGTAACTGTCGCATTATTTTATACAACATGTCTAAATAATTTGCGACGGTTGGCTCAAACCGTCGTGAAAACTGTCGTAGTCCAGGAATAAGGACGATTTTTTGATAACCGTCGCAAAAAATCTACGACAGTTGACCCTAACTGTCGTGACAACCGTCACAATCCAGGAATAAGGACGATTTTATGATAACTGTCGCAACTCAAGTGTCGTAAATCTCCTTTTTTCTTGTAGTGCAAGATTGATGAACAACCCCACTATATGATAATGATGGTAATAACAAGTAATTATTAAGAACAACAAACGATGAAGAAAGATTCCAAGATCAGTGGTACTTGGACTCAGGATGCTCATCACACATGACTGGAAGGAAAGGTTGGTTTGTCAACATGGAGCCCTCGTCGAAGAATACGGTGAAGTTTGCAAATGAAAACACTCTAGCAGCTGAAGGTGTTGGTGATGTTTTGATTATGAGGAAAGATGGCAAAAGGTCAACAATTTCCAATGTGTTGTACATACCAGGCATGAAGAGTAATTTGCTCAGTATAGGGCAGCTTGTCGAAAAGAACTACAAGGTAGTTGTCGAAGACAAGATGATGAGAGTCCTCGACGCAGGTGGTAGACTAATCTTGAAGGATCCAATGTCTCATAATAGGACCTTCAAGATTGGACTCAATGTGATGGAGCACAAGTGTTTAGCAACTGCAGCCACTGAAGTCGAAATAGAAGTTCGACAGGAACCAGTTGCAGATGAAGCAGGTTCAAGCAGACCTCGACGAACTAGACACATGCCTGCAAGGTTGCAAGAATGTGTAATCACATCAGATGATGTAGTTGATGAAGAGGGTGAGCTGGTACGTTATGCTTTCTACGCAGATGTCGAACCAGTCAATGCAGCTGAGGCATTGAAAGATTCGAAGTGGGTGAAAGTAATGATTGAAGAGTTAGAGTCCATCAAAGTCAATGATACCTGGTCACTTGTCGAATTGCCACAAGGCAAGAAGGCAATTGATGTGAGGTGGGTTTACAAGGTGAAGGTAAATCCTAAAGGAGAAGTAACTCGACACAAAGCGAGACTTGTGGCGAAAGGATTTCTTCAGAAGGAAGGAATCGACTTCGATGAAGTATTCGCACCTGTTGCTAGAATCAAAATAATCAGGTTGGTTGTTGGTCTAGCAAATATGAACAAGTGGCACACATGTCAGATGGAAGTGAAGTGTGCATTCCTTAATGGCCCCTTAGAAGAAGAAGTTTATGTTGCACAACCAGCTGGGTTTGTGAAACAAGGCGAAGAAAGAAAGGTGTACAAGCTTCATAAAGCCCTGTATGGACTTAAGCAAGCTCCAAGAGCTTGGAATAAGAAAATTGACAGCTTCTTAAGGGAGAAAGAATTTGTGAAGTGTACAACTGAGCATGGAGTATATGTAAGAAGAAGCAATCGCGAATTGCTTATACTATGTCTCTATGTTGATGATTTGTTGATAACAGGAAGTTCCAAGAAGGAGATCGAAGATTTCAAACATGACCTGAGTAAGGAGTTTGAAATGTCAGACTTGGAAAATCTCTCATATTTCCTTGGCATCGAATTCTACAAGACAAGTAGAGGTTTGATGATGCACCAAAGAAGATATGCAGGCGAGATACTCAAGAGATTTGAGATGCAAGATTGCAACTAAACTTCGACTCCAGCTGAGCCCAGATTGCAACTGTCGAAGGATTCAGATAAAGATGATGTCGACCTAACCTAATACAGAAGACTTATTGGGTCACTTAGATACCTTTGCCACACAAGGCCTAACTTAGCATACAGTGTTGGTATGATAAGTAGATTCATGCAGAAACCAAAGGTATCACACCAAGCAGCGGCGAAGAGGATACTGAGGTATCTAAAAGGAACTCTCGACTATGGCATTTTGTTTCCAGCAGCTGATGAAGGAAAAGAATGCAAGTTAGCGGGATACACAGACTCCAGTTGGTGTAGTGATGCTGAGGATCGAAAATCCACAGCTGGATATGTGTTTATGTTAGGTGGTGCACCAGTTGCTTGGAATTCGAGAAAGGAACCAGTGGTGGCATTATCATCATGCGAAGCAGAATATATAGCTGCTTCCCTTTGTGCATGTCAAGCAACTTGGATGGTGAACTTGGTCGAAGAAATCACAGGGAAGAACCATGGAGAAATTACCATGAAGATAGACAGCATGTCAGCTATCAACTTGGCAAAGAATCCAATAGCTCATGGTCGAAGCAAGCACATCGAAATGAGGTTCCATTATCTCCGAGAGCGGGTAGCAGAAGGAAAGATGAAGTTGGAACACTGCAGAACTGAGAATCAGATTGCAGATATCATGACGAAGGAAGTGCAGGTCGAAGCCTTCAGAAGACTAAGGGCCATGATGAATGTAGACAGTTTAGACACAATGAATTAGGTGGTGTGTTAAATATAATTCATTGTGATTTGATATGATCAGATTTGATATCATATGATTAGATTTGATATCATATGATTAATTTGATATGATATGATTAGATATCATATGATTAGATTTGATTTAGAATATTTTGGGTCTTTTATGTTTTGGGCAAGTATAAACCTAAAACTATAAATAGGGTGCCTTGCGTTGAATTCTACATCAAATCTAATCATATGATATCAAATCTAATCATATGATATCTAATCATATCATATCAAATTAATCATATGATATCAAATCTAATCATATGATATCAAATCTGATCATATCAAATCATAATGAATTATATTTAACAGTTAGCATTTCCCTTATATTAAATCTTATATTTTTTAAAAATTACTTTATTAATTGGGTTTTTAGATATTTTTTAAAGAAAATTTATTTATTTAATATTTTTTGTATTGTTGTGAAAATCAAAAAAATTAATTTTTTTAAAAGGTGGAATATGATTAGGTATATAAGTCGTTAAAGTGCACATTTTCAAAACCACGGGAGTAGGTCGCTTCATAAAACCATGCACGAATGAAAAATCTCCGATCTACATAATCTCCACACTTTATTAAAATATTTAAATATTTCTTTTAAAAAAATGAAAATTTTAAATATTTTTTTTAAAAATATTAATAGGTGTTGTGTATTAATTTTTTTCAAAAAAAAAAGAGCACTTATTCCATTTTGATACATTAACTTTAAGGATATATTTTAGAATTATTTTTAAATTAAAATTTAATCTCATTGATTTAATATACATTTTGTGTTATAACAAAATATATTTAATCTCTTGTTAATTATTATAAAATTTTAATTTTAGAAACTCTACTTTAATTATAATGTGCTAAAGGAAGTTATATTTTTGATCTCTAGTTAAAATATTAAATTTTATAAAGAAAATTTAAATTTATAAATTAATTTTACTCTTATATATATATATATATATATATATATATATATATATATATATATATATATATATATATATATATATATATATATATATATATATATATATATATATATATATATATATATATATATATATATATATATATATATATATATATATATATATATATATATATATATATATATATATATATATATATATATATATATATATATATATATATATATTTAGTAGAAACACCTATATTTAGTTAAAATAATTTATTTTATTTTGTATTTTAGTAGAAACAAAATTTAATAAATATGAAAAGTATTTTAGTTTTATTATTATTTTCCTTTAAATTATTTTATTTTATTTAAGATATTTATTTGATATTTTAAATTGAGTTTGAGAAATAAATGAAGAATTTTTATTTTGAGTTTACTTTGAATATGGGCTTGAAAATTGGACCCTACCGCCGCCGCTACTCATTCCTTCACCTCTTTCCGACCACCATGACTCCCAATCGGTGTCGGTCCATGAGTTGAAGATGCTGAGGTAGGGATCGTGGAAAGCTGCTCTGAAGGCTAGTAGCGCCACCCTGTCTGACGGTGGATACGAATGAGCGGTGGCTGTGAGTGATAGTATTAATATTAGTACTGTAACGGTTGTAGCTTTTAAAAACTTAATGCTACTCATTGTGGTGGTTGTTATTGGGGAAATATGGAATTTAATTTTAGTATATAGTTTATGATATGCTTATGTTATGCTATGATGATATGAAATGAATTATGGTTTGTATTGAAATGAGAACACTAACAAACAGGTTCGTTTTTATGTATTAAACCCACCCTGTTGAAAAAAGCATGTGCTCTATTTTGCTCTATGCCTCATTATATTTCATATGGTTAGATCTTTTGGCTGACACCAATCAGAACTTGTTATGATTTGCCTAACAGTTTGGATTTCTTAGCTATTGATTTGTTTGGCATCAGGGTTTTTTTGTATGACTTATAGCTGTTTGATGAAATGCACAACTTTAACAAAACTTCATTTGTCTCCTGAGTCAGAGGTTCTGTTTACTTGGCAGTGTTACTTCTCCTTTGTAAGAGTTGTTTGCAGTATGTTTGTACGGTTAGTTAGAAAATGTTAATTAAAATTAATTGTTAATTAGTAGTTAGTTAAATCATAACAGTTAGAATTAGGATTAGTTGTTAGAACAGTTGGTTAATTATAGTGTAACACGACATTGGTTAGAAAAAAAGTTGTTATATGAATTGGTTGGAATTTGAAAGTGGAACTAGAATACCAAGTTTAAAGTTTATGTCTTTCTCTATTTTTTTAAAACTTGCATCTGTTTTGCATGTTGGTGGACTTCAAAATTATTGATTCTTTGTGTGTCTGTAATTGTTCGTTATTTTTGTGGATCGTAGTCTTAGACTCAATTTCTTATTCATAAATTTCACTTTTTTCCTGTTAATCATTCCTAATTACTACTAAAATTCAAAGAGGATTTTATTTAGAGAAGGAAACTTCTTGTTCCTTATGGATAAGGCAGAAAATAGTGACAATAGGATGAGACCCCTGCTTGGAGTTTCCCATCACTATCCAACTCCTCCTGGGAAATTAAAGATGAATAGATAACTCTATGATTGGTAGGTAATACTTAAACTGAAGGTCAATAATCTTAAGTTTTTTATGTGGAAAAACACGGATTTACTCCCTAATGTAGTTTTTATATCTTCAATTTTAATATTTTTCCATCTCATCCTTCAACTTCCAATTTGACGCACCATAAGTGTGTTTGTAACTCTGTAATCATGGTTGAACTGGAAATATTCCGAGATGATTTTTCCTCTAACAGTTGACTTTTTTTGCTCAAATAAACACTTGTAGGGATGGAGAAATATGGTGATCCGGGTTTGAGCCCTGGAAAACCTGATTGGAAGAAAGTGGTTATTATTTTTTATTTTCTTGGTTTGTTGATACTTCATTTGACCGTTCAAGTTCAATTCTTCTGGCAGGTCAGTGAGCCGGAGAAGTGGGGTTACTCCACTGATTGGAAGAAAGTGGTTGTTTACTTTTTTGGCACCCAACAGATGTAAGTATGCTTATAAAAATTGATATAGAAATATAAAAACTCAGTAATGAAAATATATCATTCTCAACTTTTGTAATCAAGGCAACTAAAGTATAAAAATCCAGTAATGAAAATATAGCATTAGTTATTATGCTTGAAAAAATCTAGTTAAGAAG
Source organism: Lathyrus sativus (assembly GCA_963859935.3). Lineage (NCBI taxonomy): Eukaryota > Viridiplantae > Streptophyta > Magnoliopsida > Fabales > Fabaceae > Lathyrus > Lathyrus sativus. The sequence goes on along the minus strand of OZ012738.1, from coordinate 102,708,428 downwards.
AAAGTTAGCATGTGTTTAACTGTTACGGTTAGTTTGAAAATGTTAATTAAAACTAATTGTTCATTAGTAGTTAGTTAAATCATAACAGATTTTATATTACATGAGAAGAAAATGAGGTTTGGGTTTTAAAATTTTTGTTGAATATTAGCACAAAATCAAAACAGATTCTGTCATACAGCTTATTATGGCTGGATTCAAATTGTGATTAAATAGAAATTAATTGTATTATTATATTCTTACCTTATTTAGGATTAACATTTATAGGGAGAATAATTACCCCTATTTCTTAGTGTAATTTATATTCTATAAATACTCATGTACTATGTTACAGAATAAACAATATAGAAAAAGCATATTTCTATATGGTATCAGTAGCAACAAGAATCCTTTAGGGTTTTTTTTTGTTTTTGCTTCCGCTCTGTTTATCTTTTTTACATCCCACAATGTCTGATACCGAGTCCTCACTTTCACCCAAACATTCCTCACCCGAACCTAAATTAGTCCGAACGTACCATGAAAACCACCCTGTTCAGATCACAACAATTCGGCTGAACGGTGCTAATTATCTTCGATGGTCGCAATCCGTTCGTATGTATCTCAGGGGGAGAGGAAAGATTGGCTACATTACTGGCGACAAAAAACAACCAGACAAGGCAGGTGCAGATTATGATACATGGGATGCTGAAAACTCCATGGTCATGACATGGTTAGTCAACTCCATGGATGAAGAGATAGGTGCAAATTATCTCTGTTATGATACTGCAAAAGAACTTTGGGAAGGTGTCTCCCAAATGTACTCTGATTTGGAAAATCAATCCCAAATCTACGAATTAACTCTCAAATTGGGAGAAATTCGGCAAGGTGAAGATTCAGTCACCAAATACTTCAATTGTCTCAAACGTATTTGGCAAGATTTGGACCTTTTCAATGAGTATGAGTGGAAATCACCTGCCGATAGCAAACATTACAAGAAGATGGTGGATGTTAGTCGTGTTTTCAAGTTCCTTGCGGGTCTAAATGTTGATTTTGATGAGGTTCGTGGCCGAATTCTAGGCAGAAATCCTATCCCTCCAATTGGTGAAGTCTTTTCAGAAGTACGTCGCGAAGAGAGTCGTCGGCAAGTGATGCTTGGAAAAAATACAGCAGCTGTCCCTCCACCAGTTGAAGGATCTGCCTTGGCAATTCCCCATGTCAATCGTAAACCACTTCATAATCAACGAGGTGGAGACAAGACTCATTTATTTTGCGATTACTGTGGGCGCAATCGCCACACTCGGGAAACTTGCTACAAACTACATGGGCGACCAAATCATGGCAAGGCTGGTAAGTTTGGTGATCGTCCTATGCCTATGGCCAATGAGGCTGATTCGTCTCCATGTACGAAGGAGCAAATGGATAACCTTCTTAAGTTTCTAAAGTCCAATTCATCTCTTAATATCCCTACTGGAACTGTGGCACAAACAGGTAAGGATTCTTGGGCACTATCTGCTCACAACCACTCTAACCCTTGGATAATAGATTCAGGGGCATCTGAACACATGACTAATTGCTCTCATCTATTCAGTACCTATTTTCCTAGTTCAGGTTTTGAAAAAGTTAGGATAGCTGATGGTAGTTATTCAAGTATTGCAGGCAAAGGCAGCATAAAAATTTCAAAGCAAATCACTTTGCAATCTGTTTTACATGTTCCTAAATTCGCTTGTAATCTTCTATCTGTTCATAAATTGTCTAAGGACACTAATTGTTCTGTTCTTTTTCGTCCCTCTACTTGTGTTTTTCAGGACCAGAACTCGGGGAAGACGATTGGAACTGCTAGAGAGATGAATGGATTGTACTACCTTGATGGAATTCAGTTTGGCAATAAAGCGTTTTTCGGTTCAAACAGTACAAACGCATCTCCTGTTTCAGATCAAATTATGTTATGGCATAAAAGATTAGGTCACCCTAGTTTTTCATATCTTAAGCATTTGTTTCCTATTTTTTCCAAAGAAATAAATTCCTCACAATTTCATTGTGAAGCTTGTCACTTAGCTAAAGATCATCGTGTGTCTTTTAAATCAAAAGCCTATTCTGCTTCTAAACCTTTTTATTTAATTCACAGTGATGTTTGGGGTCCTTCAAAAATTAAAACTATGTCTGGAAAAAAATGGTTTGTAACATTTATTGATGATCATACACGGCTGTGTTGGGTTTATCTCATGGAGAAAAAATCAGAAGTTGAACAAAGATTTCAAGATTTTTTTAACATGATTAACAATCAATTTCAAACTAAGATTGGCATTCTAAGGTCTGACAATGGCACTGAATATTTCAAGAAATATTTAAGTACATTCCTTGTAACTAAGGGGATAATTCATCAATCCACTTGTCGCGATACTCCGCAGCAAAATGGTATTGCTGAAAGAAAAAATAGACATCTCCTCGAAGTCACTAGAGCTATTATGTTTTCTATGAATGTACCTAAGTATCTTTGGGGAAATGCTTTATTAACTGCTTGTCACCTCATCAATCGAATGCCATCTCGGGTGTTACAATATGAAAGTCCTGTACAAGTGTTACAAAACAATTTTCCTACATCTCGTATTATTACGGATCTTCCCCTTAAAATTTTTGGTTGTCTTTGTTATGTTTACATCCCCAATGTTTTTCGTTCTAAGTTGGATCCTAAAGCCGAAAAATGTGTTTTTCTTGGCTATGCTTCCAATAAAAAGGGATACAAATGTTTTAACCCAGTTACAAAGAAATTTTTTGAAAGCATGGATGTTCACTTTGTTGAAAATCAACCTTTTTTTAAAAATTCTCTTCAGGGGGAGAGTCAATGTAATAATAAAGAAGATAATTTTTGGGAAACTTTGCCTGCTCTAGATGATATTGTGACTACAAATCACCCAAATGCTAAGATAATAGAATCTGAAACAGGGGGAGAAACACTGATTAAGGATGATAATCCTGAACTTAAAGTGTATGTTCGAAAAAAATTCCACAAAGGTGGTGCAAACCCTATTGTCTCTCCAGTAGAAATCCAATCTGATTTACCAAGTGAAGGTCCTACAGATAATCTGTCTTCTAGTTCTTCATCTGGTAATCCTTCTTACTCATCCAATGATTTATCTGATTTGTCTTTTCCTGATATTAATCTTCCAATTTCTGTGAGAAAAAATATTCCTGACCTCGATGTCCCAATTGCTGAGAGGAAAGGTTCTCGTATGTGCACTAAACATCCTATGTCTAATTACTTGTCATATGACAAACTATCACACACCCATAAGGCATATGTGTCTAGGATTTCTAATTTGTTTGTGCCCAGAACTATTCAGGAAGCATTAAGTGATCCGAATTGGAAATTAGCAGTGAAAGAAGAGATGGATGCTCTAAACAAAAATAACACTTGGAGTATCACTGATCTACCACAAGATAAAAAGGCAGTAGGGTGTAAGTGGGTCTTTACAGTGAAATGCAAGGCTGATGGAAGTGTGGAAAGATACAAAGCGAGATTAGTAGCAAAAGGATTTACTCAAACTCATGGTATTGATTACCAAGAGACTTTTGCCCCAGTTGCTAAGATCAATTCTATCAGAATTCTTCTTTCTCTTGCAGTAAATTTCAACTGGACACTATATCAATATGATGTTAAAAATGCCTTCTTGAATGGTGAATTACATGAAGAAGTATATATGAGTTTACCTCCTGGATTTGAAAAAAATCTTGGAAGAAACAAAGTATGCAGATTGAGAAAATCCCTATATGGATTGAAACAATCGCCAAGGGCCTGGTTTGAGAGATTTGGAAGTGTTGTTAAGAGACACGGTTTCACCCAAAGTCAAGCAGATCACACTATGTTCTTTAAACACTCATCTGAAGGTAAGATTGCTATCTTAATAGTGTATGTTGATGACATTATTATTACAGGAGATGACGTCAAAGCAATTAGTGATCTGAAGAGAAGACTTGAGGCTGAGTTCGATATCAAGGATCTTGGAAAGTTAAAATACTTTCTTGGGATGGAGTTCGCAAGATCTAAAGAAGGTATTTTTCTCAACCAGCGCAAGTACATACTCGATTTACTTGCAGAAACAGGGATGACAGGGTCTAAAGCAGTAGAAACACCAATGGATCCCAATGTGAAACTAAAGTCAGTTGCTGAAGATGAAATAGTAGATAAAGAACGTTATCAACGATTGGCTGGAAGACTAATTTATTTGTCACATACAAGGCCAGATATAGCCTTTGCAGTGAGTGTAATAAGCCAATTTATGCATGCACCAGGTGCAGCCCACTTTGAAGCTATTTTCAGAATATTAAGATATTTGAAAGGTACTCCGGGAAAGGGGCTGATATTCAGAAATAGAGGACATATACAGGTTGAAGCCTATACAGATGCTGATTGGGCAGGTAATATAAATGATAGAAGGTCTACCTCAGGATATTGTACTTTTGTAGGTGGAAATCTAGTTACATGGAGGAGCAAAAAACAAAATGTTGTAGCCAGGAGCAGTGCAGAAGCTGAATTCCGATCTGTGGCCCATGGTTTTTGTGAAGTATTATGGATCAAAAAGTTCATGGAAGAATTGAAGTTCTTTGGCCCAACTCCAATTAAAGTTTACTGCGATAATAAGGCTGCTATTTCTATTGCCCATAATCCTGTCCTACATGACAGGACGAAGCATGTTGAAGTGGACAAGCATTTCATCAAAGAAAAAATTGACAGCGGTGAGATTTGTATGTCCTACATACCTACCAAAAGTCAAGTAGCAGATGTTCTCACAAAGAGTCTTCCAAAGAGACTGTTTGATAACATGGTGTGCAAGCTTGCTATGAACGATATATTCATGCCAGCTTGAGGGGGAGTGTTGAATATTAGCACAAAATCAAAACAGATTCTGTCATACAGCTCATTATGGCTGGATTCAAATTGTGATTAAATAGAAATTAATTGTATTATTATATTACCTTATTTAGGATTAGCATTTATAGGGAGAATAATTACCCCTATTTCTTAGTGTAATTTATATTCTATAAATACTCATGTACTATGTTACAGAATAAACAATATAGAAAAAGCATATTTCTATAATTTTAAATTTTGATGAAAATACTTAAATAGATATGAGAGAAGTAGTTAGTCAATTGTAGGTAAATAATGAAGAAAATACTGATTTTCTGAACATGTGATTACAACCTTTCCCCCTACTTTATGAATCGCCCTTAAGGTTATACAAGAACATATACACAACCATTTTAATGATTTTAATGATTTTGAGGTGTTGAGGAAGAATATTTTGTTATTAAAATTATGTTACCGCATCTATAGATGTATCATTTTTAATCTTATCGTGCAGTTAGATCAATTGCTTTTGCAGTTCTGATCGGATCTGGTCTGGTTTAATTCTCCGTGATTTCTTCGTCCTATTCCACTAACACACACCACTGTTATAGGTTGTTTTTCAATTCTAGAATATTTGGGCTAGAATAAAGATGTAGAATTTGCTTTTAAACTAAGATGTATGAATTGATTTATTTGGCTAGGTGACGATGAATATCAAACATAAGAGACAAAATTCTGACTTGTATGATTTGGCAAGGGGGCCTTTGAGACTAGTGAAATTTTGGCCTATTTATTTTGCAAATGGATACAAATTTCACACAACTTCTTGAGGTGAAGGAAAGACAACCTATAACAGTGGGGTGTGTTAGTGGAATAGGACAAGATGAAACTTCAAAAGACGATTATGGCATTCTTACAGAAATTCTAGAATTTCAATGGCCAAGTCAAACAACAAAAAAGTTGGTTTTATTTTACTGTGATTGGTTTGACCCTTCAAGACATGGGATCCGAATACATAGTCAGTACAAGATTGTAGAAGTTCGTAAGGGGAGAAAATATAGTAAATTTGATCCTTTTATTTTTCCAAAAGCTGCAACTCAAGTTTATTATTCACTTTATCCTGGGCGCCCAAGAGATAAGGTTGATTGGTTGGTAGCTATAAAGACAAAGCCAAGAGGGGTTGTTGATGATAGGCACACATTAGAGGTTGCTTTTCAAGTTCAAGAGTCACAAGTTAATGCAACAATTGAAGATGACCCAATTGATCTCCTACAAGATGATGAAGTTGATGGTGAAGAGGTTAGTTTGTCAACAATACAAGAAAATGAAGACGAAGAGGATTCCAATGACGATGATGAAAATTTAATTGCAATTTGATTTAGATAAATTTTTAAACATTTACATGACTTGTAGATAACAATCACCTAGATTCAAACAACTTTTTAGAGCCATTGGCGTCTGTTATCACTTATCAATTTTAACCACAGACGTCAAGGTCGAAGACAAGTTACCACTGATGCTTTCATACAGTTTTAAAAACCAAGTTATGAGAAAAAATTTGATATGCAATGTGTGTACATAGTAAAGTTAATTAAGCTAAAAGTCATATCAAACACCAAATATGTGAATTGCCATTGAGCATTCAATGAGAAAAATATGTAGACATTCTGTCAAAGGCTAATCTTATACCAAATATGTGAATTATTCTAAATGATGTGGTACTTTTAAATAGACAATAAGATAGTATAAACTATGTAGTTTGTATTGGCCGAAAAAATTATTTAGTATGATGATAATTATGTTTGGCGTGTAAAATAGAAAACAAATGGGAATCCAAGTCCATTGATGAACAGAGGTGAGAAACACAGACAGTTCAACAGGAAACAGGCTGGTCTAATCATTATACACTTGATACTTGAAAATGACATTCAAGAAAGTAAAATAGCATATCATACAAGATTACAAGATGCAAGTTTAATACTTTAATTTACAACTAAATGCTCCTGCGCTGTTTCACATTGCAGTACTTCTAAAAGTTAGTTTTATCTTGTGTAGGTTTTAGAGGTCCGGCCTGTGATTAACTGGGATAAGGGAAAAGCCGTCACGTTTTTACTCAAGTCACTTGGTGAGTTCATTTTCCATTTCTTTAGTATGCGGTTTGTTTTTCCAGAGCTCCTTGTTTTGTGCAGTAAATGACATGAGAAATATTGTTTTCAGGACTTAACAATTGTGACGATGTGCTTCCTATATATATTGGCGATGATCGAACGGATGAAGATGCATTTTAGGTAATAATATCAAGCGTGTAGCAAGCCGAGGTTGTGGCTTCCACTTGTTTGCTTCTAGTTTAACTTTTACTGATTACGAGAAAACTGTAACAGGTTTTGAGAGAGGGAAATAAAGGTTACGGGATTTTAGTCTCTTCTGCACCAAAGGAAAGCAATGCATTTTACTCTCTTCGTGATCCGTCCAAGGTAACTCGCATTCAAACTGAGTTTGTACATATTTACGATTACTGCGCTATCATGACTTGTCGTATTTACGATGATATTGTTTTTGCAGGTGATGGAATTTCTGAAGTCGCTTGTGGTTTGGAAGTCAAGTCCCATAAAAAGCCATATATAGTGTATAGAAGAGAACATACTCAGCTATAACTATATATAATATACAGTTAGTTTTTTGGATTTGTTTTATGTTTTTTGAAAACATTCCAAGAAGTTTCCTGTATAGCATATTTGCACATAGAAAACCTCTTGTGGTAGTAACGTTGTAGTCGCTACCTGCTAGTTTTGCTCAAAGCTCCAGTGGTAAATGTAAATTCGAGGCTCATAATTATCGTTGTATAAATCTCATAATTAAAGAAAACATGTTGATTCTGTTTTTGTGATTTGTTCACTAATGTATTGGTGGTGTTTCATAGTTGCTTCTTCTGTTTTGTTCATTGTTTGTTTGGAAAAATTGAAAATTATGGTGAGACAGAAGCTGTACATATCAAAAATTATTAATAGTAATAATATATATCCAAACCGAAGTTCTGATATTAATTGAATTATTGTTACTTTGATATTTAACATTAATTATATTATTTTAAATATGAATTAAATAAATTAAAAACATGAGATAAATTACCTGTGAATTGACCAGCGGATTTTCAATTTGCTCTGACTTTTCCTGCAAATGTTTAAATTACCTGCGGCTTTACCTGCGGTATTACGTGCGGAATTACGTGCGGTATTACCTGCGAGTTAAGCCCGCGACGTTTTCCTTTAACAGTTTCCTACGACTTTACCTGCTAAATTAATTATCCACGGAAATTTTAACTGAAAACAATAAATAGCAGGAAGAATCGCAGGTAACAAGTTTTCTGCGGAATGTTTGTCAAAATCCGCAGAAAAATCTGCAGGAAAACAGAACTTTTCTAGTTGTATCATTATTTTTTATTTTCTCTCTTCTTTATAAATTTGAATATAAATTAAACATTTTTTATATGAAAATATACGAGAGAGATCAAAATATTAAATTTAAAACAGTCGGATTAATTTTGTTAATCCAATAAAATTAGAGACAAATATTATAATTTAACATCTTTTATATTTTGAATTTTCTCCATTTTGTAAAAAGTGTGAAACTGAGTATGAACTTTAGGTGAAAAAAGAGTAGAACCCGAGTAATTTCTATCACCTTTGAGCGGAATCATGGGTCGGGTTAACTATAAAACAATGATGGGTCCTTTTCGTCATTTTAGGCATTCTCTTTTATAAATAGGCGTCGCACCTAATTAGTAAAACTACATCACAGCTAATCCTAATTTCTTCCGTTAACATAACATGAATTCCGTCCAAGTTCTTTCTACCACCATAATTCATGCACCAAATCGATCTAACACCATGGGATCTTCAATATCTCCGATTTGGATACAGTCAAATCGGTCTTCTTTATCATCACACTTCTCAATTAGATACAAGAAATCAAATCCAACACCTTAAACAATCTCTTTCTTATGCTCTTGAATTTTTCCACCTTTTACGGATCGTCTTGATATCACCAAACATAAAGATAACACTATCTCTTGTTCTATTAAGTGCAACAACGAAGGTGCACTCTTTGTCCATGCTACAAAGACAGATATTTGTGTCGACGACATTCTTAAACCAATTTATCTTCCTTCTATTTTCAATTCATTTTTTCCACTTAATGAATTTAAAAACTATCAAGGGACGTCACAACCATTACTTGCGGTCCAAGTAACAGAATTAGCCGATGGCATCGTTATTGCCTGCTCAATTAATCATGTGGTCGTCGATGGTACTTTGGTTTGGCATTTCATCAATTCATGGGCCGAAATCTCAAAAGGTAATTTTGAAATTTCCAAAATTCCATCTTTCGAACGATGGTTTCCAAATGGTATTCAACGTCCAATTCGATTTCATTTTCCTGTAGAACTACGAGATAATGTCTCTCATAATCAAAATGACGTAGAAGAAAAACTCCACATGCCGAAGTTTGAGAGATTATTTCATTTCTCAAAAGAGAATATTGCAAAACTAAAATCCAAAGCCAATTTAGAAGCTGGTACAAAGAAGATATCTTCTTTGCAAGCGATTTACGCTCATATTTGGCGCTCTATTATCCGTTCCAAAAACCACGAGCCACAAACAAAAGTGAGTTTTGTGTTGGATATAGGCGTTAGACCAAGGCTTAATCCTCCATTGCAAAAGAATTATTTTGGTAATGCTGTGATAAAGTGTGTGGTTACCATAAAAGCTGGTGAATTATTGAAAGATGGAGGGCTTGGTAAAGGTGCTTGGGAGATTAACCAGAAAATTGCTTTACACAATGATGAGATGTTGAAAAATCACTATGAAAATTGGTTAATAATACCAAGTTTTGTTTTTACACCTGATGATAATTCATTGGTGATTAGTAGTTCACCTTGGTTTGATGTTTATGGGAATGATTTTGGTTGGGGAAAACCGGTGGGGGTTCGAACTGGGGGTGCAAATAAAAGAAATGGGAAGATTTTTGTGCGCGCAGGTGTTGAAGAAGGTAGTATGAATCTTGAAGTTTGTCTTCCTTTTGAAAATTTGGAGGCAATAGGAAATGATTATGAGTTTATGGATGTTGTATCTAGTTAATGTTCTTTCTAAGTTCTAATAATAATATTAAATCTTCAGTATTTGATGTTTCTCGTTTTTGACTTGATCAGATTCAATTTTTTTGGTCAAACAGCCTAGTGGTTAGAATTCACCCCTTAAAGGTGAACAAGTAGAATGTCGCGAGTTCGAACTCGCACGTTTACACCTGATGTCCTTGCACAACTATCAAATTATATCAGTTGAAAATTCAAATTATGAGGTCAATATAATAGGAAATCATGATATTGGAAGTCAAAATAAAATAGGTTTTGCAAATTTGGGTGTGAAAGGTATATTGGATCAAGAAGTGTCTGACCCAATAAGCTCAAGTCCAAACAATAGTGAATGCTCAATCTTAATGAAATCAAATCTTATTTCTCAAGATGGTGTAAATAGAGCATAAATTAATCAATCTTACTTTTCAAACTTAATACTCCAAGACCTAGACCAAAATAGAATCCTCCCGCTCATTCGACTCATTCTAAATATTTATTCAGAAGATAACATCGCTCAAATTTTCAGGTGGATCTTTACTCTTTTGTAAGTCTCTAACAGATTCAGATTTGCGATAAAGGTAACAAAAGGTTCAAGGGAGATATGGACAAAGACATGATATCTAAACTATGGAGATTAATTAAGTCCATGAGGATCACAATAAAAGAGAGGAAAAAAGTTTATGAAGAAGTTATAAGAAGTTTGGAAGACAACGATAAAAAATGAAAGTGCATAAGGAAGATGAATTTATTGAAGTCATTAAAGTCATTATTAATTTAGTATCTTATAACATCAGAGGGTGTGTCAGTTCTTTAAAGAAGATAAAACTCATCCAACTCCTAGACAATGGGAAAACATATATTTGTTTTATTCAGGAGACACAAGTGTCCCAGATGAACGATAAGATAAAAAAGAGCCTATGGGGATTCAAAGAGGTCGAGTGGTCGACAAAATATGCATAAGGTAAATTATGAGGTTCATTACGATGTAGAATTCAGGCTTTGATAAAATCATTGATCAGCTCTAGAGGCGAAGGATTATTAGGAGTTGGTGTAGATTGTAAAGGTGAACTTTGTTACTTTATCAATGTCTGTTTTTCATGTTTATTAGTTAGGAAAAGATTATTATAGAGTGAATTGTTGAATTTGAAATCTAATTTATATCCAATGGAATGGGTAGCGAGGGTGATTTCAATTCCATTAAGTGTCCTAAAGAAAGAAGGAGTAAGGGAGTTTCTAGTTACTAAATGCAAAATTTTTAATGGATTTATAGGGGCAATGGAACTGATGGATGTTCCTACAATTGGGAACTCTTTCACTTGGAATAATGTTGAGGATAGTTCTAGAAGTAGAATTGATAGAACTTTATTAACTGAAAGTATCATTAACTTGTGGAATGTATGTGGGCAAGTTATAGATGATAAAGATATTGTAGATCACAGTCCTGTTTGGATTCAATATAATGTCGTGAACTAAGGGCCTAAGTCATTTAAAGTATATAAATGTCGATACAAGCATGCTGAATTCTTAAAGTTTCTGAAACAAGACGGGGAATAATTTGATGTGGTAGGAAAGAAGGCTTATGTAGCCAAGGAGAAACTCAAAGTATTATAGGGTAGACATAGATGGTGGAATAAGGAGGTGTTTGATTGGGTAGAACTAAGGGTGAATGAGGAAGTTAAAGATTACACACACTTTCGCATGTTCGATCCAGAGAAAATCACATTTATGTGTATCTGATACGACTTAATCATGTTTCAAAGTGCACTCATGCATTGCTGATATAACTTAAATGCGTGAATTTGTTGCTTATACAATCAAAAAACATGAATGCATTGCAGATACAACCTAAATGCATGACCGTATGGGTGATAGAGCCTAAGAGCATTTTTGTGCATAACAAGTGCATGTAACACAATATTTTTCCGACTCGACATTTAATAAAACTTTTCAATATAACTCGAAAAATAAAGTGTCACTCATGATTCATCATAGCATAAAAGAACCATAGTTAAAACTAATAGAAATAAGCAGCGGCAAAACCAATAAGTTTAGTGTATGAACTCAACAACAAACAATGCAAAAGTGGTTTAACAATCCCTAAAGAAATAAGACATGCAACAAAAGAAAACATATAACAACTCATTCCCCAATGTTACACATCAGAGCGACTCCACTAAGACTCAAATGATAAATAACTAAAGAGGCACAATGCCATCTTGTAGCATCAAACATCTGCTCTTATATCTGATCGTCTGTACCCCATAGGAGCATAGACGCAACAACAAACAAAAAGGGGTAAAAATATATTCATATATAGATAGTGCACATAAACAACAAATAATGCGAAAGTGGTTTAACAATCCTCAAAGAAATAAAGCATGCAACAAAGGAAAACATATAGCAGCCTGTTCCCCAATGTTACATATCAGAGCGAATCCACTAAGTCTCGAATATAAATAACTAAAGAGGCACAACGCCATCCTCTAGCATCAAGTATCTGCTCTTATACCTGATCGTCTGTACCCGAGAGCAGCATGGACACAATAACAAACAAAAAGGGGTGACAATATATTCATATATAGATAGTGTGCATAAACAACAAGGATTGATAAGAAACATGTTACCCATCTCACAACTCAGATCAACTACCATAACATCATTGATGACATAAACTCATGCAAAATAATCCAATCAACTCATACAAACAATTAACTCATACTTAATGCAGATATATATGCAATGCTTAACTCCTCAACTTTGTCAATACTAGTCCCAGTCCCCTATTTGAATCAGACTTGCAACTCAAATCTATATGCATGTGGTGTAACCCCATATTTCCCTTGCGCATAATTATACAATAAAATCAGAGTATCCATACAATCAAATAGCATGTCACACCTTCTCTTTTAAAACATACCTACCCTGTACACTTTATCAAGTAAAACAAGAATCAACACCTTCACTTAGGGTGTCATCGCATACTCACCTTCACTTTGGGTATCATCGCAACCAAATTTCTGATAATAAAGCATGCATTAACTAAACCATTTAAACTTCAAAGACTTTATAACATTAACAAAATCATAAATGCAATCTCTTCAAACGTAAAAATATCAAACATGAGAGTATACATCAACTCTCTAACGAAAAGATTAAACAAGACTCAAAAAATATTATCAGTGTTATATATCAGAGAATATAAACTAAATGAATAAAAAATAATGAAGAAACTGCCTCATGAATTTCTCCAACTCTTAAGTAGCTACTTAGTTACCTGCTTATCTGTACCCCGAAGAAAAACACATACCACCACAACAACAAAGGGGTGAGAAATCACAAACAATAATAACAAGCATATACTGCAAGGTAAGATAATAACACAACGTTCTCTACATAATATCATTCATAATATATCACAATACATTCTCACACCCAACTCATTAATCATTAATAACTCAACAAAATGCATATAATTCATTATGCAACGAAACTCGACTATGCAGTTCTATGCATATGCATGTGGTACCAACTCAATATTTGGTTCTCTCTAGAACCGGGCCCCTCTTCTGAATCCATGAACCCCCTCTTTTGAGCTCCAAGCCCCCTCTTATAAGCTTGGGACAATCCACTAGTCCCCTCTCTGAACTAGCAAACATGCCTCTTGACACAACTCGTATGATGCATTAGAATATCATTATATAAATGCATTAAGGCCTCTTTTCTGATCCCAATGTAATGCATTGACAACTCTAGTAATACCTTCTCTTGATTACATCTCAATCATAATTACAAAATAAATATCATCATATAATTCAGTGTAACTCAAGTATTCAATCACATTAATTCATTATAACATCAATACATTATCAAATTAACACAATGATTCATTAATCAGTCATACAAATCAATACAACATCACTACATAAGGCACATGATTATTATTCAACTATTTCACCAACCTCTACTATGATATAGCTCCGAGTTTTAGCTTTCCAATGCTTCAAACAGCTCGTCATTTGGCCCTATAAATCAAAAGTTACAACAAAAATCGTCGAGAGATAAAACTAGTTTCAAATTCAGCATTTCTTTCAAATATTCAGAGCATCAAACATTTATCATAATCAGCCTCTAAAATTACTATCAATTGATATTAATTTGTGTTAGCTTTCAAACGTTTCGAACTGCGTCTGTTCCGAGTTATGGAACTCAAGTTATAATATTTTTTGTTGGGCATAGTGGAAGTCATGAAGTTTGACAGACGTCACCCAGAACTATGATTTTTTTTTACCACGACCAGTTCATCTCTAAGTCCCAGAATCCATAGGTAAATACCCATAATTTTTTCTCTGTGTTTTCTACCATAGAATCCCTTATGGACCTTAGATTTCAATTCTGTAAAAAGGCCCAATCTCGGAATTTGACATACAATAATTATTCAATGATTAAAACCACAAATTCTCAATTTATCATAGATTAACATCAACACAATCATGTATTTTCATACTTTCACATTTGTCCTAAAACTTCAAACCTTCGACAATGGTGGAAAATATTAACAATTTCAAAACATTAATCAAATACCACATTTTGCACGAAAATACACATCAATTCAGCCAATCAACATCATAACATCATAGAAACTCAAAATTTCAGGAACAACCCAATGGCCTATTGGAGGTTAAGGACTCCTCTACTCTACCTCTCTTGCATAAGCCCTATTGAAAGCTATTCTCCCATACCTTATTCTCCTAGCAGCAAATGTTCTGTTTTTGGTTCCCCTTTCCTTCTATGCTAGCTCTCTTCTTGCTCTTCTCTTTGCCCTAACACTTTCACTCTTCCAATTCATGTACTATCAAAAAACCCTTTAACTCTCTATCTTTCTTTTTATAATAACAAAACTCCTAAATTTTGGATTATCTTTCTATCCTCACTTACTCACAAAAATCCAACAATGTTATTCCTCTTTTATTTTCTATATTTAATTACTCTATTCTTATTATTTTATATCTAATAAAAAATAATTAAATTCACTAAAAATGACACTACTCATATTATTTTATTTAATAATTAAAACACTATTATTTTAATTATTCTACCACTTCTACACTATCACCATGCTACTCTATTCTTCTCAACCATCTCACTACGCCCCACACACATAAGCAATATTTAGTTTAAATCAATATGTAAAATTATATAATCACGCTAAAACACTCAAATACACAAATAACTTAATTAAATAATTAAAAAAAAAATCGGGGTGTTACAACTTTCCCCCACTTAAAGGATTTTTCCCTAAAAAATTACCTTAAGCAAACAGAGTCGGATACGTCTCCCTCATCTGACTCTCTAGCTTCCGACTCACATTTCAACTAGCAGGTACTCCCCAAGCTACCTTAACCAAGGTAATCTATTTACCACACAACTGTTTCACTTTCCGATCCTCTATCTGCATGGGTGATTGTTAGATGCCCAATTGTGCTTATTTGAGCTATCAAATTTGGGCATCTTTCACTCCGTTTTTGTCTAATTTGTGCTCTAACCGACTTGCTTTTGTTAATATGCATCATAGTGTAAAACACTCTTGGTTCTTTTAATTTGTGTGTTATTGTGCAGTATTTGAGCATGAAAGAGTAGGATTTGAAGGCACGAGAAAGATGACAAAGGAACCAAGAAAGTTGAAAGCAATAGCAAGTTCGCCAGCATGTTCGCTGAGCGAAGCAGTAGCGAGTGTTCGCTAAGAAAGCTCATAGCGAGCAGCTAGCGAACACTCCCAGACTTGGGCAGAAGCACATTGGCATTGTTCGTTGGTAGAGAAGCACTCGCTAGGCGAGCACCTAGCGAGCAAGTAGCGAAGCCAAACAAAATCATACCTCAAGAACTCGCTAGCATGTTCGCTGAGTGAGGTTGCAGCGAAGCCAAACAGAATTATTGCCTCAGACCACGCTAGCATGTTCGCTGAGCAAGGCTGTAGCGAACATTCGCCGGAAGCTCGCTTAGCGAGCAGGGTCGCGAGCGTGGCAGACCATCAACTTTGTCTATAAATAGCTAGTGTACTTTTTGTTGACATATACAACTTTTACTACTTTTGCTAAAAAGTGATTTTGTGACCTAAAAACTTTTCTGGCTCTCATTTCTTCATCTCTTAACATCATTCCACCAAAAAGAAGGTGGATTCTCATCCAAGTTGGATTCTTCGACTCGGATGTTCATCAACCTTCTCCCAAAACTTCTACCGCAAGCTACCATGAAAATGAGTAGCTAAATACTTCCTTTTGTCAAGGTTAGATGTAGGTGATCATCAAGCTTTGTATGTAAATGTATTGATCTTCATTTGTAAATTCTTTGATGATGAATGTATGGTGAAAACTTTGCTTTATCGATAACTCTTTGTGTTGGTTTATGATCGAGAGATATTTTCCAACTCTTAACCTAGGTTTTCATCCATCTTTGTTTGTAAGCTAGAGATAGTTATGAATGAAGTTGCTCACATAAATGTTGAACTTTAATGTTGTCATTTTGATAGATTGTGTGAAAGATCAACAATGGATCAAAATGACAAATCCCACAATGTGAGTTAGAGATAATCACATTGAGAGGATGTTGTGAATGTATTTATCATCTAATGGAGTTTATGAATCTTGTTGATCGAACATATGCATGAAAAGCGATCACCGAACCCTAACTTTGGCAATCTTTCTTTAAACCGTAAAACCCTAACTTTTACCGCGAAACATTACTTTTTTATGCAAGATACTGTTACTAAAACCAAAACCCCCTTGTTACTAATAGCTAAGAATTTTACAACTGTCGAACGACAACAATATGTTATATTCCCTGTGGAGACGATAACAAAAACCCGACACTTTACCACTGTCCTAACAAAATGGCGCCGTTGCCGGGGAATATAAATTGATATTGCGAGCATCGCAATAGTTGCTGAATTTTTAACTTTGAATTTTTTTTACTTGTGCTGTTAATCTGTTTGGTTTAGTGTGCAACCTTTGTTTTTATGCGAGGACAGATTCCTGAGGACCAACTTCGTTTTGATCCCGGGATCGAGAGAACCGCAAGGAGACTGAACAGCAGAACAAGACGGAGGAGGCAACAAGCTAGGAAAAGACAAGAGCAAGGAGAAAGTTCCTCTACACCACCACTATCACCATATTTCACACCAATTATGGAAGCACCTCCACCACCACCACCTCCAGTTTCCACTCCATGCACAAACAGTCCAAGACATACAGCTCAGTTCACACGGAATCTTCAAAACGGAAGGCAAGCTGAGATAAAAACAGGAATCCTAGCTCTAGTCTATCAAAATCCTTTCACGGGACTAGACCATGAGGATCCGTTCACCCATCTCACAAAATTCTATGAGATTGCTGGCGCAACGGGAGCAACAGAAGCTGACGAAGAGTCATTGTATAGGAGACTATTTCCTCATTCCTTGATTGGGAAAGCGAAGGAGTGGTACCTTGATCAATCGACAACAATCATGACGGATTGGAATCTTCTAGAGGAGAAGTTTCTTGAACGTTTTTTTCCACATAACCGATTCATGGAGGCTAAAACGGCGATTGCAGTATTTTCTCAAGGAGCTAGTGAATCACTAAACGAAGCATGAGAGCGATACAAATCTATGTTAAGAAAGTGCAAGGGACACAGTTTCGACGAGGTCACTCAAGTTCATATTTTCCGCAATGGATTCCTTTCGGTTCACAAGACCTTATTGGATGCTACGGCGGGAGGTTCTTTGATGTCAAAAAGTGCAGATGATGCAATTGCAATTATTGATAAGATGACACTTAATGATCATCAAGGGAATCATAACCGTGGGGTGACTCAAAGAAAACCGGGTGTGCTCGAGTTAGGGGCAAATGACGCTATTCTTGCACAAAACAAGCTTATCTCACAACAAGTGGAACTCTTAACTCAACAAATAAAAGAGTTAAAAGAATCGTCAAAAGCTAAAAAAATAGCTTGTTGTGAACTTTGCAAAGGTGAACACGACACCGGATTTTGTCCACCTCCAGGATTTGAAGAAGTTAATTACATGGCAAATCAAAGAGATTATCAACCGAGGCAACATCAACAACAACACCACCAAAATCCACAACAACAAAACTATCAAGGCAACCAAGGGTACCAATCTAGGGGAAACTATCAACATAACCAAGGTTATGTGGGTGGTCCTTCCAACCGTCAAAATCCCTATCAAACTCAACAACCACCGGTCGTAGCTTCAAAATTGGAAGAGACATTGACGCAATTCATGCAAATGTCAATGGCGAATCAAAAAAGTAACGATGCGGCAATTAAAAATCTTAAGACTCAAGTTGGTTAACTTGCTAAGCAATTAGCGGAACAACAATTCGGACCATCTTTCTTGGCAAATATGCAAACAAATCCTAAGGAGAATTGTAAGGCTATAAAGACGAGAAGTGGAAAAGAGTTGGTTGACGAGAGTGAAAAAAGAGAGGTAGAGAAAAAAATTGATGATATTGATGGTGAAGTTGGGAATTGGAGTGAGGAGGAAGTTGAAAAGAAAGAAAAGTTGGTTGAAGTTGAAAATTAAAAAAATGGTGAAGTTGAAAATAAAAAAAAATGGTGAAGTTGAAAATAAAACAAGTGAAAAAGTCATGATGGAAGAAGTGAAGAAGAAAAAAAAGCGAAATTCTAGAAGGAAGGAGGTAGTGAGCACTACTCCGGTCCAAAATTTACCTTATCCACATGCTCCATCTAGGAGAGAAAATGAACAGCATTACACCCGGTTCATGGATATCTTTAAACAACTCCAAGTCAATATCCTGTTTGCCGAATCTTTGGAGCAAATGCCAAAGTATGCCAAGTTCATGAAGGACATACTCATCAAAAAGCGAAGGTATACGGAGCCGGAAACAATTGTTCTGGATGCGAGTTGTAGTGCTATCATCCAAAGGACTCTATCGAGAAAAGAAGTTGATCCGGGGAGAGTCACCTTGCCGGTTACAATTGGCGATGTTTATGTTGGAAAGGGGTTAATCGATTTGGGGTCAAGCATCAATCTTATACCCTTATCTATTGTGAAAAAGCTTGGCAACATTGATATTAAAGCCATCCGTATGACATTGCAATTAGCCGATAAGTCTACTACTCACCCTCATGGAGTAGCTCAAGACGTATTGGTAAAGGTTGACAAGTTTTTCTTTCCGGTTGATTTTATTGTTATTGATATGGAGGAAGACGATGATGTGCCGCTAATTCTTGGAAGACCATTCATGAAAACCTCTCATATGATGATTGATGTAGACGACGGTTTAATGAAGGTGAGGGTACAAAACAAAGAAGTCACTTTTGACCTTTTTGAAGCAATGAAGCACTCAAATGACAAACGTGATAGTTTCCGAGTTGATGCAATTGAAGAAGCCACCTTTGAAGTTTCCAAACATGTTCATGCTATAACTCCCATGGAGCTAGCTCTTAATGACTCTTTTGAAGTTTTAACACTTGAAGAAGAAGAAACTCTTGATGAATGTTTAAAAGAATTTGATAGTCTTAAAGAGTTACAACCATGGGAAGTGGAGGAGGAAGTGTTGAAAAAGGAGGTTAAATATGAAAAGCCAATGATTGAATTGAAGGAGTTACCAAATAACTTGAAATATGCATTCCTAGATGAAACCGAAGAAAAGCCGGTTATCATAAGCAACCTTTTGTCCAAAAGTGAAGAATCCCGTTTAATTGATGTGTTAAAAAAGAATCGAGAAGCGATGGGGTGGACTCTTTCCGATCTCAAAGGAATTAGTCCTTCCTATTGCATGCACAAAATTTTAATGGAGGAGGATTTTAAGCCGGTGGCTCAACCACAACGCCGCTTAAATCCTACAATGAAAGAGGTTGTTAGGAAGGAAGTTGTCAAATTATTGGATGCGGGAATGATCTACCCTATTTCGGATAGCCCTTGGGTGAGTCCGGTGCATGTGGTTCCTAAAAAGGGTGGCATTACCGTTATTCGTAATGAGAAAGATGAGTTGATCCCAACAAAGGTAGCAATAGGGTGGAGAATGTGCATTGACTATAGGCGGTTGAATACCGCAACTCGGAAAGACCACTTCCCACTTCCGTTCATGGACCAAATGTTAGAGAGACTCTCAGGACAACAATTCTATTGTTTTCTAGATGGCTATTCCGGGTACAACCAAATTGCGGTTGACCCGGCCGATCATGAGAAGACGGATTTCACGTGTCCATTTGGAATCTTCGCTTACCGCAAAATGCCTTTTGGGTTGTGTAATGCGCCGACAACTTTCCAAAGATGTATGCAAGCCATTTTTGCCGATCTTCTAGAGAAAACAATGGAAGTTTTCATGGATGACTTTTCGGTGTTTGGTGGTTCTTTTGGTTTATGTTTGGAAAATTTAGAAACCGTGCTTGAAAGGTGTGTGAAGACTAATTTGGTGTTAAATTGGGAGAAGTGCCACTTTATGGTGACGGAGGGGATTGTTCTCGGTCACAAAGTCTCGTCAAAAGGGCTTGAAGTGGATCATACTAAGGTAGATGTGATTGAGAAGTTGCCTCCTCCAACTAACTTAAAGGGTATCCGAAGCTTTCTTGGGCATGCCGGTTTCTACCGGCGATTCATCAAAGACTTCTCAAAGGTGGCTAGACCTTTGAGTAACTTGCTGGCCAAGGACCAGGTATTTCTCTTATCTGATGAATGTTTAAAAGCTTTTGAGATTTTGAAAGAAAAATTGGTCACCGCTCCAATCATAGTTGCTCCGGATTAGAATTTAAATTTTGAGCTAATGTGTGATGCTAGCGACTATGCTATTGGAGCGGTGTTAGGCCAAAGAAAAGACAAAAAATTTCATGCTATACATTATGCAAGGAAAGTTCTTAATGAGGCGCAAATTAATTATGCCACAACAGAAAAAGAATTGCTTGCAATAGTGTATGCGCTTGAAAAATTTAGGTCATATCTTATTGGGTCTAAAGTGATTGTTTATACCAACCATGAGGCGATAAAATATATGCTAACCAAACTGGATTCAAAGCAAAGGCTTATCTGTTGGATCCTTTTGTTGCAAGAATTTGATGTAGAAATTAAAGACAAAAAAGGGTCGGAAAATTTGGTAGCAGATCATTTATCTCGCCTTGTCAATGTGGAGGTGACTACTTTAGAAAAGGAAATTCGAGAAGAGTTTCCTGATGAAAAACTCTTTAAAGTTCAAGTGAGGCCGTGGTTTGCGGATTTCGCAAACCACAAGGCGAGTGGTTTTGTGCCGCCCGACGTAACTCCTAACCAAAAAAGGAAATTCCTCTCGGATGCCAAGTACTATGTGTGGGATGACCCTTATCTGTTTAAGCTGGGCGGTGATAATTTGTTAAGGAGGTATGTTACCGGTGATGAAGCGCAAAGTATTCTATGGCATTGTCACAACTCGCCTTATGGCGGCCATTTCAATGGGGCTAGAACGACAAATAAAGTCCTTCAATCGGGATTTTATTGGCCTTCTATTTTTAAAGACGCAAATGCCCATGCGCAAAGTTGTGACAGTTGCCAACGAAGCGGTGGAATAGGTAAGAGAGATGAGATGCCTCTTCAAAACATTCAAGAGGTTGAATTATTTGATTGTTGGGGTATTGATTTTCTCGGACCATTTCCATCCTCTTTTGGAAATGAATACTTGTTGGTTGCAGTTGACTACGTGTCAAAGTGGGTTGAGGCAATTGCCTCACCAAGGGCGGATTCTAAAATGGTCATTAACTTTTTAAAGAAAAATATTTTTTCCCGTTTTGGAACCCCCCGAGTGTTGATTAGTGACGGAGGGTCACACTTTTGCAATTCACCGTTGGAAAAAGTTTTACAACATTACGGTGTAACGCATAGAGTGGCAACTCCGTAGCACCCACAGGCTAATGGTCAAGCCGAGGTCTCTAATAGAGAGATTAAGAAAATTTTGGAAAAAACCGTGTCGAACTCTAGGAAGGATTGGTCGCAAAAATTGGATGAAGCTCTATGGGCGTATCGCACGGCCTATAAAGCTCCAATTGGGCTAACTCAGTTTCAATTGGTTTATGGTAAAACTTGCCATTTGTCGGTTGAAATGGAGCACAAGGCCTTATGGGCCTTAAATTTTTTGAATTTTGATAATGAGTTGGCCGGTGAAAAGAGGAAGGTGCAACTACTTGAGTTAGAGGAGATGCGCAATGCCGCATATCACTCAAGTTGGTTGTACAAAGAAAAAGTTAAGGAATATCATGACAAGAAGCTTCGGAAAAAAGAATTTGTGCCCTGACAATTGGTATTGTTGTTTAATTCCAGGTTGAGATTGTTTCTTGGAAAATTGAGGTCAAAATGGTCCGGGCCATTTCGCGTGATAGAAGTAAAGGAGTATGGAGCTGTCGTGATAGAAGATTTGGAAAGAAAGGATAAATGGACAATTAATGGTCAATGTTTGAAGATATATCTTGGCGGTCATGTGGACCGACAAAGCTGTGCCTTCCTTCTGGATGTTCCGGTGTGAACATCTTGGACCGTGGAGCTTATCCGACGTTAAACAAGCACTTGTTGAGAGGCACCTCAACATTGTAAGTATTTTCTGTTTTCTGTGTATTTTGGTGACTATGGTGGAAACTTGTGAGCCTTGAAGTTGCATGCTGTGCTGAGTTTGTTTTTTTTCAAACTTTTGTCATGCTCGCTAGCTCGTTCGCTACGCGAGCATGTAGCGAATGTTCGCCAGCAGTTTGCTGAGCGAGCTCGTAGCGAACGTGCGCGAACTGGAAATTTTAAGTTGGTTAGTGGGCCA
Organism: Lathyrus sativus; assembly: GCA_963859935.3. NCBI lineage: Eukaryota > Viridiplantae > Streptophyta > Magnoliopsida > Fabales > Fabaceae > Lathyrus > Lathyrus sativus. Next base: position 102,685,684 of record OZ012738.1, on the reverse strand, counting down.
CTTATGTTGGCCCAAATTCTGTTTTTGTTTACACTTCAGTACACTCAGCCTCACTTAACACTTCCACACTTCACTTTCACTCTCACCGTGCAAACGCTCCTTCCTCTGCAAATTCTTGTTAACCCAAATTCCTTGTCATCTCAATTTCTCTGCTGCCACAGGTTTGATTTCTATTCTCTTCTCTTTTGTTCTCTATTGCTTAATGTGTAGAGATTAGGATTTAGGTCAGATTAGGAATGTTAGGGATTTTGAGAAAAATTTGATTGCATGTGTGGTTAGTCTTAAGCTTTTCATGATAAACCTACTGGATATTGGAATGGTTCTTGTTACCTTGTTGATTGTTAATGAGGGTTTCTAACAGTGGCTGCATTTTGAAAATACGCAGCACTCGCTAGCTTGTTCTCTAGGCGAGCCTTAGCGAGCATTCGCTACTAGCTCGCTAAGCGAGCAAGCCAGCGAGAATCTCAGTCCTGTTTTATTTTTGCTGACTAATGTTATGTGGTGCTGTTTGTGGTATCCTTTTGTGACTCTTTTGCAGATGGCCCCAGGAAACCAGCGAAACCAAAGCAAGAAGCGAAAGTTTGACTCAAAACCCCGACAGGTTCCAATTCAGTTTGACAGTGACGTGTTCCTTGGACCAAAGCAAGCCGTTCGGTATTCGGCTTTGCAAAAGAGGAAGATCCTGCCAGAAAAGAGGTTCATCATTGAACCTCGAGGCGAGTTTGGAACATTTTCCGGGTTGATAAATAGCAAAAAGTGGGACAAGCTGATCTCCCCACTTGAACAATACAATATCAACATTGTTAGGGAATTTTATGCAAATGCATTACCAGACGATGTCGAACCATTTACGTGGATGACACGAGTGCAAGGAAGACATATAAGTTTTCATATGGCTGCTATTAACAGGATACTTGGGGAACCGCTCAATTTGGGAGCAGATGAATATGACACATACACCCGAAGCTTGAGAAGCCGCCCTGACATTGATGTTATATCAATAGCCCTTTTGCTGGAAGGGAAGAGTGTGGAAAGAAACCAATCTGGAGAGGCAGTGAGGTTTCATCGGGAAGACATGACTCCAATGGCTCAATTGATCCTGGTACTGATTCTCACAAATATAAAACCAAAGTCTCACACATCAACTGTGTCGATCCCAGTGGCACGTCTTGTTCACAACATCCTAACCAACGTTCAGATTGACGTTGCTAGGATCATATCAAACGAAATAAAATCGGTTGTTGAGAGTGGTTTGAAAGCAGGGTCGCGAGCTAATTGCCCCCTCGCTTTTCCGTTCCTCATCATGGCATTATGCTCTTAATCGCGCTTAAAGCTCCCATCTATGAGTATGGTGAAGATTCCTCCGGCAGTCGATGACAAGTATGTGAGCAAGTTCTGCAAACCTAAGAATTACAGGAGTAGTGCATCGGCTGGTGATACCGGAACTGCTGATGGTTCCGGTGGTTTTTTTCAAGGGTTCGACCCTTTTCTACAGCAAGTATGCAACTACAACTGGGACTGGATGGCTGCTCCGCAGCGCGCCATGTATGATATTCATGATTCTTTACAGGTTTTGCAGCTGCAGGTCCAAGACCCTTCCACTGAGCGCTCCATGATGACTCGCAAGAAGTTTACGCAGCACGCGAGCTGGCCTGTGGACATGCCTATTTTTGGAGGGGGTGCGAGTGGCCCTGCTGAGGCGACTGATGATGATGATGAGGGTGACGATGATGATGTATCAGGAGAGGAGGACTTTGATGAAGATGATGCCGATGATGGTGATGAGTCTGAGTCCGAGGAGGACTGATCTTTGATTCTGTTTCAGTTTACTGTTTTGTTTTAATTTCTGGATTTTGTTTTGTTCTGATATTTTGGGTTGTACTATTGAGGTGTTTTGTCCCCCAGGCACATTTCTATTTCTTTAATTTCAGTTATGATTAATAGTTTTTCATTTAATTTTGTTTTTAATAATTTTTTGTGGACTGGTTGATGTCAAAACCTTCTAGATTGGTCGCTCTCCGAAAGAAGTATCCAATGAAGGTGCATCCGAGCTTGGATGGCGATGATAAAAAAATTGACAAGCGATTAAAGCTAAGGTACATGGTTACCTTCGGTTAGAATTCTAGAATGCATGCGGAACTTTGTTATTTTTGTGATTAAATATTGTCTCTTTGCAACATAATTGAATGAATGAGTCACTTAGGTTTTAGAACCACAAATTGTGAGGAGACTTCCATTATGTACTTAAATGCTAGATTCTGATAAATCGTGTTGATTCATTTAATTCATGTTCTGTCTTTTATTATTATGAATTTGTGGAAGTTAGTTGAAATGATCAAGGCACTTGTTTCTTTCGAGTACAACCAGTTCCAAATACAAACTTACCCATGAGTTGAGAGAGTATTCGTGAACCCCTTTGAGCTTAAACAGTTGAATCTCGGCTTGAAATAAAGCGAGACTTCAAAAATCTTTTTTCTTGAAAACCTGAAATTTTTTTGATTATTGTTCTTGTGCCGTAAAAAGTAAAGAACATTCACTTTTGAAGGAAGTAGAGGATAAGTTGGGAAGAACGAAAATATAAGTGGGTGTTGCACCCCAAACTTTGACCAACTACTTGTCGCAATTTGGCTCATGTTTCGACTCATTTCATTTTGCATTTGCATACTGCGTACATTGCATTTTTTCCAGTCAGGTTGACTTTGTCGGGATTACAGCCCTCTGATCGCGCTTCAGGCATTGCAGGCCAATACGAGGACGTATTTTGAGAATTGGTGCTCGTCCCGGTGTTTTCAGCTCTCGCTGTTGTTTTTGAGGCCATCTCGGTGTCCGAGATTTTTACCGTTTATTTCGATATAGTCGCTAATCGATTTAATCGGCTTCCTCGCTTTTTTTTAGGTTTTTCCCTTATTTTCTAGAATTTTTATGGATTTAATTGATTTTTCTAGGCGTTAGGTAGATTTTTTAATAGATATTAATTGTTTTTAAATAGTTTAGTTTAATTTCTTTTTTTAGGAATTTCTTTAATCATTTTTAGATAATAGGTTTTAATAAAATTCTTGTTTTTAGATATTAAGTAGAATTTTTAAAATGATTTTTAATATGATAATTCCCTTTACTAGAATTTTTTTAAATAGAGTTAATAGAATGTTTTCCTTTTTTTTTGTTTTGTTTGTATAGAAATTAGTGGAATTAATTAGAAATTAATAGAGTTTTATAGGTTAATCCTCTTTTTTAGATTTAATTAGGATTTAATAGAGTTTAATTAGATAGTTAAATCCCTTTTTAGATGTTAATTAGGGTCTTAGTTAGATTTTAATTGAGTTTATTAGAATTAATTAGGAGTAGATTAGTTTTAATTTTCATTTAGGATTTAATTACAGTTTTTTAATGTTCATTAGTCATTAATTAGTCAGATTTTAATTAGATATTAATCCTTCATTAAGTCTCAGTTAATGGGCCGTGTGTCAAGTTTTCTGGAGGCCCAGTCCGTTTTCTGCCAAGTGTCAGCATATAAAAGCAGCCGCGTGTTCATTCTCTCAGCTCTCTCTCTTCATTGCCACGTTTTCTCCCCCATTTTCGCCACGTTTCATTCTCAGCCTCTCCCCCCATTTCGCCACGTTTCAGTCTGAGGGGCCCCCACCTCATTCCACTTCACGCCACATTTCACACGCAGAAACCTTCCACTTCACTCTTCTGCGTGGCCCACACGCACCACGTGTAACCCATGCAAGCTCCCACACCACCACGCGTCCCACTCACGTTGATCACTGCATGCATCGCGCCACGTACCCTCCTCGACGGCAACTCCTCCCTCCGGCCATGCAAACGCCGGAGAACATCACCAGCAAGATCAAACGGTGGTTCTCACGACCAAACTTCGCCGGAAACCGTAAGAAATCACCGGAAACTCCATCGTTCATTGCCGAGAACCTTCATCATAACCGTGAGATTTTCCAGATCTTGATGTGTTCGTCCAAAATCCTCACTGTTTCTTCATCCCATTCTCGCCGGAAACTGTGATTTTCCATCTGGAAACTTAAGATCTTCATCTTCTTCATGAAGATCCTTAAGAACATTCATGTGTTCTTCGACCTTGTTTTCCAGAAATGCTAGATCTCTTCGTTCATCAAGCTTCTATGATCATCAATCATCGCCCAGGTTTCTTCAAGATCTCCGAAGATCTTGAAAGATTGTCATCGAACTCCTTCTTGCGTGTTCATCTGGCTTCAAGTTTTTTCAGATTAATGTTCATCATGATCTTCAAGATCCCTACACGTTTTCTTCAGAAGTTCCTCCAAGTTCTTCATCGTCTTCAACGTGATGTTCATCAAACTTCATAGATTTTCCAGATCAACAAACATCATCAGCTTCGGACTTTCCAGAATCATCCAAAATTTCACATCGTCATCAAGAATGTTCACGCGTTCGTCATCTTCATGGATCCTCCAGACGATCTCCGATCTTCAGTATCCTTCGGACTCGCAATGATTTTCCAGGATGTGTTCATCAACCGTCAGCAAGAACATTCAACCTCCATCTTCAGAGATCACCAAAGCAACTTCATCTTCGCTCATTAAGCCTTCCAGAATCGCATGCGTTCGTCATCTTCATGGATCTTCCAACAAACTTCAAGAATCTTCATCGCCAAGATTTATCCGATAATGTCAAAGTCCTTCACCTTCTCCATATTTTTTCAAGTTTATCATCGCTGGATCTCCGTCAAGAACCTGGACCTTCAATATCTTCAAGAAGTTCGTCAGGCCGTTTTTTTGTTTTTGTTTAAGATTTGAAGGAAGATGAAGTTCGTGTTGGAGGTTGAGACGAAGGTGTTTGAACGGAGAGGAGATGGAGAAGAGGTCTGAGCGGAGAAAGGGTGAGGAGAGGGACGGCGCATGAACAGTGTTCTGCAAAGGAGAGATTAGGGTTGTTGTTTGCTGAAGGGGATGGATCAAGTGGCTGGGTTAGGTTTTGGGCCTCTAAGTCCCATTCTGTTTCGCACCCTCCGTTTTTGGACGATTCACCCTCCGTTTTTTTGTTGTTGTTTGGTCTGATTGGGCTGGGCCCAGTCTTTGCTTTTCTGGCTCACACCCCTCCTGTTGCAGTGTACCCCTTTTGTTTTTCTCTTTTTTTCTTCATTATTTTCTTTTATATCCATTTGCTTAGTTTTTTTTTTTAAAGAAAAAGAATATGTGAAAAAGAATATATAAAATGGAAAATATAGTGGAATGAAAAATATAAAAAAAAATGATAGTATTTTAATATTTTCTTTTTAGGATATATTTTCTTTTAGGAGTTTCTTTTACGCCTTTTTAGAGGTAGAATTAAAGGTCCACTTGTTAGGGGACTATTTTTCATTAGATTTTCCATGATACATGGGTATGATTTTTTTAGGAGTTTATCATTGTAACCTTCCGAATATTAATAAAATGAGATTTGTGCTGTGGTCCCCGTTTTAGCTGTAAGCCGAACTACAGCTGCTCTGATTTTCTCTGATGAGAATATGTAGGCATAGGATGCGATATCCTAGCGAGCACACTAACAACTAACTTTTTGTTCTCCTCGCTGCCGTGCGATCGAGACTTCCCCGCTGACGACTGATGTTATCCTTTTCTCTTGCCAGAGTGCATTTGAGACTAGACCGTAGTTCTAGTTCCCGTAGGTTCCCATACCTTAAAACCCGACATACTACGTCCGTTCTACCGCAAACAGGTACGCCTAAGTCTCCAATGGTCGAGCAGCGTCCACCTAACTGCTAGAATGCGTACGCTAGTATCGTCAACTTAATCTCTCACCCCCGTGTGACCGAGAACACCCTGTCTAGCCGTAGTTAGCCTGAACTACGTCTTGCTCTGATTTATCTGATGAGAATACGTAGGCCCAAGACGCGACGTCTTGCCGAGCAAATTCCCCCGTAGTTTCCCGAACTACGTAGACTCTGATTTCTCATTCTCTGATGAGAATACGTAGGCATAGAGTGCGACGCTCTATCGAGTCAGTTTCTTCCCGTTTAGATTTAGCAGCCGTAGATAGATTGTTTTTCACCCGTAGACAAACTAACAAGCGTGGATCCCGTCGAGTACGACGGACGTGAGGGGTGCTAATACCTTCCCCTTGCGTAACCGACTCCCGAACCCAGACAACGGTTGCGACGACCTTGTCTTACCCTTTTTCGTCAGGTTTTTCCGATCGTTTCCTTTCCCGTTCTGAGGGATAAATAACGAAAGGTGGCGACTCTTCTGTTCTGCCGACACCTTATTTTCGCGGAAGCGACAACTGGTGACTCTGCTGGGGACTTGATAGTTTCCTAGGGATCCAACGTCCCGAAAGCGAGTCAATCTGGGGATCCAACGTCCTCTAAGAGAGTCAATCCTAGCGCTTATTTGCGTGTCTGTGGGTGTTTATTTTTGTGTTGTATTTTACTAATGTATTTACATTTCCCGCACTTTTTTGTTGTATATTACTGATGTATTTACATTTCCCGCACTATTATTATCTGTTGCTATTGTGCTGTTGTGGGATGGGAGCTCTGATGAGTGAGAAGCCAGATCCAGGCTTGAGTGCACCATAGAATTAGTTGTGGAAATTAGTAGGCGCGCACTTGCTTGGCAGGTGCTAGTGTCTCATGAAATCCACGCTCAGACGAGGTTCTCCCGGTTGGCTTCTCTTTCAACCCTTTGGGTTGAGACGGTTGTTGGTTTGGAGGATTGTCGACTCTGGGGGCCGATCATTTGTGATTCAGCCGAGTGAGGCCGCTTCATGAGCTGGTGATGCCACACCTTCTGGGTATCGTATCACTCCTCTTGAATGTCTGTGACGCTGATGAACGCATAGGATGCCGAACTTGTGTCAGTTTAGGTCCATACCCGTGAGTGGGAGGGTTTTTGCAGGAAACTTGACTTCCAGCCTACCCGATATCTTGGTTTTCTCTCGTCAGAGCAGACTTATCCCGTCAGCAACGCAGCAGCAATCAGAGCTTTGTGGGGGTTGTGATCCCGTGTTTGCTGCATCTTGCATTGCATTTGCATAATCATCTTTGCATCATATTGCATGCCATACTCCAGCTAGTCAGAGCTCTTATCCAGCCGTTGTTTTGATTCTGAAGGTGAGTGTTGAAGACGACCAAGGGGTTGAAGCAGATTTGATCAGGGTCAAGCGGTGAAGTCAGTTGATAGTTGTTGGTAGCTATGTCAGAAAGCAGCTTCCAGTTTGTTGATACCTTGTCAGGTTTCACTGTGATGTCCAATCCTTTGTATGGATCTATGCATGACGAAGACTTTCCGCAAGTGAACAACCTTACTGCAGCTCAGCTTGTACAGCCTTCTGTTGAAGACCGAGGTCTACGTGAGCAGTTTGTTGTCCGAGGTGAACGTTCTTCTTCTGTTGATATCTCAGACTACCAGGGTGTTGCCTTCCCTGTGCCAAAGTCCCGAAGAGAGGTCCCGATAACCAAGACTGAAGACCCATTAGCTCCCGTGTATGCTAGAAGGTTTCGTGCATTGGATGAAAGATTCAAAGCCTTGAAAGGTAAAGACGCTGTTAACCCTAGTGCTGCAGACATGTGTCTAGTTCTTGGCCTAGTGTTACCTCCTAAGTTCAGAACGCCGAGGTTTTAAAAGTACAAAGGAGATAGTTGCCCGAAACAACATTTGGTGATGTTCTGCCGAAGAATGACTTCATTTGTGCACGACGACAAGCTGACGATTCACTGCTTTCAAGATAGTCTGACTGGGGCATCTCTGAGTTGGTATATGCAGTTAGAGAGTGATCAGATCCAATCATGGGTGGACTTAGCCAATGCTTTTCTGAAGCAGTACGACTACAATCTTGATGAAGCTCCTAGTCGCATGCAGCTGCAAGAATTGTCTCAAGGGAACAATGAACCTTTCAGGAAGTATGTTCAGAGATGGAGAGAATTTGCTGCTAGAGTGCAACCACCGCTTCTAGACTGAGAGTTAAAAGGCATGTTCGTAAACTCCTTGCAGAGCCCATACTTCGAAAGAATGCTTGGAAAGGCACCAAATTTCTCTGAATTGGTAAGGGCGAGAGAGCGCATCGAGTATGGTGTAAAGACTGGAAGAATCCAGAATGTTTCAGGCGGTCAGGCTAGTGAAACTGAATCTCTCTGTAGCTTTCAAGCTGAAGATGAAACTATGGTCAATGCAATCATGAATGATGTTGGGTATCCTCAAGACGAATCGGTGAAATTTGTTGGTTCTCCGCCTTCTCAGCGGTCAGTATCTTCTGTGTCTCGTTATTCTAGGCAGACAATTGTGCCTGGGGCACCACATCGGGAACCTTATGTCGCTCCTCTTGCAAATCCACGAGCCCGTGGCCGAGGTTACCAGAATCAGCGTCAGAATCAGAACCAACCTCGTAACAACTTGGAACGAAGGAATGCTCCTTCTCATCCAGTGCCTGTGCCGTATAGCCAGATTCTGCCACAGTTGATTCAGAATTCGTTGGTGGAACCTAAAGCTTTTAAGCCCGTGCCAGAACCTTACCCTCCGGGGTACAATCCCCATGCTCGGTGTGGTTACCATGATGGATCTCCAGGGCATTCAACTGAAGATTGCAAAGCTTTTCAGGCAAAAGTACAACAGTTAATCGACAAAGGGTGCATTTCCTTTCCAGAAGGAGTATTGGTTGTGCATGACAACCTCTCAGCTGTCTGAGCTCGCAGATTCAGAGGGTTATTTCCAGAGGCCAGTGGTCTAGACAGGCAGACGTCCTCAGCATTGGCAGTCCTCGGACTTTTTATCATTTGCATTTGTAGTTTCTTTTCTATTAGTTACTACTTGCTGTTAAACATTGTTTGTTTCGAATGGTAATATTAATAAAGTGACTATGCATTTTTCTGAATTAATCATGTCGTTGTCACTCATTTACTGCATTGCACTAACACTTGCACTTTATTCACTCCACTTTATCACTATGATTAGTAAAGATTGGAGGGAGGATGACGAAACTGAATACTCATAACCGATGATCGTATGCTTTCAGATAAAACCTTGCCTATGATGTACAGGCATTGTTTCAAATCCCCTAAACACCGGAGAGATAAGGAAGAGAATCCCTTGTTAACCACTTCGAGCCGAGAAGTAGGAGTTTCTTTCAGACTTTTAAACCCTCACATCTTAACCCGGGGCAGGGTAGTTGTCAGTTAGCTTGATCGAGCGTTCAAGTCTTATAGAGGAGTGTTGTCTTTCGAGGACCAATCACATCGTATTCCTCCCCAGAGGTCGTACCTCGTCAACCACAATGGTTAAACCTCACCAATCAGGAGTGAGACAGTTATAAACCTCTCGGATGAATCCAGACCACCAGTGTCGCACGACTTGTTTCGAAGAAAAAAAAAGAAAGAATAAGAAAGCCCGCTAAGTAAAAAGAAAAGAAAAACTGGAAAGCAAATACTTAGGCAAAAATCAGGGCATCCCGCTGGACTTCAAAAGACAAATCAAAAAGAACTCTGAAGAGTCAGTCCAGGCAAAAATTAGGGAATTAAAAGAATGAAAAAGAAAGGATATAAAAAGAAAAATCCTCAAACAAGGACAAAGTCGTGTAGATACAGGCACCGAAACGAAAAAGGAGTAACTGTCACTCCGAAACACCTTGTGAATTCTTTAACCATTTGTTCCCAATGTTCAACATACCTCTCGAAGAGGCGAGCGCTCGAGCCAAGTTAACTGAACTTTAGGATCGGAGATCATCACATAGAAGGGGTGGGTACAAATCATAATTTGAGCCTAATATCCTTTGTTTCACGTACCGTGAACCCGACCACGATACAACCCTTAAAAGACCTAATTGAGGTAAGGTTTATTCTGAAAGCGCATTACGATAAGGTTGAGTAACCTGACTCTTACATGATTTGCTAATCATATCCTTGTTGTATTTTTCACTGATCGAATCAGCACTATGTTTGAACTCTTTGGTTCATTCGCCACTCACTATCATGACACGTAAATGAGTGACAACACAGTACATTTTTTCAAAATCTGCATGAACACTGCATTAAAATTACCATTCGTGAATAAACAATTTTAATTGCAGGCATGTAGTTGATACGAAGGAACTCCAACAGGGAATAGTCAATCAGGACTAAATTGTCAGTAGTCTGGATCAGAATGGTATACTGCGAAACCCTGTGAATCTGGGGCTTTGACTTCTAGTAAGTTCGGAATCAGTTTGTCTGAGGACGAGTCCCGAATGATCGGTTGATTATGGGACAGTTTGTCGAGAAGCAGTTGATCAGAAGTTGATCTTCTCGAGACCCAATCAGGGGCAGCTATCCAGAACTCCTGTGATTTGAGGACAAATCCCTCCAGTGTTCAATCAGGGCGTGTTAAGTCGCTCAACGCTCGTTCAGGGGCAAGCTACTTCAATTATATTGAAACCAACCATGCCGAGAGTTGATTGATTGAAGATGAATCCTTCCGTTGTACAGATGTTGGGGCAAGCCATCTGAAGATTGTCTCGTTACCAGCTGTTTCCTGTTCAGAATGAATTTTCCCAAGAGCCGGATTAGGGCAAGTTGAATTGCACTGGGGCAAGTGGTTCAAATGAGTTTGTTCACCCTAGCAAGAGTTGAGTGTCGGGGAATCGTGTCATTACCCTGCCAAAACCTGAACCTTCTGAAGAAGTCTTGCTGCCATTGGATTGTTATCCTACAGCCTAACCAGTTACTTGGCTGAACCTTGTAACCGAATCGTTTTAAAGTCCAGTTCTCGTCTGGCAAACCGGAGATCAGTTCTTGTCTGAAATCCAAATCGGAAACCAGTTCTCGTCTGGTCACCTTTTCTGTAACCTATTGTTCAACCAGTTCTCGTCTGGCCAACACCGTTTTAAAGCCTAGTTCTCGCCTGGAAAACCATAAGTCAGTTCTCGTCTGACAACCTAACATATGTCGCCACCAGTTCTCGTCTGATAGTCCACCTCGAATACTAGTTCTCGTCTAGTATTTCCTTTTCAAATCCACTTTTGTTGATAACCAGAAATAAATCCCTATCACCATAAACCTATCCCTAAACTAGAAAAAGCCTAATTGTACCTGGCCCGATGATTCCTAGTGACTCGTATGTTGTCACATTCCCCGACACAAAGCTCGAGTGATCCCAGCTCCATGATTGGTATTCCGTATTCCCTGTGTTGATGTTATTGAATCAGGATTGTTTTCTCGGCCAAGATGTACCGTTTGAGATTGTTTCCCCTGAGCAGTTTGAGATTGCAGCAAGCTGAGATGGCATTTATCCCTTATCAGAGTAGGATCAAGATTATCCTCAGCAGGGCGAGATTGATATTCCCGGCAGAGTATGGCCATCCCAAGCATTAAACGTTGATCAGCCTGATGTGCTACTTTCCTAAGTGGGTTGAGACTGAAGCTTTCCCTGACCGACATATTTGGGTTTATTTCCCCAGCAGTGGGACTGATGCAATGGTGTATCCCCACAGAGTCCAAGTTTGACTCCTTCCCTCTCCGAGTCCAGGTCATTGACTCATCCCTCAAGCAGAGGTCGACGTTGATTCCCTCATTGAGTAATCTCCAGACGAGTAGATTGTGATGTCAGACAGAGAAGAGTTATTGCTCAGCAGATTGCTGCGTACCCTATAAGGACTTAGGGTGTTCTAAAAGGACCATTCAGGGTTGTTTTCCTCAGCGAAGTGAGATTCAATTTCAGTGATCGATTGTTATCTTCCGCAGGCGCCAGAGGTGTTTCCTTGATAGGATCGGTACATCTCCATCAGAGTTGTACAATGAGTAGCTAAAGATCGATATCCTCAGCAGTGTTGATGCACATGTATTCCTCATCAGACTTGATAGTCCAGCAGGTGTTACCCAGAAGGGTCAGTCTCCGTAAGGCGTATGCAAGATTATCCTCAGCAGATCAGGATTGATATCCCCGATAGAGTGTAGCAGCATCTCCCCGCAGAGTTTGAATACGGGACCAGGAGCATTGATATGTATCCCCAAGCAGAGAAGATTCTCTCCCCAATCAGATGTATCCTGAAGGATCACCATCTCCCTAGCTGAGTCATACACTGAAGTGTGCAGCAATTGATAGTGCCAGACTGAAGGCTCCAGCGGAATTGAGATTCCCCACAGAGTCGTATTCTCCCCGAAGCAGAATGATTTCTTCTTCCTCAGCCGAGTTTGCAGATCCCCAAGAGAGCTGAGTCCTTGGAAGCCATTCGGGCCATGATTGGTTTTCCCCAGTAGAATGTTGAATAGCTGATGCTGTGTTTCCCCGTCGGAGTCGTCATCTCCCGGAAAGTAGCCGCGAAGGCTTTGCAGTTTATTTCTGCGATTGACATCGTTTTCCTCAGCACTTGTGGTTTGTATGCCCAGATGAGCAGGTTCAGGTTCTCGTAGAGCTTTATTCCCCTGCAGCAGTCAACTGAAGTTCGTTTCCCCAGACGGAGTCCAATTGAGATTGGCGTAACTTCTTCTCCTTGGCAGGATGAGTCCTCCCCTACCAGAGTAGTCCTTTCTCCTTGACAGGAGGCTTTTCCCTTCAGCATTTATTTTGCTGATGGGGCCATAGCATGTTGCATGATTGCATAACATTTACTCAGAAAACGCGTAGCATTTCCACCGTGTGGAGCACTACGTCATTGTCAAAGCATATGCATACGAAACATGAGCCAGATCGCCACCGTCCTTGTTTTGCAGATGTTCCTCCTCAGAATGGTTTGGTCCAAGATGATTCTTGAACTCCCCAGCAAAGTCGTTTGCCCAAGATGATTCTTGAATTCCCCAGCGAATTCGTGTGCTTAAGATGACTCTTAAATCCCCAGTGAAATTACCAAAGTTGGTTGCTCAAGTTGATGCTTAGAGTCCCCGGCAGAATGTTTGCTCAGAATGATTCCTGAAATCTCCAGCAGAGTTATTGGCTCAGGATGATTCCTGAAATCTCCAGCAGAGTTATTGGTTCAGGATGATTCTTGAAGTCCTCGGCGGAGTTATTTGTTCAAGATGATTCTTGATTTCCTCAGCAGAGTTGATTCAGCCAGAATGATTTCTGGATCCCCGAAGCAGAGTTACTTGATAGTTCTCCAGAATCCCCAGCGGAGATGTGTCATCCCCAGCAGGTTTCTGAACAGCGAAGTTGAAACTTCCCTCGAAGACTTGATGATTGAAGTCCGACCGTGTTAACAAAGCAGTTCTCTCAGCTGATGCGGAGTGCCTGATGGCAGAAGTTTGGATATCCCCCAATTGGTTCATGATTGACCAAGAATTCTATCCTCGACCTACTGATGAAGTCCGGCTATGCCCGAAAATTTCTCTGAATGCCCGATGGCATGATCAACGTGATTAATGACCTGATGAGTCCCGAGGAATTCTTCTGTTATGACACAGAACGCCTGACGGTGTAATCAACCATGTATTGCCGATTACCGAGTGACCAGTGACCCCTTGATGAATTGAGGGCGAATATCTACAACAAAATCAGATGATCATCTTGACGGAGATTTAAAATCAGACTTTTCCCTGGTCACCGTGTGACCAATTCCCCAACGAGTTGCCGTGCAATCATTATGCTCAGTGTCGAAGATGTTCCTACCAATCAGAGTATCGTTTACCTGTGAGGTTGGCCAATCACCCGTTACCGTGTAACCAGTGATCCCTCGATGATTTGAGGATGCAATGATATCAGATAACCCAGAGAATCATCCTGACGGAGGTTCAGATCAATATTTCTCTAGCTAGTTGCCGTGCCGCTATCGTTTCAGCTTCCGAAGATTTGTTCCCATCAGAGTACCGTGTACTTGTGTAGTTGGCAAATTTCCGGGTTCTTTGGTATTCAACCGTCTTCTACCTTTGAATGTTTGAAAGTCGTTCGCTCTTCAACCCTTCAGGTCCAAGCCGTTTGAATAGGGGCAGCTGTTGCACCCCAAAATTTGACCAACTACTTATTGCAATTTGGCTCATGTTTCGACTCATTTCATTTTGCATTTGCATACTGCGTACATTGCATTTTTTCCAGTCAGGTTGACTTTGTCGGGATTACAACCCTCTGATCGCGCTTCAAGCATTGCAGGCCAATACAAGGACGTATTTTGAGAATTGGTGCTCGTCCCGGTGTTTTCAGCTCTCGCTGTTGTTTTTGAGGCCATCTTGGTGTCCGAGATTTTTACCGTTTATTTTGATATAGTCGCTAATCGATTTAATCGGCTTCCTCGCTTTTTTTAGGTTTTTCCCTTATTTTCTAGAATTTTTATGGATTTAATTGATTTTTCTAGGCGTTAGGTAGATTTTTTAATAGATATTAATTGTTTTTAAATAGTTTAGTTTAATTTCTTTTTTTAGGAATTTCTTTAATCATTTTTAGATAATAGGTTTTAATAAAATTCTTGTTTTTAGATATTAAGTAAAATTTTTAAAATGATTTTTAATAGGATAATTCCCTTTACTAGAATTTTTTTAAATAGAGTTAATAGAATGTTTTCCTTTTTTTTTTTTTTTGTTTTCTTTGTATAGAAATTAGTGGAATTAATTAGAAATTAATAGAGTTTTATAGGTTAATCCTCTTTTTTAGATTTAATTAGGATTTAATAGAGTTTAATTAGATAGTTAAATCCCTTTTTAGATGTTAATTAGGGTCTTAGTTAGATTTTAATTGAGTTTATTAGAATTAATTAGGAGTAGATTAGTTTTAATTTTCATTTAGGATTTAATTACAGTTTTTTAATGTTCATTAGTCATTAATTAGTCAGATTTTAATTAGATATTAATCCTTCATTAAGTCTCAGTTAATGGGCCGTGTGTCAAGTTTTCTGGAGGCCCAGTCCGTTTTCTGCCAAGTGTCAGCATATAAAAGCATCCGCGTGTTCATTCTCTCAGCTCTCTCTCTCTTCATTGCCATGTTTTTCTCCCCCATTTTCGCCACGTTTCATTCTCAGCCTCTCCCCCCATTTCGCCACGTTTCAGTCTGAGGGGCCCCCACCTCATTCCACTTCACGCCACATTTCACACGCAGAAACCTTCCACTTCACTCTTCTGCGTGGCCCACACGCACCACGTGTAACCCATGCAAGCTCCCACACCACCACGCGTCCCACTCACGCTGATCACTGCATGCATCGCGCCACGTACCCTCCTCGACGACAACTCCTCCCTCCGGCCATGCAAACACCGGAGAACATCACCAGCAAGATCAAACGGTGGTTCTCACGGCCAAACTTCGCCGGAAACCGTAAGAAATCACCGGAAACTCCATCGTTCATTGCCGAGAACCTTCATCATAACCGTGAGATTTTCCAGATCTTGATGTGTTCGTCCAAAATCCTCACCGTTTCTTCATCCCATTCTCGCCGGAAACTGTGATTTTCCATCTGGAAACTTAAGATCTTCATCTTCTTCATGAAGATCCTTAAGAACATTCATGTGTTGTTCGACCTTGTTTTCCAGAAATGCCAGATCTCTTCGTTCATCAAGCTCCTATGATCATCAATCATCGCCCAGGTTTCTTCAAGATCTCCGAAGATCTTGAAAGATTGTCATCGAACTCCTTCTTGCGTGTTCATCTGGCTTCAAGTTTTTTCAGATTAATGTTCATCATGATCTTCAAGATCCCTACACGTTTTCTTCAGAAGTTCCTCCAAGTTCTTCATCGTCTTCAACGTGATGTTCATCAAACTTCATAGATTTTCCAGATCAATAAACATCATCAGCTTCGGACTTTCCAGAATCATCCAAAATTTCACATCGTCATCAAGAATGTTCACGCGTTCGTCATCTTCATGGATCCTCCAAACGATCTCCGATCATCAGTATCCTTCGGACTCGCATTGATTTTCCAGGATGTGTTCATCAACCGTCAGCAAGAACATTCAACCTCCATCTTCAGAGATCACCAAAGCAACTTCATCTTCGCTCATCAAGCCTTCCAGAATCGCATGCGTTCGTCATCTTCATGGATCGTCCAACAAACTTCAAGAATCTTCATCGCCAAGATTTATCCGGTAATGTCAAAGTCCTTCACCTTTTCCAGATTTTTTCAAGTATTATCATCGCTGGATCTCCGTCAAGAACCTGGACCTTCAATATCTTCAAGAAGTTCGTCTGAAGATCGTCAGGCCGTTTTTTTGTTTTTGTTTAAGATTTGAAGGAAGATGAAGTTCGTGTTGGAGGTTGAGACGAAGGTGTTTGAATGGAGAGGAGATGGAGAAGAGGTCTGAACGGAGAAAGGGTGAGGAGAGGGACGGCGCATGAACAGTGTTCTGCAAAGGAGAGATTAGGGTTGTTGTTTGCTGAAGGGGATGGATCAAGTGGCTGGGTTAGGTTTTGGGCCTCTAAGTCCCATTCTGTTTCGCACCCTCCATTTTTGGACGATTCACCCTCCGTTTTTTGTTGTTGTTTGGTCTGATTGGGCTGGGCCCAGTCTTTGCTTTTCTGGCTCACACCCCTCCTGTTGCAGTGTACCCCTTTTGTTTTTCTCTTTTTTTCTTCATTATTTTCTTTTATATCCATTTGCTTAGTTTTTTTTAAAGAAAAATAATATGTGAAAAAGAATATATAAAATGGAAAATATAGTGGAATGAAAAATATAAAAAAAATGATAGTATTTTAATATTTTCTTTTTAGGATATATTTTCTTTTAGGAGTTTCTTTTACGCCTTTTTAGAGGTAGAATTAAAGGTCCACTTGTTAGGGGACTATTTTTCATTAGATTTTCCATGATAGATGGGTATGATTTTTTTTAGGAGTTTATCATTGTAACCTTCCGAATATTAATAAAATGAGATTTGTGCTGTGGTCCCCGTTTTAGCTGTAAGCCGAACTACAGCTGCTCTGATTTTCTCTGATGAGAATATGTAGGCATAGGATGCGATATCCTAGCGAGCACACTAACAACTAACTTTTTGTTCTCCTCGCTGCCGTGCGATCGAGACTTCCCCGCTGACGACTGATGTTATCCTTTTCTCTTGCCGGAGTGCATTTGAGACTAGACCGTAGTTCTAGTTCCCGTAGGTTCCCATACCTTAAAACCCGACATACTACGTCCGTTCTACCGCAAACAGGTACGCCTAAGTCTCCAATGGTCGAGCAGCGTCCACCTAACTGCTAGAATGCGTACGCTAGTATCGTCAACTTAATCTCTCACCCCCGTGTGACCGAGAACACCCTGTCTAGCCGTAGTTAGCCTGAACTACGTCTTGCTCTGATTTCTCCGATGAGAATACGTAGGCCCAAGACGCGACGTCTTGCCGAGCAAATTCCCCCGTAGTTTCCCGAACTACGTAGACTCTGATTTCTCATTCTCTGATGAGAATACGTAGGCATAGAGTGCGACGCTCTATCGAGTCAGTTTCTTCCCGTTTAGATTTAGCAGCCGTAGATAGATTGTTTTTCACCCGTAGACAAACTAACAAGCGTGGATCCCGTCGAGTACGACGGACGTGAGGGGTGCTAATACCTTCCCCTTGCGTAACCGACTCCCGAACCCAGACAACGGTTGCGACGACCTTGTCTTACCCTTTTTCGTCAGGTTTTTCCGATCGTTTCCTTTCCCGTTCTGAGGGATAAATAATGAAAGGTGGCGACTCTTCTGTTCTGCCGGCACCTTATTTTCGCGGAAGCGACAGTGGGTAATTTACCTCAACTCATGAAAAACCAAGCAAGCATCGAAGAGGATTGTGAAAAAAGAAAAATACTTGTTTTATGAACATGGTGTAGAAAGAGAATGATCAAAAGAAAAGAATAATCATGAATGCTTGCTTGGAAGAAAAATATTGAAAAAAATTGAGTTGTGGAACAAGAGTTGTAAAGGTTTCAAATGAGTAGCAAGATTGATCGAAGTTTGAATGTGTGAATTGTTGTACAAGTGAATGTCTCTTTTTGCATCGGCAAATTCGTTTCAATGGCTTTAGATATGTCCCTTGTTTGTAAACCCGACCAAGCTACAACTGGAAAAGACCTTAGTGATCTTCGTACTTCCACATTTTCATTTATAATTGCTAGACATTATATGAATTGAACTGATTTTTGCATTGTTTATTGGAGAGTGAAATTGTCCCCGCGCTTGCATGTGCGAAATTTCTTCAATCCTTATTCGAAGAGGAGAGATAAGGTGATTCATTCAAGATAGCATTGTTGTGAATTGATAAATGTTTTGTATTGCTTTAAGATTTTAGTTTTTGTGCATTGTGTTGTTCTAACCATTGGAAACACGTGTTTGGTTGAGTCGCTTGTTTTTGAGCCATTTGATCCGAGTTCGGAAAATCCTTTTTCTTTAAGAAAATCCTCTAGATCTTCAAGAGGCATACTTTGCTCGAGGGCAAGCAATATTCTAGTTGGGGAGAGTTGTTAGATGCCCAATTGTGCTTATTTGAGCTATCAAATTTGGGCATTTTTCACTCCGTTTTTGTCTAATATGTGCTCTAACCGACTTGCTTTTGTTAATATGCATCATAGTGTGAAACACTCTTGGTTCTTTTAATTTGTGTGTTATTGTGCAGTATTTGAGCATGAAAGAGTAGGATTTGAAGGCACAAGAAAGATGACAAAGGAACCAAGAAAGTTGAAAGCAATAGCAAGTTCGCCAGCATGTTCGCTGAGCGAAGCAGTAGCGAGTGTTCGCTAAGCGAGCTCATAGCGAGCAGCTAGCGAACACTCCCAGACTTGGGCAGAAGCACATTGGCATTGTTCGCTGGTAGCGAGGAGGGTAGCGAAGCACTCGCTAGGCGAGCACCTAGCGATCAAGTAGCGAAGCCAAACAAAATCATACCTCAAGAACTCGCTAGCATGTTCGCTGAGCGAGGTTGCAGCGAAGCCAAACAAAATGATTGCCTCAGACCTCGCTAGCATGTTCGCTGAGCGAGGCTGTAGTGAACATTCGCTGGAAGCTTGCTTAGCGAGCAGGGTCACGAGCATGGCAGACCATCAACTTTGTCTATAAATAGCTAGTGTACTTTTTGTTGACATATACAACTTTTACTACTTTTGCTAAAAAGTGATTTTGTGACCTAAAAACATTTCTGGCTCTTATTTCTTCATCTCTTAACATCATTCCACCAAAAAGAAGGTGGATTCTCATCCAAGTTGGATTCTTCGACTCGGATGTTCATCAACCTTCTCCTGAAACTTCTACCGCAAGCTACCATGAAAATGAGTAGCTAAATACTTCCTTTTGTCAAGGTTAGATGTAGGTGATCATCAAGCTTTGTATGTAAATGTATTGATCTTCATTTGTAAACTCTTTGATGATGAATGTATGGTGAAAACTTTGCTTTATCGATAACTCTTTGTGTTGGTTTATGATCGAGAGATATTTTCCAACTCTTAACCTAGGTTTTCATCCATCTTTGTTTGTAAGCTAGAGATAGTTATGAATGAAGTTGTTCACATAAATGTTGAACTTTAATGTTGTCATTTTGATAGATTGTATGAGAGATCAACAATGGATCAAAATGACAAATCCCACAATGTGAGTTAGAGATAATCACATTGAGAGGATGTTGTGAATGTATTTATCATCTAATGGAGTTTATGAATCTTGTTGATCAAACATATGTGTAATACCCCAAATTTTGCCCTAAGATTTGTCGTCGCATTTCATTGCATTTTTATTGCATTTAATCAATTACTAACAAATTTGTGTAGTCGTTTGACTTTTTGCAGGTAAATATCATATGGCATGCATTTTTTTTCTAAAAAGTAAAATGGCACAATTGGCAGGAGGACATGTGTAAGGAGTTATGAGTGTGAGAGGTTGAGAGTTCGAATCTCACCTTTGTCATTTTTTTTGTTTTTTATTATTTTTACTCTAAATTTTTCTATCTTTCATTAAAAAAAATAACAAAAATAGTTTTTTATTATTATTTAATTATTATTTTCGTATTTTAATTAAATCATTTTTTAAAATATTATTTTTTTTCACTTTTTTCTAAATTATTCATAAAAATATCCAAAAAATCATAAAATAAAAAAATATTAAAAAAAATTTTGTTCTTTTTATAATATTTTTGATTTTAGGAATCAATAGGATTATTAGTTTTTATTTTAAGTTTATTTTAATTATTTTAAATTATTTAAATTTTATTTTTTCTTAACTAATTATTTAGTTTGGGCTTTAAAATGGGCTTTAGGGACATTATTGACAATTTGGTGTTAACCCTAATTTGTTCCCTATATATACATGTGTTGCCTTGTTGGAAAAAAGGGGAGAATGAAAAAAACCTAAGAGGAGTGAGTGGCGTTTGCCGTTATTTAGTTTTCTTCTTCATCCATTACTATTGTTTCTTTTTCTTCATCGTTTACCGTTATTTCTTTTCCTTCATCTATTACTGTTGTTTCTTTTTCTTCATCTTTTACCGTTATTTCTTTTTCTTCATCTTTTACCGTTATTTCTTTTTCTTCATCTATTACCGTTATTTCTTTTTCTTTATCTATTACTGTTACGTTTATATATATATAATTTTTAAATTGTTAGAGTTTATATATATAAGATTAATTTTTGATCGAATTATGTCGATACGATGTTTGCACATTTGTGTGCATGATGCGTGACATTTGTGTTAGTTCGATCTGGTTGCGATGATCGCATTTTTGTGTGAGCAATAATACTATTTTTTGCTTAATTTCTTTTTCTTTGCGATAAATTTTGTTTCGTCCGATTTAGATCTGGTTGCGATGAGCGCATTTCTGCGTTAGCAACATTGTTGGGTTATTTGGCACATTTAAAATTCATTATTGCTTTATTATTATTATTATTATTATTATTATTATTATTAGTATTATTATTATCATTATTTATTATTATTATCATTATTATCATTATTATTACCATTATTATTATTATTATTATTGTTATCATTAATTTATTAAAACTTGTTATAATATAAAAATCTGTTTTTTAAAATAAATAACATTAACATCTTTTCCAAATTAATATGAAAACCTATTATTTTTAAGAAAAACTTTTTTTTAGATAAATTTAAAATAATAACTAAAATCTTTTTTTTTTTATAATAACTAGAACCGTTATTTATTTTATTTTATTATTGTTCAATTCAGATTTCATTATCATATTGTATCTGCTCCTCTCATGTAACCTCGCGAACTTAACAATCGCTCTTTAAATTCTGCCTTTAAATTTCTGCTTGCATGGTTTAAATTATGACATTATCTCTCTGTTTGCATGATTCAATTATCTCACGCGTTTACCATTATTTCTGTCACATTGCACACATCCGAAGGTTAGGTCTAACTGTTTGGCCGCCGCGCCAATAGTCCGTAAAACTTCACACATTCAATTTCAAATCCTCAAAACTACAAACTACAAACCCTAATTTTCACAAATGCCTCGCCGCAGGCAAAATTACAATTTTACCCCTAGCATTAGGTCAAAGAGCCGCCGCGCTCATTTTAGGGTTTCCCGCCGTGGAATCCCTAATTTAACCCTAATTACAACTTAACATTTTAACGTAGAGATTTGGAGTTTCTACGTTCCACGTAAGCGTGTCCTTAAGATGCGTTTATTCCCCTTGAGACCTTGACCACAGTCAAGAAGTTTCTAACCTCCCTATTGAGGGGAACTACAGTTACTCTGATTCCATTCCCGTAAGGATACGTAGGCACAAGATGCGATGTCTTGCCGAGTAAACTTAGAATTAACCCCTTAGGTCTCTTTTCTCACTTTTAATCCTTTGTACATATACCTTAAGCAAATAAATAAAGCAAATAGTAAACATCTGAACAAAAGGTTCCTGTAGAGTACTACAGAAGTTTAGGGTGCTAATACCTTCCCTAAATTTAACCAACCCCCGAACCCTAGATCTTTCCCCGCATTGTGTTTACGATGCAAAATAGGTTTTTCCCTCTTTTGACCTTTTCCTTCGGATAAATCAAAGAGCGGTTGTGAATTGAATTGCGATTCAAACTCATTAATAGTTTGATATCCTATTTCCACCACAACAGAAAATGGCGACTTCACTGGGGACTTCTTAACTTTTGAGGGTTATCCCTAATTTGTTCATATTTATTGCTATTTGCTTTACTATTCATTTACATGTATATATTGTACTCTGATTTTGGGATGGTTCCTTGTGTTGTGAGATAAGTCCTACGCCCGGACTAGTGACATTATTATAGGATGGGGATATATTCGATAAGGCTTATAGGGAGTGAATCCCGACCAAGCTGATTCGAGAATCACCGCTCAGTTGAGACCTTTTCGAAAATGGTTCGGTTGAACGAGTAATCGCGAAAACTTTTTCCATGGTCGATTGGAGTCTGTGATATTGGGGACCGTAGTACCTTAACACCACCTTGGCCTTATTTAGGACGTAGTGCGGGAACCATGTGGGAGTAGTCCTACACTGGTTGCTACGCGATACTACACTCAAAAGAGGTTCTCTTGAGAATATTATTAACCCCTGAGTCAATCGGAAGGTCGATAATATCCGAAAGATGGGCTGATGACTTTGGGCACTTTTTTAGAACCTTGTTCGGCAGGTACAACTAACCCATAGTACGCTCCTTTTGGGGATGGGTAGACCTTAACTCCACTCACATACTCTTAACCTAGGACTTTGTGTGTTTTCATGCATTGCATTCATAAAACATCATATCGCATTAAGATTTCATGGAATTCAAACTCTATTTATGAATATTGCAGGATACCATGGATCACTCTAGGAAGCATACTTTGAAATTTACTTTTAAGGGTTTTAATTTGGAAGTCCTAGAGAAGCTAAGAGATTTGGTTCAAGATCCAGAAAAGTTCCAAAACATATATGGAAGGCTATTGTCTTTGTTGAAGGTTCAAGTAAACGAAGGACTTCTTGTGACTTTGCTACAGTTTTATGATCCAGATTATCACTGCTTCACCTTTCCAGATTATCAGCTTTTACCTACCTTAGAAGAGTACTCTCAGTTGGTGGGATTACCTATCTTGGATAAGTCTCCATTCCCTTTCTTGGAGGAAGACCCTAAAGAACGAGATATTGCTAAAGCCATTTGTCTGAAGATATCCGATGTCAAAAACAATATGATCACTAAAGGGGGGACCTCCGGTTTTCTCAGGGACTTCCTAATTAAGAAAGCCCAATTTTATGCCGATCATAAAGACATGTTTGCCTTTGAGACAATATTTGCCTTGCTTATTTATGGGTTGCTGCTTTTTCCTAGTTTTGAAGGGTTTGTGGACCTTAATGCAATCAAGACCTTCATGAGGAGAAATCCAGTTCCAACACTATTGGGTAATACTTATCATTCAGTACATCTTCGAAACTTTCATGGTGGAGGAATGATTACATGTTGTGTGCCATTACTATACAAGTGGTTTATTTCTCACTTACCCAAGTCCGGTCCGTTCTGGAGATCTAATCAAGAACGTTGGTCGCAAAAAGTCATGGCTTTAACTCACTCTGATATTGATTGGTATAATCGCATGTACGATGGGATATCAATCATTGATAGTTGCGGAAACTTCAACAATGTGCCTTTGCTCAGTTTCAATGGAGGAATTAGCTACAATCCAGTCTTAGCTCGCCGACAGTTGGGATACCCCTTGAAGGAACCACCTAAAGGTATTCATGTGGAGAAAATCTTTTTCAAAGACGACAAAAAGCTTCAAGATCAAATCCTATCCTCTTAGAATCATCTGCATAGGAAAGACAAAGAAAGTTTGGGCAGACCTAATTATGTGTCTATGGAACCATACCTTCAATGGGTTCAAGGAAGAGCTATTGAGTTGAAGATGCCCTACTCTCGCCAAGATCCTTTACCTCAAGGAGAAGAACCTGTCTAGTATTTCATGACTGAAGCTGAGGCTTTGAAGATCACTTTGAAGAGATCACAACGCGAAACAGAATCATGGAAGAACAAATACCATGTGATGGTCAGCAAGTACGAAGAACTTCAAAAGCAGATTCAGTCGAAGAATGATGAGATACAATCCTACAAGAAGAGAAGGCTCTACGAATATTTATTTTCCTCCGGATCTCCGTCTGCTCATTGAAGTTGTGGAAGATGCTTCTCTAGGATTTTCTAGGCTTTTATTTAGCTATTTTGGTTGCAAGAATATTATTCGTAATTTGTCTTCAATGAATTAAAAGTTTCCTTGGTATTCCGCAATATTCGTAAATATTTGAATTCCATGAAATCTTCATTTGCATTCACATTTTAGCATCATACTTTTGCATTGCATGTGTCTCCCGGTTTCTCATACTCGGTTCTCTCACCTTCCAGTTTTGTCACCCTAAGTTCTCTGCATCAATACGACCCTTCAAAAGGATGGAAGATCAAAATCAAGAGATCAACCGTGTCAGCCATGAACTCGAAGATCTTCGAGGAAGTGTAGGGCAGATTTTGGAAATGCTACGAGCTCTTAGTGTGAAGGTGGATGCTCAGTCTACTGTTGTTTCTGAGACTAATACCGTTATGGAACCGCAACCAGTTGTTACTGTCGAGAATGTACCTCCTCACGGTCTTCAATCTGGTTTGGTGCCTCCTAGTGCTCAACCAGTTCAACGAGCTACCCCTCCAAAGTGCAAAACTCCTAACTCCGACCATGGTAAAGGACCTGCACGTTCGAGGAACCGCAAAACAGCTACTCCTCCACCTTGGCAACATCAGCAGAGTTATGTTCAAGGTTATCCGTCTCCATATGTTCAACGACCCTATGTAGTTACTGTTGCACCTCCTTTCGATCAGCAGTTTCCTACATACCAGCCTGTGCAGTCAGCTCCGGTATATCAAGCACCGATTCATCAACAACCTTCCGGTTGTCCGCCCTTGCAAGTTCCGGTCAACAGTCAACGAGTGCCCAACGCCCCTGTTCACCAGCAATCACAGGATCAGGTTCCTTATCTCCGTAAGAGGCAGTATAAGCCTTGTCCTCCAATTCCGATGACTTTCACTGAGTTATACCCCCATTTGGTACAACAGGGTCTGATTAACACTCGTGCTTTGGGTCCTCCGCCTAATCCGTTACCTGCAAGTTACAACGCTGCCGCTCATTGTTTATTTCATAAGGGTGCGCCCGGCCATGATCTAGAGAATTGCTATGCTCTTAAGAAAGTTGTCAGAAATTTGCTAGAAGCGAAGAAGTTGTCTTTTAGCGATGCTCAGATGAAGATCGAGACTCCTCTCGGGGTCCCTCACTTGTCAAGTGCGAATTCTACAAAGCATGCTACGCCTGTGGCAAATCAGTCGAATCCAGTAATTATTCAAAGGCCTAGCTCGCTTCATTTCAGTAACCCTCAAGATGTTATGACCGGGATTAACAAAGAATCTGGGAAAGTTATTTTGAAGCAACGACTGAAAACTGTTGAAGATGTGACCAGCATAACTGGGGCAAGCCATGACGACTCACAGTGATCATAAACCAGACGTCCTTTCCATTGAGGCTCCGCCAAAGGAAACTGTTACTCTTGAATGCAAGATTTCATAAACATTTAGCAGGATTTTTCCGACAGTTCATTTGTTTATTTATATGTATTTCTCTTTGATAAGCATATTTAGCATGCACGAACTTGTTTATCTTTGATTAATTAATGCAACGCATATGTTTGTCTTGAATAAATCCATTCGTTTCACTCATTCAAAATATATTTTTCATAAATCATAATGCCAACTTTACCCGATCTCTTGTTCTGATGGAGAATTGGGGGGAGGATGACGAACCCAAAACGTCAGATTTCATGTCGTATGCTTTCGATTGAAACCGCTGATGATGTAAGGCATTGTTTCAAATCCCAAACACTGGAGATATAAGGATGTTAATCCCTAGTCAACCCTTTGAGCCTTGAAGTAGGAGTTTTTATTTCTTTTTAAGAACCTTCATCCTAACCTGGGGCAGGGTAGCTTTTCAGTTAAACCGATCGAGCGCTTAGACTCTTAAAAAGGAAGAGCCAACCTTCGAGAATTTATCCTTAGCATCTTAAGAAGTCCAATACAATGGCTATCCCTCGGTTACCTAAGGAGTGGGGCAGTCACGAGCCTTTCGAAAGATTTACACGACTTGTGCATAAAAGAATATTCAAAAAAATAATAAAAGCCCGCTAAGTCAAAACCTATGAAGGAGACTTAGGCAAAACTGGGGCATCCCGCTGGACTCCAAAGTCAAATCAAAAGACGTTGTCCAGGCAAAAGTTAGGGAATAAGAACAACAAACCAGTAGTTTTTAGAACCCCTATAAAGAACAAGGTCGTGTGACCAATTGCCAAAAGAAATAGGTGAGTGACTGCCATGTCCAAAGCCTTGATAAGTTCTCGACCATAGCAAATCCGCTTGAGATATGAGCGTTCGTATCCGGTTAACTGAATTAGGATTGGAGAACATCACGAAGAATGGGTGGGTACAAATATAACTTTGAGCCTTTATCCTTTGTTTCTTAAACCGTGA
Source organism: Lathyrus sativus (assembly GCA_963859935.3). Lineage (NCBI taxonomy): Eukaryota > Viridiplantae > Streptophyta > Magnoliopsida > Fabales > Fabaceae > Lathyrus > Lathyrus sativus. The sequence continues at coordinate 102,659,337 of OZ012738.1, read as the reverse complement.
ACCGAGCCACGATACAACCTTTAAAAGACCTAATTGAAGTAGGACTTCGGTTGAAAGCATACTTGACAAGATCACGTTTCCTGACTCCTACGAGCTATGCTCAGAAAAAATTCATGTTGGCATTATAATTAAAACTTATATCCTGACTAGTGATTTCGGTCACAAGTTATCGCGATATCTTTTTTCAAAACAAAAATTCAGGACAAATATATGTGTACATTGACAAGCTCAGGATAGGCATTTCAGGCATGACAACTTTGCTTGATATCTTAGAGATTTACATATGAACATAACCCGTGGAACTTGAAGATCCTGCTGAACAGGGGCAGGCAGTTTCCCAGTTCGCTTACCAACGCGAGTCTGACATTCTTAAGAGCTATTTCCCAAAGATTTCGTCGTAACACGATTAATTTGTGCCAGTTACGTCGAGACCTGACAAATCTCTCAAAGAGTTTGAGAACAATGGGGCAACCGGACTCGGTGTTCTCTATAAAATCCTCTTGAGATGACCCTACCTCGCAACGCAAGTATCATGGGGCACCATGTTTTTAAAGGAAACAAATGGCGACTACTACAAGATCCTTCAAGATCAAAACTATGTGGTTTCACAACTTTTCCTCATACACCCAATGGATTTTACTCGCAGCGGCCTTCATTCCCCAATGAATCTCAGTGTTGCAACAGGCTCCTAAACTATTGCCTCTTCATAGTCCCCAGAGAGACTATAAGCTGACAACTTTTTCTTGGGTAACTCAAAAGTGTCCCTCAGGTTTTCTTCTCCCCATGTGAAGACGTGATACTGTACACCCAAGCAGATTACCTTCTCCCCAGAGAATTCAGAACTTTAAAACCAGATTTGGTTCTACCATTGATCTTTCTTACCCATGATTGACGTATTGGTTGCAGAGAACGCAGGGTATTTCCGTCGAGATGTTTATTTCATCTCTCGTCCCGTCTCTAGTCTGTTTCGTCAGCATACGCAAGGGCATAAGCATCACATGCCTATTTCATTACATATTCATTACATATTCATTACATATTCATTACATATTCATTACATATTCATTACATACTCATTACATACTCATTCCATAACATCCTGCATATTTACATACATAGACATCAACATACATTCATATTAACATATTCATTAACATACGCGTTAGCATGTACAGGTTCATTGTGTCTCTATCATTGGTCGTTACCGCCGAGTAACTGGGTTCGTCCATTCTCTTCAAATAGATTGTCAGCCCTAAGCATAAAATACATATGTGTTTCCAAGTTTCCCTACGGAGCTCGATCCTCGTGGATGACGGTTACTTCAGCTATCTTTCCTCGCCAGGATAAGATATCTACCCTTCAATTTCATTCCCTCGATGGAGTCTTGATTACCAGTTTTCTTTCTAGCTCGATCCTAGATTGAATCTCAGTCTTGTCGGTCATCGAGCCCAACCGGACGTGCATTTATTTTGCACCATCTAAAGATTTTCACCATACCATGGCAGATACGCGACTGTTTTCGCCCAAGAAGTTTATCACTGTACCCGGACGTGCATTTATTTTGCACTATCTTTCAACTAATCCTTTACAGATGCACGCCAGTTCACGCCTGGAAAATCTATCAGTACAACACTTTACAATCCTACATTGTTACAGCATCGGTATGATACATTTCTCGCCTGAGAAACCTATCGATATGACAACCTTACACAACACAATACACGCCTGTTCTCACCAGAGAAGCTTATCATCATCTGTTATCACCTCTACAAGCAGTTCTTACATGAGAGGCTTATTATTGCTACTCTTGCAAAATAAGCGACATCTCTCTCCTGAGAAGCCAATCCTATCTTCGTTATGACTCGCAGCAAATGGCCATCTCCATTGAGCAGTTGGGCTTCCATTTTACCTGTCGTCTTGAAGTATGGGAAGGTTTGAACCAAATCGTATTCAGGAGAGCACGATCTTGAAGTACGGGGAGGTTTGAGCGGAATCATATTCAGGAGAGCACGATCTTGAAGTATGAGGAAGTTCAGTTCACCCTTTTCATATTCAGGAGAGCACGATCTTGAAGTATGAGGAAGTTCATTTACCCTTTAGTAAAAGAAGGAGCGGAATCATATTCAGGAGAGCACGATCTTGAAGTATGAGGAAGTTCATTTACCCTTTAGTAAAAGAAAGAGCGGAATCATATTCGGGGGAGCACGATCTTGAAGTATGAAGAAGTTCATTTACCCTTTAGTAAAAGAAGGAGCGGAATCATATTCAGGAGAGCATGATCTTGAAGTATGAGGAAGTTCATTTACCCTTTAGTAAAAGAAGGAGCGGAATCATATTCAGGAGAGCACGATCTTGAAGTATGAGGAAGTTCATTTACCCTTTAGTAAAAGAAGGAGCGGAATCATATTCAGGAGAGCACGATCTTGAAGTATGAGGAAGTTCATTTACCCTTTAGTAAAAGAAGGAGCGGAATCATATTCAGGAGAGCACGATCTTGAAGTATGAGGAAGTTCATTTACCCTTTAGTAAAAGAAGGAGCGGAATCATATTCAGGAGAGCACGATCTTGAATTATGAGGATGTTCATTTACCCTTTAGTAAAAGAAGGAACCGAATCATATTCAGGAGAGCACGATCTTGAAGTATGAGGAAGTTCAGTTTACCCTTTAAGAAAAATCAGAATCGTATTCCAGGCACCGACCTTAAATATGAGAAGATTTATATATCAGATAAGCAGCAGCCTCTTTATTTGAGTGCTTATCCGTTTTGGCATGTAAGTCCCTTCCAACGATAAGTGACAGTTCTCCCTCGAGAAGCTTATCGGGGCATTTCCCATTAAAGTCCATTTACTTTGGCATACAGCCGGTCTTTACCCTGTATATTTGATACGGATTTCCGAAAATCCATTCGATCCCACCACGAGGGATAGGTTATAGAAGCTTGGATGTTATTCTTTGCTCAATGCTCCAGCATTCTGTGATCGATCTTGCAATCGTGTAGGTCCAATTATTATTAGACATTCCCAAGTGGAGGTCATCTCATAGGTGCCATCTCCATTTAAGGATCTTATTCTAAAAGTCCATTTATTTTGGCATACAGCCGGTTCTTTTTTACCCTGTATATTTGCTACGGATTCCCGAAAAGTCCGTTTGATCCTGTCACGAGAGATAGTTTACAGAAGCTTGTATGTTATTCTTTGCTCAATGCTCCAGCATTCTGTAATCGATCTTGCAGTCGTACATGATCCAGTTTTACTTTTAGATTCCCCAGTGGAGGCCGTCTCATAGGTGCCATCTCCATTTGAGAATCTCGTTCCCGGTCTAAAAATGATAATTGGTCGTGTTCGCACCAGCTGACCATCATTTTAGAATTCCCCAGTGTTGTACTGTGTCCCAGCGCGTCGTTTTCCCCAGTGTGTTCTTCTCGTAGCGTCTGTCCCTGTGTCGTCGTATTCGTCAGCATTTTCGCACTCATCATTCCAGCATACACATCATATCATATTCATGGCATTGTCTGCATTAGTCTTGTTTGGTCCATAACATTGCATATCGCCACATATAAGGGCAAAATTTTCGGTTATCTATATTTAAATCCCTCCACCATGATTCCTCGAGTCTCCGCCACTCGAATCACCCGGTGAAGTTATTTAAATAGGGGCAACTGTAATACCCCAAATTTTGCCCTAAGATTTGTCGTCGCATTTCATTGCATTTTTATTGCATTTAATCAATTACTAACAAATTTGTGTAGTCGTTTGACTTTTTGCAGGTAAATATCATATGGCATGCATTTTTTTTCTAAAAAGTAAAATGGCACAATTGGCAGGAGGACATGTGTAAGGAGTTATGAGTGTGAGAGGTTGAGAGTTCGAATCTCACCTTTGTCACTTTTTTTGTTTTTTATTATTTTTACTCTAAATTTTTCTATCTTTCATTAAAAAAATAACAAAAATAGTTTTTTATTATTATTTAATTATTATTTTCGTATTTTAATTAAATCATTTTTTAAAATATTATTTTTTTCACTTTTTTCTAAATTATTCATAAAAATATCCAAAAAATCATAAAATAAAAAAATATTGAAAAAATTTTTGTTCTTTTTATAATATTTTTGATTTTAGGAATCAATAGGATTATTAGTTTTTATTTTAAGTTTATTTTAATTATTTTAAATTATTTAAATTTTATTTTTTCTTAACTAATTATTTAGTTTGGGCTTTAAAATGGGCTTTAGGGACATTATTGACAATTTGGTGTTAACCCTAATTTGTTCCCTATATATACATGTGTTGCCTTGTTGGAAAAAAGGGGAGAATGAAAAAAACCTAAGAGGAGTGAGTGGCGTTTGCCGTTATTTAGTTTTCTTCTTCATCCATTACTATTGTTTCTTTTTCTTCATCGTTTACCGTTATTTCTTTTCCTTCATCTATTACTGTTGTTTCTTTTTCTTCATCTTTTACCGTTATTTCTTTTTCTTCATCTTTTACCGTTATTTCTTTTTCTTCATCTATTACCGTTATTTCTTTTTCTTTATCTATTACTGTTACGTTTATATATATATAATTTTTAAATTGTTAGAGTTTATATATATAAGATTAATTTTTGATCGAATTATGTCGATACGATGTTTGCACATTTGTGTGCATGATGCGTGACATTTGTGTTAGTTCGATCTGGTTGCGATGATCGCATTTTTGTGTGAGCAATAATACTATTTTTTGCTTAATTTCTTTTTCTTTGCGATAAATTTTGTTTCGTCCGATTTAGATCTGGTTGCGATGAGCGCATTTCTGCGTTAGCAACATTGTTGGGTTATTTGGCACATTTAAAATTCATTATTGCTTTATTATTATTATTATTATTATTATTATTAGTATTATTATTATCATTATTTATTATTATTATCATTATTATCATTATTATTACCATTATTATTATTATTGTTATCATTAATTTATTAAAACTTGTTATAATATAAAAATCTGTTTTTTAAAATAAATAACATTAACATCTTTTCCAAATTAATATGAAAACCTATTATTTTTAAGAAAAACTTTTTTTTAGATAAATTTAAAATAATAACTAAAATCTTTTTTTTTATAATAACTAGAACCGTTATTTATTTTATTTTATTATTGTTCAATTCAAATTTCATTATCATATTGTATCTGCTCCTCTCATGTAACCTCGCGAACTTAACAATCGCTCTTTAAATTCTGCCTTTAAATTTCTGCTTGCATGGTTTAAATTATGACATTATCTCTCTGTTTGCATGATTCAATTATCTCACGCGTTTACCATTATTTCTGTCACATTGCACACATCCGAAGGTTAGGTCTAACTGTTTGGCCGCCGCGCCAATAGTCCGTAAAACTTCACACATTCAATTTCAAATCCTCAAAACTACAAACTACAAACCCTAATTTTCACAAATGCCTCGCCGCAGGCAAAATTACAATTTTACCCCTAGCATTAGGTCAAAGAGTCGCCGCGCTCATTTTAGGGTTTCCCGCCGTGGAATCCCTAATTTAACCCTAATTACAACTTAACATTTTAACGTAGAGATTTGGAGTTTCTACACTCCACGTAAGCGTGTCCTTAAGATGCGTTTATTCCCCTTGAGACCTTGACCACAGTCAAGAAGTTTCTAACCTCCCTATTGAGGGGAACTACAGTTACTCTGATTCCATTCCCGTAAGGATACGTAGGCACAAGATGCGATGTCTTGCCGAGTAAACTTAGAATTAACCCCTTAGGTCTCTTTTCTCACTTTTAATCCTTTGTACATATACCTTAAGCAAATAAATAAAGCAAATAGTAAACATCTGAACAAAAGGTTCCTGTAGAGTACTACAGAAGTTTAGGGTGCTAATACCTTCCCTAAATTTAACCAACCCCCGAACCCTAGATCTTTCCCCGCATTGTGTTTACGATGCAAAATAGGTTTTCCCTCTTTTGACCTTTTCCTTCGGATAAATCAAAGAGCGGTTGTGAATTGAATTGCGATTCAAACTCATTAATAGTTTGATATCCTATTTCCACCGCAACAATATGCATGAAAAGTGATCACCGAACCCTAACTTTGGCAATGTTTCTTTAAACCGCAAAACCCTATCTTTTACCGCGAAACATTACTTTTTTATGCAAGATACCGTTACTAAAACCAAAACCCCCTTGTTACTAATAGCTAAGAATTTTACAACTGTCGAACGGCAACAATATCTTATATTCCCTGTGGAGATGATAACAAAAACCCGACACTTTACCACTGTCCTAACAGTGATGTCTCAACAGTCATTTTATCTCTCACCTACACATCATCCATTTAAACCATGTGAGACTAATCCAGAATGTATCTCCTCAACTGAGACATATGAAACACATCATGAAGGTTAGTAAGCGAAGATGGTAAAGCAATCTGATAGGCCATCTCTCTTATCCTCTGCAAAATTTGGTATGGACAAATGAAACGGGGAGTGAGCTTACGAGACTTCAAAGCTTGACCAACACCAACTATCGAAGTAACTATAAAAAAACATGATTTCCCTCTTAGAACTCAAGTTCTTTCCTTCTCTTGTCATGGTAACTTTTCTAGAAACTCTGTGAAGCTCTCATCTTCTCTTGAATCATTTTAATGTTCTCTATTTCTGTTGAATAATCTCAGGCCCAATTACAACACTCTCTCCCGATTCATACCAACATAAAGGTGTCCTACACCTTATACCATATAATTCCTTAAATTATGCCATTCTGATACTCGAATGGAAACTGTTGTTGTACGTAAAATCTATTAATGGTATAAATCCATCTAAAGCAACTCCTTTCTCGAGAACACAAGCTCTCAAAAAGTCTTCTAAAGATTGGATAATCCTCTCCATCTAACCATTTGCATATGGATGATAAGCGAAAATTAACCACAACTTTGTACCCAACGCTTTCTGCAAGCTCTCCCAGAACCTTGAAGTAAACCTAGTTCTCTATCAGATATGATACTAGAAGGAATACCATGCATACTGCCAATCCTCTCAATATACATATACGCTAGTTTCTCCAATTGATAATTAAGTATCATCGAACACTTCAAACAAATAAGAGTCGTAGTTACTGAATCCATTGCATGGGTATCAATAACCATGCTCCCACCAATACAACAAATAACGCTTTTTATGACGAAGCTTTCACCGTGAACAATATAAAACCGAGGGTATATGTAACATGAGCGCCTGGTTTTTTTTTAAAAAATCAATCTGTTACCTCTATTTTATGCAAAACCGACATGAATATATGCTCAGGGCTTGAGATTTGATTCCCAGCTTCTCTAGTTATATGTTTTATATGGAACCAAAAAGGCGCCTTTAATTTTCATAATTTTTATGTCAGATATATTACCTCGATTTTCCTGAAAATCGAGATAAAAACTCTATTTTTTTAAATTCTTTTTTAAACCAAAAAGGTACCTTTATCCCCTAAGTGTCTACCTCATTCATATCTAGAGTAGCGAAAGAACACTTATTCTTCAGCCAACGAAAGAACATTTATTCTCGAAGAAGCCCTAGCCAACAAAAAAACTCTGTCATCATTAGTCTCCGACATGTTATTATCATTGTTGTTGTTCTTGTTGTTTCTTTGTTCCATTAATGTTGTTATTTTTATTCTCTTTATATTTTTTTTATCACTCGGTGTCTACCTCATTCACTTCTCAAGCCCTAGCGAAAGAACGTTTTTCTCCAACAAACAAAAGAACACTTATTCTCCAAGGAGCCCTAGCGAACAAAAAAAACTCTCTCACCATTATTCTCCGGTATGTTATTATTGTTGTTTTTCTTGTTGTTCATTAATGTTATTGTTATTCTTCATTGTTGTTGTTGTTTTTGTTTTTGATGTTGTTGAGAAGCTTTATTTTGTTGGTTGTGTACTATTTTTTTTTGTTTTCATTCTTTCATTGATCCAAAGGAAAGAGTACATAAAACAATAATAAATAAGTTTTAAAAAGAGGCCCACAAGGAAAGAGTACATAAAATATAATTTTTCATTACACAAATTTTTCCAGATTGGAACAATATCCTCTAGCACTATAGGAATCTTCCCAATCTACGACTCACTCCTCACTACCCTCATATGAGTCATAATAAACAATCTTTCTCGACACTTTTCTCTTCTTCTTCTTCAGCATCTTCTTCCTCTTCTTATTCTTGGCCTTCCTCACCCTCAGTGCATCCTTGACAACAGTCGACCTAGATGACTGAACCTCCTTAGTTGACTGCTAATGGTGTTGTATAGTGGTGATGGTTTTGTTCTCAACAATGACTTCTGTTGAGAAAATCCTCTTAGCCTTCTCAGATGGAGAACTCATGTTATTATAGGAAGTTAAGAATGATAGGTTGAAGATGAGGAAATTCATTATATGAAAGTGTGCATTAATAGAAGAGGTTGAAGATGAAACATCTGATGATTTAATGCTTGCAATGATTACTTCTAATGGTTGATATTCTTGAATGACTTGTGATCGTCTTGAGAAATGAAGAAAAATTTCAATCTTTATAGCCACTTCTCCATTTTGGGAAGAGCAAAGGTTATTCTTGTTTTTTATATCAGAATTCTTGTTTCTTGAATGACGGATCTTTGTAAATGGTTGTCACGTATGCCTAAGTTTAATGTAATTACTTGGAGTGCATATCTTTCTAAATGTAAATTTTCATTTCTAAGCAAGTTTCTTTTGTCACTGATCCTTCTAACACTAATAAGTACATGAACTTCAAGGTAAACATCTTTCCGATAGTACTGATAAGAATCAAGCATCTGAGTAAAATGATTCAGATGATGTGCATGCTATTCATCATGATCATGAATAGGGGATATGGGGAAACTAGTAAGTACATGTTTTATATACCATTGAAATTTATAATGAATCATTTTAGTCCTTTTAAATCATTATACTATATATTTAAAGTTGTTATTGATTGACCTAATTAGTTTCAAATGTTTTTCTATATATTCAAGAATATGGTTTTGTATTATAGGTGAAATATGGTTCTAAATATTCAAGAATATGGTTTTGTATTATAGGTGAAAACCGAGGTAATAACATTGAGGTAGTACCACGGTTCTACATAACACCGGGCTTTATTATTGGATGCGCCATTCAGTTCTGAAAATTATAAAAATACTTATGCTGGTAATCAAACCCACGACTCATTAATTTATAACCTCAATTTTATAACACTGAGGTGATAAGTGATTTCTTTTCATGTAGTTGTTCATTACTTCGACTCTGTGGTCGAGGTTAAATGCATTTTGTGGCTAACATTAGAAGTTTTATTTATAGTAGTGCACTCATAGACAAAAACTCGAGGTTCAACCTCTTAGAACAATCCAAGGAGATAAAGGAATGTGTTGCACTCGTATTAATAATAACAATAAAAGGAATATCATTGATAAAGAATGTAACTCGAATCAATCTTTCCTCACTGGTAGTCTCTGCTCCCGACAAGGCAAAAAAACTTCCTCTAGTCTAATCCATCTTAGGTTTCTGATAAGTAGTACTGATGTGACCCTACTCTCCACAGTTATAGCAAGTCACAATATTACCCTTGCACTCAACAACCTTATGATTTATCTTCCCACACTTGAAGCGTTTATCCTCCGAACTCCGACACTCGATAGTACGATGTCCCACAACACCACAATTAAAGCATCTAACTGAAGTAGGAGCTCCTCCCCCATTAGGTTTCTTCTCACCATAAGTATTCTATTTTCCCTTGTCAGCAGGAGTCACATAAGGTTTTCCTCGAAGCTACCCCTTCCCTTTCTTCTCATTAAGACTCTTATAGCGAGCATTCCGGGCTCTACTACTCTTGTCGTAGATTCTGCTCTTATTTACCAGTTCATCATACCTACAAATCTGTTGGTACCCACCCCATTCTAAAACTTGCGACATTTGGAAGTCCCAACATCAACACTGTTGTAATGAGGACTGATTTTAACCAGCGCCTCAAACTTTGCAACATGCTCTGCCATTATCATGTTACCTTGCTTCAATTTAAGGAACTCTAACTTTTTCTTGCTACACACATCCTTAGGGAAATAATTCTCCAAGAATTCATTCATGAACACACTCCATGTTATCTCTGTACTAGTAGCTTCCAATCTCTGACACGCGTTATCCCATCAATCATCAGTTTCCTGTGACAACATTTGTGTACCAAACTATACCTTATGAACCTTAGTGCAAATCATCAATTGAAAGATCTTCTCGGTTTCTCTAAGCCATGCTTATGTACTCTCTGGATCATAGCTACCCTTGAAAGTTGGCTGGTTGTTCCTCTAAAACTTTCCCAAAGTGCGAATCTCACCAACCGAATTTCATCAATTAGAAAGCTTTTAAATAGGCTGCAAGCTAAACAGGCCAACTTAAGTTCATCATATGATAATAATAATAATAATAATAATAATAATATTATAATAACTATTATTATAATGAACATATTTTTATTAATATTATATTTAATAAATACTATTACGGTACTAAAAATAATAATAATAATAGTAACTATTATTATATTATACGATGTTCTATATTTTACTTAAGTACACCGTACCTTACGGTGTTTCATAATTTTCTCAAGTACACCGTATCTTACAATGTTCCTTATTTATTCTATCTCTCATCAATATGTCCTTATGTGTGTGACCTAGTAGGTTCTCATGACGTTGAAAATTATATTAAATTATACATTTAATATAATAAATAGTGAGTGGTATCTAGCAACACATAATTGCTACCCAAGTCACGAAAATGTCATGTGATCTGACAACAATTTTCCGTGATAATATTATTGTGTATAATTACCCTTTTTCCATCATGTCTATATTGAACACAAGGCATAAATCATTTCACCCTTGTCTAGTTCAAAATTGTGCCCTTAGACATTTATCCTGTTACACCGGATGGGAATATTCCATGTAGGTCACTCATGTCCCTCAATATACTTTGTGGAGTACCCATCAATTGTCTTTATGGTCATCCAGTTATAGACAATGTTTGATCAACAATAAAGTACTCGACTCCACATCGAGTGTCCATAGTGGTTTCAGGTTAAAGGGTGGTATACACCACTATCACCATAAGAATAACTTATGATACTTTGCATAACTTTCTATGTAGTATTCTTATAGCGGGTCAATCCAGTATAAATAATACTTCTAATATTTATACCTACGCGGAGACTTGCTAACTCTTTATCCATGATCTACGAGATGTGATCATTAGTCTATCTACATAATAGTCTCAATGCTTTAATGTTATCCCACTTCACAATAAAGCTCGTCTACTAATACTTTAAGAATAACCTCCTTATTTTTAATGAGATCTCATTATTAAGTCACACTTATCATTTCACTAAACAGACTAGCTATTCTAGGAACATTATCATTTTTGAAAAACAAACATAATAAAGAAATTCCTTCTTAAGTATTAATAAATAATTCCATACAAGTACCAAAAATATTAGCCTCTAGGACTTATTTCAACAATCTCCCACTAGCATTAGAGCCAATCAGGCATACCCCTAATACCCATAGATCTAGTATGACCATCATGCTTCTGCTGCACAAGAGGCTTTGTCGGTCAACGAAATTTTCAAGTGTTGGTACTTTGCATATCTTCACTTATCCTCTATCTATTATCTTTTGAATTAGGTGATGTCGCCTAAGTATGTGTTTGGATCGTTGGTGAGATGTAGGCTTCTTAGCTTGTGTGATAGCACCATTGTTATCACAATATAGATCAATAGGATCTACAATGCTAATGACTATGCCATGTTCACTAATGAACTTCTTGATCGAAACAACTTCCTTTGCTGGATTTGAGGTAACAATGTCCTCAACCTCGATTATGAAATCAGCAACTGTATCTTACTTTGAACTTTTCCAGCTCACAACGGCACCATTTAAGAAAAACACATAATCATTGCGATCTAAAGTCATCCTTATCTGTCTAAAAGCTAGCATCGGTGTATCCAATTACAATGGGCTCTTCTTGACCTCCATATATAAAAAATGAGTCCTTAGCCCTTCTCAAGTACTTAAGGATATTTTTGACAGCAACCCAATGAGCATCACCAGGATCAGATTGGTACCTACTGTAACGCCCCAAAGTTTTCAAGGCATTACTAAAAAATACTCTAAACATGAATAAATTATCCAATTTAAATATTCAACTTTTTTTAGAATTAAATTACAAAAAAATTTAAAACCCGATTTTATTCCCACGAGCGCATGAAACATCATATTACACCAAATGACGATCAATTCATATCCTCAATTCAAGGTACTTAAAATGTTGATTGTAAGGGGTCAACTTCCATAATCCATAAACATACAAAACAAAACTAAATAAATATTCCAAAATTAGAAAAAAAAAATACAAGTATACTATTGTTTTTCCAAAATGCATAGAAAATATATAACCAAATTGTAAAAATAGAGAATAAAAATAATCGAGGTCTAAAAATATATTATTTTTATTCTAACAACATAAAATCAAAGTATCAAGAAACAAGAATGCAAATATGCATGCTCTTAATACTATATGATCCAGATATATTTAGCTCGTCACTAAGGCACCACACATAATTCATTCCATACCAATGAGAAAAATAACCTGTCACTAAGAATCCACACAGGCTGTTGTTAGGAATTTCCTGCATCCTGAAATTTAAACTATTCCAGATGGATGTGAAAAGTGCTTTTCTGAATGGATATATGAATGAGGAAGTATATGTGTCACAACCCAAGGGATTTGAGGATCCTAACTTGACATACCATGTATAGAAGTTGAGGAAGACACTATATGGATTGAAGCAAGATCCTAGAGCATGGTATGAGAGACTGACTGAATTCCTTACCACCAATGGATACAGAAAAGGAGGAATATACAAGACCCTGTTTGTAAAGGATGAAGGTGGAAAAATCATGATTGCACAAATTTATGTGGATGACATAGTGTTTGGAGGGATGTCAGACAAAATGGTAAAACAATTTGTCAACCACATGTAGTCTGAATTTGAAATGAGCATGTGTGGAGAATTAACTTACTTCCTTGGATTGCAAGTTAAGCAAATGTAAGATTCTATATTCATCTCCCAAAGTAAATATACCAAAAACATAGTCAAAAAGTTTGGGATGGAAAATGCTGGCCACAAAAGAACACCTGCACCCACTCATCTGAAGTTATCAAAAGATGAAAGTGGTACTAGTGCCGATCAAAGGCTGTATAGAAGCATGATTGGCAGCTTGCTGTATCTAACAGCCAGCAGACCTGATATTGCCTTTGTAGTTGGTGTGTGTGCTAGATATCAAGCAGATCCTAAAGTGAGTCACATAAATCAAATCAAAAGAATTCTCAAATATGTGAATGGAACTTGTGATTATGGTATACTTTACTCTCATGGGTGTGATCCTACTTTATCTGGATATTGTGATGCTGACTGGGCTGGAAGTGCTGATGATAGAAAGAGCACCTCTGGTGGATGCTTCTTCTTAGGGAACAACCTTATATCATGGTTCAACAAAAATCAAAATTGTGTCTCATTATCCACTGCGGAAGCTGAATACATAGCAGCTGGTAGCAGTTGTTCTCAACTGGTCTGGATGAAGCAAATGTTGACGGAATACAATGTCACTCAGGATGTCATGACATTGTACTGTGACAATCTAAGTGCTATCAACATCTCCAAGAATCCAATTCAGCATAGCAGAACCAAGCATATTGATATCAGGCATCACTTCATAAGAGACCTTGTGGAAGACAAAGTGATCACCCTAGAACTTGTGTCCACAAAATTACAACTAGCTGACATTTTTATAAAGGATTTAGATGCTGCTCAATTTGAGAATCTAAGAGGAAAATTGGGAATTTGCATGTATGAGGACCTATAACAATTATTGGTCAGGGGGAGTCTTCAGGATAAATGAGGTTCTATTGGAAAACACTTGGTCCAACCTGCGTATTTAATGCATTCGACACCCTTGACCAGTAAAGCTCAGCATTCTACACCAATTTTTTCCTCATCCAATTCACTCAGTTTCTCTACTCTCCAAAATCTCTCTCAGTCTCCGCTCAGAATCAAAATGTCTTTCCATCATGGTGCCTCTTCGTCCAAGACCCCTCCCAAATCCTCAGCAGATGCTCCTCCCACTACTGCAAAGTCCAAGGACAAGTATCCTCCTCCCACTGCTGACGAACTGAGGCGAATCAGCAATAGGGAAATCTCATCATACGTGGACAAATCCAATCGGGAAATTATCGATAAAATTCTCCAGAGAGGGCTACCTGTGTGTGGCATAACCATTCCTCTTGCTCGCATTGATCCTTCTCACAGCTCTGAGAATGCACCTGGCTCCAGCAGTGCAGCTAGACCAGAGGAAGATTCTGATAACAGTGATGAGGATGTCTCAACAAATAGTGATGATAGTGACTCCAGCTCTTCTGAGGAGGAAGATTAATATGGTGGTGTTGATGGCTTGCTGGTTTGCTTGGGCTGATGATGAACTGCTGTTGGTGTGCGTAGTTTTTTTCCTTGCTTAGATTTTGATCTTGTTTTTTGACAGCTGAAATATTTGTGTTGCTCTTCATGAGCTTTATGTTGTAATGACCCCTAACATCTGCACTTCCATACTTATTTTGATCTATACTATTTAGTTATTTTTGATCTAAATTTGTGGCTAAAAAAGGGGAGAAGTGGTATAAACAGCAGGGTTAGATGTGTGTCTCTCACAGGTGGAAGACTTGGTTGTTGTTGCTGCTCTAAGTATTTTACAGGTGTTGCTGATAATATGCATGTTCAGTTGTTGTTGTGTGAGTTCCTAATGTGTGTAGGAATGTATGTTAGAATTGTGTGTGTGTTCCTTGAAGGAACCTAGTAGTAGTATAGCTGCTAGATTTGTGTGTATCTGCAGGGTGTTTGCAAAATGTGTGTGGATGTGCATCCTTTCAGGGGGAGTAGCAAAGAATGTTTCACATAAAGTTGTGAAATCTGTAGTCTAGGCTGACAGGTGATTGCGTTCTTCAGGATGTCATCCTGAATGTCCTGACATCCATAATCCAGTGCAGTCTGGATAAATATGTGTGACTGCTGTATGTGCAGGTTGTGTGTGCACTGATGTGCTGTGCATCAGTTGAGGGGGAGTATCACAAGATGATCCACAAATTAGTGTGATACCTATAGTATGGACTAGCAGGTAGCTCTTAGGTTGTGAAGATGACTCTGATATGGTAATGTAGCTGTGTGTTTTGTTAGCTAGTAGCTTTCCTGCATGTATGGTATGATTTCTGCTGCTTGTAATCTATGATATGGTAACAGAGTGTTTTAGCCAAAAATTTGCCAAAGGGGGAGTTTGTATATGCTTTTGATTGGCTGCATTTTGTGGAAAAACATTGATGGTTGTATGAATGTCATGACTGATGTTATAACATACATAATGAGTGTTCTGCAGGGTAAGTTTAATAGCTAAGGGAAACTTAAGTTGGATGTCATGCTGAATGTTATGACATCAAGCATATGACATCAGGGCGCGTAGGTATTAGTTTTTGGAATTAGCTCAGACTATACTTTAGGAAACATTTTAGGAAGCCTAGTTATCTAAGGCGACATATCAGGCATTGCTAAGGATAACATGGACTGCCCCTGACTCAACTAGAAGTGTGCAGTTTCATGAAGAGAGGTTTGTCTTGGGTAAACCTAGCTTCAGTACGAAGGCCCAAGGACTGTATGTTGCCTATATATACAGAAGCAACAATCCTAATTGAAGATAGTTCTTGACAGGGTTTTAGAGAATGTGTATTTGTGAGTGAAGAATTCTGTTCTTCACGTGTTTTTGTGTGTCTTAGGAATACTTGTAAACCAAGCAATTATCTGCTGTATGATTGCATTGGTCTAGAGGTCTTAAGCTGTCTGTTAAGTGTGTCACTCTAAAGCTTTTAAGCAAGAGTGTTGTGTCACTTGATCAAAGCTGTGAAGTAAGATCAAGGTGTGTTTGAAGTGTGACTTCATTTCTATTTGTAACTTTGAATTGGTTAATATCACTGCTGTGATTGAGGGGGA
Organism: Lathyrus sativus; assembly: GCA_963859935.3. Classification (NCBI taxonomy): domain Eukaryota; kingdom Viridiplantae; phylum Streptophyta; class Magnoliopsida; order Fabales; family Fabaceae; genus Lathyrus; species Lathyrus sativus. The sequence goes on along the minus strand of OZ012738.1, from coordinate 102,643,236 downwards.
GTGAGTTGTTAACTATGGTCTTGTGTTAGGTTGAAGTGTCATTGGGTAGGTCTTAAGTGAAGAGTGCAAACTGGTTGTTTGACTCTGAATTAATTCTACTAATAGTGAATTTCCTCCCTGGCTTGGTAGCCCCCAGATGTATGTGTGGTTTGCATTGAACTGGGTAAATAATTACTTGTGTTATTTACTATTTTCATTTACAGTTTGTCATTAAGGTTTGTAGTCTGTGTTACAATGGATGTCATAACACCCGTGATAACATCCACTATTGGGTATCTAGAACTTCATTAAGTACTAGTCAGATTTGGTTACATGAATATGGGGCCACTTTTGGGCACTTTCCAAGCTTCTTTTCAGATCATGATCAACTAGAAACTTGTTCCATGTCATGAGATATTCAAGTTGGTAGCAAATTCAGCAAAATTGGATCTTCATTCACAATGCAAAACCTTGATCCAACATGCCAACATGAAGTGATTTTGGGCATTACATGAATTATTGCTTTAATCATGTTGACTAGTGTTTGAAGGCAAGAACATGATCCGAATATTAGGCATAGTTGGTACAAGTTGGGAAACTTTGTGAAGCAAAGTCATCTAGGAGCTATGAAGCAAAATCCACCTTTTGTACTTTTAATCACTTTTATGGTTTTGCTTAAAAGTCTACCAAATAATGCCATTGTCCATTGGTCCAAATTCATATCATTTGCACTATAAATAGAGGCTCCACTTCATCATCAAAGACACACAAAACCTCGAAAAACTCAAAAATCACATTGCTCCATTTCTTAGATTTTCAATATTGTCAAAGATACCAAACTTTCGAATTTCACAATTCTTTCAACCAAACTTCATTCCAACACCACAAACACTTTCCAATATTTTTATTTTTTACATTAAAAATCCAAATTGTTTTATTTCTTTGATTATTTATTCATTTTATTTTTATAATTAATTTAAAAAATAAAAATATATTATTAATTAATTATATTATTATTAAAACCTTGAAAACCAACAATATTTTCTTTTCTTCTTTTTTTATTTTCATCAAAAATATTTTTGATGTATTATTTATTTATTAAGATTTTATTTCTTTATCCTTTGATTTTATTTCTTTAACATCTTTGATTAATTTGTTAGTGTACTTTGTTTAATCATGTAATTAATTGTAAATACCCTTTGATTGGTTCATATTTGTTCCAAACCCTAGTCTTCATCAAGACTCTAATGCTTTCATCAAACTCTAATCCTTACTTCACAAAACCATAATTTTCTCACCAAGTCTTGATTCTCACCAAGTCCTAATTCTCATCATGTCATAACCCTTTCTCAAAGCCTTATTCACCAAACCCTAATTCTATCTCAAATCCTAATAATCAATCTCAAACTCTATTATTCAAACATGAACCTTTCCTAAACAAAACATTGGCCCTTGGTCAAGTGCTTCTCAACTTTCTTCCTTCATCAAGGATAACTAAAATACTCTAAATTACATCAATACTCTTTTGAAATAAACTTGAAAGAAAATGATTGTTTGGAATCTTGCACTCTAGCAAGACTCTTGAAAGATTGGTCTCAAGTCTTGCACATTAAGATAGCCAATTATTTCCTTCTTTAATTATTAAAACACTTAATAAATAACTTGGAGCAAGAGGTGTTAGAGTCTATAACTCTATAACGACTCTTTGAACCATTAATCACTATCAATGTTCATGGTCTACAAACAATTTCCCCAAGCAATCTTGAATGAAAAGGGCTGTTTGAGTTTAACACTCTAGCATAACTCTTTGAAAAATTGATTATCACAAACTACTCATCATTCTTAAAATATATCCAAATCATATTCAAAATTTTATCTGAACTATAATTGCTCTGATTTCTTCTTTATAAGGATACATAGGAACTTTACTGCGAAGTCTTGGCGAGTACCATAATAATAAAAACCTCTTTAGGTTCCCATTATCTTAATAAAAATTTTAAAAAAATTTATATTCTCTCTTTCTTCCCACTCCATAACTATAAGATTTAGAAACTTACATAAGCTAACATTCATTCAATCCTAACTAAATGGTTTCCGTTGAGTACAACGGACGTGAGAGGTGCTAATACCTTTCCCTTGCGTAATCAAATTCTAAACTCAAATGTTGGTTGCGATGACCATATCCATATCCTTTCTTTCAATGGTTTTATTCAATATTTTCCATTTCTTTCTATGGCAATAAATAAAAATTGGTGGAGACTCTGTTAAGTCCATCCCGCGGGTGTGCGATTACGCTTCGCGAGGTTGTGCTCCTTTTTCAAGGTATGAAATATGGCGACTTTGCTGGGGTCATTCCCATCCCTTAGTGAGTCAAGCCTAGTTTAGTTATGTGTTATATGTATTTTAGCTTTGTTTGTTTCTTTTTCTTCTTTGATTATATCTTTATCTTTGCTTTATGGCATTTTTATGTCTGTATATATATCATGTGTGGGCTTTGGGATGTTGTTACAATGACTAAAGCTCTACACCCGAGTTTTGGAAAAAGCAGAGAGAAAAGATAAGTTTAGATTTCGTAGTTAGTAATCTTAGACTTCAAGGACATCTCTGTTGTACCCTAAAATTTGACCAATCCTTTTCTTGTACTTGGCTTATGTTTCATTTCATTTTAGCATTTGCATTTGTATAGAATTGTTTTTAACAGGGGATCAAGAGAGGTGTGCCATTAAAGAGAATTCTTTCAAGGGTTTCAAACTCAAGCAATCATGCTTATTCAAGTCATCAAGTGCTTACAATCATCAGGTAGTGGTCAGAGCTCTTTGAGAGAGAGGATTGATGTGTGGGGTTGTCTCCTATCTTGGAGGTCAACAGAAGATCATCAGGGGTCCATAAGATCATGGTTTTGGGTAAGAAATGTGTTTGAGAAGCTCATTGAGTGCTTTGGAAGTCATTGTGGAGCTTATCTAGGCACTCATTTCATCTGCAAGAGGTCACAGTCAAAGGAGGTGAATCTAGGGTTTCATCTGGTCAATTCAAGGTCAACTGAGGACTTGAGGAAGTTTGAGACTTGGTTTTAAGTCATTGAAGCCATGGAAAGTTATGTTGAGACATCTAGGATGTCATGTCAAGCTCAAATCAAGAATAATCAAGGGTTCAAGGAGTTACTAAATTAAGGTTTCAAAGGATCTCAGTGTAAAATCCCCTTCTTTAGTGCCTAACTTCAAGGATACGTTACCTCATGATACAAGTTCAATCTCATTTTCTTGCAAACATGAAACTTGTTAGGCATGTCCTAATCTTTCTTTTGAGTACTAGAACTCATCCATTGGGGTTTTGGAACTTAATTTATGATGCCAACAAGTTAGGGGTCTCAGATGAATTTATTTTTGGTCAACCTAAAGTCAACTCACTTCCAGGGCCTTTTTGTCCTAGAATCAAGCTTCAAATCAACTTTAGGTGAACATGAAAGTTGTTCCTCATGATCTTAGCTTTCCAAAATGTCCTAGACGTCCTTGATATCATTTGCAGAACTCAAGTTATGGCATTGGCAAGGCAAGGGTATTTTGGGAAGATTTAATTATAAGTCATTTGTTACATAGGCCATTTTCATGCACTTGTGTACCTCAAATGAACTTTCAACCAACATGGAATTTGTTCCTAGAGACCTCATTTACATCATAGAACTCAAGGATCATGTGAATTATGGATGGTTATGGACATTTGGTGAGAATTTTCAAGTGAAAAATGGACTTTTAGCTTGATTTCAATTCAATTCATTATAGGACATGTTTATGTCTCATTTTGATCCAATTCATTTCACAATACACTAAGAAAAAGATTGCACAATTTGGTTTTGATGCAAAGAGGAGAAAACACATGCATTTTCAATTTTCTTCACAAAGAAGTTTCAAGTTCAAACTTGCAAATTGGATCAAATCAAACGCCCAAACCAATTCCCATGTCAAATTGAACTTACAAGCTGCAGGTTGGAGTGGTTTTCAGGCGTGTATGAGAGCATTTCACGTGTGCATGAGAAGCTTGCCATTTTTGGGAATTTTTCAAATTAATCAAATTAAGGCTTCATGGGCCTTCCAAACCATCTGAAATCCATCATATATAAAGTAAAAATTCGCCCTAAGGGCTCAGAAGTTACATTTGGAGTTGGAGAGAGCATTTTCAGATTTGAAATTCTCAAGCAATTTTGAAAATTGTATTTCATTTTCTGTACAAATCAAGTCTAATTGAAGCTCAATTCATCTTCCTTGAAGAATTTGGAGTTGATCTGGAGCATAGGAAGCAAGCTTACACACGTTTGAATCACCAACAGAGTGTCTTTGTTCAGTAAGTTTCTTCTTCCCAATTCTCTCATTCTAGGCCATGAATTAGGTTCATACTGGTTGGCTCTGAAGCCCTATGTTTAGTAGGCCATGTTTGATTGCTTGTTGTTCGTGTTTGTTTGAGTTTTCAGTTGTGCGTCTCAAACTTCAATCGTTCGATTCTCTCAATCCATGAGTGTTTTCAATGATTGGATCTTGGATTTAAAACCTATGTAAGCTCAGCTTTCAAACGGTACCAATTTTGTGGTGTTTGGTGGTGGTTTGATCACCTGAGCTCTGGTGAGCTCACTGGAGAAGACTATCGGAGCTAGGGCTCCGGCGTCTGGTTTTCTCTAGTCAGATCTGACCTGGCCTTGGTTGGACTGTTTGACTGCTTGTGTGTTTGAGTGTTATTTGCTTGACTAGGATGATTTGACATGTTGAATCCACATAGATTAAATGAAACACTGCGTTTCATTTTCTCAGCCTTGGCTGGTGGATTGGGCCAGAAATGACACACCCCCTCAATTTTGAGCCCAACACGCTTTGAACGTGATCCCTTTGTTTTCTACAATTGCTTATGCAACTCCACTTCACTTCCATGTTATTTTATTTTATTTTCTTTTCTATTTTTGTTTTCAATTATTAAAAATACTTCCAAATATCAGAAAATTCCCCAAAAAATATTTTCAAACACTTTAAAGTCTTAATTAATTTTCCATAATTTTTAATTTTGATTTTCTTTTATGTTGCAAATTTATTTTAATTTTGAAATTGGAAGTGTTTTTAATATTGTTTTCATTTGATCATTCTTGTTTGATGGACCATTTGCAATCACCAATGAATGAGGTTTCCTCTCCATCTTAAGGATGGATTGAGGTATCTTTGAGGCTGATTTTGGTCAAAGTTTGACCAATTTTTGTTTGACTTTGTTTTGCTTTTGTTTGACCCTCGATATTAACTCCATAAGGTGGAGCACCCTAGTTAATTAAATCATTTTGTGATGCCTTGGTTGGAATTTGGTTTGGATGTTTTGGCCTCTGTTTTCCAACATGTTTAGTAGCTTTGTGCATTTTATTTGGCATTTATTGAACTATTCTTCTATTTTTGGTGAACCTTGCAAGTCAAGTCACCCTAGTTGAAGTTCATATAAACTAGTTGACCTAGTTCCTTTGGGAAATGACTCCTATGGACTCCATATGCATCCTATGCTTCTTAATTCACATTCTTGACATGTTTAGGGTGCTGGTTTTAATTTTATAGGTCATACACTTGTGTGGTTTGTGTGGCAAGTTACCTTGAAGTTAAGGTTTCCACTTATGTTTAAGTGTTGAATGTGGTTTGAACTTTGGTCCTTTCCTTTGCCCTATCTTGTAACTTGCTTATGCTTTGTTTCTCCTCTTGTTTGTGAGCTCTCTTCTCATGTTCTCACTTCTGTCCCTTGGGTTGTGGTACTCATTCAAAGTGATTTGGTTTGATTGATCACACTTTGAGTTTGCTTTGAATGAGAAACCACATTGAGAACATGTTTGTGCTTTCTTTTTGCATGATCAATTTGATGCCTTTGGTTGAGATATTTCTCATGTTTCTTGCTGCCCAAGTTTATTCTCCCATCTTCATTTTGTTCATGGCTTCTTCTTTGAGCTTTGGTGTTTACCTTTTTTGAGATTAGTGATAGATGCTTGAATGGTTGTAGGAGTTGTAACATCTCCCATTTCATCTCACTTTCTCTTTGACTTGTTTAAGTCATTTTGCCTTGATCTTTTGTTTGCTTTGCATATCTTGCATCTTGCATATCATGGTTGCATATATTCTTGACTTGTTTAAGTCATCTCCATCCCTTTCTTTCATCTCATTTGTGATTGATTTTATCTTGTGTTTACTTGGTTTATTTTCCATGATCCCTTAGGATTCCTAGTTCCATTTGTTTAAGGTGGGAGTAGGAGAGGCATTAAGTGTTCAATCCAAGCATGATAACATTATGGTAGTTTTTCCCTCTTAATCTCAATCATAGGAGCACATTGCATGATAACATTAGGGTTGATTAGTTTCCCCTTAAAGTTTATGTCTTCTCTTCTCATCTCAAAACTTCTTCAAGACATCTAATAAAGGATAGTAAGTGTTGTACGCTACGAGCCTTCAGTATTTGGGGAATGATGGTTGGGGGGCTTCCTCTCAACTGTCTAGAGTGTTTAGCGTATGCCCTTTGGGCGATATGTGACACATTTGCTCTCAAGTCATAGTCTTTAGTGCAACATGAATTGCAAATCTAATTCAATTCACTTCTCTTAAAAAATACAATCAAAACATCAAATCTTTTTATCCTTCGGGATTAAGTGAAAACCATTTTCAAAAAGAGTGCGTTAAATCTTGGTTCTACCGCAAACAGGTAACGCCTAAGTCTCCAATGGTCGAGCAACAATACACCTAACTGCTAGAACGAAGGTTTAACCCTACTCATCTAAAACACTTGAACCAACCTGTGGTCGTGTCAGCCAGAACTACGTTTGCTCTGATTTCTCGTACCAGACGAGGATATGTAGGCACAAGACGGCGATGTCTTGGCGAGCAGCCTTCCCCACCTTCACCCGTAGTTTTCTGAACTACGTTGACTCTGACTTTCCTATTGCACGAGGGAGTACGTAGGCATAGAACAATGATGCTCTATCGAGTCTCTTTTCTTTTCTTTTATCCCTGTGGCCAGCCTTATAGTTTAACACCCTTTTAGATAGACAACAAGCATGGATCCTGTTGAGTACAACGGACGTGAGGGGTGCTCATACCTTCCCCTTGTGTAACCGACTCCCGAACCCAAGATTTGGTTGCGGTGACCTGTCTTCTCCCTTTTTCGTAGGTTTTCTCTGATCGTTTCCTTTCCCTCTCTTTGGGATAAATAACAAATGGTGGCGACTCTTCTATCCTTGCCGGCCCCTCTTTGCAGCGATGCGACAGCTGGCGACTCTGTTGGGGACTCTTCCCATCCCCTATGCGAGTCAATCCTAGCGCTTGTTTATTTTATCTTTGGGTGTGTACATATGTGTATATATGTTGCATTTGTACTTTACTGCATCTGCATTTTATTTTCAGCATTGTTATATATCATTATTATTGTGCTGTGGGGGGGAACGTTCCGCTGTGTGATAAGCCAAACCTAGGCTTGAGTATATCCCTAGAATTAGAAGTGGAAAGTAGTGGTGAACCTGTATGTTTGGCATGCACTAGTTCCCATGAAATTCACGCTCAGACGAGATTCTATTTGATGACTACCTTTCCAGTCTGTTTTGGACAGTTGAGAGGATGTTGGGTCTGAGGATTGTCGACTTTGGGGACCAATCATTTGGAAGTCAGCTAAGTGAAGCCGCTTCGTTAGACTATGATGCCAAACCAGGAACGGTGAACGTATCATCGTTTTTCGAAAGTCTGTGAAGCTGATGACCGCATAGGATGCCAGACCTTGTAAGAGATAGGTTCATACCTGTGAGTGGGGAGGGTTATGCAAGAAACCTTGACCTTCAACCTACCCGGATTTCTTATCAGTGCAAACCTTTGATCTCTGATACTTGGGTATTTCGGTATTTTCTCGCGCCAGAGCAAAGCGCCGGTTCATCTCAGTCAACATCACAACAATCTTGATCCCCTGTTGCATTTGCATTTTCATTTGCATATTAACATTGACACGCATTTATGTTGCAGGTGCATATTTTCCTCTTGATTCTAGTACACCATCCCCTACTGACATGGAGAGTTGTTTGAAGAAGACAATTGTGTACAAGTTTCCTACACCAGATATAGGGTCTCTACTCAGTTTGATTTCTACTGCTGATCATAGTATAATGGAAGATTTCAAGAAAGAGTATGGGAAGCTTCTGCGTTGTGTCTGTAAAGCTTCAGTGTTTGAGTTGGGAGGTCTCCACACCTTACTTCAGTTCTATGACCCACAATTGAGGTGTTTCACTTTTTCTAGTTATGTGTTGATGCCTACTTTGGAGGAGTTCTCTATGCTGCTAGGAGTTCTTATACTAGATCAGACGCCTTTTTATCACTCTGAAGCTGAACCTAATTTGACTAAGCTTGCTAATGCTCTTCATCTAGATGCCTCTAAGTTAGAAGGAAAGATGGTTAAAAGGAATGGAATGTCTGGTTTCCCGTTGCCTTTCTTAGTTGGTGGAGCTCAACATTTTGCAAAGGAAGGTTGTTGGGTCGTCTTTAATGCTATCTTGGCTCTGTGCATATATGGTAGAATATTGTTCCCGAACATTCCATATTTTGTAGATTTGGATGCTTTCCACATCTTTGTCTCGAAGAATCCTGTGCCGACACTCTTAGGAGATATATATCACTCTGTGCATTACAAGAATGAGAATATGAGGGGGAAGAATGTTTCCTGCTGTGTACCTCTCCTGTATAGATTGTTCATGAGTCATCTTCCTAAGTCTGGTCCCTTTGTTGATATCTCTGATACTGCAGATTGGTTAGAGAGGCTTATGGGGTTAACCTCCGAGGACATTGTATGGTTTGACAAAGATCATTTGGGTACAGAGATAATCTTTAGCTGTGGTGGTTTTCCTAATGTCCCTTTGATCGGAAGAAAGGGTGGTATTAACTATAATCCAGCTCTTGCAGTGAGGCAATTTGGTTATGCTCTAAGGGAACCTCCGAAGGAAGAGGAAATACAGGAATCTCTGTATTTCACCGGCTTGATTGACAGTGAGACCCTGATTAGAGTGGGGAAAGCCTGAAGTAAAGTTCATTGCAAAGGGAAGCCTTCTTTGGGAAAGAGAAATAGAAGAGCATATGAGCCTTATGTGGTTTGGATTTAGGAAAGAGTTAGGAGATTGTTGTTGCCATTTCCAGCCCGAGAACCTTTGCATCCTTTGATGATCGAGGAGCCAGCAACAGTTGATATTCAGAGATGCAATCAACTGTGGTCCGAGAAAGAGGAATTACGTAAGGCAAGCGAGGAGTTGGAAAAAGAAATTATGCAACTCAGAAGTGAAAAGAATCAAGCTACTTATTCCTCCAAGAAGAAAACGGAGTTGGTGAACAAGCTGGGTAGGGAGCTAACTGAAGAGATTCGCGCTCAAGAACGAGTGGGCCTAGACTTGAAGAGTGCTAGTGACATCCTCAAAGATAAGAAAAATGAGTTAGAAAGAGCACAACTAGAGATATCCAAGTTCAATGCGCAATGGAACACTATTCTGACTAACAACAAGGAACAGGAAGATGGACTGCGATAATAAATTGTCAGGTTAAAGGCTCAGGTTCGGGTGAGAGATGAGAAAGACATAGTTGAATCCTCACGCCAACGCGAGAGTGACCTAAAATTGAATGAAGCTCTTGCAACATTGGAAGAGTGCAAGTTAAGAGCAGATCTGGAGACGCCTAAGCTGGAAGAAGCATTTGGTGAAGGCACTTGGGAGGATTACGCTCAGGACTTGCAGGATACTATTAGCAGGAGAGAGTTGCTCATTCAGGGGTTGATTTCTAGGCCAGATCATCTGGATACGAAGGAGCTATTGGAGGATTTCTAGGATCGTTGTCGTAACTGATGTATTATTTCCTTGTAATTGTTGTTATGTTGTATCTCGACCATCACCAGGACTGTTGGCTGGGGTCGTGTTTGATTCCATTGTATTTCCTTGGTGATAGGTTGTGTATTGACTCTGGTTTTCATTTTATTTATGAGAGGATTGTATGGCCTTATCTGTTGGTTCCCCATTGTTTTGTTGTTCTCAGGAAACTAGAATCAAGGCAAAAAATTCCCTGAAGCATACTTGCATGTCTGCATACTGCATCATTTCTCATTTTGCATCACAGGTGTTCCAGGTTCCGTTAACCTTATCTCCTTTTTGTGGTTTATTCAACTTGTTTCAGGATTGAAAACTAAGCGATTCATCGCTACTCTACCAGGGGAAATCAACGCAAGATTATGGATCAGATTCAAGCCGAGCTTCAGGAATTCCGTGACAGGATGACCCAGTTCATGGATATGATGCAAGGGGTCGCCAATGGCCAAGAGCAACTGAGAACACTGGTGCAACCGCTGATTGCAAGGGTTGACAGGAGTAGGGTTCTACATGGAGGAACTGCTGGTATACCTCCTACTGTTGACAATGTCACCCCTCACGCTAACACTGCCATCCCAACAACTGTTATTCCTCCGAGCGGAGGTAATCATACTGGAATCCCTATTCATGCACCAACATGTGCTGTGCATGGAAACACTGGCCCTTAGTGGGACGAGTATGACCAAGATGATGTCTTCTCTATGAGAGATCTTGGTGTTGGTCTGCAGTCTGAGGCAGACTGAAAGTTTAAGCTGATAGAGGAAAAGATGAAGAATCTTGAAAATTAAAACTCGCTGGTTCTAGATATGGCAAATTTGGGGCTGATTCCAGACCTGAGAATTCCCCTGAAGTTTAAGGTTCCGGACTTCGATAAGTATAAGGGAACAACTTGTCCTAGGGTGAATCTCCGGTCTTATTACCGAAAGATGTCTGCATACTCCGACAATGAGAAGATGCTCATGCATTTCTTCCAAGATAGTCTTTCTAGTCCATCCCTGGAATGGTACATGGGGCTAGAGCCGGTTAACATCAGAAGTTGGGGAGATTTGGCTGAAGCTTTTATCAGGCATTATCAGTACAACAGTGATCTGGCTCCTACTCGCGTACAATTGAAAAACCTGTCACAAAGAAGTAATGAAGGTTTCAAGGAATACGCCCAGAGATGACGCGAGCTGGCAGCAAGAGTTCAACCTCCTATAGTGGAGAGAGAGCTGATTGACATGTTTGTTGCCACACTGCCGGGAGTGTATTATGAGAAATTGATAGGCAATATGTCAGGTAGTTTTTCAGACTTGATCATTACAGGAGAGCAGGTTGAAAATGGAATCAAACTGGGGAAGATACAGGCCGGAGAAGGATCCTCAGCTGGAGGAGGTAGAAAACGTTTTGACAATAAGAAGAGAGAGGGGGAAACAAATGCGGTATCAGGTTATAGAAGCAAAAATAAGATTAAAAACCAGCAATATTGTCAACAGCAACCTCAGGTCACAAGCATTATAATTCCAGTTGCACCACAACAACAACAATAACAGCAACAGCGTCAACAACAACAAAATTACGCTCTGAGACGATTCCAAGATCGTGGAAGGGTAGTGAACAGACAATTCGATGCACCACCGATGCCTTACTCACAGTTAGTTCAACATTTGATGCAATTACAATTGATTCAGAAGAGGACTTTAGCTCCTTTAACTGGCGTACCACCTCCAGGGTACGATGCTAATGCCAGGTGCGACTTTTATTCCGGTGCTCCCGGCCACAACATTGATAATTGTAAAGCCTTCAAGCATAAGGTGCAAGACCTTATCGACAGTAAAGCTATCAATTTTTCACATGACGCGCCTAATGTTGTGCAAAATCCCATGCCTAATCACGGAGCGGATGGGGTAAACACCATTGTTGAGGAGGAAGGTTTGAATCTGGTGACAGATGTTGAAGAGCTGAAAACTCCGTTGAGTTTTATGAAGGATAAGTTGTTGAGCAGAAGGGTATTTCCTGGTTGTGATAGAGACTGCGCAAGTTGTTTAATCCATCCTGAGGAGTGTGAGAAATTGAAGAGTCATATTCAGAAGTTGATGGATGACGGTATTCTGCAGTTTGATAGAGTTTCAAAGAAAATGAGAAAGTAATGGTTGAAGAGAAGAATAAAGTGGCTACAATATCCATTCCTTACAAGACAATCACTATTTCTGCGCCGCCGAGGCCGCCCACCATTATAACCACTAAAGCAGGGCCGGTAGCCTATGAAAGCACCAAGGCGATCCCATGGAATTATGGGGCTGAGGTATATTGCAATGGTCAGAAGCAGGAGTTGAAGAGCTCACCATCGGATTCTGTTGATAATTTGGTAGGGATCGGGGGAATAACTAGAAGTGGAAGAGTATTTTCATCTCCGGAAACGAATGTTGAAAGGGCCGATAAAGGAAAAGGAAAAGTTGTGGTTGAAGAGAGTTCTCAGAATGGTGAGAAAGAAACTTTGTTGAAAGATGCGGAAGAGTTTATGCGCTTGATCAGGAAAAGTGACTATAAAATTGTAGATCACTTGCAGCAAACTCCGTCAAAGATTTCAATTTTATCTCTACATCTATGCTCTGAGGCACATCGGAATGCTAATTTATGGATTCTGAATACTGCGTACGTGCCACAGGAGATTTCTGTGAATTAGTTAGAAGGAGTGGTGGCACACGTCAACGCCGGGAATGGGCTAGAGTTTACAGATCTTGATTTTACACTGAAGGGAAGAGACCATAATCACGTGCTACATATCTCCATTGAATGTAGAGGGGAGGTACTGTCGCATGTGCTGGTGGACACTGGGTCATCACTTAATGTGCTACCCAAGAAAGCTTTGATGAAGCTGGACACTCAAGGAATAATGTGCACCCCAAGTGATTTGGTTGTGCGGGCTTTTGATGGGACAAGAAGGTCCGTTTTTGGAGAAGTGACTCTTCCAATCCAGGTTGGACCAGAGGTTTTCAATGAGGTGTTTTACATTATGGATATTCAGCCAGCGTATAGCTGCTTGTTGGGACGACCTTGGATCCATTCGGCAGGCGCTGTAACGTCAACTCTACACCAAAAGCTGAAATATATGGTGGGCGGTAATATTGTTACTGTTTGCGGTGAAGAGGATATTATGATAAGCCATCTGTCTTCATTCAAATATGTAGAGGTTGAAGGTGAGATTCACGAAACGCTGTATCAAGCTTTCAAAACCATGCAGATTAAGGAGAAAGCACCAGATGTGAGCAAGATGCCTGAAGTTGATATGTCGTCTTTTAAGGAGGCACATGTAGTGGTGAAGTCTGGAGCATCTCAGGGTTGGGGGCAAGTTTTGAGCATCCCTAATAAATAAGACAAGTTTGGACTGGGGTACAACCCATCTTCTTCTTCTTCACAGAGTGCGCCGCGTTATAGGGGACCAGTCCAATTCACTAGTGATAGGGTTATTTTTGATTAGATCAATGTCGTGTCCAACGAAGAAGGTGATAATGACAGTGACATGGATGCATGGATCTGGCCATGTATTCCTGGTCAGAGCTTGAATAACTGGACCATCATGGAAGTCATCCAAGTGACTAGAGAAGAGTAATGATTTCTTTTCTTGATTATGTGTAGCCCTATGTTCTACCCGGAGCATAGTGGTCTTTGTCTGAAGGGCCTTATCTTTTATGTTTGAACATTCATTTTATCAATTAATCAAAGGACGTTTTTCTTGCATTCAAATATTGTGATCTCTGTTTTTCTTGTTTATTTTAACAATAAAATGGCAACGTGGTTGTTCTTTGTTTGCATATCATTTAAGCATTAAATCATCATCATTGCAGGTTTCACATTGCAGATGACACCGCTCTAGAATCATCTATGACTCGCTTTGACTTTGATAATCCAATCTTTTAAGCTGAAGAAGAGATTGAGGAAGACGAAGACTTGCCTGAAGAGCTCACCAGGCTACTGAAACAGGAAGAGAAGGTTATTCTGCCTCATCAGGAGGAAATTGAGGTCATCAACTTGGGGACCGAGGAAGCCAGAAAAGAAGTCAAAATAGGGGCTGCATTGCAAAGTGACGTCAAACAAAGAAGGTTGAAATGCTTCGAGAGTATAAAGATGTCTTTGCTTGTCATATGAAGATATGCCCGGTCTTGATATAGAATTGTGGTTCATCGCTTACCTCTTCGAGAAGTGTGTCCACCTGTCAAACAAAAGCTGAGACGAACCAGACCGGACATGGCGGTAAAAATCAAAGAAGAGGTCCAGAAGCAGTTGGATGCATGATTTCTCACCGTGACGAATTACCCTCCGTGGGTCGCTAACATTGTACGTGTACCGAAGAAGGATGGTAAGGTAAGAATGTATGTAGATTACCGTGATCTCAATCGAGCGAGCCCAAAAGGTGATTTCCCGCTCCCCCACATTGACGCGCTTGTTGATAATACTGCTCAATATTCTATGTTTTCCTTCATGGACGGTTTTTCCAGATATAATCATATTAAAATGGCTTCGGAGGACATGGAGAAAACGACTTTTATAATGCCGTGGGGGACTTTTTGCTACAAGGTAATGCCCTTTGAATTGAAGAATGCAGGGGCAACCTATCAGCGGGCAATGGTGAATTTGTTTCATGATATGATTCATCATGAGATTGAGGTCTATGTTGATGATATGATCGCAAAGTCCCAATGGAGGAGGAACATCTAGTGAATATTTTGAAGTTGTTTGAGAGGCTAAGGAAATTCAGACTAAGGTTGAATCCGAACAAGTGCACTTTTGGTGTACGGTCAGGAAAGTTACCAGGGTTCATATTCAGTGAAAAAGGAATTGAGGTTGATCCTGCAAAAATAAAAGCTATATAGGAAATGCCAGCACCGAAGACTGAGAAAGAGGTTCGTGGTTTCTTAGGTAGATTGAACTACATTGCAAGGTTCATATCTCACCTCACAGCGTGTGAACCAATGTTCAAATTGTTAAAGAAAGATCAAGCAGTGGTCTGGAATGAAAATTGCCAAAGGGAATTTGAAAGAATAAAAGAGTATTTGCAGGAACCTCCGATACTGATGCCTCCAGTGGCTGGAAGACCACTGATAATGTATTTAACGGTTCTTGAGAATTCCATGGGTTGTGTTCTTGGTCAACACGACGAGACGGGAAGAAAAGAGCATGCAATTTATTATTTGTGTAAAAAGTTCACAGATTGTGAATCCAGGTACTCAATGTTAGAGAAGACTTGTTGCACACTTGCTTGGGCTGCCAAACGCCTAAGGCAATACATGCTAAACCACACAACCATGCTAATTTTGAAGATGGATCCGATTAAGTACGTGTTCAAAAAGCAAGCACTTTCGGGAAGGATTGCCCGATGGCAAATGGTTTTGACAGAATACGACATTCAATATGTATCCCAAAAGGCTATCAAGGGGAGTGTTCTGTCTGAATATCTCGTAGAGCAACCGATTGACGAATATCAACCGATGAAGTTTGAATTTCTTGATGAGGATATAATGTTCTTAAAAATGAAAGACTGCGGTGAACCGTTGCCTGATGAAGGTCCTGAGAAAAGCTCTCAGTGGCAAATGATCTTTGACGGTGCTGTTAACTCCTATGGCAACAGGATTGGGGCAATCATTACAACTCCCCATGGTTTGCACATACCATTCACTGCCAGGTTAACATTTCCCTGCACCAATAACGAAGTTGAATATGAAGCATGTATCATGGGTATTGAAGAAGCGATTGATTTGAGAATCAAAAACCTTGATATCTATGGTGATTCAGCTTTGGTGGTCAATCAGATCAAAGGAGAATGAGAGACTCGTCAACCTATCTTGATTCCCTATATGAACTACACCAGGAGGTTGCTACCTTTCTTTGACAGGGTAGAGTTTTATCATGTGTCGAGAGCGGAGAATCAGATGGCAGAAGCCTTGGCTACACTATCCTTAATGTATAAGGTGAATTTTTGGAATGATGCTCCGAGAATTGTCATCTCTCGCCTGGATAGGCCGGCATTCGTGTTTGCAATAGAGGAAGCTTTAGATGGCAAGCCATGGTATTATGATATCTAGAATTTTCTCAAGAACGAAGAGTATCCGCTTGGGGCTTTGGCCCGGGATAAGAAGACCTTGAGGAGGTTGTTTGGAAATTTCTATCTGAACCAAGACGGTGTACTCTACCGGAGGAACTTTGACTTAGTGCTACTAAGATATGTGAACGAAAAAGAAGAGGGATTGCTTATGGAAGAGGTCCACGAAGGTGCCTTTGGTACACATGCAGGCGGGCATGCCATGTCTCAAAAGCTGTTGAGGGCAGGTTATTATTGGTTGACTACGGAGTCTGATTGCTCCAAGTATGCTAAAAAATGCCATAAATGCCAGATTTATGCCGATAAGATTCACGTGCTGCCAAGTCCTTTGAATGTCATGGCGTCTCCTTGGCCCTTTTCCACGTGGGGTATTGAAATGATTGGCAAGATTGAGCCAACCGCATCCAATGGACATCGCTTCATCTTAGTGGCAATTGACTATTTTACCAAGTGGGTTGAAGCAGCTTCCTATGCTAACGTCACCAAGCAAGTGGTAGCCCGTTTTATCAAGAAGGACATCATCTGTGTTTACGGAGTGCCGGAGAGAATCATTACTGATAATGGTTCAAATTTGAATAACAAGATGATGAAGGAACTGTGCCAGAGTTTCAAAATTGAGCATCACAATTCTTCCTGTGCAGAAGATGGTTGTGACCTACAAAGATTGGCACGAGATGTTGCCATTTGCATTGCACGAATATCGTACTTCGGTATGTACTTCAACCAGGGCAACTCCTTTCTCGCTAGTGTATGGAATGGAAGCTGTCCTACCATTGGAATTCAAGATTTCTTCTTTGAGAGTTCTGGTCGACGTCAAGCTTGATGAGGCAGAATGGGTGAGAAACCGATTGAATCAACTCAGCCTGATGGATGAGAAGAGATTAGCGTCTATTGCATACAGTCGATTGTACCAGAGAAGGATGAAGAAAGCTTTTGATAAGAAGGTGCATCCTCGAAGCTTTCAAGCAGGCGAGTTAGTGTTGAAGAAGATTCTCCCTCCATAGACAGATCATAGGGGCAAATGGACTCCCAATTACGAAGGTCCATATGTCGTAAGAAAAGTCTTCTCCGAAGGAGCCTTACTAATGTCAACCATGGATGGTGAGGATTTCACATCCCCTGTGAACACAGACGCAGTTAAAAGATACTTTGCTTAAAAGAGACCCGCTGGAAAGAAAAAGAATATCCAGGCAAAAATGAGGCATCCCGGCGAACCATAAAAAGAATGGGTTTGGGTAAAAGTTAGGGATAAAAATAAAAGATGTAAACCCGCAAATTTAAAAACCTGAAAAGGAGACTTTGACAAAAATGCGTATCCCAGTGAGTCGAAAACCCGCGAGGGCAATTCAGGCAAAAGTTAGGGATTTGAAAAGCAAATGACTGTGGTCCGCATGTTGATATTCAGAGCATAGTGGATTATGGGAGGACTCGAGGGCCATCCGTTCAAATCAGTCTTTTCAGAGGACGAAGCATTGGAAAAGCATCAAAGTCATGCGAGTCATAGAGGAATCGACACATGGTGGTTGTCTGTACCACATTGCCGACATTTTGTATATCTTTGTGCATTTCTGTAAAACTTTGCCCAACTTTTTCTTTTCAGGAGTTGCATCTATTGTAAAATCTTCCTATTTACAGGCCACTGATCATGAAGTATATACTATTCAGTAAATTGTTGCTTTTGTTTTAGCCTTTACTGTTTTGTTTGCGAAAAAACGCCCGATGTTTTGATAAAACTTTGCATACATAAAATTGCGGGCTTTGCCAATAATCATTAAAACTTTGATTTATTTGAACAATGTCACGGATGACGACCGAGATACTTTCCATTGTGCAGGATATTTTGTTTGTTTGTTCATTTGCAGGGTTGTTACTCTTGAGGAAAAGTTTTCAGAGGGGTATCCCAGTTAGCACCATATCCCCATAGAAGGAAGACGTGTAGTTGAGACTCATTCATCCCCAGCAGGTGGAGTTTGTGCATATAGTCTCAGCAGCCTAAAGGCACCCTATCCCCAGTAAGCTATGTAGGTTGAGTGTGTACACGTTTCCCTAGTAGATTGTCAATACACACTTATCCCTAGCAGATTGAATGCATGTGATTATTCCCTAGCTGGTCGAGATTGAAGTCCTCTTCACCCGATAAAATTGGGATTATCCCCAGCGGTGGAGCAGATTCAGAGTTTCGTTTCCCCATAGAGTCTAAATCTTTGGCTCCTGTTCCCTCAGAGTCTAGGTCAATGACTCATTCCCCAAGCAGAGGTCGATGTTGATTCCCTCATTGAGTAATCCCCGACGGAGTTGCGGGAGTGTGTTATTTCTCATCCTCAGCAGAGAGAGTTTAGGACGGATTCCCGGTGAATTTTATTTGTTTATCCATATCAGTTTGGATTTATTTCCTAGAAGAGCGGAATCTCCGGCATAGTAGAGGCGTCCCTCAGCAGTTTGCCTACTCCCCGGTAGAGTTGTGTTCTAGGAGGCCATCCAGGGCTGATTTCCTCAGTAGGGTGGATTTTTTCTTCCCATCCGAGTCGAGCGAACCCCAGAAGAGTTCTGGTAAGCCATTCATGGCACTTTCCTCAACAGATTTTGAGTTGATCCCTAGTAGAGTGGGTTTTTGTTCTCGTCAGAGCAGTATTACCCAGGAGAGTTCTTTTCTTGGAGGCCATCCAGGGTTTGTTGTTCCCAGCATAAGTCCAATCGTAATTGGCATGTCTTATCTTTCCCCGACAGGGTTGTTCGCTTCAACGTTTATTTTGCTGAGGCGGTTCGTGTGCAGTGTGCATAACATCTTTCTCAAATGTGTAGCATTTCCATTTCGTATGGAGCATTACACCATATTCAAACATATGCATTTGAAACATAAGCCAGGTTGTTACCTCTTGTTTTCAGATGTGTCTCCGGCAAGCGTATCAGTGTTACTCTTGAGCCTTTGTGGTATCCAGACCCCAACAAGAATTGGTGTTTTTCTTGAGACTGTGTGGTATTCAAACCTCCATCAAAATCATTGACAGATGTGTTTATCATTCCATTTGTTCCCCAACAGAGTTTGCTTGTTTAAGTTTCTCTTTCCCCATCGGAATTCTTCTTTCAGCTTGTGAATTGGTGAGATGTTCTCAACTTCGTGTTGAGCCGGCCTTCGGGTTCGATGTTTGCTTTTATTTAGCGAATTCCTGCTTGGATTAACAAATGTTCTCAACTTCGTGTTTTGCCGGCCTTCGGGTTCGATGCTCGCTTTTATTTAGCAAATGCCTGCTTGGATTAGCAGATGTTCTCAACTTCGTGTTGAGCCAGCCTTCGGGTTCGATGCTAGCTTTTATTTAGCGAATGCCTGCTTGGATTAGCAGATGTTCTCAACTTCGTGTTGAGCCGGCCTTCGGATTCGATGCTCGCTTTTATTTAGCGAATGCCTGCTGGTTAGCAGATGTTCTTCTCAACTTCGTGTTGAGGTGGCCTTCGGGTTCAATGCATGTTTTTATTTAACAAATTCCTGATGGTGAGCTCAGATGTTCTTCTCAACTTCGTGTTGAGCCAACCTTCGGGTTCGATGCTCGCTTTTGTTTAGCGAATGCCTGCTTATTAGCAGATGTTCTCAACTTCGTGTTGAGCCGGCCTTCGGGTTCGATGCCTGTTTTTATTTAACAGAAGCCTGATGATGAAATTAGATGATCTTTCTGACCTAATGTTGTTGCCTGCATGTTAGCAGATGTTTCTTCCGACTGCGTGTCGAGACTTTCTAGTTAGTAATCATCTAGTTCATTGTCGTTGCAATTATCAGACACAATTATTTCCGGAGATTTTGTCCCAGTAACAAGTTTGCAGTTCTATTTTTGTAATTGGAAAATTTCTGGGTTCTTTGGTATTCAACCGTCTTTTACCTTGATTGTTTGAAAGCCGTCCGCTTTTCACCCATTCAGGTCCAAGTCGTTTGAATAGGGGCAGCTATTGTACCCCAAAATTTGACCAACCCTTTTCTTGTACTTGGCTTATGTTTCATTTCATTTTAGCATTTGCATTTGCATAACATTGTTCTTAACAGGGGATCAAGAGAGGCGTGCCATTCAAGAAAAGGCTTTCAATGGTTTCAAATTCAAGCAAGAGTTCTTATTCAAGTCATCAAGTGCTTACAATCATCAGGAAGTGGTCAGAGCTCTTTGAGAGAGAGGATTGATGTGTGGGGTTGTCTTCTATCTTGGAGGTCAACAGAAGATCATCAGGGATCCATAAGATCATGGTTTTGGATAAGAAATATGTTTGAGAAGCTCACTGAGTGCTTTGAAAGTCATTGTGGAGCTTATCTAGGCACTCATTTCATCTGCAAGAGGTCACAGTCAAAGGAGGTGAATCTAGGGTTTCATCTGGTCAATTCAAGGTCAACTGAGGACTTGAGGAAGTTTGAGACTTGGTTTTAAGTCATTGAAGCCATGGGAAGTTATGTTGAGACATCTAGGATGTCATGTCAAGCTCAAATTAAGAAGAATCAAGGGTTTAAGGAGTTACTAAATTAGGGTTTCAGAGGATCTCAGTGTAAAATCCCCTTCTTTAGTGCCTAACTTCAAGGACACGTTACCTTATGATACAAATTCGATCTCATTTTATTGCGAACATGGAACTTGTAGGGCATGTTCCAAGCTTTCTTTTGAATACTAGAACTCATCCATTGGGTTTTTGGAACTCAAGTTATGATGCCAACAAGTTAGGGGTCTTAGATGAACTTATTTTTGGTCAACCTAAAGTCAACTCACTTCCAAGGCATTTTTGACCCAGAATCAAGCTTCATCTCAACTTTAGGTGAACATGAAAGTTGTTCCTCATGATCTTAGATTTCCAAAAAGTCCTATAAGTCTTTGATATCATTTTTAGAACTCAAGTTATGGCTTTGGCAATGCAAGGGGATTTTGGGAAAATTTGATTATAGGTCATTTGTTACATAGGCCATTTTCATGCACTTGTGTACCTCAAATGAACTTTCAACCCACATGGAATTTTTTCCTAGAGACCTCATTTACATCATAGAACTCAAGGATCATGTGAATTATGGATAGTTATGGACATGTGGTGAGAATTTTCAAGTGAAAAATGGACTTTTAAGCTTGATTTCAATTCAATTCATTATAGGACATGTTTATGTCTCATTTTGATCCAATTCATTTCACAATACACTAAGAATAAGATTGCACAATTTGGTTTTGGTACAAAGAGGAGAAAACACGTGCATTTTCACTTTTCTTCACAAACAAGTTTCAAGTTCAAACTTGCAAATTGGATCAAATCAAAGGCCCAAACCAATTCCCATGTCAAATTGAACTTACAAGATGCAGGTTGGAGTGGTTTTCAGCTGTGTATGAGAGCATTTCACGTGTGCATGAGAAGCTTGCCATTTTTGGGAAATTTTCAAATTAATCAAATTAAGGTTTCATGGGCCTTCCAAACTATCTGAAATCCATCATATATAAAGTAAAACTTCGCCCTAAGGGCTCAGAAGTTGCATTTGGAGTTGGAGAGAGAATTTTCAGATTTGAAATTCTCAAGCAATTTTGAAAATCGTATTTCACTTTTCTGCACAAATCAAGTCCAATTGAAGCTCAATTCATCTTCCTTGAAGAATTTGGAGTGGATCTGGAGAATAGGAAGCAAGCTTAAACACGTTTGAAGCACTAACGAAGTGTCTCCGTTCAGTAAGTTTCTTCTTCACAATTCTCTCATTCTAGGCCATGAATTATGTTCATACTGGTTGCATCTGAAGCCCTACATTTAATAGGCCATGTTTGATTGCTTGTTGTTCGTGTTTGTTTGAGTTTTCAGTTGTGCGTCTCAAACTTCAATCATTCGATTCTCTCAATCCATGAGTGTTTTCAATGATTGGATCTTGGATTTGGAACCTATGTAAGCTCAACTTTTGAACGATACCAATTTTGTGGTGTTTGGTGGTGGTTTGATCACCTGAGCTCCGGTGAGCTCACCGGAGAAGACGATCGGAGCTAGGGCTCCGGTGTCTCGTTTTTCTCCAGTCAGATCTGACCTGGCCTTGGTTGGACTCTTTGACTGCTTGCGTGTTTGAATTTTATTTGCTTGACCAGGATGATTTGGCACGTTGAATCCACATAGGTTAAATGAAACGCTGTGTTTCATTTTCTCAACCTTGGCTAGTAGATTGGGCCAGAAATGATATCCACACCCCCTCAATTTTGAGCCCAACACGCTTTGAACATGATCCCTTTGTTTTATGCAATTGCTTATGCACCTCCACTTCACTTCCGTGTTATTTTATTTTATTTTCTTTTCTGTTTTGGTTTTCAATTATTAAAAATACTTACAAATATCAGAAAATTACCCAAAAAATTATTTTCAAACACTTTAAAGTCTTGATTAACTTTCCATAATTTTTAATTTTGATTTTCTTTTATTTTGCAAATTTATTTTAATTTTGCAATTGGAAGTGTTTTTAATATTGTTTTCATTTGATCATTCTTGTTTGATGGACAATTTGCAATCACCAATGAATGAGGTTTCCTCTCCATCTTGAGGATGGATTGAGGTACCTTTGAGGATGATTTTGGTCAAAGTTTGACCAATTCTTGTTTGACTTTGTGTTGCTTTTATTTGACCCTCGATATTAATTCCATAAGGTGGAGCACCCTAGTTGATTAAGTCATTTGGTGATGCCTTGATTGGAATTTGGTTTGGATGTTTTGGCCTCTGTTTGCCAACATGTTTAGTAGCTTTTTGCATTTTATTTGGCATTTATTGAACTATTCTTCTATTTTTGGTGAACCTTGCAAGTCAAGTCACCCTAGTTGAAGTTCATATAAACTAGTTGACCTAGTTCCTTTGGGAAATGACTCCTATAGGTCCCATATGCATCCTATGCTTCTTGATTCACATTCTTGACTTGTTTAGAGTGCTGGTTTTAATTTTATAGGTCATACACTTGTGTGGTTTGTGTGGCAAGTTACCTTGAAGTTAGGGTTTCCGCTTATGTTTAAGTGTTGAATATGGTTTGAACTTTGGTCCTTTCCTTTGCCTTATCTTGTAACTTGCTTGTGATTTGTTTCTCCTCTGGTTTGTGAGCTCTCTTCTCATGTTTTCACTTCTGTCCCTTGGGTTACGCTAGTTGTTGTATCCCAAAATTTGACCAACCGTTTCTTGTACTTGGCTTATGTTTTCTTTACATTTTTGGCATTTTTGCATAGCATAACATTTGATCTTGAGACATGGGATCAAAATTTTTTTCTGTGGCTTAGGTCTCTTTTTAGTGCAAGAGACTGAATAGCGAGCATCAGGAGCTCTGACATTTATTTTTCCCGGTGATCGAGCGACCGATTTTATTTTTATTTTGCAGGATAATTTGTAGCTCAGGAGGCAACATTCAAGCTATCTCAGGCATTCTCACAATTTGGATATTCGAAAGCAAATTTTAAAGGCTTAACAGAGCTCAGAACGGAAGAAAACAGACCAATGTGCAGATTTCCCTCCAAAAGGCTCCAGAATTCAAATTTTCAAGGTGTTAACCGATTAACTAATATGGTTAACCGGTTAACCATAGCAAAATCAGACCAAATTTGAATTTTCAAGGGTGTTAATCGATTAACCAAAATGGTTAACTGATTAACCAAGGCAAATTTTGCCTCTGCATGTGAGTTTTTCAAGTGTGCCACTTTGGGGTCCATTTTGATCACTTGTGAAGTTGATTTTACACCAGAAGAAAGATCTAGAACCACTTTGAATTTTGATTAGTTTTCAAATTAATTCAAAATGATTTGCACGTGAGTTTTTCAAAATGATTTCCCACTCCTAATCCCATTCCAATTTTCATAACCACACTCCAAACCACCATTCTAATCCTAACCTAGAGCATATTTAAATGATTTGCTCCAAATCTAACATAATCAATCCTCATAATTCCATTGCATTTTCAGAATTCAATCTCACTCTTTGAATTTTTATCTCAAAACCACCATTAGAGCTCTCACTTGAGTTCTTTGATTCTTCGTTGGAATCATTGAATTCTAGAGCTAAACCTCTATCCTCCATCTCCATTATTTTCAATTCTCCATTCAATTTTCGTTTGGATTTGGATCGGAATTTGGAAGCTATTTTGGAAGAGCTTATTTGGATTATTTTTGCTTGATTTTGGTGGATCTTCATTCCTACAACAAGAAAACACTTGGATCTTGAAGAATCTCTGGGTTTCTTGCTTGGATCTACTCATTTCTTGCTTGGATCTAATCATTTGTAGGTTGGAAATTCTAGATCCGATTCTGATTTTGAGCTTATTTGCTTAATCATCATGTTGATATTCATTTTTGATTAATTTGGTTGATTTTGATCTATGTGAATTGTGATCTTCATGTTTGAATGTGTTTCCATGTTGTTGGATCACTGATTTTTGGTGTTAAATTAGTGCATAATTAATTACAAGATCATTTGGATTATTACATAAGTGATTAGTTGCTGAAAGAGCTTTTGCATTGCTGTTTTTTTTTGCTTCTCGTACAGCGTTAACAGATTAACCAATAGCGTTAACAGGTTAACCAATAGCGTTAACCGGTTAACCAGTGGTTAATAGATTAACCAATAGCGTTAACAGGTTAACCAGTGTAATTTCTAAAATTTTTAAGTGGTTAACCGGTTAACCAAAAGTGTTAACCGATTAACACTGAACCAGAATACAATTTTTTGTTGTTTTCAAGCATGTTTTGATTTCTTGTCACATGTAAACTTCATGGATCAGTATGATGCATTTAGGTGGATTATTTTGGACGTGTTCCACTGCTCTTGAGTGGTTAATCTCGATTCTTAAACACGTAATGCTTGGTTTCCGCTTGAATGCATATCATGTGGATGCTGTTCAAGTGATGATTGTTTGTTTGCATTGCTTTTCTTGAGTTTCAAGAATTGCATGGTTGAGATGTGCTTGTGGTGGCTGCTATCCGACACTTTTTTTTCCTCCCACGTTTCTTTGATGATTGATGGTTGATGGTTGTAGGAACTCGCTTCTCCCATTTCATCTCATCATTCTTGCATTTGTTTTACATTTCATATTTGCATCCCTTATTGCATGAACTTGTTTAAGTCATTTTCATTTCTCTTTTCATTTGTGATTGATTTATCTTGTATTTTCTTGGTCCTTTGCCATGATCCCTTAGGATACCTAGTCCCTCCGTTTAGGATGGGAGTAGGAGAGACATTAGGTGTTCAATCCAAGCATGCTAACATTAGGATAGATTTCCCTCTAAATCCCAATCTTAGGAGCACATTGCATGATAACATTAGGGTTGTTTAGTTTCCCCTAGAGTTCGTGTCTTCTCTTCTCATCTCATAACCTCTTAAGACACCTAATAACGGATAATAAGTGTTGTACCCTACGAGCCTTAAGTACTAGGGAGATGATGTTTAGGGGGGCCTCCTCTCAACTGTCTAGAGTGTTTAGCGTATGCCCTTTGGGCGATATGTGACGCATTCGCTCTCAAGTCATAGTTTTTAGTGCAACATGAATTACAAACTTAATTCAATTCACTTCTTCATAAAAAACACAAAACAAAACATCAAACCTTTTTATCCTTCGGGATTGTTTGGAAAATCATTTTCAAAAAGAGTGTGTTAACTCTTGGTTCTACCGCAAACAGGTAACGCCTAAGTCTCCAATGGTCAAGTAGCAATACACCTAACTGCTAGAACGAAGGTTTAACCCTACTATGTTAAAACACTTGAACCAACCAGTGGTCGTGTCAGCCCGAACTACGTTTGCTCTGATTTCTCGTACCAGACGAGGATACGTAGGCACAAGACGACGATGTCTTGGCGAGCAACCTTCCCCACCTTCACCCGTAGTTTTCCGAACTACGTTGACTCTGACTTTCCCATTGCACGAGGGGATACGTAGACATAGAACGGTGATGCTCTATCGAGTCTCTTTTCTTTTCTTTTGTCCCTGTGAGCCAGCCTTTTAGATCAACACCCTTTTTGATAGATAACAAGCATGGATCCCATTGAGTACAACGGACGTGAGGGGTGCTCATACCTTCCCCTTGTGTAACCGACTCCCGAACCCGAGATTTGGTTGCGATGACTTGTCCTTTTCCTTTTTTCGTAAGTTTTCTCTGATCATTTCCTTTCCCTCTCTTTGGGATAAATAACGAACGATGGCGACTCTTTTGTCTTTGCCGGCCCCTATTCGTAGCGATGTGACAGCTGGCGACTATGCTGGGGACTTTTCTCATCCCCTATGCGAGTCAATCCTAGTGTTTGTTTGCTTGTCTTTGGGTGTGTATATTTGTGTGTTGTATTTTGTATATTGTTGTATTTACATTTTCCACACTTTATTATACTGTTGTTGTTGTTGTGTTGTTGGGGTTGTTCCTTTGAGAGATAAGCCCAAACTCATGCTTAAGGATATCCATAGAATTATAGTGCAGAGTAGTGAGGACCTGTATGGCAGCATGCACTAGTCCTCACGAAATTCACATTCAGAAGAGGTTTTCTTTGAAGACATCTCATCCTATGCATTGTTCAGGATAAGGATGTTGGATCTAAAAACTGTCGACTCTAGAGACCGATCATTTGGGAGTCAGCTAAGTGAAGCCTCTTCGTTTGACTTTGATGCAAAAATAGAAATGGTGAACGTATTATTGTTTCTCAAAAATTTGTGACGCTGATGACCGCATAGGATGCCGAACCTTATTAGATTAGGTCCGAACCTGCGAGAGGGATTGGGTTATACAGGAAACCTTGACTTTCAACCAACCCGGTATTCTGGTTTTCTCTTCAGAGTGGACTTATGAACTTCCCCAGTCAACAACACAACAGTTATTCAGAGCTTTGTGGAAGCTTTGATCTCGTGTTTGTTGCATTTTGCATCTCATTTTTGCATATCCATCCTCAGCCAGAACATGGAGCTTACCTGTCTTTTGTCCAACCCGCTTTGTAGTTGATTTCCCGACACTCGTATTGGACTTGAATTAGCCTTTGGAAGGATCATGAACTCAGGAGAGCATAATCTAGTTGTTACAAGGGCAGCGTTTGAATTGATGAAGAATCAGTTGGATCAACTCATGAAAGCCATGACAACTATGACAAGAGGAGATGCCAATATTCAGAGGACTCCAGTGAACAATGTTCCTCAAGCCCATCCTGTGCAGATTCCTGTTGAAGAGCATACCACTGTCCGAAGTAGAGATTCATCTTCTCTCTATGACACAAATTATCAGAATTTCACTTTCTCTGTGCCAGATTCTTAAAGGGCTGTTCCGAAGATCAATGCTAAGGACCCACGACTGTTGAGTTTATGAGAAGATATCGTCTGTTGGATGAAAAGCTTGACGCAATGATGAGTCAGGATACTATTAATCTGAATGCTTCGAGCATATGTTTGGTGCCAGGCCTTGTGATGCCTCCGAAGTTTAAGACGCCGAATTTTGAGAAATACAAGGGGGATAGTTGTCTGAAGCAACATTTGGTGATGTTCTGCAGAAGAATGACCTCACATGTCCATAATGACAAGCATATGATCCACTGTTTTCAGGACAGTCTGAGTGGGGCATCGTTGAGTTGGTACATGCAGTTGAAGAGTGGTTGCATCCAATCATGGTCAGATCTAGCCAATGCCTTTGTGAAGCAGTACAACTACAATCTCGACATGGCTCCCAATCACATACAATTGCAAGAATTATCTCAGGTGGACAATGAATCCTTCAGAGGATATGTGCGGAGATGGAGAGAATTTGCAGCTCGCGTTCAACCACCACTTCTGGACAGAGAATTGGTTGGCATGTTCATGGATACTTTGCAAGGCTATTACTTTGATAAAATGATCGATAATGGAGCAGCAAACTTTTCTGACCTGATGATAATGGTAGAACATATTGAGAGTCGAATCAAAAGTCGAAAGATTCGAGAAGCCTCAGATATTTCGCTTTTTGAAAGCGAATCAGTCGTCAGTTCTCAAGAAGAATGGGAGAAAGAAAGTGATGCTATCCAGGAATCTCCGATACCTCAGATTCAGTTTTCAAACATTTCGAGTGTTCAAAGTCAGCAGCCTGTTGGGTCTGTATATAAGATATCTGTTCCCCTCCAGAGTCAACAGTCATACCGTCATCAGCCGCGTCAGCACGCTCGACAAAGACAAGGAGGCCAAAGAGGCATTTCATTTAGTTGCCGATGTCATACAGTCAGATGTTGTCAGATTTGATTAAAGGTGGATTAATAGTGCTGAAGAAGATTAATCTGGAGTTTCCGGCGTATCCGTCAGGTTTTGATGTCAACGCCCGCTGTGAGTACCATGCTGGGGCACAAGGGCGTTCAACCGAAGACTGTAAGGTGCTTAAAAGCAAGATTCAGACTCTGCTTGACTCCAACATGTTCTCTGTCACGCCTCAGGGTATTCAGATCAACAGTCTTCCTTCATCTAGTCACATGTGTTCAGAAGAGTATCAGACTGACTTCGACGAGCAATTCTGAAGATGGTTGGTTCAGCAGCAAATTAAGATTGAAAAGCCCAGTTCCCGGAAGTTGGCAATCTTTTTATCATGTCATTTCTTTGCATTTGTAGTTTCTTTTCTATTTAAGTGCAAATCTTATTTGTAGAACTTGTTTGTTTTCAATTGATAATGATAATGAAATGAATATGCAGGTTTTTAATTAAATCCATTTGTGTTCACTCAATGTTTTTATTAATGTCAAACGCTTGTTTAAGCGGAATCTGAGGGAGGATGACGAAATTGAAAGACACAAACTTATGATTGTATGCTTTTGAATAAAACCTGCTGATGATGTACATGCATTGTTTCAAATTCCTAAACACTGGAGATATAAGGATGATAATTCCTTGTCAACCCCTTTGAGCCTAGCAGTAGGAGTTTCTTTCTGAAAAACAAAAAAACCCTCAATCTTAACCCGGGGCAGGGTAGGTGTCAGTTAATTTGACCGAGCATCCAAATCGTAAAAGGAGTGGTCCCGTTCGAGGATCAATCACGCCTCTAGAGGTCGTGCCTAAAAAAAACCATAGTGGTTAAACCTCACCAATTAGGAGTGAGACAGTCATAACCCTTTCGGAGAAATCAAGACAACTAGTGTCACATGACTTATTTCAAAAAAGAAAAAAGAAAAGAATCAAAAGAAGAAGCCCGCTAAGTCGAATCTTGAAAACAAGCGACTTAGGCAAAAATTAGGGCATCCCGCTGGACTTTGAAATCAGAAGAAACTCAAAAGAATCGGTCCAGGCAAAATTTAGAGAGAAAACAAGTAAAAGAACGAAAAGCAGAAAAGCGAAAAGGATTACAAAAGAAAAATCCTCGAGAAAAACAAGTTGTGTGACTCTAGGCACCAAAGATGAAAAGCGAGTGACTGTCACTCCAAAAACTTGTGGTTTCTTGAACCATCGCTCCGGTCATTCAACCTTTGAAAGGTGAGCGCTTGTGTCGAATTAGCTGAATGTAGGCTTGGAGAACATCAAGGAGAATGGGTGGGTTAATATAAACTTTGAGCCTTATATCCTTTCTTTCAAACCGTGAGCCTGACCGTGATACAACCTTCAAAAGACCTAATTGAAGCAGGTTTGTTTCGAAAGCATACTTCGACAAAGATCATGTTGAAACTAACTCCTAAAAGGATTCCTCTTACCATGTTGGTTTTAATGTTGACATTCTGATAAGTGATTCGTTCGCCATATGTCACAATTTTTTTCCAGTGAAAAGACTTGGATTTCAAAACTGTTATATGCATTGCATTAATATTATCTTTTGTGCAGAACAATTTGTTTTACTTGCGGGTAAGCACTTGACATCAGGACAGTTTTTACAGTGGAAAGATTGATCGAGATAAGATGCAGAACGCCCGAGTACTCCGTGGATCAGGGGCAAGACATATCAAAAGATCACATAATGGGAGTCAGCCATCCAAAAGTCAGCAAATCTGGGGCAACCAGGTCGAGATTCGATAAACCTCTCGAAGGTCAGTCAGTCAGAGACATTTCTTCGCAAATCAGTCAATTAGGGGCAAATTCATTACAAGGCTGGGGCAGGCCACCCTCTCCGAGGTTCACGATGCTGAGGCAGTTCATATCAAACCGTCAGGGTACAGAGATTTTAGGTTTCCTTTTGAGGAAGATCTCTACAGAAATCCCACAGACTGGGGCAAATTGGAAACAAAGGAACTTTTCCTCTCCATATTTTTCAGAGCTTCTCCGAGCTATTTAAGCAGGTTCAACCTTCAAGTTCAAGATGAATGTCGGGAAGTCATGTTAACCATTCCCTGACCCTTCACAAAAATTGAAAGTCCAATTCCTATTGGCAACCACCAGAGAGCCCAATCCCTATTGGCACCTCATTCCAAAATCCCATTGGTACCCAAAAAAAAAAGGAAACCAATCACCATCCGGTTTCACCTATCTTTCCCAGCAAAAGTCCAATCATACTTGGCACATCGGGTTATCCCCAGCAGAGTTGGTTTCGTCTCTTCAACATTTATTTTGCTGGAGTGGTCCTTTTGCATCAAGGTTTCCCCGGCAGCCCGAGCATGCATATGCATTTTTGCATATAGTTAGCCTCTTTGCATTGCATCATCAAACGCGTAGCATTTCCATTTCGTATGGAACATTATGCCATATTCAAACATGTGTATTTGAAACATATGCCAAGTTGTTACCTCTTGTTTTCAGATGCATCTTCGGTAGATGTTGGATTATTTCTTAAGCCTGTGTGGTATCCAGACCCCAGAAAGAATCGTTGATAGATGTGTTTATCTATTCATTTCTCCCCAACCGAGTTTACTTATTCAAGTTTGTTTTTCTCCAAGCAGATTTTCTTTCCGTCTATTGATGATGTGCATCCCCAGCAGGTTATCTTTCCGTCGATTCATATTGACGAAGTAGTTTTGAAGTTCGCTAAGGTATTCTTTGTATGTTCTTTCCCGTCTATCATTAGACGATGTGATTTCGGATATGGTTTTCTTTTTTTCAATTCCTATTGACGATGTGATCTCCGGATGGTTTTCTTTCTGTCAATTCCTATTGACGATGTGATATTCGAATGGTTTTCTTTTTGTCAATTCCTATTGACGATGTGATCTTTAGATATGGTTTTCTTTCCATCAATTCCTATTGACGATGTGGTTCTCCAAATTTGGTTTTCTTCCCGTCTATCATTAGGCGATATGATTCTTGGATATGATTTTTCTTCCTGTCTATCATTAGGCGATGTGAGTCTTGGATATGATTTTTCTTCCCGTCTACCATTAGACGATGTGGATTTTGGATTTGATTTTTTTCCGTCTATAATTAGGCGATGTGAGTATTGGATATGATTTTTCTTCCCGTCTATCATTAGGCGATGTGAGTCTTGGATATGATTTTTCTTCCCGTCTACCATTAGACGATATGGATTTTGGATTTGGTTTTCTTCCCGTCTATCATTAGGCGATGTGAGTCTTGGATAAGACTTTTCTTCCCGTTTACCATTAGAGGATGTGGATTTTGGATTTGGTTTTCTTTTTGTCTACCATTAGACAATGTGATTTTGGGTAAGATGTTCTTCTCAACTTCGGGTTAGGCCTTCGGGTTCTGTTGCCCCCCAAAATTTGACCAACTTTTTTCTTAATATTTGGCTTATGTTTCATTGAATTTTAGCATTTTTACATTTGCATAGCATAGTTCTTACAGGGGATCAAGTGTTTGTTTGTGTATCATCCAAGAGGAAAGTCTTTATTGGTTTCAAGCTGAAGCAAAGGCGCTGGTACAAACCATCAGAATGTTGTCAAGGGGTCCATAAGGTTTTATCATTAGTGTGAACATGAGGTAGGATTTTTTTAAATACCTCAGAGGTCATGGTGGAGTGGAAATGGTCACTCAATTCATATAAATAATGCCTAGGCAAAAAAAAGGAGAGATTAGGGTTTCATTTTTTTAATCAGGCTAAACTTGTTTTTGGAGAAAAAACTTGTTTCCATGGTCTTCCATATGTCCTAAGATGTTTGAGGAAGGGTGATTTACCATCAATTTTAGTCAGAAGAGCTTCAATTAATCAGTTGATTGAAAATCAGGAGATTTGGAGAAAAAGTCAACTGTGCAGTGCAAAAGTTAACTCCTAACTTTTTGAAGTCAAGATCATGATCCTTAATTTCAATATGACCAATGGGTGGAGTTTGATCAAGAAAAGTCAAGGAAATCATGAAAAATCAAGAGTTGTTGAAAGTTGCTATTTTGGGATTTAGGGTTTTAGAAACTTTCTATTTTTGGAAACTTTTATGGTTGGAACAACCGTCTTCAAGGCCATTTTTCTTCATGATCAAGGTTTCAAATGAACCTTTGGCCAACATCAAATTTGTTCCTTGTATTTCAAGCTTTCCAAAAAGTCCAAGAAGTCTTCCATATGATACTTGGAGCTCAAGTTATAGAGGTTCAAAGTTGGGAAAAAATAGTCCAAATTTCATAACTTAGAATTTTTTGAAGTTACCTCTAGGCAGATTTTCATGTCATGGTTTTTATGCCTATTTTTCATGATCTTCCCAACTCCATTTTAATTTTTTTAAGCATGAAAGTTGTAGACCTCATTTCAAGCTTTTCAATCGTGGTTAGAGCTCAATTTTTCATCCATTATAGCATGAGATATGGTTTTCACAAGATAAGGTTTTCAAGTTGGCAAGTGTGGAAACTTAGTGAAATTTCACTAAGTATGGAGAATGTCTCTTGAGGACAGATTTTCAAGTGAATATTTCATACCATTTTTGGCCTTGTATCAATTTCATCTCAACATGAAAGTTGTTCATGGATATGCAATCTTCATTTTTTGTTCAAACATCATATCATTTGCTTGAGTATTCATTCAATTATGGTGGTTTGAAGTGAGCCTCTTGGAGCTTTTGCAAAGTGCCATTCATGAAGAATTTTGGCCATCACATCTTACAACATGCCACATGCATGATATGTATTCTTGGTGCATTCTTTGTGTACCAAACATTGCCATAACAGGAGGAACCAAGCTTGTACCACTTGTGCACTATTTTGAATTTCTTACCACAAAAAGGAGGAGACCAGCCACCCTCATTCTTCCCATTGTGCAGACCACCCAACTTGTTCCCTCCACTCCAGAAAACAACAAGAAAGCCAAAATGCTCATGTACTACTCTTTGATTCACCATTTGATTCAAACACCCTTGAACATGTAGCATCTGATCCATCCATCTTTCACCATAGTAAAATCTCCTTTTCACTTCCTATTTAAGCTAACTAGATGTCTGTTTATTTAACAGATGCCTGACGGTGAGGTCAAATGTTCTTCTCAACTTCATGTTGAGCCGACCTTCGGGTTCGATGCTCGCTTTTATTTAGCGAATGCCTGCTGGTTAGCAGATGCTCTCAACTTCATGTTGAGTCGGCCTTCGGGTTTGATGCTCGCTTTTATTTAGCGAATGCCCGCTTGGATTAGCAGATGTTCTCAACCTCGTGTTGAGCCAGCCTTCGGGTTCGATGCTTGCTTTTATTTAGCGAATGCCTGCTTGGATTAGCAGATGTTCTCAACCTCGTGTTGAGCCGACCTTCAGGGTCGATGCTTGCTTTTATTTAACAAATGCCTGCTTGGATTAGCAGATGTTCTCAACCTCGTGTTGAGCCGACCTTCAGGTTCGATACTCGCTTTATGTAGCGGATGCCTACTGGTTAGCAGATGTTCTCAACTTCATGTTGAGCCGGCCTTCGGGTTCGATGCCTGGTTTGTTTAACAGATTCCTGATGGTGAAATCAGATGATCTTACCGACTTAGTGTCGTTGCCGGTGTGTTAGCAGATGTTCTTCCGACTGCGTGTCGATGTTTTATAATTGGTAATCAGTTAGCTTATTGCCATTGCAACTATCAGATACATTTTTTCTGGGGATTTTACTCCAGTAAACAAGTTTGCAGTTATACTTTTGTGGTTGGCAAATTTCCAGGTTCTTTGGTATTCAACCGTCTTCTACCTTGAATGTTTGAAAGTCGTTTGCTTTTCATCCCTTCAAGTCCAAGTCGCTTGAATAGGGGCAGCTGTTGTACCCCAAAATTTGACCAACCGTTTCTTGTACTTGGCTTATGTTTTCTTTGCATTTTTTGCATTTTTGCATAGAATAACATTTGATCTTGAGCAGGGGATCAAAAGTTTTTCTGTGGCTCAGGTCTCTTTTTAGTGCAAGAGACTGAACAATGAGCATCAGGAGCTTTGACATTTATTTTGTCCGGCGATCGAGCGGTCGGTTTTATTTTTATTTTGCAGGATAATTTGTAGCTCAGGAGGCAACATTCAAGCTCTCTCAGGCATTCTCACAGTTTGGATATTCGAAAGCAAATTTCAAAGGCTTAACAAAGCTCAGAATGGAAGAAAACAGACCAATGTGCATATTTCCCTCCAAAAGACGCCAGAATTCAAATTTTCAACGTGTTAACCGATTAACCAATATCGTTAACCGGTTAACCATAACAAAGTCAGACCAAATTTGAATTTTCAAGGGTGTTAATTGATTAACCAAAATGGTTAACTGATTAACCAAGGAAAATTTTTCATCTGCACGTGAGTTTTTCAAGTGTGCCACTTTGGGGTCCATTTTGATCACTTGTGAAGTTGATTTTACACCAAAAGAAGGATCTAGAACCATTTTGAATTTTGATTAGTTTTCAAATTAATTCAAATTCCCTCCAATTTCCCACTCCTAATCCCATTCCAATTTTCATAACCACACTTCAAACCACCATTCTACTCCTAACCTAGAGCATATTTAAATGATTTGCTCCAAACCTCACACAATCAACCCTCATAATTCCATTGCATTTTCAGAATTCAATCTCACTCTTTGAATTTTGCTCTCAAAACCTCCATTAGAGCTCTCACTTGAGTTCTTTGATTTTTCATTGGAATCATTGAATTCTATAGCTAAACCTCCATCCTCCATCTCCATTATTTTCAATTCTCCATTCAATTTTTGTTTGGATTTGGATCGGAATTTGGAAGCTATTTTGGAAGAGCTTATTTGGATTATTTTTGCTTGATTTTGGTGGATCTTCATTCCTACAACAAGAAAACACTTGGATCTTGAAGAATCTCTGGGTTTCTTACTTGGATCTACTCATTTCAAGTGAATAAACACTTACTAAAGCAAATCTCCGCTTTGTAGGTTGGAAATTCTAGATCCGATTCTGTTTTTTTGCTTATTTGCATAATCATCATGTTGATCTTCATTTTTGATTAATTTGGTTGATTTTGATCTATGTGAATTGTGATCTTCATGTTTGAATCTGTTTACATGTTGTTGGATCACTGATTTTTGGTGTTAAATTCGTGCATAATTGATTACAAGATCATTTGGATTATTGCATAAGTGATTAATTGCTGAAAGTGCTTTTGCATTGCTATTTTTTTTTTGCTTCTGGTACAGCGTTAACAGATTAACCAATAGCGTTAACAAGTTAACCAGTGGTTAATCGATTAACCAATAGCCTTAACCGGTTAACCAGTGGTTAACAAGTTTAACCAATGTAATTTCTAAAATTTTTAAGTGGTTAACCGGTTAACCAATAGTGTTAACCGATTAACACTGAACCAGAATGCAATTTTTGGTTGTTTTCAAGCATGTTTTGATTTCTTCTCACATGTAAACTTCACGGATCGGTATGATGCATTTAGGTGGATTATTTTGGACGTGTTCCACTGCTCTTGAGTGGTTAATCTCGATTCTTTGACACATAATTCTTGGTTTCCGCTTGAATGCATATCATGTGGATGTTGTTCAAGTGATGATTGTTTGTTTGCATTGCTTTGCTTGAGTTTCAAGAATTGCATGGTTGAGATGTGCTTGTGGTGGCTGTTGTCCCACACTTTTTTCCTCCCACGTTTCTTTGATGATTGATGGTTGATGGTTGTAGGAGCTCGCTTCTCCCATTTCATCTCATCATTCTTGCATTTTTTTTGCATTTCATATTTGCATCCTTTATTACATGGACTTGTTTAAGTCATTTTCATTTCTCTTTTCATTTGTGATTGATTTATCATGTGTTTTCTTGGTCCTTTTCCATGATCCCTTAGGATTCCTAGTCCCTCCGTTTAGGATGAGAGTAGGAGAGGCATTAGGTGTTCAATCCAAGCATGCTAACATTAGGATAGATTTCCCTCTTAATCTCAATCTTAGGAGTACATTGCATGATAACATTAGGGTTGTTTAGTTTCCCCTAGAGTTTGTGTCTTCTCTTCTCATATCATAACTTCTTAAGACACCTAATAACGGATAATAAGTGTTGTACGCTACGAGCCTTAAGTACTTGGGAAATGATGTTTGGGGGGCCTCCTCTCAACTGTCTAGAGTGTTTAGCGTATGCCCTTTGGGCGATATGCGACGCATTCGCTCTCAAGTCATAGTCTTTAGTGCAACATGAATTACAAATTTAATTCAATTCACTTCTTCATAAAAAACACAAAATAAAACATCAAACCTTTTTATCCTTTGGGATTGTTTGGAAAATCATTTTCAAAAAGAGTGTGTTAACTCTTGGTTCTACTGCAAACAGGTAACACCTAAGTCTCCAATGGTCGAGCAGCAATACACCTAACTGCTAGAACGAAGGTTTAGCCCTACTCAGTTAAAACACTTGAACCAATCGGTGGTCGTGTAAGCCCGAACTATGTTTGCTCTGATTTCTCATACCAGACGAGGATACGTAGGCACAAGACGATGATGTCTTGGCGAGCAACCTTCCCCACCTTCACCCGTAGTTTTCCGAACTACGTTGACTCTGAATTTCCCATTGCACGAGGGAATACGTAGGCATAGAGCGGCGATGCTCTATCGAGTCTCTTTTCTTTTCTTTTGTCCCTGTGAGCCAGCCTTTTAGATTAACACCCTTTTTGATAGATAACAAGTGTGGATCCCGTTGAGTACAACGGATGTGAGGGGTGCTCCAAACCTTCCCCTTGCGTAACCGACTCCCGAACCCGAGATTTGGTTGCGATGATCTGTCTTTTCTCTTTTTTCGTAGGTTTTCTTTGATCGTTTCCTTTCCCTCTCTTTGGGATAAATAACGAACGGTGGCGACTCTTCTGTCTTTGCCGACCTCTCTTTGTAGTGATGCGACAATACTCATTCAAAGTGATTTGGTTTGATTGATCACACTTTGAGTTTGCTTTGAATGAGAAACCACTTTGAGAACATGTTTGTGCTTTCGTTTTGCATGATCAATTTGATGCCTTTGGTTGAGATATTTCTCATGTTGCTTGCCGCCCATGTCTATTCTCCCGTCTTCATTTTGATAATGGATTCTTCTTTGAGCTTTGGTGTTTACCTTTTTTGAGATTAGTGATTGATGCTTGAATGGTTGTAGGAGTTGTAACTTCTTGCATTTCATCTCACTTTCTCTTTGACTTGTTTAAGTCATTTTTCCTTGATCTTTTGTTTGCTTTGCATCTCTTGCATCTTGCATATCATGGTTGCATATCTTCTTGACTCGTTTAAGTCATCTCCATCCCTTTCTTTCATCTCATTTGTGATTTATTTTATCTTGTGTTTACTTGGTTTCTTTGCCATGATCCCTTAGGATTCTTAGTCCCATTTGTTTAAGGTGGGAGTAGGAGAGACATTAAGTGTTCAATCCAAGCATGATAACATTAGGATAGTTTTTCCCTCTTAATCTCAATCATAGGAGCACATTGCATGATAACATTAGGGTTGATTAGTTTTTCCTTAGAGTTTGTGTCTTCTCTTCTCATCTCAAAACATCTTCAAGACATCTAATAAAGGATAGTAAGTGTTGTATGCTACGAGCCTTAAGTATTTGGGGAATGATGGTTCGGAGGCTTCCTCTCAATTGTCTAGAGTGTTTAGCGTATGCCCTTTGGGCGATATGCGACGCATTCGCTCTCAAGTCATAGTCTTTAGTGCAACATGAATTACAAATCTAATTCAATTCATTTCTTCTCTAAAAAAACACAAACAAAATATCAAATCTTTTTATCCTTCGGGATTAATTGAAAACCATTTTCAAAAAGAGTGTGTTAACTCTTGGTTCTACCGCAAACAGGTAACACCTAAGTCTCCAATGGTCGAGCAACAATACACCTAACTGCTAGAACTAAAGTTTAACCCTACTCATCTAAAACACTTGAACCAACCTGTGGTCGTGTATGCCCGAACTATGTTTGCTCTGATTTCTCATACCAGACGAGGATACGTAGGCACAAGACGACGATGTCTTGGTGAGCAACCTTCCCCACCTTCACCTGTAGTTTTTTGAACTATGTTGACTATGACTTTCCCATTGCACGAGGGAGTACGTAGGCATAGAGCGGCGATGCTCTATCGAGTCTCTTTTCTTTTCTTTTGTCCCTGTGGCCAACCTTATAGTTTAACACCCTTTTAGATAGACAACAAGCGTGGATCCCGTTGAGTACAATGGACGTGAGGGGTGCTCATACCTTCCCCTTGCGTAACCGACTCCCAAACCCAAGATTTGGTTGCGATGACCTGTCGTCTCCCTTTTTCGTAGGTTTTCTCTGATCGTCTCCTTTCCCTCTCTTTGGGATAAATAACGAATGGTGGCGACTCTTCTGTCCTTGTCCAACATCTCTTCGCAGCGATGCGACAATCTCCTTGGTGCAACTAGCATGAAGGCTCCTCTAGAGTACACCTGTTTGTAGATCTCGTTATAAAACAACTAGCCTGTTGCATGACGCTGATTCATGAAGGGTCCATGACTCTAGGTCTCCCTCTTAGAACCATATTCTTACTTTGGTGGTTGAGTAATGTTAGACTCCAAGGACATCTCCTTGTTGCACCCGACGTGAAAACCCCGCTCATAAGAGACCTTTTCGTCATTCTTGTCATAAAGCATCTTCTCATAAAGCAGCTAGCCTATTGCATGGCGTTGATACGACTAAGGTCCATGACTTTGGGAACCCTATTTGAAACTTAGAAACTATCTAGTGAGCGGTTTATAGGTAGAAGACATAGGACTATCCATTAAGAAGCCTACCTAGTAGGGTGTTCTCAATTACTCGTGTTATCTGAGATTCTAACCATACCTACATTGCATTCATGCATCCAGCATTGCATGCCATTGCATATCATTTGCATCCTTTGCATACATCCAAGTTGTCTAGCAACTCATTTCAGCTATCTCTATCTTTGAGTCGGTTGTCAGTTATCAAGTTGATTCCTCTTCACCGATACACGACTAGAGCTAACATCAGACACAAAATGTCAGAACAAGAACAACATAACGCATATATCAGAATGGAGATTGATGATCTGAAGTCATGCATGACTAAGCTTACTGAGATGCTCCAAGTCCTGATTTCCAAAGGAGAGCAACCTTAAGGAATTGTTATCCAGGAAGTTTCAGGTACTGCTACTAATCCTTAGCTTTTCCAGATACCACCCTTTACTTGGCTAGAGTTTGATTTACCCCATAACTACTCTCCACCACTTGCTACAACTGGTATGATTGGTCAAACAACCAGACTAGTGTTTCAAGCTCTTGTTTTCTCTAAACCCAGACTTATGGTTCATACTGTTGCCCAAACTTCCCAAGTTCCCTTTGAGAATCCTCTATTTGATTACAATGCTGCTAGTGCTCAAGTTAAAGATCACGAGAATTCTTTGAACCCGAGGTTGTTCGTGAACAGTTTCAGACTATAGACAAGAGACTTAGAGCCGTGGAGGGTAATTGTTTCTTTAGTTTGATGCAGACAACATGTGCCTTATTTTCAACCTTATCTTGCTTTCCAAATTCAAGATTCCTGAGTTTGTGAAGGCCATTCTTGTCCAAGGGCTCATTTAGTTATGTACTTTATAAAAATAGCTGCTTATACCAACAACCAGAAGTTGCTTATCAAGTTCTTTCAAGACAGTCTGAGTGGAGCTTCACTCAAGTTCCAGGATCTCGCTAATGCCTTTATGAAGCAATATAAGTACAATATTGACATGACTCTTGATCGTCGTTAACTTTAGAATATGTATTAGAATGAGAGAGAATCTTTCAAGGAGTATGCTCAATGATGGAAAGAGGTAGCTTCTCAGGTTGAACCTTCTCTAGCAGAGAAAGAACTCACAAGAATGTTCATGGACACCTTGTCTCCCTTTTATTGGGAAAAAGATGATTGGTAATTTCTCCTCCAGCTTCACAGATTTGGTGACCATTGGCCAAAGACTCGAAGAAGGTATCAAGAATGGAAAAGCATCAAAAGCTATTGAATCTTCTAATGGTGCGAAGAAACCCTATGGGAATTTCTAGAAGAAGAGTGAAGATTAAACCAATGTTGTATTGACCGAGGATAGAAGACCTTGTCACAGACCTCAATGTTCTAACCAAACTTATGTTGTTGCTGTTACTCAACATCCGACTGTTGGACAAAACCGTAACCGCAATGGGACAAACTTTGATCCAACTCGTATGACGTACACTGAACTATATCCTGGTTTGGTTCATAGAGTTTTGATTACCAATATGACTTTACCTCCTTCTCCAAATCCTCTTCCAGCCGGCTACAGAGCTGATCTTCATTGTGAATTCCATCAATGTGGTGCATGCCATAACTTGGAAGGTTGCTATGTGTTGAAGGCTAGAGTACAAGAGCTAATCAAAGATAAGATCCTCACCTTTCATGATACCAATCCTAATGTTAAGAACAATCCTCTTCCAGGGCATGAGAAATGAGGCTTCAGTCAACTTCAGCAAGCCAAACTATTCTTCTAAAGCCAGTGTTTTAGACAGGACAACTCATCCTTGTTTTTGTTTAGTCACTAGGGCTCGTTTCTTTCTGTTTGCGTTTTCCTTTAACTGTATTAACTGGTTGCTTTTAAATTCTGTTTTTACTTCAATGTTAATGAAATGAGCTTTGCAATATTTTAATTCATTTACATCTGTTATTTGCATCTTTATGCTTTCTCTTTCAAAATGCATCTCCGATTCATTTTCTATTATTAAACTACTGTTTATGCCAAAATTAAGAGAGGATGATGAAAACGTAATACCCATAATTGTTGTTGGTATGCTTTCAAATAAAACTTTGCTGACAATGTAAGGCATTGTTTCAACTTCCCAAACACTAGATAAATAAGGAAGTTAATCCCTCGTCAACCCCTTTGAGCCTAGAAGTTGGAGTTCTTTTCTACATAATAAACCCTCAACCTTAACCCAGGGATGGGTAGTTCTTAGTTAAATTGGTTGTGCTTTCATGCAAGACACCTTTCAATAAAGGTTTCATTCACAAGTTTTCCTTTACGCACATCAAGCAAGTGTCAAAGATGTCTTTCAAGTAAATGTTAGTTCACCGTAATCATTGACCCAGGAAGTCACTTTCTTTCTCAAAATGAAAAAATTAAAAGAAAAGATCCGCTAAGTCAAAACCTATGAAGGAGACTTATGCAAAAAAAACTGGGGCATCCCATTGACTGTAAGCTTAAAAAAACAGTTATGGAAAAAGTTAGCGATAATAAAAATAAGAGGTCTTTAAATATTCAATCCTCACACTAACACCCCAAAATGCATTTTCCTTTAACTGTATTAACTGTTTGTTTTTTAAATTCTGTTTGTACTTCCATGTTAATGAAATGAGCTTTGCAATATTTTGATTCATTTACATCTGTTATTTGCATCTTATGCTTTCTCTTTCAAAATGCATCTCCGATTCACCTTTTATTATCAAATTACTGTTTATGCCAAAATTGAGGAAGGCTGATGAAAATGTAATACCCATATGTCATACCCTAATTTTTGACCCTAAGATCCTACTTCTTTGTCCATCATCTCGCATAACATCTTTAGGTCATAGGGTCTTGTGTGTGTGCTTATCATCACTAACCAACTTGTGTAGGTGCATTAAATTTAAAGTGGAGATAGTACTTATTCTCGCAGTCAGGTATTTCAGGGCATGACCATTTATCCTTACTTAAGGTCGTCCTAGAGATTCTACTCGATATGGGCTCCACTTCCAAAATTCTCTCTTTATTCTTGGGTCATTCTTGGATCAATACTTTGAAGATATCTTGGATAGAATTTCTGGCTATATCTTATTAAAATCAAGATCGAGTTTTGGTAGTGTATGGGTCCATAATGCCTTAGGATCGAGATGCTAGGGTGTATGATTAATGAGAATACTTGGTGTCGCTTCCGCGAAAATAAGGTGCCGGCAAAACAGAAGAGTCGCCACCTTTCGTTATTTATCCCTCAGAACGGGAAAGGAAACGATCGGAAAAACCTGACGAATAGGTATAAGACAAGGTCATCGCAACCATTGTCTGGGTTCGGGAGTCGGTTACGCAAAGGGGAAGGTATTAGCACCCCTCACGTCCATCGTACTCGATGGGATCCACGCTTGTTGTGTTTATCTGACGGGTTGGTTTTACTATCTACCTATCAAGGCTGGTCTTAAAAGAAAAGAAAATGACTCGGCAAAGCGTCGCACTTTATGCCTACGTATTCTCGTCAGAGAATGAGAAATCAGAGTCAACGTAGTTCGCCTAACTACGGGTTACGGAGAAGGTGGCTCGCCAATACATCAGTATTGTGCCTACGTACTCTCAACAGACATGAGAGATCAGAGCTTACGTAGTTCGGGATAATACGGATTACTGGGAATTCAGATTCATCTGTTTTTATCGAGTAGGGTTAACAAACAGTTCCAGCAGTTTGGCGTACGCAGCTCGACCCTTAGAGACTTAAGCGTTACAGTTTGCGGAGAACTGGGAGTTAACGACACTCTTTTCTTCAAAAAAGCTTCCTTTGAATTATGGGCCCACGGGGCAAAAAGGTTTAAAGTTTGTTTTCTGTCTTTTACGAAAGAACTGTTTTTTATGGATGTTTGCAACCAACATCGCACTAGAGACTATGACCTGAGAGTGAACACGTCGCATGTCACTCAAAGGGTACCATACTAAACATATAGACTGTTGAAAAGAAACTCTCCAACAATCCTTTCTCAGATAGCTTAAGGCTCGTAACGTACGACATCCGTTAACCTTTATTACTGTATTTTAATTTGTTTTGAGATGAGAAGAGAGAACGGGCTCAACTAAGGGGAAGACTATCAAGTCCTAATGTTGTCATGCCAAGGATTCATCCTATGGTTGAAGTTTGAAACAGGGACTCCTAGAAGTTATCATGCATAGGTTTCAACCTAAAGTTCTAATCATCACTTCCTTATCAAAGGAAGTGAGATTCCTAGGGGATCATGTCAATGATAAACAGAAACAGATAAAGCATCAGCTTAAACAGTAAATAGATATACAGTAAAATGCATGCAATGCAAGTGAGGGAGGAAATGTGTGTGGGGCATCTGCCTCCACAAGCTCATCTCAACCTCAAGCCAGATATGAATAACTGCAATCATACAGAAAGAACATGCTATCAAGCAAAATATAACAACTGCAATCATACAGAAGAAAGAATGACATGCTATCAAGCAAACTCAAACCACATAGAAAAGGGAGCTAGGCTCTACCGAATACCCGCAAGCAAAGCCATACAGTAAAAACATAAGCAGAAGGAGCAACTCAACCTCTAGTGCAATCATGCTCTTAGAGTAAATAAATCTAAATATGAACTTATTCTAATGCATCAAGCAAATCAAACAAGTCACATCAATACAGTTGCACAGAAAGAAAACAAACAGTCAAGAAAGCAAATCAACAGCTTCCACAGCCTCACAGCAAAGCAATCCTCTGACAGCAGTTCAGTCTTCAGACTTCAACTACCCTTCAAGACTATCATCTTCAATAGCAAGTATCAAATTGCTTCTACAAGCTTCTAACACATCAAACATAAGTATCAACTTATTCCCTCTTCTCCAAGCCTCAGCTCTTCAATCAATTCCACCTTCAGGCTTCACTCCTAACTGCAAGTATCAACTTGTTCTTTCAGGGACTCAGTGTATCAACATAAGTGTCAACTTATTCTTTATTCTTCAAGCCTCAGCTCTTCACTCAATCTCAATTTTATCTTCTTCACAAGTGTCAACTTGGTCTTCAAGCTTCAGCTCTATCCTGTTTACAAGTATCAACTTGCTCCTCTTTATCTACAAGCTTCAGCTTCAAAAGGTTATCTCCAAACACAAAGAAGTATCAACCCCATCCTTCAATCTTCTACAAGCAAGGAACTCCATCCTCTAACAAGGGAGAAAGAGGCATCCATCAAGAGCAAAGTTTGGATGATTGGTAACAGAGTGAAGACCAAAGGTCACCACTAAGCATCCTATCATCAGAGAAAGGGACCCTCAAAGGTTCTGCCAACTTGCAAAGAGCCACACATCCTACCAAAGGAGGGATGAGGCCTTTACAAGGGGACCTTATATCATAGGGAAGAATGGAAGTGATCAACATCTTCCATGTTTATGAAGGAAGAGAATCTATCTAGAAGCTCTGCCTACCAACCCTAATCTTAACACCTAATCAACACTACACCAAAAGAAGGGAAGATCTTCACATCCAAACTTCTTTATCTCAATCCATGGTAGCCCAAGCTTGTCTTCATCATCATCCAAGAGCAAGAGAGAGAAAGCCCTAATCTAAGGGAACTAAAGAAGTCATTCTAGTTGAATTAGTGCATTAGAATCATCTAAAACTAGCATCTAAACTAAAATCAAACTAAAATAGAAAACTACCTTATAAATTCCTACAAAAATTCCTAAGGGATCCTAATTCAATCATGAATCTACCCTACTAAAATCAGAGGTTGAATCATCCACCAAGTTCTACAAATAAAACATAAACCACAAGGTATCAACCATAAACCCTAAAAATGGAGCTCTTAAGGTTTCAACCTAAACCACCACTTACATTCATCACAAAAATGTGAGAAAAATCTATGGGGAGCATGCATATCTATGCTAACTACTCACAAAAAATCAAGGCCAAAATCATCATCACATGATCAAACCAAATTCAACACAATCAAGCATCAAACATGATTATTTTAATATCAATTAAAATGTAAAAATGCACATAAAATCATAAAATGCATGAAATAATAATA
The DNA here is from genome assembly GCA_963859935.3 of Lathyrus sativus. Taxonomy (NCBI): domain Eukaryota; kingdom Viridiplantae; phylum Streptophyta; class Magnoliopsida; order Fabales; family Fabaceae; genus Lathyrus; species Lathyrus sativus. Next base: position 102,598,331 of record OZ012738.1, on the reverse strand, counting down.
TTTTTTATGTAAAACATACTAGATTCAATCATGAATCCATAGCAAAAAGAATGGGATTAATTGCATCATTTTTCAATTTTTTATGAATTAATCAATAACCATGAATAAAATGAAAAATAAAAAAAAAAACAACAAATGCGCGGTATGGATAGCAAGAGAAAACAATTCATTTCCCAAACTGGGCCACAAAGGGGGTGTGGTTAGCAACTATGGACTAAGCCCAAAACCTCCAACTTAATGAAATGCAGCGTTTCATTTTACTTCAGAATTCTTTCACAAGCTTGGACATAATCGTGGCCGTCAGATCTCACTTTGGTCAAAGTCACACACCTGATCCAATGGCCATGAGGTTGTCTTCAACCTTTTAAATTTCTGAATCTCAGGCCACCTGCGCGCCAAAGTCACCGCCGGTGACGTTTTCCGATCACCATCCCACAAGCCTAACTCCCCATAGAATCCACCATTGGCCACGATTCCTTGATGAAACTTGTCCCAAATTTCCTCAGGAACTCAATCATGCCATTAATTCACTCTAAAACCTCAAGATTCACAAGAACACAATCTCACCCGAAAATGGTAACAACCCTAATTGGTCCCTAACTCTCAAATTAATGATCCATAAACCTTCCTACACCATTCTACTATGCATCTAACACAATAATTCTTCTTAATTCTACCTAATTTAAGATGGAGATTGAAAGTTACTAACCTGAGAATTTCGTGTGCACAGAGGTAGTAAACCTTCAAATCAAGCTCTCAAATGCTCCAGACTCCTTCAATGAATCAATTCAAAGCTTCTGTATGCAAAAGGAACACTTGAGGATGCTTGGATTATGGGAACCGAATTTGAGTTGCAGGTGAAAAAATCTGAGATCAAGAACACTATTCATCCACGAATTTGCCTTGATTATGATCTGGAATCATTCACTAGCATCCATGGAAGTGATTGCAATCAAGAAAATGGATGGAAAGTGAAGAAAATGGTGTAACCGAATTCAGTTGCAAGCAAGAAATTTTCAATCTCAATCTCTATTCTCTCCTTCAATTATCACCAACCTTGGCCTTGGATCACCTCATATGCTTATATAGAACATGTATGGATGATCTAGAAAGCTCTAGATCCTTCTAATGAGAAAGTCAATATCTCACTTCATGGAAATTTCAATCTCATGGTGTGCTCATAACAGCTCATGTTGGCAGCTTGTATTCACCCTCATTCTCTTCCAATTTCTCTCATAATGGTATTTTGGATGTGTTTGGATTGAAAGAAGCCTTGGTTATGCCTTGAATTTTGGTTTGGCAATTGTTACTTAAGATGTAAGTAACTACTTTTCAAAGAAAGTCCTCAAATTAAAACTCAAGTCAAAATTGTGGCAATACCAATGTTCTTAAAATGTGCCTTACAATCAAAATGACATATTACATGCCTTGGTTTGGACATGTAGATCAAAAATCTCAATTTCCATCTTTGGTTCATTTGAAAATCATCCTTATTTTAAGCCATTTTTGGGATTTTGAGCTACAAGCAATTCCAACCTCTCATGACCTCTTGGCTAGCCTTAAAACATCATTTTGAACAAGTTTGATGTTGAACATTTTCCAATTTGAAGCTTGGAAATAGGAGTTATGGCCTTATGGTTGAAATGACCTATAATATCCAAATGTCCAAAATACCCTTGACTTGTCAAAGCCATAACATGAGTTCTACAAATCCTATCAAGGACTTATAGTACTCTCTAGAAATATAAGAGGATAAGGAACAACATTCATGTTTACCAAAAGTTCATAGGAATCATCCTTCTAGGGCAAACGTTTCATGCAAGTTGGACAACTTTCAAGCTCCAAATTCACATGCCTCAGATGACCTGTAACTTGTCAAAGTCATAACTTGAGTTCTACAAATCCTATCAAGGACTTCTAGAACTCAAATTAAAGCTAAAACCATTCTCTACAACATTCATGTTGGGGGCAAGATGAGATGACAATCACATCTTGAGCTAAATTGCCTTGAAGATAGGGGTCAAACTAGGGGATTTTACACTGTCAAGCCTTAGAAACCCTAGCTTGGAACTTCTCAAACTCTTCAATCATGATGAGTTGACCTTGGAATCATCCTTATAACATCTCAATGCATCAATCCGTGATCACATGGCCTTTGAATTAGGTCTCAACCTTGTTCAAATCATTAGTTGACCTAGGGTTGACCCAGTCAAACCTTAATTGCACCACTCATGGCTGGGTCTTCTTAATCTTGCACAATGACCTGTCTAGGCCTCAAAGTGATCTTCAACACTTCTAATGAGCTCTCTCAAAACCTCAATTCTAACTTCATGGCTTCAGAATCATCTGATGACCTCCCACAACTCTCAAGTTAGGAGGCTTACCCTCTTGGTTTCAACCACTCTCTCTAAGGATCTTTTAATTTCTCTGACAAGGGTATCAACCCTTGAACACTTGAATAACCTTCTTAGCTAGCTTCATAGTCTTGTATAGCTCTTAATTGGTAGTCATACCTCTTGATCTCCTGCATACATGTCAATGGAATGCAAATGATAATGCTAATGTGAATGAAAATGAAACATAAGCTAGGTAAAGAAGTGTTGGGCAAATTTTGGGGTGCAACAGCTGCCCCTATTCAAACGGCTTGGACCTGACTGGGTGAGAAGTGAACGACTCTCAAACAATCAAGGTGCAAGACGGTTGAATACCGACAGACCCGAAAATTTGCCAACTGCACAAGTACACGGTACTCTGATGGGAACAAATCTTCGAAAACTGAAATATCAGCTGCACGGCAACTAGCTGGGGGATTGGTCACACGGTAACCGGTGATACATGGTCGATCATACCGTCAGGCATCAGGATTCCTCAGGACTCATCAGGTCAACAATCAAGTTAATCATGCCATCGGACATTCAAAGAAATTTTTGGGCGTCAGCCGAACTTCATCACTAAGTCGGGAATAGAATTCTCAGTCAATCATGAACCAATTGGGGATATCCAAACTTCTGCCATCAGGCACTCTGCATCAGTTGAGAGAACTGCGTCGACTTCACAGTTGGACTTCGTCAGTAAGTCTTTAAATGGAATCCTTAATCAATTAGGAACCACTAAGGATATACAATCTTCTGCCGTCAGGCACCCTGCGTCAGCTAGGCAAACTGCTTCGACATCGCAGCTGGACTTCATCAGTAAGTCTTCAAATGGAATCCTTAATCAATCACGGACCAATAAGGATATGCATTCTTTTGCCGTCAAGCACTCCGCGTCAGCTGAGATAACTGCTTCGACATTGCAGTTGGACTTCCTCAGTAAGTCAGGGAATTAGGCACTACTGCCAGACTTCAACCACCGAGTCTTCAAGGGAAATTTCAACTTCTCTGTTCAAACCTGCTAGGGATGACAAATCTCCGCTGGGGACTTTAAGAATCATCCTGAACCGATAGCTCTGCTGGAGATTTCAGGAATCATCTTGAGCAAACACTCTGCCGGGAATCCTGAGCATCAACTTGAGCAACCAAATATGGCGACCTTACTGGGGGATTTAAGAATCATCTTAAGCAACCAACTTTGCTGTGGAATTTAAGAATCATCTTGGGCGAACGACTTTGCTGAGGGAGCTCATGAATCCTCTTGAGCCGCGCAACTCTTCTGAGCTTTTAGGAATCATCCTGAGCAGACACCCTGTCGGGGAACACCTGCAAAACAAGAACGGTAACGACCTAGCTCATGTTTCATATGCATAGGCTTGACAATGGCGCAATGCTCCACACGGTGGAAATTCTACGCATTTGGGGTAAATGCTATGCAATCATGCAAAATGCTACGACCCCATCAGCAAAATAAATGCTGAAGGGAAAAGCCTCCTGTCAAGGAGAAAGAACCACTCTGGTGGGGGAAGGATTCATCCTGCCAAGGAGAAGAAGTCACACCAATCTCAATTGGACTCCGCCTGGGGAAACGAACCTCAGTCGACTGCTGCGGGGGGAACAGAGTTCTACGAGAACCTGAACCCACTCAACTAGGCATACGAACCACAACTGCTGAGGAAAACGATGTCAATCGCCAAAGTAAACTGCGCGACCTTCGCGACTAATCTTTACTGGAGATAACGACTCCGGTGGGGAATACAGCATCAGCTATTCAACACTCTACTGGAGAAAACCAATCATGGCCCATACGGCTTCCAAGGACTCGGCTCTCTTGGGGGTTTGCAAACTCGGTTGGGGAAGTAGGAATCATCCTGCACGCTGGGGAGAATACAACTCTGTGGGGAATTTCAATTCTTCTGGAGACTTCAGTCTGCCCTATCGAGTGCTGCACACTTCAGTATGTGACTCAGCTGGGGAGACGATGATCCTTCAGGGTACATCTGATTGGGGAGAGAATCAACTCTGCCTGAGGAGACACATATCAACGCTTACGATCTCATGTTCAGACTCCATGGGGAGGTGCTGCCGAACTTGCTGGAGAGGAAGGAATCATCCTGCCTGGGGACGCATACGGCGTACTGCCTGGAATATGCTATACGTGCAACAATACAAACAAACAGACAAGATACCTTTCTCAAAGGAACCTATCAAGGTTATCATCTTCTGACAATGTTCAAGTAATTCATTGTTTCAACAATCAGTGGCCTAGGCTAGTAGGTTTATGTATGCGCATTTTATCAAAAACATCGGCGTTCTTTTTCGCAAACAAAACAGATAAATGCTAAACAGACAAACAGAATTGCTGAATAGTATACATTTTATTGATAACGAACCCCTGAATGGGCAAAAGTGTTTTACAACAGATGCAAGCTCCTGGAATGAGGAAGCCGCGCAAATATAAAACATAAATATACATCAGTATATACACAAATGTCGGCAACGAGGCGTAGACAAACACTATGAGTTGATCCCTCTATGACCCACTCGACTTCGATACTTCTCCGACGCTTCAACTTCAGAAGAGATTGATTCAGATAAACGGCCCTCAGGTCCTCCAAACCACTAAACAATGAAAGTCCACACGCGGAACGCAGTCATTTGCTTTTTCAAATCCCTAACTTTTGCCTGAATCGCCCTTTCGGGTTTTCGATTCACCGGGATACCCTTTTTTGCCAAAGTCGCCCTTCCGGGTTTTCGACTTTGCAGGTGTACATTCTTTTCTTTTTATATCCCTAATTTTTGCCCGAACCTTTTTCCTTTTTTATGGTTCGCCAGGATGCCCCATTTTTGCCTGGATACTCTTTTTCTTTCCAGCGGGTCATTTTTTAAGCTAAGTATTTTTTGACTGCGTCCACGTTCACCGGGGATGCCAAATCTTCGCCGTCCATCGTGAATAACAACAAGGCTCCTCCCGAGAAGACTTTGCTAACGACGTACGGACCTTCGTAATTGGGAGTCCACTTGCCCCGGTGATCGGAGGGTGGAGGAAGAATCTTCTTCAGGACGAGATCACCCGTCTGAAAGCTTCTAGGACGCACCTTCTTATCATAAGTTTTCTTCATTCGGCTCTGGTACAGACGACCATATGCAATCGATGCTAACCTCTTCTCGTCTATCAGGCTGAGTTGGTTTAGTCGGTTCTTAATCCATTCTGCCTCATCGAGTTTCACGTCAACCAAAACTCACAAAGAAGGAATCTCAACTTCCAACGGTAGGACAACTTCCATACCGTACACCAGTGAGAAAGAAGTTGCCCCGGTTGATGTATGTACCGTCGTACGATAACCGTGCAGTGCAAATGGCAACATCTCGTGCCAATCCTTGTAGGTCACAACCATCTTCTGTACAATCTTCTTGATGTTCTTATTGGCCGCTTCAACGGCGCCATTCATCTTCGGCCGGTAAGGAGATGAGTTGTGGTGTTCAATCTTGAAACTCTGGCACAACTCCTTCATCATCTTGTTATTCAGATTCGAACCATTATCAGTAATGATCCGCTCGGGAATTTCGTAACGACAGATGATGTCCCTCTTTATGAATTTAGCCACCACCTGCTTGGTCACATTAGCGTACGAGGCTGCCTCCACCCACTTGGTGAAGTAGTCGATAGCTACCAGAATGAAGCGATGACCGTTAGACGCAGTGGGCTCGATCTTGCCTATCATGTCGATGCCCCACATGGAGAACGGCCATGGGGAGGACATGACATTTAACGGGCACGGCGGCACATGAATCTTATCAGCATAAATCTGGCACTTATGACATCTCTTCGCGAATTTGAAGCAATCTGATTCCATCGTCAGCCAGTAATATCCTGCTCTCAGGATCTTTCTTGTCATAGCATGCCCGCCGGCGTGCGTACCAAATGTGCCTTCATGGACTTCTTCCATGAGCATACTCGCTTCTTTCTCATCTACACATCGGAGTAGCACGAGATCGTGGTTTCTCTTAAACAAAACTCCATCAAGATTAAGATAAAAATTTCCAGATAGCCTCCTCAGAGTCTTCTTATCCTGGGTTGACGCTTCCGCAGGATACTCCTTAGTCATAAGGAAGGTCTGGATGTCATGGAACCATGGTTTGCCATCAGAGGCTTCCTCGATTGCAAAGACGAATGCAGGTCTATCAAGACGAGAAAGGACAATCCTTGGAGCTTCATTCCAAAAATTGACTTTATACATCGAAGCCAACGTGGCTAAGGCATCATCCATCTGGTTTTCCGCTCTGGGCACATGATGGAGTTCCACTCGATCAAAGAACGGAAGAAGCCTTCTGGCATAATTCATGTACGACACCAAATTTGATTGGCGAGTCTCCCACTCCCCTTTAATCTGGTTAATCACAAGTGCAGAGTCACCATATACATCTAGGTTCTTGATTCTCAAATCAATTGCTTCTTCTAGACTCATGATGCACGCTTCGTACTCCGCTTCATTATTGGTGACTGGAAACGTCAGTCTCGCAGTGAACGGAATATGGGATCTGTGGGGAGTCGTGATGATCGCCCCGATACCACTTCCATAAGAATTAACCGCCCCGTCAAATATCAATTTCCATTGGGACTTCCTATCTGGCCCCTCGTCGGGCAACGGTTCATCACAATCTTTTGCTTTAAGAAACATGATATCCTCATCAGGGAATTCAAATTTCGTCGGCTGATAATCCTCGATCGGCTGTTCGGCAAGGTATTCAGACAATATGCTTCCCTTGATGGCCTTTTGGTAAACGTACTGAATGTCATATTCCGTCAACACCATTTTCCATCTGGCAATCCTGCCCGAAAGCGCTTGCTTCTTGAAGACGTACTTGATCGGATCCATCTTCGAAATTAGCATGGTTGTGTGATTCAGCATGTACTGTCGTAAACGTTTGGCAGCCCAGGCTAATGCACAACACGTTTTCTCCAGCATCGAGTAACGAGATTCACAATCTGTGAACTTTTTACTCAAATAGTAAATGGCATGCTCCTTTCTGCCCGTCTCGTCGTGCTGACCGAGAACACACCCCATACTATTCTTAAGAACTGTCAAGTACATGATTAAGGGTCTTCCGGCCACTGGGGGTATCAAGATTGGAGGTTCTTGTAGATACTGTTTTATCTTATCAAATGCCTTCTGGCAATCCTCGTTCCAGATAATCGCCTGATCTTTCTTTAGTAGTTTGAACATCGGTTCACACGTGGCCGTGAGCTGAGAAATAAACCTTGCAATGTAGTTTATTCTGCCCAGGAAACCACTAACTTCTTTTTCAGTTTTTGGCGCTGGCATTTCTTGTATCGCTTTTATCTTCGCAGGATCAACCTCAATGCCTCTTTCACTCACGATAAACCTCAGTAGTTTTCCAGACCGTACTCCGAAAGTACACTTGTTAGGATTCAGCCTCAACCTGAACTTCCTAAGCCTCTCAAAAAGCTTCAGCAAATTGACCAGATGTCCTTCCTCCGTTTGGGACTTCGCAATCATGTCATCAACATAGACTTCGATCTCATGATGTATCATATCATGAAACAAAGTAACCATTGCTCGTTGGTAAGTGGCCCCTGCGTTCTTCAGACCGAAAGGCATTACCTTGTAGCAAAACGTTCCCCAAGGTGTGATAAACGTAGTTTTCTCCATGTCCTCCGGCGCCATCTTGATCTGATTGTAACCGGAGAAGCCATCCATGAACGAAAATACGGAGAACTGAGCTGTATTGTCGACCAACACATCAATATGAGGCAGCGGGAAATCATCTTTAGGGCTCGCCCTATTCAAATCCCGATAATCGACGCACATTCGCACCTTACCATCTTTCTTCGGTACAGGCACTATGTTGGCGACCCACGGAGGGTAAGTGGTGACCGCTAAGAAGCCAGCATCAAGCTGCTTTTGCACTTCTTCTTTGATCTTAACGGCCATATCTGGTCGCGTCCTCCTAAGCTTCTGCTTAACGGGAGGACAATCTTCTCGCAACGGCAAGTGGTGGACCCCGATGTCAGTATCCAGTCCGAGCATATCTTCGTATGACCAAGCAAAGATGTCACTATACTCTCTCAGCATCTCGACCAATCTCTGCTTGACATCACTCTGCAATGCGGCCCCTATCCTGACGTTCCTGACAAGTTCTTCAGAACCCAGATTCACGATCTCAATCTCTTCTTCGTGAGGCAGAATAACTTTCTCTTCTTGTTTCAACAAGCGGGCCAACTCTTCGGGAAGGTCTTCGTTTTCATCAATCTCTTCTTCGGCTTGATAGATCGGGCAATCGAAGTCGAAGTGAGTCGCAGAAGGTCCAGAGTCGATGTCATCTGCTATGTGGATCCTGCAATAACAAGGGTTAAGCTTAAAACGAGGATATGCAAGTTAGCACAAACCCCATTGCCATTTTATTGTTTCTTAAACAAATATAAAACAGGAATAACAGAGATCACAATATTTGAATATGAAGAAAAACGCCTTTTGATTTATTGATAAAATGCATGTACATAATCAAACAAGGCCCTGACAATAAAACCACTATGCCCCGGGTAGGACATAGGGTTGTACAATGATTGGAAAAAAGTAAATCATTACTCTTTGCCTATCACTTGGATGATATCCCTGACGGACCAGTTGTTGAGGCTCTCGCCTGGCTTGCTTGGCTGGATCCAAGAGTCTAGGTCGCAGTCACTGTCTTCGCCGTCTTCAGACACTGCATTGACGCTTTCAAATATCACCCCGCCATTGGTAAATTGGATCGGCCCTTTACCTCGCGATGCACTGCTAGAAGAGGAGGCTCCAGCCGCAGGAGAGTACCCTAACCCAAATTTGTCTTGCTTGTTAGGTATCTCTAGAATTCGCCCCCAGCCTGGGGTAGATCCGGCTTGAACAACGGCCCGGGCTTCCTTGAAGGAGGAGAGAGTTATCTCTGGCTTCTCAGTGATTGCAGGGGCTACGCTCTTGACTTTAACAGCTTCGAACGCTTGACATAGGGTTTCGTGGATTTCCCCATCCATCTCAACATACTTGAAGGACGACAAATGGCTCACCATTATATCTTCCTCGCCACATACAGTTACAATGCTACCTCCAACAGCATACTTGAGTTTCTGGTGCAGCGTGGAGGTCACGGCACCCGCGGAATGGATCCATGGCCGGCCCAAGAGACAGCTATAGGCAGGCATGATGTCCATAATGTAGAAGACTACGTCGAACGTTTCCGGCCCAACTTGGACTGGTAAGGTCACTTCCCCGAAAGCATTCTGTTTGGTTCCATCGAACGCTTTCACAACCAGATCACTGGGTGTGCAAGTCAATCCGCGAGTATCCAACTTCATCAATGCTTTCTTCGGAAGAACATTGAGGGACGACCCCGTGTCCACCAACACGTGAGACATAATCGTTCCCCTACACTCTATCGAGATGTGCAGGGCGCTATTGTGGTTCCTCCCCTTCGGCGTCAGCTCCAGGTCAGTGAACCCTAACCCATTTCCAGCATTCACGTGGGCTACGACCCCTTCCAACTGGTTGACCGATATTTCCTGCGGCACATACGTGGCGTTTAACACCTTCAACAGCGCGTTGCGATGCGCCTCAGAACACAGCAACAAATTCAGGATGGAAATTTTTGAGGGTGTTTGATGGAGATGATCCATGATCTTGTAGTCACTCTACTTAATCAGTCTCATAAATTCTTCGGCGTCTTTAACAAGTAAGTCTTTTTCTACCCCACGAGGGGTCTCTTCAACGACTTTACTCTTTCCTTTATCAGTTACATCAACTTTGTCCGCTTTGTCCGCCACGATCTCAGGTGGAGCAAATACTCTTCCGCTGCGAGTGATTCCGCCGATTTCCGCTAGGTTATCCACACACGACCCTGATGGTTCCAATTCCAACTTCTGTCCGTTGCAGTAGACATCTGCCCCATAATGCCATGGGACAACATTGGTGCTTTCAAAAGGTATCGGCCCAGCTTTGGTGATGGTAATCGTGGGCAGCCTGGGTGCATAAATAGTTATCGTCCGACGAGGGATGGTGATGGTGGCAACCTCATCATCTTGATTCAGCATTACCTCTCCCGATCCGCTTTCGGCCCTTCGGCTAAACTGCAGGATTCCTTCGGTCATCAGACTTTGAATCCCCTCTATCAACTGTTCACATCCATCAGGACTTGTCGCACAACCCATACACAGCTCTCCACAACCTGGAAAGAAACCTCTTTTCATCAGCTTAGCTTTAACGAAGCTAAGCGGTGTCTTCAGATCTCTGACGTCAGTCAACAAATCCAAGCTCTCGTCTTCAATAATGGCATTTACTCCACCTCCCCTATGATTCGGCATAGGGTTCTTCGTGATGTTTGGCACATTATCTGAGAAATTGATGATCTTGGCGTCCACCATGTCCTGCTCCTTGTGCTTGATGGCTTTGCAATTTTCTATCGTGTGGCCTGGTGCCCCTGAGTGAAATTCACAAGTCGCATTCGCATCATAACCTGGCGGAGGTGCCCCTGTCAAGGGAGCCAGGGTTCTCTTCTGGATCAACTGTAGCTAAAGCAAAGTCTGTAATAGATGAGCATAGGACATGGGCGGTGTCTCGAGGTGACGGCTCAATAGAGGTGCCCTGTTCTGATACTTTCTGTACCCTTGTTGATTCGGCTGCTGCTGCTGCTGTGGCTGTTGGACTGCCGGGATAGTTATGCTGGCCACCTGCTGGTGCTGGCCTTTGCCTTTCCTTCGAGCGTTGGACACGGCGCTCGTCTCTCCTTCCCTCCTTTTGCCACTATAAGGTTTCTTTCCTCCTCCAGACGATGACAGATCACCTTGAATTTTCCCCAGTTTGATCCCATTTTCAACGTGCTCACCCGTGATAATGAGATCTGAGAAGCTTCTCGACATACTGCTGACCAATTTCTCGTAATAAACCCCTGGGAGGGTGGCTACGAACATTTCAACGAGCTCCCGTTCAACCATCGGCGGCTGAACCCTAGCTGCCAACTCACGCCACCGCTGGGCGTATTCCTTGAACCCTTCATTGTTCCTTTGTGACAGATTCTGCAGTTGGACTCGGTTCGGAGCCAAGTCACTGTTATATTGGTAGTGGTGCACGAATGCTTCAGCAAGTTCCTTCCACATGCGCACACTGGTAGGTTCCAGACTCATGTACCATTCCAGGGAGGGCCCGGACAGACTGTCCTGAAAGAAGTGCATTAGCAACTTCTCGTCCTCAGAGTGAGCGGACATCTTTCTGTAATATGATCTCAGATGGACACGAGGGCAAGTGGTGCCCTTGTACTTTTCAAAGTCAGGTACCTTGAACTTGGGAGGCACCTTGAAATCAGCAATCAGTCCCGACTTGGACATGTCAACACCCATGGTGTTCTGGTTCTCGAAATTCCTCATCTTGTCCTCAAGTGCCTTAAACCTCAGACGTGCTTCAGCAGTCAGCTCCCCTTCAGCACCTCTCTGCGAGAACACATCGTCCTGACGGTCTTCTAACCATGGTTGAGGCCCATACAGATTTCCAACACCTGCGTTGTCGTTGCCCAGTCCAACATTGACATTAGCTTCAAAATTCCCATTACCGACGCCAGTCGTATTACCGTTGAGTCCCATGTTAGCTATCACATTGTCATTGGCACTGCCATTCCCCCCGGTCACGGGGATGCCATTCTGAGGAGTTTCAACTAGTGGAGGGGTTGGCACCGTCCCACCATGGAGTACACCACTGCTGTCGACCCTTGAAATTAGAGGCTGAACCAAGGTTCTGAGCTGATCCTGGCCGTTGGCGACCGCTTGCATGAGCTCCATGAAGCGGTCCATCCTTTCTCGGAGTTCTTGAACGTCAGTTTGCATTTGCTCCATAACTCTGGCTTGATTTTCTCTGGTCGGATAGCGGTGGATAGGCCTCTGATCAATCCTGGAACGACCTAAAATAACCTGTATACACAAAAGGGTTAGAAAAAAACAACAACAAAGTGCTCGTTATGCAAATGCTTCATGCAAATGCAAACGTGTGTCCGTGTGTTAGGGAGATTTCCCCCGATCCTAGTTCCTGAGTGCCAGTGCTGATAATAAGAAGTCCGAGTCCAGTCATGGAAATAACATCTCATATATATAAAGAAAGCCCATCAAGGCGGTACATAACGTCACTGAGTACAAGATGCATCAATAGCATGACCTCAACCAACAAGCCTGGTGATGGTCAGCATACAACAACGATCAAGACAAAAGGATTACAAATGGTCAAGCATGGCTACGGGCGCGAAACTCTTCTAACAACCCCTTCGTTTCTAGATGATCAGGCCGAGTGAGCAACCCTTCGACGAGTAACTCTCTCTGCATAATGGTGTACTGAAGACCTTCAACTGAATCTTCCCATGCTCCTTCGCCGAAACAATCTTCTAACTTTCGCTTCTTGGAATCAAACGTCAGTTTGCGCTCCTTCAGGTTAGCAACTTGGAGATCTGTTGCTTCAGCTTATCCTCCCGTTCTTTCCCGTTGGCTAGGGTAGCCTTCCAATGCTGGTTAAACTTGGATATTCTCCGATACGCTTCATCCAAGTGCTGCTTCTTAGTGGCCAGTACATCGTTGACAGCTTTGAAATCTCGACCCAAACGCTCATGCTCAGCTATCTGCTTAGTCAAATCTGTCCCCAACTGGTTCACCAGCTCTGTCTGCCTCTTGAAGGAATGAACGGCTTCGCTTCTCTCGCTTCTGAGTTGCGCCAATTCTTTCTCCAGTTCTTCATTTGCCTTCTTCAACTCGTCTCTCTCAGCTAACACCTGATTATGCTGCTGAATAGGCTTGGTGGTAGGCTCTTCAATCACTGGAGGGATTTCTGGCTTGGCAGGAGGAAACGACATCCCTATAGCATCTGCTCTGGCTCTGATCCAAGTCACATACGGAGCGTAGGCTTGGCTATTACTTTTCCCCAGTGATGGTTTTCCCCGCCTACTGATACCATTCCAAGCGTGCTGAAGCTTAGATAACATATCCCCCTCTAGAAGACCAGTGAGGTACAGAGATTCCTGCACCTCTTCATCCTTCGGCGGAGCTCTCAAAGGATAAGCAAACTGTCGGACCAGCAGAGATGGATTATAGTTTATACAGCCCTTCCTGCCTATCAAAGGCACGTTCGGAAACCCACTGCCGCTGAAGATGATCTCGGTACCTAACCTATCTCTATCAAACCAGGTAATATCCTCCGCTAACAGACTCATCAAACGCTCAGACCACTCAGTTGTGGCTGCAGACGAAGCAAAGGGACCCTTCTTGGGTAGATGACTATCAAGCCATCTGTAGAGCAGGGACACACAGCACGAGACATTCTTGCCCCTTCTGTTCTCGTTTTTGTAGTGGACGAAATGATAGACATCTCCTATCAAGGTAAGGACTGGATTCCCTGAAGCAAAGATGTGGAAGGCGTCGAAGTCCACAAAGACAGGCATATTGGGGAACAGAATGATGCCATATATGCACAGAGCGAGGATGGCGTTGAACACGGCCCAACATCCATCTTTGGCGCACTGCTGAGCTTTTCTCACTAAGAACTGCAAGGAGAAACCGGGAACCCTGTTCCAACTAGACAAGACCAACTCAGAGGCATCCAGATGAAGTGAAGGGGCTAGACTAGCCAGGTCAGGCTCGGCATCCATATGAACAATGGGCATCTGACTCTTGATAGGCACACCTAACAAATCAACATACTCCTCTAGGGTGGGTGCAAGAATAAAGTCCTGGAAAGTAAATCATCTCAATGGAGGATCGTAGAACTGCAGCAGGGCGTGCAACCCATTCAACTCAAACACAGAGGGTTTACGAACCAGGCTGAGTAGTTTCCCATAAGACTTTCTGAATTCATCTCTCACAGAATCATCTGCTAAAGCAATCAAACCAGTCAGCTGGGCAACATCGGGAGTGGGGAGCTTGTAAGCCACGGTCTTCCTCAGAGAACCCATAATAGCACAATAGAAGGCAAGAAAACCTGAATCGGGGAAAACGGTACCTGCAACATAGACACACGTTAATGAAATGCAAATGGGTATGCAAAGCAATGTAAAATGTAATCGTGCAGCAGGAGATCAAGACGACTGTGCTGTTGAAGAGACGAAGGTTCTGTATCAACAAAACTATAATACTGCTCTGTCAAGAACAACCCTATCTCTGATGATAAGAAAACCCTGGTATCGGACCATAAATTTGCTCTGTCAAGAACACCCATATCTGATAATGAGGACCTCTGATACAGGACCATAAATCTGCTCTGTCAAGAACAAACATCTGATAATAAGGACCTCTGATACAGGACCATAACTCTGCTCTGTCAAGAACAAACATCTGATAATGAGAACCTCTGATACCAACAAAATCGATTCACTATCAAGAAAACCAGGTAGTCTGAAGGTTAAGGTGTCCTGCAACAAACCCAACCCTGCTCACAGGTATGGACCTAAACTGACACAAGTTCGGCATCCTATGCGGTCATCAGCGTCACAGACATTCAAGAGGGGTGATATGATACCCAGAAGGTGTGGCATCACCACCTCCTGAAGCGGCCTCACTCGGCTGAATCCCAAATGATCGGTCCCCAGAGTCGACAATCCTCCAAACCAACAACCCCCTCAACCCAAAGGGTTGAAAAAGAAGTCAACCGGGAGAACCTCGTCTGAGCGTGGATTTCATGAGACACTAGTGCCTGCAAAGCAAGCACACGCCCACTAATTTCCACAACTAATGCTAGGTACACTCAAGCCTGGGTCTGGCTTCCCACTCATCAGAATGCCCCTCCCATAACAGCACAGATAATCATATCATACTGAAAATAAAGTGCGGGAAATAAAATGCGATAAACAAATACAACCCAACAAGTAATCATACAAGCGCTAGGATTGACTCTCGCAGGGGACGTTGGATCCCAGGTAACTATCAAGTCCCCAGCAGAGTCGCCAGCTGTCGCTTCCGCGAAAATAAGGTGCCGGCAAAACAGAAGAGTCGCCACGTTTCGTTATTTATCCCTCAGAACGGGAAAGGAAACGATCGGAAAAACCTGACGAATAGGTATAAGACAAGGTCATCACAATCATTGTCTGGGTTCGGGAGTCGGTTACGCAAAGGGGAAGGTATTAGCACCCCTCACGTCCATAGTACTCGATGGGATCCAGGCTTGTTGTGTTTATCTGACGGGTTAGTTTTACTATCTACCTATCAAGGCTGGTCTTAAAAGAAAAGAAAATGACTCGGCAAAGCGTCACACTTTATGCCTACGTATTCTCGTCAGAGAATGAGAAATCAGAGTCAACGTAGTTCGCCTAACTACGGGTTACGGGGAAGGTGGCTCGCCAATACATCAGTATTGTGCCTACGTACTCTCAACAGACATGAGAGATCAGAGCTTACGTAGTTCGGGATAATACAGATTACCGGGAATTCAGATTCATCTGTTTTTATCGAGTAAGGTTAACAAACAGTTCCAGCAGTTTGGCGTACACAGCTCAACCCTTGGAGACTTAAGCGTTACCGTTTGCGGTAGAACTGGGAGTTAACGACACTCTTTTCTTCAGAAAAGCTTCCTTTGAATTATGGGCCCACGGGGCAAAAAGGTTTAAAGTTTGTTTTCTGTCTTTTATGAAAGAACTGTTTTTTATGGATGTTTGCAACCAACATCGCACTAGAGACTATGACCTGAGAGTGAACACGTCGCATGTCACCCAAAGGGTACCATACTAAACATCCAGACTGTTGAAAAGAAACTCTCCAACAATCCTTTCTCAGATAGCTTAAGACTCGTAACGTACGACATCCATTAACCTTTATTACTGTATTTTAATTTGTTTTGAGATGAGAAGAGAGAACGGGCTCAACTAAGGGGAAAACTATCAAGTCCTAATGTTGTCATGCCAAGGATTCATCCTATGGTTGAAGTTTGAAACAGGGACTCCTAGAAGTTATCATGCATAGGTTTCAACCTAAAGTTCTAATCATCACTTCCTTATCAAAGGAAGTGAGATTCCTAGGGGATCATGTCAATGATAAACAGAAACAGATAAAGCATCAGCTTAAACAGTAAATAGATATACAGTAAAATGCATGCAATGCAAGTGAGGGAGGAAATGTGTGTAGGGCATCAGCCTCCACAAGCTCATCTCAACCTCAAGCCAGATATGAATAACTGCAATTATAGAAATATGCTTTTTCTATTTCTTATATTCTGTAACATAGTACATGAGTATTTATAGAATATAAATTACACTAAGAAATAGGGGTAATTATTCTCCCTATAAATGCTAATCCTAAATAAGGTAAGAATATAATAATACAATTAATTTCTATTTAATCACAATTTGAATCCAGCCATAATGAGCTGTATGACAGAATCTGTTTTGATTTTGTGCTAATATTCAACACTCCCCCTCAAGCTGGCATGAATATATCGTTCATAGCAAGCTTGCACACCATGTTATCAAACAGTCTCTTTGGAAGACTCTTTGTGAGAACATCTGCTACTTGACTTTTGGTAGGTATGTAGGACATACAAATCTCACCGCTGTCAATTTTTTCTTTGATGAAATGCTTGTCCACTTCAACATGCTTCGTCCTGTCATGTAGGACAGGATTATGGGCAATAGAAATAGCAGCCTTATTGTCGCAGTAAACTTTAATTGGAGTTGGGCCAAAGAACTTCAATTCTTCCATGAACTTTTTGATCCATAATACTTCACAAAAACCATGGGCCACAGATCGGAATTTAGCTTCTGCACTGCTCCTGGCTACAACATTTTGTTTTTTGCTCCTCCATGTAACTAGATTTCCACCTACAAAAGTACAATATCCTGAGGTAGACCTTCTATCATTTATATTACCTGCCCAATCAGCATCTGTATAGGCTTCAACCTGTATATGTCCTCTATTTCTGAATATCAGCCCCTTTCCCGGAGTACCTTTCAAATATCTTAATATTCTGAAAATAGCTTCAAAGTGGGCTGCACCTGGTGCATGCATAAATTGGCTTATTACACTCACTGCAAAGGCTATATCTGGCCTTGTATGTGACAAATAAATTAGTCTTCCAGCCAATCGTTGATAACGTTCTTTATCTACTATTTCATCTTCAGCAACTGACTTTAGTTTCACATTGGGATCCATTGGTGTTTCTACTGCTTTAGACCCTGTCATCCCTGTTTCTGCAAGTAAATCGAGTATGTACTTGCGCTGGTTGAGAAAAATACCTTCTTTAGATCTTGCGAACTCCATCCCAAGAAAGTATTTTAACTTTCCAAGATCCTTGATATCGAACTCAGCCTCAAGTCTTCTCTTCAGATCACTAATTGCTTTGACGTCATCTCCTGTAATAATAATGTCATCAACATACACTATTAAGATAGCAATCTTACCTTCAGATGAGTGTTTAAAGAACATAGTGTGATCTGCTTGACTTTGGGTGAAACCGTGTCTCTTAACAACACTTCCAAATCTCTCAAACCAGGCCCTTGGCGATTGTTTCAATCCATATAGGGATTTTCTCAATCTGCATACTTTGTTTCTTCCAAGATTTTTTTCAAATCCAGGAGGTAAACTCATATATACTTCTTCATGTAATTCACCATTCAAGAAGGCATTTTTAACATCATATTGATATAGTGTCCAGTTGAAATTTACTGCAAGAGAAAGAAGAATTCTGATAGAATTGATCTTAGCAACTGGGGCAAAAGTCTCTTGGTAATCAATACCATGAGTTTGAGTAAATCCTTTTGCTACTAATCTCGCTTTGTATCTTTCCACACTTCCATCAGCCTTGCATTTCACTGTAAAGACCCACTTACACCCTACTGCCTTTTTATCTTGTGGTAGATCAGTGATACTCCAAGTGTTATTTTTGTTTAGAGCATCCATCTCTTCTTTCACTGCTAATTTCCAATTCGGATCACTTAATGCTTCCTGAATAGTTCTGGGCACAAACAAATTAGAAATCCTAGACACATATGCCTTATGGGTGTGTGATAGTTTGTCATATGACAAGTAATTAGACATAGGATGTTTAGTGCACATACGAGAACCTTTCCTCTCAGCAATTGGGACATCGAGGTCAGGAATATTTTTTCTCACAGAAATTGGAAGATTAATATCAGGAAAAGACAAATCAGATAAATCATTGGATGAGTAAGAAGGATTACCAGATGAAGAACTAGAAGACAGATTATCTGTAGGACCTTCACTTGGTAAATCAGATTGGATTTCTACTGGAGAGACAATAGGGTTTGCACCACCTTTGTGGAACTTTTTTCGAACATACACTTTAAGTTCAGGATTATCATCCTTAATCAGTGTTTCTCCCCCTGTTTCAGATTCTATTATCTTAGCATTTGGGTGATTTGTAGTCACAATATCATCTAGAGCAGGCAAAGTTTCCCAAAAATTATCTTCTTTATTATTACATTGACTCTCCCCCTGAAGAGAATTTTTAAAAAAAGGTTGATTTTCAACAAAGTGAACATCCATGCTTTCAAAAAATTTCTTTGTAACTGGGTTAAAACATTTGTATCCCTTTTTATTGGAAGCATAGCCAAGAAAAACACATTTTTCGGCTTTAGGATCCAACTTAGAACGAAAAACATTGGGGATGCAAACATAACAAAGACAACCAAAAATTTTAAGGGGAAGGTCCGTAATAATACGAGATGTAGGAAAATTGTTTTGTAACACTTGTACAGGACTTTCATATTGTAACACCCGAGATGGCATTCGATTGATGAGGTGACAAGCAGTTAATAAAGCATTTCCCCAAAGATACTTAGGTACATTCATAGAAAACATAATAGCTCTAGTGACTTCGAGGAGATGTCTATTTTTTCTTTCAGCAATACCATTTTGCTGCGGAGTATCGCGACAAGTGGATTGATGAATTATCCCCTTAGTTACAAGGAATGTACTTAAATATTTGTTGAAATATTCAGTGCCATTGTCAGACCTTAGAATGCCAATCTTAGTTTGAAATTGATTGTTAATCATGTTAAAAAAATCTTGAAATCTTTGTTCAACTTCTGATTTTTTCTCCATGAGATAAACCCAACACAGCCGTGTATGATCATCAATAAATGTTACAAACCATTTTTTTCCAGACATAGTTTTAATTTTTGAAGGACCCCAAACATCACTGTGAATTAAATAAAAAGGTTTAGAAGCAGAATAGGCTTTTGATTTAAAAGACACACGATGATCTTTAGCTAAGTGACAAGCTTCACAATGAAATTGTGAGGAATTTATTTCTTTGGAAAAAATAGGAAACAAATGCTTAAGATATGAAAAACTAGGGTGACCTAATCTTTTATGCCATAACATAATTTGATCTGAAACAGGAGATGCGTTTGTACTGTTTGAACCGAAAAACGCTTTATTGCCAAACTGAATTCCATCAAGGTAGTACAATCCATTCATCTCTCTAGCAGTTCCAATCGTCTTCCCCGAGTTCTGGTCCTGAAAAACACAAGTAGAGGGACGAAAAAGAACAGAACAATTAGTGTCCTTAGACAATTTATGAACAGATAGAAGATTACAAGCGAATTTAGGAACATGTAAAACAGATTGCAAAGTGATTTGCTCTGAAATTTTTATGTTGCCTTTGCCTGCAATACTTGAATAACTACCATCAGCTATCCTAACTTTTTCAAAACCTGAACTAGGAAAATAGGTACTGAATAGATGAGAGCAATTAGTCATGTGTTCAGATGCCCCTGAATCTATTATCCAAGGGTTAGAGTGGTTGTGAGCAGATAGTGCCCAAGAATCCTTACCTGTTTGTGCCACAGTTCCAGTAGGGATATTAAGAGATGAATTGGACTTTAGAAACTTAAGAAGGTTATCCATTTGCTCCTTCGTACATGGAGACGAATCAGCCTCATTGGCCATGGGCATAGGACGATCACCAAACTTACCAGCCTTGCCATGATTTGGTCGCCCATGTAGTTTGTAGCAAGTTTCCCGAGTGTGGCGATTGTGCCCACAGTAATCGCAAAATAAATGAGTCTTGTCTCCACCTCGTTGATTATGAAGTGGTTTACGATTGACATGGGGAATTGCCAAGGCAGATCCTTCAACTGGTGGAGGGACAGCTGCTGTATTTTTGCCAAGCATCACTTGCCGACGACTCTCTTCGCGACGTACTTCTGAAAAGACTTCACCAATTGGAGGGATAGGATTTCTGCCTAGAATTCGGCCACGAACCTCATCAAAATCAACATTTAGACCCGCAAGGAACTTGAAAACACGACTAACATCCACCATCTTCTTGTAATGTTTGCTATCGGCAGGTGATTTCCACTCATACTCATTGAAAAGGTCCAAATCTTGCCAAATACGTTTGAGACAATTGAAGTATTTGGTGACTGAATCTTCACCTTGACGAATTTCTCCCAATTTGAGAGTTAATTCGTAGATTTGGGATTGATTTTCCAAATCAGAGTACATTTGGGAGACACCTTCCCAAAGTTCTTTTGCAGTATCATAACAGAGATAATTTGCACCTATCTCTTCATCCATGGAGTTGACTAACCATGTCATGACCATGGAGTTTTCAGCATCCCATGTATCATAATCTGCACCTGCCTTGTCTGGTTGTTTTTTGTCGCCAGTAATGTAGCCAATCTTTCCTCTCCCCCTGAGATACATACGAACGGATTGCGACCATCGAAGATAATTAGCACCGTTCAGCCGAATTGTTGTGATCTGAACAGGGTGGTTTTCATGGTACGTTCGGACTAATTTAGGTTCGGGTGAGGAATGTTTGGGTGAAAGTGAGGACTCGGTATCAGACATTGTGGGATGTAAAAAAGATAAACAGAGCGGAAGCAAAAACAAAAAAAAACCCTAAAGGATTCTTGTTGCTACTGATACCATATAGAAATATGCTTTTTCTATTTCTTATATTCTGTAACATAGTACATGAGTATTTATAGAATATAAATTACACTAAGAAATAGGGGTAATTATTCTCCCTATAAATGCTAATCCTAAATAAGGTAAGAATATAATAATACAATTAATTTCTATTTAATCACAATTTGAATCCAGCCATAATGAGCTGTATGACAGAATCTGTTTTGATTTTGTGCTAATATTCAACAGCAATCATACAGAAAGAACATGCTATCAAGCAAAATATAACAACTGCAATCATACAGAAGAAAGAATGACATGCTATCAAGAAAACTCAAACCACATAGGCAAGGGAGCTAGGCTCTACCGAATACCCGCAAGCAAAGCCATACAGTAAAAACACAAGCAGAGGGAGTAACTCAACCTCTAGTGCAATCATGCTCTTAGAGTAAATCAATCTAAATATGAACTTATTCTAATGCATCAAGCAAATCAAACAAGTCACATCAATACAGTTGCACAGAAAGAAAACAGACAGTCAAGAAAGCAAATCAACAGCTTCCACAGCCTCACAGCAAAGCAATCCTCTGACAGCAGTTCAGTCTTCAGACTTCAACTACCCTTCAAGACTATCATCTTCAATAGCAAGTATCAACTTGCTTCTACAAGCTTCTAACACATCAAACATAAGTATCAACTTATTCCCTCTTCTCCAAGCCTCAGCTCTTCAGTCAATTCCACCTTCAGGCTTCACTCCTAACTGCAAGTATCAACTTGTTCTTTCAGGGACTCAGTGTATCAACATAAGTGTCAACTTATTCTTTCTTCTTCAAGCCTCAGCTCTTCACTCAATCTCAATTTGATCTTCTTCACAAGTGTCAACTTGGTCTTCAAGCTTCAGCTCTCTCCTCTTTACAAGTATCAACTTGCTCCTCTTCATCTACAAGCTTCAGCTTCAAAAGGTTATCTCCAAACACAAAGAAGTATCAACCCCATCCTTCAATCTTCTACAAACAAGGAACTCCATCCTCTAACAAGGGAGAAAGAGGCATCCATCAAGAGCAAAGTTTGGATGATTGGTAACAGAGTGAAGACCAAAGGTCACCACTAAGCATCCTATCATCAGAGAAAGGGACCCTTAAATGTTCTACCAACTTGCAAAGAGCCACACATCCTACCAAAGGAGGGATGAGGCCTTTACAAGGGGACCTTATATCATAGGTAAGAATGGAAGTGATCAACATCTTCCATGTTTATGAAGGAAGAGAATCTATTTAGAAGCTCTGCCTACCAACCCTAATCTTAACACCTAATCAACACTACACCAAAAGAAGGGAAGATCTTCACATCCAAACTTCTTTATCTCAATCCATGGTAGCCCAAGCTTGTCTTCATCATCATCCAAGAGCAAGAGAGAGAAAGCCCTAATCTAAGGGAACTAAAGAAGTCATTCTAGTTGAATTAGTGCATTAGAATCATCTAAAACTAGCATCTAAACTAAAATCAAACTAAAATAGAAAACTACCTTATAAATTCCTACAAAAATTCCTAAGGGATCCTAATTCAATCATGAATCTACCCTACTAAAATCAAAGGTTGAATCATCCACCAAGTTCTACAAATAAAACGTAAACCACAAGGTATCAACCATAAACCCTAAAAATGGAGCTCTTAAGGTTTCAACCTAAACCACCACTTACATTCATCACAAAAATGTGAGAAACATCTATGGGGAGCATGCATATCTATGCTAACTACTCACAAAAAATCAAGGCCAAAATCATCATTACATGATCAAACCAAATTCAACACAATCAAGCATCAAACATTATTTTAATATCAATTAAAATGTAAAAATGCACATAAAATCAGAAAATGCATGAAATAATAATATTTTTTATCTAAAAAATACTAGATTCAATCATGAATCCATCGCAAAAAGAATGGGATTAATTGCATCATTTTTCAATTTTTTATGAATTAATCAATAACCATGAATAAAATGAAAAATGAAATGAAAAATCAAAATAAAACAACAAATGCGTGGTGTGGATAGCAAGAGAAAACAGTTCATTTCCCAGACTGGGCCACAAAGGGGGTGTGGTTAGCAACTATGGACTAAGCCCAAAACCTCCAACTTAATGAAATGCAACGTTTCATTTTACTTCAGAATTCTTTCACAAGCTTGGACATAATCGTGGCCGTCAGATCTGACTTTGGTCAAAGTCACACACCTGATCCAATGGCCATGAGGTTGTCTTCAACCTTTTAAATTTCTGAATCTCAGGCCACCTGCGCGCTAAAGTCACCGCCGGTGACGTTTTCCGATCACCATCCCACAACCCTAACTCCCCATAGAATCCACCATTGGCCACGATTCCTTGATGAAACTTGTCCCAAATTTCCTCAGGAACTCAATCATGCCATTAATTCACTCTAAAACCTCAAGATTCGCAAGAACACAATCTCACCCGAAAATGGTAACAACCCTAATTGGTCCCTAACTCTCAAATTAATAATCCATAAACCTTCCTACACCATTCTACTATGCATCTAACACAATAATTCTTCTTAATTCTACCTAATTTAAGCTGGAGATTGAAAGTTACTAACCTGAGAATTTCGTGTGCGCAGAGGTAGTAAACCTTCAAATCAAGCTCTCAAATGCTCTAGACTCCTTCAATGAATTAATTCAAAGCTTCTGTATGCAAAAGGAACACTTGAGGATGCTTGGATTATGGGAACCGAATTTGAGTTGCAGGTGAAAAAAATCTGAGATCAAGAACACTATTCAGCCACGAATTTGCCTTGATTATGATCTGGAATCATTCACTAGCATCCATGGAAGTGATTGCAATCAAGAAAATGGATGGAAAGTGAAGAAAATGGTGTAACCGAATTCAGTTGCAAGCAAGAAATTTTCAATCTCAATCTCTATTCTCTCCTTCAATTATCACCAACCTTGGCCTTGGATCACCTCATATGCTTATATAGAACATGTATGGATGATTTAGAAAGCTCTAGATCCTTCTAATGAGAAATTCAATATCTCACTTCATGGAAATTTCAATCTCATGGTGTGCTCATAACAGCTCATGTTGGCAGCTTGTATTCACCCTCATTCTCTTCCGATTTCTCTCCTAATGGTATTTTGGATATGTTTGGATTGAAAGAAGCCTTGGTTATGCCTTGAATTTTGGTTTGGCAATTGTTACTTAAGATGTAAGTAACTACTTTTCAAAGCAAGTCCTCAAATTAAAACTCAAGTCAAAATTGTGGCAATACCAATGTTCTTAAAATGTGCCTTACAATCAAAATGACATATTACATGCCTTGGTTTGGACATGTAGATCAAAAATCTCAATTTCCATCTTTGGTTCATTTGAAAATCATCCTTATTTTAAGCCATTTTTGGTATTTTGAGCTACAAGCAATTCCAACCTCTCATGACCTCTTGGCTAGCCTTAAAACATCATTTTGAACAAGTTTGATGTTGAACATTTTCCCATTTGAAGCTTGGAAATAGGAGTTATGGTCTTATGGTTGAAATGACCTATAATATCCAAATATCCAAAATACCCTTGACTTGTCAAAGCCATAACTTGAGTTCTACAAATCCTATCAAGGACTTCTAGTACTCTCTAGAAATATAAGAGGATAAGGAACAACATTCATGTTTACCAAAAGTTCATAGGAATCATCCTTCTAGGGCAAACGTTTCTTGCATGTTGGACAACTTTCAAGCTCCAAATTCACATGCCTCAGATGACCTGTAACTTGTCAAAGTCATAACTTGAGTTCTACAAATTCTATCAAGGACTTATAGCACTCAAATTAAATCTAAAACCATGCTCTACAACAATCATGTTGGGGGAAAGATGAGATGACAATCACATCTTGAGCTAAATTGCCTTGAAGATAGGGGTCAAACTAGGGGATTTTACACTGTCAAGCCTTAGAAACCTTAGCTTGGAACTTCTCAAACTCTTCAATCATGATGAGTTGACCTTGGAATCATCCTTATAACATCTCAATGCATCAATCCGTGATCACATGGCCTTTGAATTAGGTCTCAACCTTGTTCAAATCATTAGTTGACCTAGGGTTGACCCAGTCAAACCCTAATTGCACCACTCATGGATGGGTCTTCTTAATCTTGCACAATGACCTGTCTAGGCCTCAAAGTGATCTTCAGCACTTCTAATGAGCTCTCTCAAGACCTCAAGTCTAACTTCATGGCTTCAGAATCATCTGATGACCTCCCACAACTCTCAAGTTAGGAGGCTTACCCTATTGGTTTCAACCACTCTCTCCGAGGATCTTTTAATTTCTCTGACAAGGATATCAACCCTTGAACACTTGAATAACCTTCTTAGCTAGCTTCATAGTCTTGTATAGCTCTTAATTGGTAGTCATACCTCTTGATCTCCTGCATACATGTCAATGGAATGCAAATGATAATGCTAATGTGAATGAAAATGAAACATAAGCTAGGTAAAGAAGTGTTGGGCAAATTTTGGGGTGCAACACTTGGAAGTAGGGTTTTGATTCTTCTTAACCTCTCAAGTTAATTCTTCGTCAAAATCATCAAGAAAGAAAAGGCTTGTTAAATCAAGGGTTTTGTTTGATTAATGTGCAAGGCACGAGTAATGATGCAAAAGATGAAGTTGCAGGTTCATTTAGATTTATGCCTTGTTGCTTTCTCAACTACTTATGGCCTAAACATAAGATGGCTTCGATTTAAGATTAAGATACCCATTCGAGTGCGCTTCGAATTCAATATTTGCAGAGTGACCGAGAGGTTTCTTAAAAAAAAAGGGCAAGTATCCGAACCTAAAGTCCATGTTCAAGTTTTCAATTCTCGAATCCATGAATTGTGGCAAGAAGTGATTTGTATAAAAAAAATCATCATTCAAAAATTCAAGTTTTAATCCAAAAAGTTCAAAGTTTCAAGATTGAATGTTTACAAGAGTTTAGAGTACTTCACTTTTTGCAAGAAGGTAAAAATCGACATTAATTCCCAAATTCAAGTTTTAATTAGGTTTTGATTCAAACAAAAACATCCTTTGAATTCATGAGTTCATATTTCAATTTAAAAATTAAAGTCCATAAATCTAAATTTCAAAATGTAACTCAAGTTTTGAAAGGTTACAAGCTCCAAATCAGTTAAAAGTTTCAAAGTGTTCAAGGAATGTTTACAAGTTTATTACAAGATTCAAGTTACAAGAACTTTTAACAAGGCATAAATCACTATTGAATCCTATACGGCAGTAAGAGAAATTCGTGTGATTTTTCCAATAAGCTAGGAGTTGAAAAGCTAGGAATAGTTTGAGAGAAAGTCACACGAGCTTCCTCTGGTAGCAATATCTGCTCTTGCATGCATTTGTTGTCATGAATAAACCATGGCTAAACCTTCTTTCTCATTTACATCATCCAAAAGTAAAATAAACAATATGCCTCCATCTCATTAAGGAAGTGTTTCCCTTGAAAAATGGAAAACAACCGCTGATCTTCCAAATCTAACTTTGGTGACTCACAGGATCGATCAGATTGATCCTAGGACATGTGCTAAAAGTTATATTTTGAACTAGTCTATCTAACCTATACACTTCGACAGTTTTTCAGTAAAAGGCTTAACATAAAAGTGTTGTTCGACTAAAGAGAGAAGATAGAGAATTGCAGGAAATGAAGTAAAGAACTTTGAAAGGAGTTTGGAAAAATAAAGTAAAACGCTTAGAAGAGGCAGATTGCTGGAAAAGTAAAGGAAAGCTCTTTTAAATTTAAGCAAGTAAATTAAACTTCATTGAAAGTATAGATGGTGTGTTTACATAACCTACATTCTCCTTGAACTCGTTTCTCTACACTCGGGTACTTTGGGTAAATTTGGGAGTAACTTGTACAAATAGTAAATTATAACACACTGAATTCTATGTCTAGAAATTTTATTTATAATAGTAAAAATTATAGATGTTCTTGATTGACTGCATTTTTTGGTAAAACATTATTATGTGTGTAGATGTCTTAACTGATGTCATGACATACTTGGTTAGTATTCTGTAGGATATGTTTGGTTAGCTAATGCAAAGTTTATTGGATGTCACACTAAATGTTGTGACATCAGGTATCTGCCAGCATGAGCACTGTTTGTTTTCTGTTAGGTTTCCTACTTTATCTCAGGCTATATTTTAGGAAATGCCCATGGCCTATTTTGTAGCACCTTGAATTGTGGATATTGAATTAACTTGGTTAAACCTAATTTATGCTACCTAGGCCCAAGACCCATGCGTTGCATATAAAGAAGAGTGACAATCCTTACTAAAGACTTAGAGATTTTGGAGTGAAGAATTCTGATAGTGTGTTTATATCTTCACATGTGTTTTTGTGTATTAGGTTTTCTTGTGAGCCAAGCAATTATCACCTTGATGATCGTATTGGACTAGTGTGGTTTTTGAGTGGTGTTTTGGTTGTGTCACTCTAAGATTTTAAGCAAGAGTGCTATGTATCTTGATTGAAGCTTTTGAGAAAGATCAAGATTTGTTTGAAGTGTGTCTTCTTTGTTTGAATTTGTTCTGTATTTGATTGATATCACTGCAGTGATTGACGGGGAGTGAGTAGGAATTCAGGTCTAGAGTTAGATTGAAATTGCATTGGGTAGGTCTTAAGTGAAGAGTGCAAACTGGCTGTTTGGCTCTGAATTAACACTGCTTATAGTGGATTTCCTCCCTGGCTTGGTAGCCCCTAGAGTAGGTGTGATTTGCACCGAACTGGGCAAACAATTTCCTGTGTTCTTTATTGCTTTCATTACTTGTTTACTACTAAGCTTAATAATCTGTTCATAAGCGGATGTCATAACATCCGACATAACATCGAATGTCTGTTACTAGAATTTCAATTGGCATCAGAGCAGGCACCCTGCCTGTTATTTTCTGGGTGAGATCTAGGGACGATAAATTCTGGTACTATGGACAAGGATGTAGGATTTGCGAATAGACCACCCATTCTGGATGGATCTAACTATGACTACTGGAAACCTAGGATGATAGCATTCTTGAAATCTCTAGATAGCAAGGCCTGGAGAGCAGCTAACTCAGGATGGGAACATCCAGTGAAGACAAAGAAAGACGGATCAACTGTGCTAATACTTGAAGAAGAGTGGAGTAAAGAGCAAGAAGCATTGGCTCTAGGAAATTCTAAGGCCTTGAACGCTCTATTTAATGGGATAGATAAGAATATCTTCAGACTTGTGCATCACTGTGAACTGGCCCAAGAAGTTTGGGATACTCTCAAAACAACTCATGAAGGTACCTCCAAGGTCAAGATGTCTAGACTACAGATGCTGACTACTAAGTTTGAGAATCTAAGGATGAAAGAGGATGAGACCGTTCATGATTTCTACATGAGTATTCTTGAGATTGCCAATACCTCAGGAGCCTTAGGAGAGAAAATGTCTGAAGAAAAACTTGTAAGAAAGATTCTTAGATCATTGCCCAAAATATTTGCCATGAAGGTTACTGCTATAGAAGAGGCTCAAGATATCAGCAACATGAAGGTTGATGAACTCATTGGTTCCCTCCAAACCTTTGAGATGGGAATGTGTGAAAATGATGAAAAGAAGAAGAAAAGCATAGCTTTTGTATCAAACACTGAAAAGGACTCAGAAGAAGGCAATGGTGGAAGTGAGGAAAATCTATCAGAAGCTGTAGCTATGCTTGGAAGATAATTTAATAGATTGATAAGAAGAATAGATCAAAAGACCAGACCTAATGTCAAGAACATCCCCTCTGACACCAGCAAAAGAGTTGAATATGAAGAAAATTCCAACCAAGGCAAAGGAACTCAGTGCCATGGATGTGAAGGCTATGGTCATATTAGAGCTGAATGTCCCACTTACCTCAAGAAACAAAAGAAGGGTCTATCTGTCACCTGGTCTGATGGAGATTCTGAGAGTGGATCAGAAGAAGAATTTGCAAAACATGTCACTGCACTAACTGGTGTATATGTATCTAATGATGATTCTAGTGAAGATGAGCTGACTTTTGATAAACTTGCAGCCTCATATAAAAAGTTGTGTATCAGAAGTGCAGAAGTGTGCCAACAAGGGGAGAAGAAAAAGAAACTCATAAAGATGTTGGAGGCTGAGAAGAAAGAGCATCTTGCAATCATAGACTCACTCAACAGTGAGGTCATTTGGTTGAATTCCAAACTTGATCAGATGTCAAAGTCTATCAGGATGTTAAACAATGGAACTGACACTCTAGAAGAAATTCTACAAGTTGGTCAGAAAGCAATAGACATGTCTGGAATAGGTTTTGTTGGTGAACAAGGACCCACCTTGGGGTTCAAAAGGTCAAAACCTAAAGATCATGTGACAAACTGGATGTAAAGACCGATGTCTCAATATCATGGGAATAGAAGCATAAACCAGACAAAGAGAAAGTTCCAAAGGTGGAGGTGTCACTACTGTGGAAGATTTGGACACATAAAGCCTTTTTACTTCAGGCTGTATGGATTTCCCAGCCACACTCATCAAGCCAAACCCAAACAGGATACTCTTATCAAGAAACAACAATGGGTTGCTAAGGATGTGGATCTAATAGCTCATACCTCTCTAAGGGTGTCAGCCAAAGAAGACTGGTACTTTGATAGTGGTTGTTCAAAACATATGACTGGAATAAAGAGCTTATTGGGGGACATCAAATCACATTCCACTAGTTATGTAACCTTTGATGATGGAGCTAAAGGGGAAATCGAAGGTGTTGGAAAACTAGACTGTCTTGGAGTTCCAGACCTAGATAATGTTTTGTTGATGAAAGGACTGACTGTAAACCTTATTAGTATCAATAAGCTATGTGATCAAGGATTCAACGTCCGATTCACTAAAGAAGAATGTGTTGTCATAAATGGAGAAAATAAGGAAGTCATGAGGGGATCTAGATCTAAAGGCAATTGCTACTTATGGGAGCCTAAAATCTCAAATAACTCCATTGTTTGTTCCATGGCCAAAGAAGAAAAGGAGGTTAAACTGTGGCATCAAAAACTTGGACATCTTCATCTAAGAGGGATGAAAAAGATCATATCCAAGGAAGCAGTGAGAAGAATTCCAAAGCTAACAATTGATGAAGGAAAATTCTATGGTGAATATCAGGTTGGCAAGCAAACCAAGATGTCACATCCAAGGATTGGACATCTTACAACTTTCAAAATTCTGGAACTGCTGCACATGGACTTGATGGGACCAATGCAGGTAGAAAGTCTTGGTGGGAAGAAGTATGCGTATGTGGTTGTTGATGACTACTCCAGATACACCTGGATAAGTTTCATCATAGAAAAATCAGATGTGTTTGATATTTTCAAGGATCTTTGTACAAGACTTCAAAGAGAAAAGGAAAGTGGTGTTGTCAGAATCAGAAGTGATCATGGAAAGGAGTTTGAAAATTCCAAGTTTGCTGAAATCTGCTCATCTGAAGAAATCAACCATGAATTCTCTTCACCTATTACTCCTCAGCAAAATGGAGTAGTGGAAAGGAAGAACAGAACAATTCAAGAGTCTGCTAGAGCTATGATTCATGCGAAGAAACTACCTATGCACTTTTGGGGTGAGGCATGAACAAAACCTGCTATGTTCATAATAGAGTTACCTTGAGAAAGGGAACCTCCTCCACTCTGTATGAAATATGGAAAGGAAGGAAACCTACTGTGAAGTATTTCCATGTTTTTAGAAGCAAATGCTACATTCTGATAGATCGTGAACAAAGAAGAAAAATGGATCCTAAAAGTGATGAAGGCATATTCCTGGGATACTCTACAAACAGTAGAGTATATAGAGTGTTCAACTGCAGAACAAAAGTCTTGATGAAATGCATTAATGTTATTGTTGATGACCAGCATGAAGAAACCAATGTCACAGAGGATGTTGGAACATTCTTTGAAACACATACTGATGTTGTTGTCAAAACTGAAGATCCTCATGTTGTACCTCCAGATTTTGAGTCAGAAGCTCTCAACAAAGGACCCTCTATCAGAATCCAGAAAGATCATCCCAAAGATCTTATCATAGGAGATCCCAACAGTGGTGTAATTACCAGATCTAGAGAGATCATCTCAAGTTCATGCTTTGTATCTAAGATTGAACCAAAAAATGTGAAGGAAGCTCTAACTGATGAATATTGAATCAATGGCATGCAAGATGAATTGGAACAGTTCAAAAGAAATGAAGTATGGGAATTGGTTCCAAGACCTGAAGGAACCAACATCATTGGTACCAAGCAGATCTATAAGAACAAATCTAATGAAAAATAAGTAATAACTAGAAATAAGGCTAGACTGGTGGCACAAGGTTATACTCAAGTTGAAGGGATTGATTTTGGTGAAACTTTTGCACCTGTTGCAAGATTTGAGTCAATAAGGCTAATGTTAGGAGTTGCTTGTATTATGAAGTTCAAGTTATTCCAGATGAATGTGAAAAGTGCTTTTATAAATGGTTAATTGAATGAGGAAGTATATATGGAACAAACTAAAGGATTTGATGATCCTACCCTGCCAAATCATGTATATAAATTAAGGAAAGCCCTTTATGGATTCAAGCAAGCTCCTAGAGCTTGGTATGGGAGACTAATTGAGTTTCTCGCTATTAATGGATACCAGAAAGGAGGGATAGAAAAGACCCTCTTTGTGAAGGATGACGATGGAAAAATCATGATTGCTCAAATCTATGTGGATGACATAGTTTTTGGTGGGATGTCAGATAAGATGGTTAAACATTTTGTCAATCAAATGCAATCTAAGTTTAAGATGAGCCTTGTTGGAGAATTAACATACTTTCTTGGGCTTCAAGTCAAGCAAATGGAAGATTCCATTTTTCACTCCCAAAGTAAATATGCCAAGAACATAGTCAAAAAATTTGGCATGGATAATGCTCGTCACAAAAGAAAGCCTGCACCCACACATTTGAAGTTATCTAAAGATGAAAGTGGTACTAGTGTTGATCAAAGCCTGTATAGAAGCATGATTGGAAGCTTGCTATATCTAACAGCTAGTAGACCTAATATTGCCTTTGCAGTTGGTGTGTGTGTAAGATATCAAGCAGATCCCAAAGTGAGTCACATAAATCAAGTCAAGAGGATTCTCAAATATGTGAATGGAACTTGTGATTATGGTATGTTGTATTCTCATGGGTGTGACCCTATTCTATCTGGTTGGGCTGGGAGTGCTGATGACAGAAAAAGCACATCTGGTGGATGTTTCTTCTTAGGGAACAACCTCATATCATGGTTCAGCAAGAAGCAAAACTGTGTCTCCTTATCCACTACTGAAGCTGAATACATAGCAGCTGGTAGCAGCTGTTCCCAACTGGTCTGGATGAAGCAAATGTTAACTGAATACAATGTCACTCAGGATGTCATGGCATTATACTGTGACAATATTAGTGCCATCAATACTTCCAAGAACCCAATTCAGCATAGCAGAACTAAGCATATTGATATCAGACATCACTTCATAAGAGATCTTGTGGAAGACAAAGTGATTACCCTAGAGCATATGGCCACTGAACTACAACTTACTGACATTTTTACAGAAGCTCTAGATGCTACTCAATTTGAGAATTTAAGAAGCAAGTTGGGAATTTGCATTTATGAGGACTTATAGCAATTACTGTCAAGAGGGGGTTTGAGTGTAAAATAAGTTTTATTGGTCAAAACACGTTCCAACCTCCGACTTTAATGCATCTCACGCCATTAACCACTAAAGCTCTTTATCCCACACAAACATTTTATCTCACTGCACCAACAATTCCTCCGTCCCTCCCTACTCTTCAGAATACCTCTCATTCCTTCAATTTTTCCTCTTTCAAGAAAATGGCTACCAAATGAGATGCTTCTGATGCTTCTTTGTTTAAATCTGTTTTGTATTTGATTGATATCACTGCTATGATTGAGGGGGAGTGAGTAGGAACTTAGGTCTAGAGTTAGATTGAAATTGCATTGGATAGGTCTTAAGTGAAGAGTGCAAACTGGCTGTTTGGCTCTGAGTTAACACTGCTTATAATGGATTTCCTCCCTAGCTTGGTAGCCCCCAGAGTAGATGTGATTTGCACCGAACTGGGTAAACAATTTCCTGTGTTCTTTACTGCTTTCGTTACTTGTTTACTGCTAAGCTTAATAATTTATTCAGAAGCGGATGTCATAACATCCGACATAACATCGACTGTCTGTTACTAGAATTTCAAAAATAACTACCAATAACCTCCTAAAACCATCAGCTTCCGACAAGTGTCATAGTGCATGCAGTAACTTGCTAAACAAACGCCACTTGTTCGGCTTTAGCCATGAGAAGGCATAACTACTCCCTCCATTATTTGAATTTCAAAAAACTTCACTAATCTTCAGCTAATGTCTCAGTCGAAGGCCATTTTCTTTAATGTTTGGAAATTTCTCTAAGTCCTAAAACACTTGAATTCCCACTCGAAGGTCTCCTCGCTCGAAACCTTTTTCATTCTTAAAAGACCTTAATATTTTATTAAAATATTTTAATCTAAGTATGAGGAGTCGAATTTGTGAGCTAATAGGAAGCCATGTGATTTCAAAGAATTTTAGAAACTCCAGCTTTTGTTTCAATCCAACTTGCTGACGGTGTTTTCTTTACGACATCTCTTATTCGTCTCCCTGCAAAAATGGCAAAACCATCATCATGGTGGCACCCAAATGTGAATATAATTACCAACTTAAATTATTCACTTTAATCGGTACCCATACGATGGAGACGGTAAAGAGATCATGAATGGTTTTGAGAATGTGTTGGATGCATTAATTGGTGATCATGGGAAAGCATTCAGCTCGGAAGACCATCACCTCTAAGAGGGAGACAAAAATTACTATGAAAATTGAATGAGAATTATAAAAGAAAAACAAGGAGACGGAGCCGTTACCTGAAGTGAACACACAACCATCACCAATAAAGGATGTCGCAGGTGCAAAAATTGTGAGAAAATTGTGGTGTTCGTTTTCCTTCTTCAATGCAGAGTAATTACTGCCTAACAACACAAGAGTTACGATTTGATAAAACCATCAAAACCTATTCAAATTCATTCCAAAAATAATCTCCAACACATGATCATACATTTCCAAATTAAGAAAACAACATATTTATTTCACCAATTCACAATCAGACAGGTTTCAAACATAATTGAATGGAAATGGAAAGGAATTTAATATGTTCATCAAGAAGAAATCAGGTTCATAGCAGCCTATATTTCTTTCCATAATCAGTACCAAACATAATCCGACAACCATCATCAATAGTTTTTATCACAAAGTCACGGGTAAAACAAAATTACGGCCTGTGTTTTTTTCCAAAATAATCCGCAAACATGTCAGGACGTAAGCAAAAATAATCGAAGACACAATCAAGCACAATATTTCTCTTCATCATGGACATTATTTCATCCAATAATATAAGAGCAAGCTGCCCTCATTCAGAAAAAGGGGGACAAAAATGGAATTGGGGAGTAGAGTTCGTACGAACATTCAAAACAGGATAGAAACACAAACATACAGTAGCAGCATAGAAATTGAAGAGTAAAAGAAAATTACACATATCACGTTACACACAAGAAGAAGAGATGAGAAAAAGTGAATTAGAAGAAGAAGAAGGCAAAAGGAGAAGGGTATTTGCACCTGGAAAAATAGAAAAGACGACGAATTACGATCGCGAGGACTCTCTCTGTTCGCGTGCTATCCTCGACTGCAAAGTCTCTACTTCGATCTTTAGCGATACGACGACACTCTTTAAAACCGTGTCGCCAAACGTGCACCACCCACAGTCCCACTCCTTCTGCCGCAAGCGATGCCTCTTTGCCTTTAGCTTCATTTGTTTGATTTCATATGCTTTTGTGTGTTGTATGTGTTTGATTACTTTTGATCTGTTCTGTTTTGTGGGATAGGAAGAAGAAATTGAGAGTGTGATGGTTTGTTTGATGAAGAGTGAACACGACAGAGAGAAATGATTTGAGTTGAGTGATTCTCTTGCGTTTTCTCATTTCTTTGTCTTTCTCAAAATACACAACGCAAGGTGTTGTGGTGGACCAAATGGGTTGTTCCAGCCCAATTGGGCTTAGTTAGAAGCCCTAATTATTTTTTTCAAAAAAAAACACATAAATCTTTCTTTTCTTTTTTATTCAATTTTTATTTTACTTGTTTCTAAACAAAGAATTAGTAATGTATATTTGATTGTTAGTTTTTTTAATCCTCTAATTTTGATAATTAAATTTGTACCTGGTTAATTAAAAGTTTTAAGGGTCCAATTGAGTAATTAAAATTCTAATTAATTTCAATTAAAATTTTAATTAATCTTGGGGTCAATTTTGACAAGTTATTGTCAATGTCTGGTGAAGCTGTGATAACTGTCAACTGGGCTTGGTGCGTGTTTCTGATTATTTCGGTGCATATGCTTCCTTTTGATATCCTGATTCAATTTTCTCTTTGATAAGTTGAATTAGGATTAGACTTTAGAACCAATCCCTTGTTGAATAACATTAGGTAGCTTTTCCTTTGATCTTAATCTTTAGGATCACCGAAATTAGGTTAGTCTCCCTTAATCATAATTTTAGATTCATAGAATTAGGTTAGTTCCCTTCGTGAGAGAAATGTGGAGGATCTCGTAGCAAAATTAAACAACACACGGATCAGTTTGACCCGATCCCGATGGCCTATTCTGAATTATATCCTGCTTTAGTACAGAAAAATTTGGTACAAATAAGGACTTCGTCGGCCATCCCAAAGGATCTCCCATGGTGGTTTAAGTTTGATCACTTTTTCAAGGGGCACCCGGTCATGATATTGAACATTGTTTTGCTTTGAAAGGTGAAGTACAAAAGCTAGTGCAAAGTGGTATTTTGTCTTTTGAAGATTCTGGACCCAATATCTCAACAAATCTATTACCCAAGCAGCTTTGGTGGCCTATCAGCCTAACCTCGTGTCACGACAATTTGGCTTGATGCAATCGTTGCCTAAATGCTTGTATGACAAAAAGGCCTATGTTATCCATCCTCTCACCGTCTTCAACACAGTTGAGTGTTCGACGCACCTAGCTCGACATGCTCACAAGTCCCTTTTTACACCTATTTACTTTGAACCTTCTTATCTCTGCTCTCAAGAATTCTACAACTTGTGGTCCAGGCACTACGCCTCAGAATTTCTTGACGTTTCAAGCTTTGATTGCTTGATTGACCAAGCTTTCATTGATGTGCAGGAGAAGATCAAGTAAGGTACCTCTACTCACATCAAGGAAACTCAAGCCTTCTAGAAGTATTTTGAAACTGCCTGTCGACCCGATGATGTTAGTCGAACCATCCGTGAGACTGCTGTCACCCTGAAGGAAACGTTTTTAAAGAAAATGGAGAATTTAAAAATCCCTTCATACGTTCCTCTTGAGAAACGCTATGAAGTAGCTTTCGCTTTATTCCTCCCCGAAGATCCCTCGATTTCCAACTGCTGACTTTGGAGTGGCTCTCGCCCCTCCATTTTCAGATTGGTTCATCTGTGGGGATTCTATAAAAATCCTTCAACAGCAGTTAAAACCGAAAGCCCAGCGGGTGGTTCCGACTAAACACACGCTCGATAGTTTCAAAGGGCACCTTCATGTCGGTATCGAAGATGTTCGCAATGAATCC
The DNA here is from genome assembly GCA_963859935.3 of Lathyrus sativus. Lineage (NCBI taxonomy): Eukaryota > Viridiplantae > Streptophyta > Magnoliopsida > Fabales > Fabaceae > Lathyrus > Lathyrus sativus. Next base: position 102,561,409 of record OZ012738.1, on the reverse strand, counting down.
AAAATCCTTGAAGGTCGTCACCCTTCAATTTTGGACTCTTTTAACCAAACTTTTTTGTTACTAGCAACGTGGTTTGTTTTGCAGTTGCCCCTAAAAGGAGGGCTCCCCTACCAAGAACTGAGGCAAAGGTCGAAGGCCATAAGGTAATTTTATATGCCTTTTTATTTTGACTCTTCTCTCTCTTAGCTGTCCCTAACATTTCTTAATGTCTTAGGTATCTCACAAACCTCCCTCAACACCCCAAAAGACGCTTAAAAGAGATTCTGCCCAAATTATCATTGACTCAGAGGATGACAACAAATCTCCTCCTGAGGAATTACAGCTGAAGAAAAGGCGGAGGATCAGCCAAGGGACGGATACTGCTGGCACCCTATCTGATCCTTCGACGACCAAGGCCTTAAAGCTGACCACCCCACTCATGATAGTGTTGAGGTTCCTACTAAAGGTGTCTTGATTCCCACTATATTCCCCGTTGAGAGTGACAATTCTAGCCCTACTTTTGAGGGCCCTAAGGTACATTTATGCCTCAATTCTTCTTTGAGGTTCTGATTTACTTATACCTTGTTCTTGTTTCTCATATATGGTTCCTCTTTATCTAGGCTGATACTGGTGGTTTGAAACCTCCCTCAACCAAGTCTCCTTCTCCATCCATCATTTTAAATAGCCAAGGTGATCCTACTTACCATCCCACATCTGACTTGGGCTCTGGTATGAGTTCTCTTAGTGAAATTAACAATTCTGAATTTGCAACTGCTCCTCGTTCGCCCACCAAAACAGCTACCCAACAGTCCCAAACCGATGGGTCTGATCACGAAGAAGATAATGCGCCGTAGACTCTAGAGGCAGCATATGCAAAGGACACTCCCATGGAGGAAGACACAACTCTATTTGACGCAAGTAACTCCCCTTTGGACCATACCTTTGTTGTCGAAGACACTGAGGCAACAAGGGATAAGGTTCTAGTGATGAGGGTACCGGGGATGAAATGAACAAAGACCAAGCAGGTGATGGCTAGAGTGAGGAAGAGAAACTTGAGGGAAGTCCAATCAATGAACCTGCCCCTGTCGATATGACTGTTACTCCAACCATTGTTGCGGTTAAGGAAAGCAAAACAGTGCCCACCAGATGTGAGGCAAGTCTTACCAGTGCAGAACTTAACGCCTTAAAACTTACCAACCCTCGACAGTATGTCAAGATTATTCTTGGGAATCGAGGTAGTTCCTATAGCAAGGCCCTTAGCACTTCGACTTTCGAGGATCAAGCCTTGAGCAGACCAACAGAAAGCATCCTCGAGAAGCTCAAAGAGAAAATCTTCAAGGGTGATCTTTTTTCAATTTTGTAAATGGACCAAGTTACCCATCTTTCTCTAAAGACTCTTCTTTAGCAAATGGACATTCACTCCATATCCCCCGAATCTGCCACCGTCATTCTGGAAATTGGCGCTTTGATCGACCAAGTCTATGGTGACCTCAGACTGCCACCTTAGATCGAGAAAGCTATCTCGACTAAAGATGGTAGTGAGGCTACTACCTGGACCGCCGCTGCTGAGTCCGAAGGTAAAATAGCGGAGCTGGAGGAGAAGAAGGACAAGCATCAAGAAGAGATTGTTGCCAATGAAAATAACATCTCTTCCTGGGAGCAAAATATTAAGAAGCTTCGAAACAGGATATCAAAGTCTAAAGAGAGAAATGCGGAGTTATCTACTTTCGATTACTCTAGTCTTTCAACAGAGCTTAACCACGCCATTACTTTTGATGAGGAGGCTCGACAATTGGAAGCAGAGGTTGCCAAACTAGAATCCAACAAGAAATTGTGTCAAAAGCGCCTTGAACTCCAAAAGTCGAGATACTTGAGGATGAAGGAGAATCTCCCCTTTTAGTTTATTGTAACCTTTTGTAATGCTTTTTCTATTTCTTGGCCCTCGGGTGCCATAGTCTTTTGACTTAACCATGTAACGACTTGAGCCATTTTGGCATATATAAATACCATTTATGGCTTTGCTTTGTGTCTTGAATTATTCTGTTGATATTTTAACTTCTTGAGCGTTGGTTTGTATTTTTTCAAATACTTACCATTTACTTTTAAGATTCTCCTATCTTTTTTTAATTCTTCTACTTCGTGCGCTCCATTGAAGAATACTTTCGTGACTTGGAACGGGCCTTCCCACTTTGGGGACCACTTGCCCATAGACCTAACCTTTCGATCCATAGGTAAGATCACTCTCCAAACTAAATCTCCAGGTAGAAAGGTCTTAGCCTTAACCTTTTTGTTATACGACTTCTCTACTCTCCTCTTTTGCCTTCTCAAGAGTTCTAGAGCCTTAAGTCTTTCTTCATCTAGATCTACCAACTCATCAAGCATCATGTCCTAATAAACTTCACGAGGGATTTCCTGATGTCTCTGAATCCTAACTGATTGTATGTAGATCTCAACAGGTAACACTGCATCAAGGCCAAAAGTTTGTCGATAAGGGGTGCTATTGGTCGCTTCTTTGGGGGACGTTCGACATGCCCAGAGGATCTGGTCTAATGTTTTATGCCAATTTTTTGGTTTCTTCCCCACCTTTTTTCATCAACCCAATCACTATTTTATTCACTGCATCAACTTGACCATTTCCTTGGGCATAATAAGGTGTCGAGGTTTGGAGTTTGAGTCCCATTTCTTTTGAGAATTCCTACATCTTTCGACCAGTAAATACTGACCCCTGATCTGTTGTAATTGTCTCTGGCACTCCAAACTTGTAAATGATATACTTCTGAATGAAATCGATGACATCCTCTTGATCTACTTTTGGTAGAGGTAATGCTTCGATCTGTTTCGTAAAGTAGTCTATTCCTACCAAAATATACTTCTGGTTTTTGGAGGACGCTGGTCGAATATCCCTGATCAATTCCAAGGCCCATCCTCTGAAAGGTCAAGGCTTAACTATAGAGTGCATATCGCTTGCTGGGACATGTTGTATGCCAGCGTGGACCTGACATTCCTGGCAGCCCTTGGCGAATTCGATGCAATCTTTTAACATAGTGGGCCAATACATGCCTTGACGAAATAATAACCATTTCATCTTGTGGCCTACTTGGTGTGCCCCACATGCCCCACTATGGACTGTCGATAGGTCCAAATATGCCTCAGATTCACTAAGGCATTTAAGCAAGACCCCCTCAGATGTCTTTTTGAATAGCTCATTTCCTTAAAGCTTGATACTTAATTTTTCGCTCTGTAGAAGTTGATGGACTTCGAAGGTACTCAACTAAAGGTTTCCTCCAATCTTTATCCATCAAACCTTCCACCACGAAAATTTCGAAATTTTCTTCGTCAGCATAGCCAAACTTATTTGCTTCTAAATCTGACGGACGTAGGCCAACATACACGACCTTACCTCTAGCTTTGATTTTTTCTTGTAGGTTTTCTTTCGAGACCCTATGTCCAGAGGCGATTTGTGCCAAGTCATTCGCTACTTGATTTTTTAGTCGTGGTATATGTCGAATGGTTGATACTTTGAATTTTTTGAGTAACCTGCTGGCTATTACAAAGTACATAATGAGATTTTCTTTAACACATTTGTATTCCTTTGTTATTTTCTTTATCACCAACTCTGAGTCTCCCATTATTTCGACTCGGGTTGCCCCTAATTCTAACAAAATTTCAAGTCCTGCTATCAAGGCCTCATATTCAGCCTCATTATTGGAGCAGAGCCCTTCAAATTTGTATTTAAATTTTGTTGGAACTTTATCAGGCAAAATAATCAACAAACCAATGCCTGTCCCATTTTTATGGCTGGAGCCGTCGAAGTATAACTTCCAGGGTTCTAGTTCGACATAATTTAAAATGTTTTCATTTTTGGAGTGGTCGATAATGAAGTATGTCACTATTTGTCCTTTAACCACCTTCAAAGGTTTATAAGTTAAAGAATACTCAGTTAATGCTAGTGCCCACTTCCCTATTCGACTATGCAAAATAGGTTTAGACAACATGTGTTTGATAATATCAAAATGCGAAGAGACATACACATCAACTAGTTTTATATATTGCTTCTGTTTCGTACAAGATAGATACAAGCATAAACATAACTTTTCTATCATGCTATATCTAGCTTCTGCATCATTCAAAACTCTCCTGAGGTAGTAAATGGCTCTTTCGACGCTATTCTCATCCTCTTGAGCTAACATGCTCCCTAAAGTCTTGTCTGATGCTGCTATGTATAGCCTCATGCTCTTGCTCCTGCAAGGTGGCAAAAGCACTGGAGAGTGGCTCAGGTAGTCTTTGATTTTGTCAAAATCCTCCTCTTGATCCTTCCCCCATTCGATTCCTTCTTTACTAAATCGGAGCAATGGTGAGAAGGCCTACGTTTTGCCGCTTAGGTTTGATATAAAACTTCTCAAGAAGTTTATCTTACCTAGTAGTGACTACAGCTCCCTCTTAGTCGATGGCGCTTTCGCTTCCATGATAGCTTTGGTCTTGTTTTGGTTGATTTCGATCCCCTTTTTGTGGACCACAAAACCTAAAAACTCCCCAGCCTGCACACAAAATGCACACTTTAGAGGGTTCATCTTAAGACCATATTTCCTCATCCTTATAAAGGACTGTCGGAGATGGTCCACATGTTCTTTTCCTGAAACAGACTTAACCATAATGTCATGAATGTATATCTGCATGGAAAATTGAGTTCATTACCCGTTGATATGTTGCCCCAGCATTTTTTAGGCCAAAAGGCATCACTACCCATTCATAGATGCCTAAGGCTCCAAGACAACGAAAAGCTATTTTGGGAACATCATCTTCTACAATTAAAATCTGATTATATCAAGAGTATCCATCTAGCATACTAAGGTACTCATGTCCTGCGGCGGAATCGACTAGCATCTCTGCCACAGGCATGGAATACTCATCTTTAGGAGTTTCTGAATTTAGATCCCTAAAGTCTATGCAAACTCTTAAAGACCCATTTTTCATAATGATTGGGACAATATTAGCAAAGCATTCGACATACCTGGCGGTGCGGATGAACTTGCATCGAAGGAGTCTTTCAACTTCCTCTTTTATTTTTGAGAGAATTCCTTGGGCAAAACACCTTGGATTTTCTTTGATTGGCTTCTTCCCAGGCTTGATTGGCAGCTTGTGCTCGACCAATTCCCTCTTCAAACCAGGCATCTCATGGTAATCCCAGGCGAAACAGTCTTTATACTCTCGCAATAATTGAATGATTTCGAGCTTAAGCTGAGGGTCAAGGTTGGAACTTACATATGTTGGCCTTTTGATCACCCCTTCTCACCCAGTCAGGTCCAAGCCGTTTGAATAGGGGCAGCTGTTGCACCCCAAAATTTGCCCATTTCTTTACCTAGCTTATGTTTCATTTCATTCATATTAGCATTATCATTTGCATTTCATTGACATGTATGCAGGAGATCAAGAGGTATGATTACCAATCAAGAGCTATACAAGACAGTGAGGCTAGCTAAGATGGTTATTCATATATTCAAGGGTTGATATCCTTGTCAGAGAAGTTAAAAGATCCTCAGAGAGAGTGATTGAAGCCAAAAATGTCGACACCCATAGTGTTCAGGTTCTCGAAACTCTTCATTTTGTCCTCGAATGCTTTAAACCTTAGACGTGCCTCAGCATTCAATTCTCCCTCAACACTCTTTTGTGAGAACAAATCTTCTTGGCAATCTTCTAGCCATGGCTGAGTGCCATTAGGCCCATACAGATTTCCAGCACCTGTGTTACCATGGCCTAGTCCAGTATTGCCATTAGCCTCAAAGTTTCCGTTACCGACGCCAGTCATATTACCATTGGGCCCGATGTTAGTGATCACATTGCCGTTACAACATCCATTCCCCCCGGTCACGGGGATGCCACCTTGAGGAGTTTCAACAGGTGGAGGGACTGGGACGCTCCCACCATGAAGCACACCGTTGCTGTCAACCCTTGAGATCAGTGGCTGAACTAGAGTTCGGAGCTGGTCTTGGCCGGTAGCGACCACTTGCATGAGCTCCATGAAGCGGTCCATCCTCTCTCGGAGTTCCTGGATGTCAGTCTGCACTTGTTCCATCGCTCTAGCTTGATTCGCTCTGGTCAGATATTGGTGGATCGGTCTTCGGTCAATCCTGGAACAAACTGCATACACAAAGGGTTAGGAAAAACAACAAGGTGCTCGTCATGCAAATGCTTCATGCAAATGCTAACGTGTGTCTATGCCTTAGGGAGATTTCTCCCCCGATTCTAGTGCCAGAGTGCTGGTGACGATAATAAGAAGTCTGGATCCAGTCATGGAAATAACATCTCATATATATATATATATATATATATATATATATATATATATATATATATATATATATATATATATATATATATATATATATATATATATATATATATATATATATATATATATATAAAACGCCCATCAAGGCGGCATACAACGTCACTGAGTACAAGCAGAATCAATAGCATGACCTCGACCAACAAGCCTGGTGATGGTCATCATACAACAATGATCGAAAACAAAGGATTACAAATATAGTCAAGCACGGCCACGGGCGTGAAACTCTTCTAACAAACCCCTCGTTTCTGGATGATCAGGCTGAGTGAGCAACCCTTCGACGAGCAACTCCCTCTGCAAAATAGTGCATTGAAGACCTTCAACGGAGTCTTCCCATGCTCCTTCGCCGAAACAATCTTCTAACCTCCGTTTCTTGGATTCAAACATCTGCTTGCGCTCCCTCAGGTTAGCATGAGCCTTGTTTAGCAGGTCTTCAGCGGCATATCTGTGAGCAGTTTCTTCATCAAACCTCTTCTCACTAGCCTTCACCTGAGCCTTCAGTTTGGAGATCTGTTGTTTCAGTTTATCCTCCCGTTCCTTGCCATTGGCTAGAGTGGCATTCCACTGCTGATTAAACTTGGATATTCTCCGGTACGCTTCATCCAAGTGCTGCTTCTTAGTGTCCAGTACGTCATTGATAGATTTGAAGTCCAGACCCAAGCGTTCTCGCTCAGCTATCTGCTTGGTCAAATCTGTACCTAACCGGTTCACTAGCTCGGTCTGCTTCTTGAAGGAATAGACGACATCATTTCTCTCGCTTCTGAGCTGAGCCAATTCTTTCTCCAATTCTTCATTTGCCTTCTTCAGGTCATCTCTCTCAGCCACTACCTGTTCATACTTCAGGATGTCTACAGTGGTTGGCTTCTCATTCATGAGGGGAGCTGGAGGAGCCGCTGAAGGAAATGGCATCAAAGACTATTGTGCTCTATTCTGAACCCAATTCACATAAGGCTCATAAGCCTGGCTGTTGCTCTTACCCAACAACGTCTTTCCTCGTCTGTGGATGTTAGCCCAAGCGTGCTCTAGCTTGGCCAGCATGTCACTTTCAAGCAACCCGTTGAGGTAAAGAGATCCCTGCACCTCCTCATCTTTCGACGGACCTCTCAAGGCATACCCGAACTGTCTGACCAGTAGTGAGGGATTGTAGTTGATGCATCCTTTTCTTCCAATCAATGGAACATTAGGAAAACCGCTGCAGCTGTGGATGGCTTCAGTACCCAGCATATCCAGGTCGAACCAAATGATACTCTCTGCAGATAAATCCATTAGGCGCTCAGACCACTCAGCTGTGGCTGCAGAAGAAACAAAGGGACCCCTCTTGGGCATGTGACTATCAAACCACCGGTACAACAGAGGAGTGCAGCAGAACACCATTTTCCCCGTCCTGTTTTCATTCTTATAGTGGGTAGAATGATAAGCAAGGTGGGAACTGGATTCCCTGAGGCGAGCAAGTAGAAAGCGCCAGCATCTACGAAGTCAGGAAGATTCGGGAACAACACAATCCCGTATATGCACACAGCTAGAACAGCACTGAACACATCCCAACGATCCTCCTTAGCAAACTTTTGAGCCACCTCCACCATAAACGATATAGGGAAGCCAAACACTTTGTCTCTTCGAGTGAACCCTTTTCTCAATTCAGACTCATCCAAATGCAAGATAACTGCTAGGTCAACCAGCTTAGGTTCAGTGTCAACATGATGAAAAGGCATTTGATCCTTAACAGGAATGCCTATCAAGTCAGCATACTCCTCCAGAGTAGGGGCCAAAACATAGTCGGGAAACAGAAAGCATCTCAGCGGAGCCTCGTAAAACTGTAGCAACGTGTACATACCACTGATCTTGTGGGCGGAGGGCTTGTAGACATACTTCAGCAATCTCCCATACGTCTGCCTGAATTTTGCCAAAATTGTCTCATCAGCCAGGGTCTTCAAACTCAGGATGGCACTGACATCTAGTGTAGGGAGTCTGTAGGCAATGGTTCTTTTCAGAGTCTCCATGATGGCCAGCGAAGCTAGATTACTAGAATCAGGGATGAAGTATGCACCTGCAACACAGACACACGTTAATGATATGCCAATGAAAATGCAAGATGCAAGATGCAAGAATGCTAGGATGCTGCAGAAGATCAAGGCTGCTGTCGAGGAGACCACAACTCTGTTTCATCATAACCACAACACTACTCTGACAACGAAACCCTGAAGGGGACCAAAAATCTGCTCTGTCAAGAACAAACCCATCTCGGATGATAAGAACCCCTGACACCAACAAAACTGATTCACTGTCAAGAAAACCAGGTTGTCTGAAGGTTAAGGTTTCCTGCAATAACCCGACCCTGCTCACAAGTATGGACCTAATCACGGACAAGGTTCGGCATCCTATGCGTTCATCAGCGTCACAGACTTTCAAGAAACGAGGATACGATACCCAGGAGGTGTGGCATCATCATCTCTTGAAGCGGCCTCTCTTAGCTGAATCACAAATGATCGATCCCCAGAGTCGACAACCCTCAGATCCAACCTCACGTCGAGCCCTAAGGTCCAGAAGAGAAGTCATCACAGAGGATCTCGTCTAAGTGTGGATTTCATGGGGACTGGTGCATGCTAAGCATACATGTCCATCACTAATCTCCATTCTAATACTAGGTCTATGCTTTCAAGCCGGGGTTTTGGCTCATCACTCATCAGAATGCCCCTCCCCACAACAACACAGATAATCATATCATACTGAAAATAAAATGCGGGAAAGTAAAATGCGATAAATAAATAAAACCCAACAAGTAAACACGCAAGCGCTAGGATTGACTCTCGCATTGGGGACGTTGGATCCCTAGATATATTCTCTCAATCAGATGTATCCTGAGGAAGGATCATCATTTCCCCAGCAGAGTCGCCAGCTGTCCCTACTGCGAAAATAAGGTGCCGGTAAAACAGAAGAGTCGCCATCTTTCGTTATTTATCCCTCAGAACGGGAAAGGAAACGATCGGAAAAACCTGACGAAAAGGTATAAGACAAGGTCATCGCAACCATTATCTGGGTTCGGGAGTCGGTTACGCAAGGGGAAGGTATTAGCACCCCTCACGTCCATCGTACTCGATGGGATCCATGCTTGTTGTGTTTATCTGACGGGTTTATTTACTATCTACTTATCAAGGCTGGTCTGAAAAGAAAATAAAATGACTCGGCAAAGCGTCGCACTTTATGCCTACGTATTCTCATCAGAGAATGAGAAATCAGAGTCAACGTAGTTCGCCTAACTACGGGTTATGGGGAAGGTGGCTCGCCAATACATCAGTATTGTGCCTACGTACTCTCAACAGGCATGAGAGATTAGAGCTTACGTAGTTCGGGATAATACGGATTACGGGAATTCAGATTCGTCTGTTTTTCCGAGTAGGGTTAACAAACAGTTCAAGCAGTTTGGTGTACGCGGCTCGACCCTTGGAGACTTAGGCGTTACCATTCGCGGTAGAACTGGGAGTTAACGACACTCTTTTCTTCAGAAAAGCTTCCTTTTAATTATGGGCCCACGGGGCAAAAAGGTTTGAAGTTTGTTTTCTGTCTTTTACGGAAGAACTATTTTTTATGGTTGTCTGCAACTAATATCGCACTAGAGACTATGACATGAGAGTGAATGCATCGCATGTCACCCTAAGGGTACCATACTAAACATCCAGACTGTTGAAGAGTGACCCTTCAACAATCATTTCCCAAGTAACTTAAGGCTCATAACGTACGACATCAGTTAACCTTTATTACTGTATTTTTGATCTGTTTGAAGATGAGAAGAGAAAGGGCTCAACTATGGGGAGACTATCAAGTCCTAATGTTGTCATGCCAAGGATTTATCCTATGGTTGAGGTTTAAAATAGGGATCTCCTAGAAGTTATCATGCATAGGTTTCAACCTAAAGTTCTAATCATCCCTTCCTTATCAAAGGAAGTGAGATTCCTAGGGGATCATGTCAATGGTATACAGAAACAGATAAAGCATCAGCTTAAACAGTAAACAGTAAACGACTGTAAATAAAATGCATGTATGCAACAACCAAGCAGAAGGAGCCAAGCTCAACTTCTAAGCAAACAACGTACGAAGGCCACAAACCACATAGGCAAGGGAGCTGAGCTCTACCAAATACCAGCAAGCAAAGGGGAGAAGCTCAACCCTTAGGATGGTCTTAGGCTTATTCAACTACATGACCTAATCTAAATGCATCACACCAATCAAGTCACATCAATACAGTTGCGCAAAAAGAAAACAGACAAACAGGGAAAACACATCAACAGCTTCACAGCAAAGCAATCTTTTGACAGCAGTCCAGTCCACAGTCTGTAACTGTTCTTCAAGTCCATCATCTTCAAGGGAAGAAAGGGATACTCCATCTTCAAGCTTCAATCTTCAATAGGCTCCACCAAGAATGAAGAGAATCAACAAGATGATCATTTGATAATGGGAAGCAGACAGGAAACCCAAGGAATCCCATCTGACACTCAACCGGTCATCAGAGAAAGGCATCCTCAAATGTTCTACTCATTGTAAATGTCACACATCCCTCCTAAGGAGATATGAGACTTTCACATGAGGACTTTGAATCATAGGATGGGAATGGAAGGTGAATGAAACCAACCATTATTTGAAGAAAAATCTATTTCTAAAGCTCTCTCCTAAAGCCCTAATCTTACAAGCTACAAAAAGCTAACAAAAAGGAAGGAAAAGCTCCAATCCAAGCTCCACCAGCCACTTCACACAAGCTTTATCATGTCCATGATATCCTCCAATAAGAATCAGAAGCCCATTATGCAAGGGAAGCCCACTTTGAGTCCATTCCAAATCAATCACCAAAATTGAAACACCAAATGAACAACCAACTTGAATATTCTATCTAAAATATCAAAACACATTCTAAAAATATAATTATTTTTCTATGGGACCATGCATTTGCTAATAACCTACAGTTCAAAAATCAGGACCTAATTCAATCTCTAAGTCCTCCAATAAAATCCTAAGCCTCAAGGTATCACAACTAAACCCCAAAAATGTGAGAAAAATTCTAGAGGAGCATGCATATCTAACCTAATCACAAGCCAAAAATCCAACCAAGAAACTATACCAATTGCTCAAACAAAATTCAATAAATAGATGAAGCAATTATTACAATTTTTATGTCAATAAAAATGTAGAAAAATCTAATAAAATGAAAATAAATGCTAATCATGATTTTTTATTTCTAAAATTTCTAGACACATTCAAGATTCAGAGGAAAAAATCTTAAGATTTTATGATCAATTTTCATATTTTTTATGAATTGAAATCAAACAAGCCAAAAATAAAAAAAAATAAGAAAAAGAATGGGAAAATAAACAAAAGCGCGTGGTGAATAGCAATGAACTTCAGTTTATTCTCTGGGTTAGGCCAAAAGGGGGTGTGTGGATAGCAATGTGTCTTAAACCCACTCAGAATTCATTAATCAAAACGCAGAGTTTTGGGATGAGGGTATGTGGCAAGCTGAGGTTCACACGATAGAGGGACTGGTCAATTGATCCACTGACCTCACAATATGCCAGCACATAAATGAGAACGAATGCGTTTTGGGGCAGTCAAAGTCAGCAATTGAAATTACATCGTGGCCGTGGGATTGGTGTACTGAGTCAAGTCTTCAACATGATCCAACGGTCCAGACCTTTCTTCTTCATTCAAACTCAGATTGGGAGGGAAAACCAGACGGTGGCGCCACCGTCTTCTCCGGAAGGCAACTAGTTATAGGTCAACCAAACTAATCAAACTATATATCATTTCACTCAAAATCTCACGCTGATCAAGAATCTGGTCTCAGAATTTTCTAATTCCCTCTAGATTTTCAAACCCGAAGACAAATCTAAAATATGCATCAATCTTGAATCTCATCAAAACCTCAATTATGGACATGGATGTGATACTTATCTCACACTAATCATCTTGCACTATCCAAACTGAATTAAATCCTCAAGAGCAACTTAAGCCAAATCTCAACAGAATTCAAGTGTCAACCTAATTTGTCTCTAATCATGCAATTCTTGATCCTAAATCCAACTACACTTCATCCTGATCCTAACCACATGCGCAATGATATCTAAAACAGGTTTAATTATGCATAATCAAGAAATTCACCAACCTGACTGTGAGCTTTCAACAGAGATGGTTCTTGCACGATTCAGCCTCCACAAAGGTGCAGATTCACTCCAAGATGTATGTAGAAGGTGATGGAATCCTCAATTTGCTTTGATATGCTCTTGAACTCAGAATCCGATTTTGAGTTGCTTGCTTGAATTTCCAATCTCACTCTCTGCTTCAGCCACCAATCTTCACCAAAAAAATGCTATGGAAGTGATTATGAGCTTATATAGAGTGCCATGGAAGGTTCTAGGGCCCAATCAAAAGCCCAAAATCAGAGTTTCACTTTTCAATTTTTCTTCAAAATCTCACTCATGGTGGCCAAAAAAATCCATCAGTTTTGCCTTCAGAAAGCTTCTAACACACTCCTTGTGAACCACTGAACCTGAATGGCTATGATTTGTCCCTTATTTTTATCTTATGGCTTAGATTTGAAGTGTGGCTTCCTCATGAAGTAACAAAGCATTAGGTCATGACAAAGGACTCAAACTCAAATTATAATGATGCCATTGTTTCCAAAATGAAATTTCAATTCAAAATGAGCTATTACTTTGCCTTATTTGCACATATAACATTTATTTTGAATTTTTGATCTTTAATGCCTTTTAATTCTTCCTTTTTCAAAATTCCTTGAACCAAGTCTTTCCTTGAGCCATTTCAATGCCTCCTTGATACATGGTTGAAGTTAAAACCTCATTTGAGCAACTTTTAAGTTGAACAAAACTTCATTTGAGATGTCTAAGTTGGTGAAAATGACCCATAACCAAAAATGACCCATAATCACAACATCCCAAAATACCCTTGACTTGTCAAAGCCATAACTTGAGTTCTACAAATCCTATAATGGACTTCTAGTACTCTATGGAAAGCTAAGAGAATAAGGAAAAACATTCATGTTGACAAAAAGTTCATAGGAATCATCCTTCTAGGGCAAAAGTGCCATGCAAGTTGGGTAACTTTCAAGCTCCAAATTCACATGCCTCCAATGACTTGTAACTTGTCTGGCTCATAACTTGAGTTCTATAAACCCTATGAAGGACTTATAGTACTAAAATTAAATCTAAGATCATGCCCTACAAGAATCATGTTGGGGTCAAGATGAGATGGACATCATATCTTGAGTTAAATGGCCTTGAAGTCAGGGGTCAAGTTAGGGGATATTACACTGTCAAGTCTTAGAAACCCTAGCCTGAAACTTCTTAAACTCTTCAATCATGATGAGTCAACCTTGGAATCATACTTAGAACATATCAATGTATCAATCCATGATCCCATGGACCTTGAATTAAGTCTTAACCTTCTTCAAATCCTCAGTTGGCTTAGGGTTGACCCAGTCAGACCCTAACTGCACCAATCATGGCTGAGGCTTATTAATCTTGCACAATGACCTGTCTAGGCCTCAAAGTGATCTTCAACACTTCTCATGATCTCTCTTAAGACCTCGAGTCCAAATTCATAGCCTCAAAATCATCTGATGGCTTTCCACAACTCTCAAGTTAGGAGACACACACTTTTGGATTCAATCACTCTCTCTAAGGATCTTTTAACTTCTCTGACAAGGATATCAACCCTTGAATATATGAATAACCTTATTAGCTAGCCTCATTGTCTTGTATAGCTCTTGATTGGTAATCATACCTCTTGATCTCCTGCATACATGTCAATGAAATGCACATGATAATGTTAATGTGAATGAAATGAAACATAAGCTAGGTAAAGAAATGGGCAAATTTTGGGGTGCAACACCCCTTCCCCTAGATCAACCTCCTCCAATGGGTCATGCGCTATCATCTTGACATCATTCGCTAGTGGATCCGTTTCGAATCCCAGAGGCTCTTCATCATAAATGGCATCAAGCCTCTGGTCTTACTCTCCGTCCTGAATCTTGTCAGCTCATTCTGGGTTGAAGTCCTTGCCAGTACCTTCTTGGCAAGATTCTAACTTGGCCTTATCAGCCATCTGGTTATTAGCAGCCTCCAAGGCCGCCTGAAATTTAGTTTCGGCCACGTAGGCCGAAATTCTTTACAATGCTTCGAACTTAGTCATTGTCACTAAATTTGCTTCCCTAACCTGTGGGGTTTACTGGAGGTTTGCCAAGGTATGAGAGTCTCTCTCCTGGTACCTCTTTGTCCCAACATAAACCGTCGATAGGGTGTAAGTACAGTGAGCAAAACGTTTCATCGTCTGGGACAAATTCGAAATCTGCTGGGGCACATGGGCCTATGCTAGCCAGATGTTAGTCGAACTGCTTCCGGTCGACATGGTTTATGGATGCTTTGAAGTACCCTTGGTCAGCTTCGATGTTCTCGACAATGTCGTCTGGCCTCTAAAGAGCAATTCGCCGGTGCATTGAAGATGGAACTGCACCAATGTCATGAATCCATTCTCGTCCTAACTGTTAGTTCTTGATTGGAAGGCATTTTGGTAAAACTAAGTGTAATCACAAGACGTCCTACAGGATATCGTGACATCCGTTGACCAGGAACAATAACTTGTTGTGTGGTCTGTAAAAGGTCTTTTCTCATGATGTCAAATAAGATGTCTTGACACTCATGATCTAAATAATCTGTATGAATGTGTGGTGACCATATCTTTTTGTGTAAGCTAGTTGCACTGTTCTGGTACAGATTCGGCATGGCTTTCTATAGGCGTTTCTGATACATTGATTATGGATCAGATTGGATTTGATTTGAAGATATTTTCAAAAGATTGTTTGAAGATTGGGAGATTGATTTGATTGGATCTGATTGATCAAATCAAATCTGGATGATTGTTGCTATTGATGTAGATTGGAATCTTCTCAAATCCTGTTGTTATTGTTGCCAATGCCCAAGCCCATTCCACATTTCTATTTAAAGAGGCATAAACCCTAGCTTGGAGATCATAGAATCATGGATTAAAAAATGTGTGCACTTGTTTAAGGTTTAAGGCTTCGTGTGTGTTAGTTTTGTCAGCCATTCACTCATTGATTAATGTGTGAATTGGACAAGGTTGTTAATTGTAAATTGTTCACTCAAAGCTTGTAAGCAAGAGTGTATTGTACTTGATTGAAGCTTTTAAGAAAGATCAAGTTGTGACTTTGAAGAGTGTCTTCTAAAGTTTTCTATTTGTATTGACTGTCATCACTAGTAGTGAATTTCCTCCCTGGCTTGGTAGCCCCCAGACGTAGGTGTGGTTTTACTGAACTGGGTTAACAATTGTTGTGTCTCTTTACAATTGTTTGTGTTTATCTTTGTTCTTATTATACAAATATTTGTGTCGAGAACATCTCCTTCGACATCTAATATCTGATACCAGAATTACAATTGGTATCAGAGCAGGCATCCTGCTCTGGTTCTGGGTGAGATCTAGGGACAATACTTTCTGGTACCATGGGCAAAGAAAGAGGATTTGTGAATAGACCACCAGTTCTGGACGGGAACAATTATGACTACTGGAAACCTAGAATGGTTTCCTTCTTAAAATCTCTGGACAGTAAGGCATGAAAAGCTGTTATCAAAGGATGGGAACATCATATGATTGTTGATAAAGATGGAAAGGCTACAAATGAGTTAAAACCTGAGGAAGAATGGAGAAAGGAACAAGATGATCTAGCTCCGGGAAACTCCAAGGCCTTGAATGCCTTGTTCAATGGAATTGATAGGTACATATTCAGGTTAGTGAACAACTATGAAATTGCTAAGGAAGCTTGGGAGATTCTAAAGACTACTCATGAAGGCACATCCAAGGTAAAAATTTCTAGACTTCAACTCCTTACAAATAAATTTGAAAACTTGAGATTGAAAGATGATGAAAGCATACATGAATTTCATATGAATATTCTTGAGATTGCCAACGCTCAAGTGCTCTTGGTGAAAAGATGCCTGAAAAAAAGCTGGTAAGAAAAAATCTTAGATCTCTCCCCAAGAGATTTGACATGAAAGTAACTGCCACAGAGGAAGCTCAAGATATCTGTAAGATGAGAGTTGATGAACTCATTGGATCTCTACTAACCTTTGAAGTAGGAATAGGTGACAAAGCTGACAAGAAAAAGAGCATAGCTTTTGTGTAAAATACTAAAAGAAGAGAGGATGAATCTGATGAAGATAAAAATCTCTCAAATGCCATAGCTATGCTAGGAAGACAATTTAAGAAGGTAATGAAGAGAATGAATACCAGACCAAATGCCAAGAACATCTAACTTGACATTAGTGAGTCAAATGATGCAGGAAGAACTAGGGCTGAAGAAAAACCCACAAACAGCAAGGGGATGCGGTGTTATGAGTGTGAAGGTTTTGGTCACATCAAATCTGAATGTCCTACCTATCTTAAGAAGGAAAAGAAAGGTCTAGCTGTTTCATGGACTGATGAAGAATCTGACAGTGAGATTGAAGAAGAATATGCCAAACATGTAACTGCATTAACTAGAAGATACTACTCTGATGAAGACTCCAGTGAAGATGAATTGACTTTTGAAGAACTAGAAGCTTCCTACAAAGAACTATGCCTCAGAAGTGAAGAAGTTTGCCAGCAGAATGAAAAATAGAAGGAACACATCCTCAAGTTAAAAACTAAAAAGGAGGAACACCTGACAATTATCAATGGTTTGAATGATGAGGTTGGTAAACAGACTGAAACTATTGCAAAATTAACAGATGAAGTTGGTCAACTGACTTCCCAACATAACCAAATGGAAAAGTCTGTTAAAAGGATGAATAGTGGAACCAAAACCTTGGAAGAGATTTTTCAAACTGGAAAAAGAACTGGAGACAAGACAGGATTAGGATTCCATGAAGATAATAACTCTGCCTATCCTAACAAATCTTCTGGGCAGATGATGTTCCAGCAGATGTCTCAACATCACTGCAGAAATTAGACCAGTCAACCTAGAAAATTCCAAAGATGGAGATATCATCACTGTGGTCGCTTTGGTCACATAAAGTCTTTTTGCTTCAAACTGCATGGATATCCAAACTCTACTACTCAGACAAGACCTAACCACAACACTCACCACTCCAAGAAGAAATGGGTTTCCAAGACTCCTATTACAAAACAATGGGTACCCAAAACTGCTACTACTTGCCTCATAGCTCATAAGTCCCTAAAAGTTTCTACTAAGGAAGATTGATACCTTGACAGTGGGTGCTCAAGACACATGACTGGAAATGAAAATCTACTGGTTGACATCAAACCTCACTCAACCAGCTATGTAACCTTTAGAGATAGGGCCAAAGGGGAAATCAAGGGAGTTGGCAAACTAAACCACTCAGGAACACCTGATCTTCACAGTGTGCTGTGGGTCAAAGGATTAACCACCAATCTGATTAGCATTAGTCAACTGTGTGATCAAGGTCTAAGTGTCAAATTCACTGAACTTGAGTGTCTGGTTACAAATGAAAAGGGAGAACTGATCATGAAGGGAGTCAGGTCCAAGGACAATTGTTATCTCTGGGGTTCTCAGGACTCTAAGTGTGGTCTTGTCACAGAAGATGAAGTAATACTTTGGCACCAGAAACTTGGAATGAAGAAGATTATATCTATGGAAGCTGACAGATGTATTCCTCAGCAAAAACTTGAAGAAGGAAAAATCAGTAGTGAATGCCAAATAAGAAAACGAACAAGGATGTCACATCAGAAGTTCCAACATCTCACTTCTTCTAAAGTACTAGAACTTCTTCACATAGACTCTATGAGACCTATGCAGGTGGAAAGTTTTGTTGGAAAAAAGTATGCTTATGTTGCTATAAATACCATGCAAGAAGAGGTGGAAAAATTTAAGAAAACTTTGAAGTATATCAATAGGACAAGTAAGCATGGGAGGTTATATAATCATGAGTCTGGGTGTATGATGTCTGGATATTGTGATTGGGCTGATGACAGAGAGAGCATATCTGGAGCCTGTTTGTTTTTGGGAAATAACCTCATCTCGTGGTTTAGCAAGAAACATAATTGTGTATCCCTGACTATTGTAGAAGCAGATTACATAGCTGCTGGGAGTAGCTATTCTCAACTTGTTTGGATGAAGCAGATGCCCACAGAGTATAATGTCACACAAGATGTCATGACATTATACTGTGGTACAATGAATAATTCCAAGAACCTTATTCAACATGACAGAACTAGGTGTCACTCTATTAGGTAGCTTCTTGAGCATGTCTCAACAGAAAATCAACAGGTCAATATTCTTACCAAAATTTTGAATGCAAATCAGGATGAGACTTTGAAAAGAAAATTGGAGATTTGTACTTTTGAGAATTTACAACAATTACTGCAAAAAGGGATTTCTGCTTTTAAAAGATGTTTCTTTCTTAAAATAGAGATGTTCCAACATCCCTCTTTATTACATATCATACCCTTGTCTACTCAAGCACGTTATCCCACTCAAATATTTCCCTCCAACTTCCTCTTCAACTCCCACGCCTCCACTACTCTTCAGACTATCTTCCTCTCTCTGCGTATTCAACCCCTTACAACCTACCTCCAACCGTATCAAAACTTCTCCACTCTCAAAAACATCAAAATGTCTCCCAAACGTGATGCTGCCTCTACTAAGACTTCCCACACTGATGCTCAACCTATGAGCATCTCTTTTGATGATGTTCTTGATGTTACTCCTCTCAATATGGTTCCTAGTGATGTAAGTGAAGCTCCCAAGGCTGCTCCTTCACATGCAAACGAAACCCAACAACCCTCTAAAGGTAAAACCTCTGATTCTTCTACTGACAACATTGATAGAATGAAAAACAGGGAAGGCTCTACTTATGTGGATAGATCCATTAGGGAACTTGTCACCAAGATCCTCTATGGAGGTCATCATGTGAATAATATTTCCACTCCTCTCTCTCGTGTTGATCCATCCCCTAGCATTGATAAGAACTTAAAATAAAATGCTGAAAAACCCTCTTCAAATGGCAACCCTAAGACTAAAAACTTGGAAACACTTGCCAGCTCTATGGTGCATGATATGAATAAGGGTGATGAAGTAGGTCTGAATGATGATGTGAATGAGGCTGAAGATACTAGTCGAGATAATGATATGAATGATGTTCTTGACAATATTATAGATGTTAAAGATGTTCCATCAGATGATGAGCTCATCAGAAATGTTGCCCCAGGTATTTCCAAGAGACTGGTGACTAGGAAAGGAAAAGCTGTGCTTGAGGAATCCCCCTCCAAAAGCCAAAAGAAAAGGACTCCTGTTGGACCCCCCAAGGCATGGATCAAGGTCTCTCTTGCCTCCAAAAAGAGAAAGGTAATTACTGAGAACACTGACCCTGATGAAGATGTTGTAGAAGATGTTCTTGACATGGCCCATGTGAAGAAATCCACTGCCAAGAAAACTCCTAGACCAGTGCCTGCTGCTCCTCTGGACAATATTTCTTTTCACTCCATTAGCAGTGTGACCAAGTGGAGATATGTGCATCAAAGAAGGATTTCTCTAGAAAGGGAGCTGAGAAAATATGCTTTAGAAATCAAGGAAGTGATGGACCTAATAAATGAGGTTGGATTGCTCAAAACGGTCACTGGATTCTCCAAGTGTTATGAAGGGCTGGTGAAATAATTCATTGTGAACATAACTGATTCCATTAGTGACAAGAATAGCAAAGAATATATGAAGGTCTTTGTTAGAGGGAAGTGTGTGAAGTTTTCTTCAGCTGTTATCAACAGATTTCTGGGGAGATCAAATGATGGTGAGGAAGAGTTGTCTGCTTCAGACAATCAAGTATGCAAGGTCATCACTGCCAATAAAGTCACAGCTTGGCCTTCAAAAGGAAAATTGTCAGCTGGTCAACTCAGTGTGAAATATGCAATTCTTCACAGGATTGGGGCTGCAAATTGGGTTCCTACCAACCACACCTCCACCATTGTTGTTGGGCTAGGCAGGTTCATTTATGTTGTAGGTACCAAGGTTGATTTTGATTTTGGATTGTACATTTTTTATCAAATTGTTAAGCATTCTACTTCAAGTGCCATCAAGCTGCCTATTGGCTTCCCCTCCCTCATTTGTGAGATTATCTTGAATCAACACCTTGGGATTTTAAACTCTAATGATGTTGCTAGCAAGAGAGAGTCTGTACTGTCCCTGCATTACAAAATTTTTGCTGGAAGACATGTTCCAGATATTGTTCTGACATCTGGTGAAAGGGCCAATGCTTCAAAGGAAAGGATAATTACTGAGTTAAAAGAAACTTGTAGGGAATTAGGGGAAACAATTAATGTTGCTACAATAAGGAAGATCAAGTTAGAATCATTAATTCAATGTCTTGAAGATGATGCTGCCAACATTGATAATGCTAGTGAAAAAGATGATAAGGCTGGGTCTGGGGAAGAGTCTGAGGATGATATTGAAGATGTCCCAACTGATGTTGAAGATGTTGGCTCTAGTTCTGCATCTGAAGATGAAGACTAAGCTTGTTGTTGGGCTGTTTTTTTTTGTTTTTTGTGATTGTCTGCCTTGGCAGAATAGATTGAATTTGGTGCACTTCATGTGCTTTTTGGGTTGTAATATTTTTGGGGTCTCTATGCCCTTAACTTGTTTGTTTCTAACTGTTGATCTTTGATATCTCTGGTTTCTATTCTTACATTTATGGCTAAAAAGGGGGAGAAGAGCTTACTGTATACTCAGTACTTAGTGTACTATATACACTATATACACTATGGCAGGTGTAAACAGGTGTGTAGCTGTTCTATATACACTATGGCAGGTGTAAGCAGGTGTATAGCTGTTTGAAAGGTTGTGAACTTGGTGGCTGCTGTGTGCTCTGATTGGTTTGACAGGATGCTGATCCTGTTAGATGATTGTTTGTTCCTTTTTAGGGTTTGTTGTGCAGCTTGCTGAATGCAGTTGTAAGCTGTTATTTGTTTGTCTGTTTGCTTGGAGTTACAGGTTACTGAAGGTTGTGAAGATTGTGGGATGCCTTGTGTTATGCTTGGGCTATTTTGGTGTTTTGTTGAGGGGAGCCTTGCTTTTACTCTTCCTCTGTGAATTGTTTTTTTTCCCGCTGTGATGTACTCTTTTCTGGTGTTTGTTGTTCTTGTGATTTATTTTAACCAAAATTTGCCAAAGGGGGAGTTTGTTAGTTCTTGATTGGCAGGCATTTTAGTAAAACTAAGTGTAATCATGTCCTACAGGATGTCGTGACATCCGTCTGTTAGGAACAACAGGTTGTCGTGTGCTCTGTAACAGATCTAAACAATATGTATGAATACGTGTGTGACCATATCTTTTTGTATAAGCTAGCTGCATTGTTCTGGTACAGATTCTGCATGGCTTTCTATATGCGTTTCTGATACATTGATTATGGATTAGATTGGATTTGATTTGAAGATATTTTCAGAAGATTATTTGAAGATTGGGAGATTATTTTGATTGGATCTAATTGATCAAATCAAATCTGGATGATTGTTGCTATCGATGTAGATTGGAATCTTCTCAAACCCTGCTCTTATTGTTTCCAATGCCCAAGCCCATTCTGCATTGCTATTTAAAGAGTCATAAACCCTAGCTTAGAGATCAGAGAATCAAGGATTAAAAAGTGTGTGCACTTGTTTAAGGTTTAAGGCTTTGTGTGTGTTAGTTTTATGAGCCATTCACTCATTGATTAATGTGTGAATTGGACTAGGTTGTTAATTGTAAATTGTTCACTCAAAGCTTGTAAGCAAGAGCGTATTTTACTTGATTGAAGTTTTTAAGCAAGATCAAGTTTTGACTTTGAAGAGTGTCTTCTAAAGTTTTCTTTTTGTATTGACTGTCATCACTGCTGTGATTGAGGGGGAGTGAGAGGTGTCTCTTGTCTAGTGGGTTCTAGGCAGAAGTTGCATGGGTAGAGATTAAGTGAGGAGTTGTAAACTGGGAGTTTAGCTCTGAATTAATTCTACTAGTAGTGAATTTCCTCACTGGCTTGGTATCCCCAAAACGTAGGTGTGGTTTCACTGAACTGGGTTAACAATTGTTGTGTCTCTTTACAATTGTTTGTGTTTACCTTTGTTCTTATTATACAGATATTTGTGTTGGGAACATCTCCTTTGACATCTAATATCTGATACCAGAATTACACTAACAGCAGATTATAATTGGCCTTCATTTACACCACCATAAAAACGGTAGGTCTTGTTATTGTTCCAACCGTTAGGTCCACCTGTATCACCCCCATTGTCGAACCAACCTTGCCTTCGTAATTCGACAAGACCGTGTTATGTGTCATATTTCTAAATTTGCAAAACATTGAATCTTGGCTTTGGAGCTACAACTGGAACTTTGAAATCTGGAACTTGGTTTTGACATGAGTGACTTGGTGACTTGTAAATCAATAATGTAAGCAAGACATTAATTTGTATGTATTTCTCTTGTATCAGGTGTAACTTAGAGTGAAATGTATTAAACACTTTTGATACTTGAATTTGGAGTCTTTGTTACAACTTATGAGATTCTTGAATTTATGAATCCATCTCGTAAACATTGAAGGAATTGAAACTTTATACTTGAACTCACAATTTGAATGAATTTTGAATGTTTTAATGAATTTAATGTAAAACCAAAAAAATAGTCCTTGGAACTTGTAAACCATGATTTCATTTTTTGAACTTGGACCTTAAAGCACGGAACTTGGACCTTAGCATTAAAGAATAAACTTCATATTGAAAATCATGATGAAATTAACAATGAATCTACGAGTCTTGAATGTTACTTTAAAATCTTATAGCAAAAACTTGATTCAATATTCTTATCGAAACTTCCAACCTTACAACATCGACAAGAAAATTCCAATTCTTTCTCTTAAGATCGAAAGATTGTAATAATTCAACCTCCTAGGTAGGAACAGAGTTAAACTTGATCTTTAATTTAATCACAAACCCAAGAAGCAAACATATTCCAATCTGATGAAGTCATAATCTATACCATGAAGACACATTCTTTTACATCCCTTTTTGAAAGCAATGTACACAATCTTGTCAACACCACACAATACTTCATGTCGTAAATAACCATACTTCATATTAATGGACATGAAAACTTAATCCTCCTTGTGGGAAACCTCTGAGAAATCTTGGAGAGAATAACTTTGTATTGATCAAAGGGATATAAGAATAAGGGCATGTCCTTCTTTTATACCCACAGGGGTTCAAACACGGCTTGCAGGGGACTATGAGCACACACAAAGCCTTCATGACCTCTGAACCTTTTGCAGCAAACCTAACTTCACAAAACAAACAAAAAGTAAAAAAATGGCTAGCTATGCATGAATGATTGACCTAAAATCATGTGCAAAAGATCAAGAAATCTAAGGGTAAAATTTGGGGTATAACACGTTGAAATCAAGAGGAGAGCTCATCAGGTTGTTTATTTGTTTGTTTTCATTTGTTGTTATTTATTTCGATTATAAAAGCATGATTTGCATGTAAGAACTTGTTTGTTTTGAATTATTAAATCTTTAAATATATTTGTCTTTAAGAAATCTATTTGTATTCACTCATAAATTGCCTTTTTCATATTCTATAATGCCAACTTTACCCAATCTATTGATTTGATAGAGAATTGGAGGGAGGATGACAAAAGTGAAAAATCCAAGATCTCTTGTTGTATGCTTTTGAATAAAACCCTACTGATGACGTAAGACATTATTTCAAATCTCCAAACACCAGAGATATAAGGAAGATAAACTCTCGTTAACCCCTTTGAGCCTTGAAGTGGGAGTTTTCTTTTCCAAATAAAAAACCCTCAATTTTGACCTGGGGCAGGGTAGTTTTCAATTAAGCTAATCGTGCACCCAAACTTTCAAAAAAAGAGGACTGAACATCTAAGAATCCACTTTATCTATTCCTCACACATTAGGAAGCTGGAATTCAAATCCACAATGATTATCCCTCGACTATCTAAAGAGTGAGGTAGTCACAATCCTTTCAAAAAGGCCAAAATAACTTAGAGTCACACGACTTGTTCATAAATCAAAAAAAAAAAGGGAAAGATCCCGCTAAGTCAAAACCTATGAAGGAGACTGAGGAAAAATTGGGACATCCTGCTGGACTTCATGGTCAAATCCCAAAGATCCCGTCCAGGAAAAAGTTATGGAGTAAAACAAGAACCCGATAAGCAAAAGAAAAGGATTACAAAGAAAAATTCTCAAAAAAGAACAGAGTCGTGTGATCAAACACCAAAAGCAAATAGGCGAGTGACTGCCATGTCCAAAGCCTCAATGGTTTCTTAACCATATCAAAATCCTCTTGAGAGATGAGTGCTCATGTCAGGTTAACTAAATTTTAGAATTGGAGAACATCGTGAAGAAGGGGTGGGCACAAATAAACTTTGACCCTTATATCCTTTATTTCTTAAACTTTAAACCAAGCCACGATACAAACTTTAAAAGACCTAATTGAAGCAGGGTTTATTTTGAAAGCGTACTCGATGAGATAACGTTTCTGACTCCAATGAGCTATGCTCAAATGTGTGTTGGCTTTGTAAAATAAATCAATTTCATATCCTAACTAGTGATCCGATCACAAATTATTATGATATATTTTCAATAAAAACTTCAAGACTAACATGTGTGTTGCATTAGAAGTTTCAGAATTAACATTTTTTTTGCTTACTAACATTGCTTGATATCATAGAAGATTGCAAATGAGCATCAACGATGAGCTCAAGCTTTTGAGACTTGAAATGTTGAGTTTAAATGGCTAATTATTTCAAAAGGATGATCATATCTAGGGGCGTGTTGCCTGAAGACTCTGCTGAATATAGGCAAGTTGTTTCCTAATTGTTGCTTCCATAGTCCAACTATCCCTAAGGGGAAAGTTTGAAGTTTCAGCTATACAGAATGCAGTCAATCTAGGGCAGCTACGTCGATATTCGATAAATCTCTCCGAGAGTTTGAAGTCATTGGAACATTTTGGATGCCAAGTTTTCTGTAAAATCCTCTTGAGATGACTTATAAACCATGTGATCTGAGGCATTTGAGAATTGAAGATCATTTTATCCATTTACAACAACTGTTGTTCAAAATGGAGACCACCACGCAGTTCATCAGTGCAGAACTAATTTGTTCTCACAATGTTCTTCACCCTTGTCCCCATTAAGTTTTACTTCAGGTGGTCATGACAATTCCATCGATTAATCTCTACTTAAAATAGTTAATACAAGAATTCCACGGCTAGTGATCTAAAACTCCTCAGTGATTTTCCTCGTTTTCAACCTTCTTAGTGAAATGAATGGTATATCACTCCTCGGTGGATTTCTTACAATCTCAATCTTTCTCAACAAGGTGGATGTTTATTTCATCCCCATGAAGTTTTAACTCTGACATCTTCAGCTGTGATGTTTACCCGAGCTTCCCCAATGAAGTGGATATTTATTTTATCCCTTGTGAGGCCTCAGCTCTGGCATCTTCAGTTATGACTCTCACTCAGATTACTTCTGTTCGTCGTGGATATTTATTTTATCCCCTACGAAGTATCTCTAATCATGAGTTGGATTCCTTCCCCAATGGATCTTTCTCATTTCCAACAGGAAGTCAAGATTCATCTTGACAATCCCCTAAGTGAAGTCATGATGTTATATCCTCAAGTGGAGTTCTCTCTTTCCCCCAGAGAAGTTTGAAGCCTTGAAGCAGGACTGTGATTCCTGGTATAGCTTCCCATTCATCCCCAATGATGTTTTCCATCTTGTGAATATTCGCCGAGTATCCTTATCGAGATGTTTATTTCATCTCCAATTTACTTTTCCTTGTTTGTTTTGTCAACATAAGCATAACAGGACATACATTCATTCATATGGATACATGACATCTGTGCATTTTTCTTTTTTTGTGTTTGTTTGTTTTTTCACTTTGGTCGTGTTTATCCCCAAGTGACTGGGTTTGTCTTCTCCCTCCAAGTAGAGTTTCCATCCCTAAGTAGAAAAGAGCACATCATTTCTAACTCAGCTCGATCCTCATGGAAGATGGATGCTTTAGTTTTTTTTCCATTTTCGGATAAAGATAAACCCCATTTGAGTTTATTCCTCAATGGATAGAGTCTTGCTTAACTGTTTCTCTTCAGTTATTTCCTAGATTGAACTTCGGTCCTAACAATCACAATTTTGAACCTCTCTAGGCTGTTGAACCTAGATCGAGTGTGCATTTATTTTTCACTTTGGAAGAATCCGTTTGAACATCACCATTAAAGATAAAATATTTCTTTAGTGGTGTTGTTACAACATTTTCTCAGCAATGCATACTCAGATGACAAGTGGCAACATCTTTATTTGAGCAACTTGTTTTGTTCTCAGGTTTTCTATTTGGATGGAAAATGATAGTCTCTTTTCTAAGACAGTTTGTCTATCCTCATCAATTTATCTAACTATCAGCCATTCTCTCATCAAATGTCATTCTTCGAGAATCCGTTAGAGAATTTTGTTGAAGACTTTACAAGTGTTTTTCTAAGAATTCCTGTTACTAGGTTTTTATTTGCTTTAATGCAATTTCAAGCTACAACAATATTGATCCTCAGTGATGTTCTCCCTAGTGAGTCCACTATTCAATTTGCGTCCATCAAATGGCATCTCTCCGAGAAGTTTGATGAAGATTCAGATGATTTTTCTCTTTATTTGAGAAGACATATTTTGCAAATAAACCGACTTGAATCTCTTTTAGATCCCCAACGATGTTTTCTAATATCCATTAAATTATGGATTCCCGCTGAAGTCCTTAATCTCCAATGAAAATCCAATTCCCTGTGAAGATACTTTCCCATAAGAATTTGTCATTCCAGGAAGAAACTGAGACCCGTTCATGGCATACAACCTTGAAGAATGGGGAAGTTTATTTTTACCCTTTCCAAGAGGAATACTTGATTAAAGAAGAAAATGAGACCCATTCATGGCATACAACCTTGAAGCGTGGGGAAGTTTATTTTTACTCTTTTCAAGTGGAATACTTGACTAAAGAAGAAATGTAGACCCGTTCATGGCATACAACCTTGAAGTGTGGGGAGGTTTATTTTACCTTTTTCAAATGGAATACTTAATTAAAGAAGAAACTGAGACCAGTACGTGGCTTACGACCCAAGACGATGGGAGGTTTATTTTACCGTTTGCAAGAAGAAAATGAGACCCCTTTACGACATACAACCTTAAAGCGTTAGGGAGGTTTGTTTTATCTTTTCTAAATTGATCATTTTAGTTAAAGAAGAAGCTGAATCAATTTCGGTCATGGAAGCTTAATTTCAGGTTATTACCTATGCTTAGGTTATCATATATTTGATAGTAGGTAATATACCGTACCTTTTGGAAAGATGCCTTTGCTTAGGCTATCATTTGTTTGCTAGTAGGTCATATTTCCTTATGAGTGTATTATCTTTGCTTAGGCTATCATGTACTTGATAGTAGGTAATATACGTCTTTCCATTTCAACCAGATACCTTTTTCTTAAGCTACCATCTGTTGGTAGTAAGTTATCATTCCTTTCAAGTTTCTTGCCTGTTGTTTAAGCTATCGCTAGTGGTGGTTGTTAGTCTCTTCCCCAGCGGAGTTGAGTTTCATTCCCAGTGGATTTGGATCTTTCCCCATGGAGTCTTACTTTGCTAAGTTTTTTCTCATCGAGTCTTCCATTCTTTAACTGTCTTGCATTCATTTCATATCATATTATATCATTTCATATCATATCATTTCATATCATATCATTTCACATCAGAGCATTTCATGTCATATTATGTGTATCTTGTGGTATCTTAGGGCTCAAAATTGTGCATGTTTGTATTTAAGTCTCTCCTATCACACCGAGACGAAGATTTGAATCTCCATATCTCCGGATAGAAGAAACTTAAATAGCGGCATCTGTTATACCCTAATTGTTGACCTTAAGATCTCACTCCTTTGTCCATCATCTTGCATAACATCTTTAGATCATAGGGTCTTGTGTGTGTGGTTATCATCACTAACCAGCTTGTACAGGTGCATTTAATTTCAAGTGGAGATAGTACTCATTCACAAAGTCAGGTATTTCAGGGCATGACCAGTTGATCCTGACTTAAGGTCGTCCCAGGGTTTCTACTTGATATGGGCTCCACTTCCAGAATTCTCTCTTCATTCTTGGGCCATTCTTGAATCAATACTTTGAAGATATCTTGGATGGAATTTCTGGCTATATCTTATTAAAATTAAGATCGAGTTTTAGTAGTGTATGGATCAAGAATGCCTCATGATCAAGATGCTAGGGTGTATGATTAATGAGAATACTTGGAAGTAGGGTTTTGATTCTTGTCAACCTCTCAAGTTATTTCTTCGTCAAAATCATCAAGAAAGAAAAGGCTTGTTAAATCAAGGGTTTTGTTTGAATAATGTGCAAGGTACGAGTCATGATGTAAAAGATGAAGTTGCGGGTTCATTGAGATTTAGGCCTTGTTGCTTTCTCAACTACTTATGGCCTAAATATAAGATGGCTTCTATTTAAGATTAAGATACCCATTTGAGTGCACTTCAAATTCAATATTTGCAAGTGAGCGAGAGGTTTCTTAAAAAAAAAAGGGCAAGTATCCGAACCTAAAGTCCATCATTCAAAAATTCAAGTTTTAATCCAAAAAGTTCAAAGTTGCAAGATTGAAAGTTTACAAGAGTTTAAAGTACTTCACCTTATGCAAGGAGGTAAAAATCGACATTAATTCCCAAATTCAAGTTTTAATCAGCTTGTGATTCAAATGTCCGTATTCTTTGAATTCATGAGTTCATATTTCAATTTACCAATTCAAGTCCATAAATCTAAATTTCAAATTGTAACTCAAGTTTTGAGAGGTTACAAGCTCCAAGTCAATTAGAACATTTAAAGTGTTCAAGGAATGTTTACAAGTTTATTACAAGATTTAAGTTACAAGGACTTTTAACAAGGCATAAATTACTATTGAATCCTATATGGCAGTAAGAGAAATTTGTGTGATTTTTCCAATAAGCTAGGAGTTGAAAAGCTAGGAATAGTTGGAAAAGAAAGTCACATGAGCTTCCTCTGGTAGCAATATCTTTTCTTGCATACATTTGTTGTCATGAATCAACCAAGGCTGAACCTTCTTTCTCATTTCCATCATCCACAAGTAAAAGAAATAGTATGCTTTCATGTCATTAAGGAAGCCATGTGATTTCAAAGGATTTTAGAAACTCTAGCTTTTGTTTCAATTCAACTTGCTGACGGTGTTTCCTTTATGACATTTCTTATCCGTCTCCCTGCAAAAATGGTGAAACCATCATCATGGTGGCATCCAAATGTGAACATAATTACCAACATAAAGTATTAACTTTAACCATACGATACAGACGGTAAAGAGATCATGAATGGTTTTGAGAATCTTTTGGATGCGTTAACTGGTGATCATGGGAAATCATTCAGCTTGCAAGGCCATCACCTATAAGAGGGAGACATCAATTAAAATTAAAATTGAATGAGAATTATAAAAAAGACAAGTAGACGGAGCCGTCACCTGAAGTGAACACACAACCATCACCAATAAAGGATGTTGCAGGTGCAAAAATGCGAGAAACTTTTGGTGGTCGTTTTCCTTCTTCAATGTAGAGTAATT
The DNA here is from genome assembly GCA_963859935.3 of Lathyrus sativus. Classification (NCBI taxonomy): domain Eukaryota; kingdom Viridiplantae; phylum Streptophyta; class Magnoliopsida; order Fabales; family Fabaceae; genus Lathyrus; species Lathyrus sativus. Next base: position 102,531,417 of record OZ012738.1, on the reverse strand, counting down.
ACTGCCAAACAACACAAGAGTTATGATTTGATAAAACCATCAAAACCTATTCAAATTCATTCCAAAAATAATCTCCAACACATGATCATACATTTCCAAATTAAAGAAGACATCATGTTGATTTCCCCAATTCATAATCATACACGTTTCAAACATAATTGAATGGAAATGGAAAGGAATTTAATACGTTCATCAAGTAGACATTAGGTTCGCAACAACCTATATTTCTTTCCATAATTAGTACCAAACATAATCCGACAACCATCATCAATAGTTTTTATCACAAAGTCATGGGTAAAACAAAATTATGGCCTGTGTTTTTTTTCCAAAATAATCGGCAAACTTGTCGGGACGTAAGCAAAAATAATCAAAGACACAATCAAGCATAATATTGCTCTTTATCATGGACATTAATTCAACAAATACTATAAGAGCAGGCTGCCCTCATTCACAAAAAGGGGGCGGAAACAGACTTGGGGAGTATATTTCGTATGAACATTCAAAACAGGGGTGCATTTAAAAAATCAATGAAACTCAAAGATGTAAAAACCAAACTTGTCTACTTTTTCACAAGGAACACAGTGGTACAATTGGTTTCGTCTGAAAATGATTCTATTTTAAAACTTCAATAGTGAAACATCAAAATAGCACAAACTTGGAGTTTCTATGGCACAGTCTTACACAATCATGATAAACAACAATTAATGGTTCAAAAGCATCACATACAACCTAACAAACAGGTCCATGATCAATGTGGATCAAAGTATAACATGGTTTGAAAAGTTTCAATTCAGAGCACTTACCTCTTGAAGCAAAGATTTGAACTTCCAACCAAGCTGCTACAGAACTACTTTAATGACTTAGATTTCTTCTTTGGGCCTCCTTGAACCTTTCTAAATGCTTAAGATTCAATGGAACCAACTGGAGTAGGTTGTGCCTCCTTTCTTGCAAAAAATGGAAAAATGAAATTTGAAATTTAACCAAATGGGGTTACAGTCAGGTTTTGGTGCTGAGGAAAGTTCAAGACATGTTTGAGGAATGATTTTGAAGGATCAAAATATTTGGAAATGGTCAAAATAAAACTTTGGTATTGAAGATGCAGAAAGTCAACAAAACTTAGTTTTGAAGGTTGACTTTCTGTTCAAGTAGGTTTTAGATGGAAATGAAGGTTTAGACACCTTCAAAATGTGTTTTATGGTGTTAGGACAATTGGTTTGGTGGTTTGAGGTGTGGAAGTTAGACTGACTATGTTTGTGCAAGGTTGAGGGCTTGGTACAAAGTAGAGTTTGATTTGCAAGATGATGAGTTTAATAGGTTTGAGGGATGTTTTTCTCTGGTTTTTTCCTCCTCTGAAGCATGATGGAGTTCTCTATTTTTAGGGAAATATTGGAGATTAATGTCTTACAGAAAAAAAGAATTGAAGACTCACTTGGTTTGCTTAGTTTGGTTGGGTTCCAACTTGGTGTTTAGTGGTTCTCCATGGTTTCAAGGAAAAGTACAATGAGGTATTGAGTGGTTGGATACTCTAGATCTTGCTTCTACAGATGGAACAAGTTGTGGTCTCAAGAAAAACCAGCTGTGATTAAAGTTTCTTTTTGAAAATGGCATTGCAACCTTGATGTCCAAAACTTCCATAAATGGTATGGAACTTGAATCATGGTTCAAACCTTTGTGTAATGACACCAAAAGTAGTTCAACATTCTTATTATAGGTATATATGCAAGTCTCAAAGTTGTCAATCAAAGGATTTGCATATTTTCTTGATCTTGCAACTTGTTCTTGGCATGGAAATAAACAAAACTTCAAGTGTGGAGGGCTAACTTTCTTCCTTCGAAACTCCTAGCTCAAAAATGGTATGGAAAATTTCTTATACTTTTTGAAAATCCCTAAGCATGCTTTACAACTTTCATGCTTGGTGAAATTCTTGAATCCAAAGGGATCATGATGAAAACTGGTCTTGAAGTTGGCTGAAAATTGAAGTAACAAGGTTGTCTTGAAAATTTTCTAAGTGTTCAAAGATTTTTCCAAAGTTTGAAGCTTCATAACTCAAAATCTAAGCATCTTTTTCTCATAGATCACTAGGAAACGTTTGTAGTACATGAGGAAATCTTTAAATTTATCTTTGGAACTCAAAAAATGGATGTATGGATTGAAAGTTATGGCCTCTCAAAGTTGATACTAAAATTAGGGTTTCCTCCCACACTTAGAAAAAATTCAAGTTATCCAAGTTTTCTTCTTTTGCAAGAAACCTCTCAAATCTTGATTTATTCATGATAAACTCATTGGTTAAACATATTTGGATAAAATTTGAACCAAAGACCCTAAAAGTCAAAGAGTTGACTTTGTCAGATGAATTTTGTATCAGGTGAATTCAACTGTGTGATCTTCAATGAATTTGCAACCTTGGATCTCTCAAACGTCCTAGATAGGCTCCAAGGATGTATATGAAAATGTTGAATCATGTCCTAAGGCTTGAGATCATTCTTGGATCAAAAGTCAAAGGCATAATTGACTTTTCCTATAAAAACCCTAATTTGGGGCCAAATGAAATTGGACTTCAATGATCTTGCAATCAGATCAACTAGCACTTGATTCTTGTTGAATATAAGATCCTTAAATGTATGGAAACTTGATTTGATGATGATCAATCCAAAACATTGATTGATCAAGCAATAGTCCTCTTGATTCCCAAGGTGCAAAACCCTAATTTAGATGGACCTCAACAACAAAAACTTGAAATAAGGTTAGGGTTAGGAAACAATGCTTGATGCTCCTAGGACGGTAATGGAATATAGGGGTCAAAATTTGGGGTATGACAGTTGCCCCTATTTACATAGATTCACCAGATGGTATGAGATATGACAATCTCTATAAAATCATGGTGAAAGCTATTTAAATATTACAAACTAAAAATCTTTCTCTTAGATGCAATGATATGCTAAGGAAGACAAAACTATGCAAGTGCTGACATGCTATGAACTCTATGATGGTGCTTTATGATGAGGAATGCACAAATGCAAATGACCAAAGCAAACAAGAATGAAGCCGACACAATGAGTAACCACTCATTGGGAAAGACAAACACAGGAGGGAATCTAGAGTGATCAGGCACGAGGTCCAAACATGACCAGTATGACACTCTAGAGGAAAAAACTCTTCCCAATGGGTCAGAAAACAACTTCACTGGGGAAAATACGGAAGGAAGCAAGATCTACTGGGGACCAGAATAAAACTAAAAGATGACCTCTAGCAAGAGGAAACGTGAGGACAAAACAAGACTCCATGGGGGACCAAACCAAAACGCAGAATTTCCTTACAGCGAAGAGTTCGAACGGGATCTTCAGGAAATTATTAGATAAATAAATAAACCAACTGGATCTACTAGGGATATTGGTCACAACCAAATATCTCAAAACACTGGGGGTGGTGGTAACAACCAACCATCCTAAGACCACCGAGGATGTTAGTAACAACCAACCATCCTAAGATCATTGAGGATGTTGGTAATAACCAACCATCCTAAGATCAGGGGTCATGTGAACACTGGAAATAACCATTAGGCTTTAGACGATGCTAGTAACGACTAGACTTTAGAAAAAAGAGTGGATTGGTAACAATCGAATATTCCACTACCAACAATCTTTGAGCTCAAGTAATGCCAATAACAATTGGTTTTAAAGCAATTCCAGTAACAACTGGACTTTCAAGCGGATATGGTAACGACCAAATCGGCAATACCAATAACAATTAGATTTAAAGTAAATCCAATAACTACTAGACTTTCAAGTGGACATGGTAACTGTTGCGGTGAGAATAATGTCGCTACTGCGAAAATCGAGGCTGGAACAGGAAACAATCAGAGAAAACCTAATGAAAAGAAGGATAAGATCGGTCATCGCAACCAAATCTTGGGTTCAGGAGTCGGTTACGCGAGAGGAAGGTGTTAGCACCCCTCACGTCCGTCGTACTCGACGGGATCCACGCTTGTTGTCTATCTAAAAGGGTGATTGAAACTATCTAGCTAAAGGCTCAAGGACAAAAGAAAAAGAAGTGACTCGGCAAAGCAACGGCGCTTTGTGCCTACGTATCTCATCTGAAGTGAGAAGTCATAGTCAATGTAGTTCGGCTAACTACAGGTGAAAGAGGGGAAGGTTGCTTGCCAAGACATCGCGTCTTGTGCCTACGTACTTTCATCTGGTATGAAAGATCATAGAAAATATAGTTCGGGATAAAGGGAACACAGGTTTGTTCAACTGTTTTACCCGAGTAGGGTTAACAATCAGTTCTAGCAGTTTGGTGTATGCAGCTCGACCATTGGAGACTTAGGTGTTACCGTTTGCGGTAGAACTAAGAGTTAACAAAACTCTCCTTATGAAAATGATTTTCCAAGATTAAAGACCCCAAAGGGCAAAAAGGGTTTGAATGATTTGTTTTTGTGTTTTTTAGAGAAGAAGTGTTTTTGAATGGTTTGCAATTCATATCGCACTAGAGACTATAACTTAGGAGTGAATGTGTCGCATATCACCCAAAGGGTGCTATACTAAACATTCAAGCCATTAAAGAGAAACTCCTCAACAACCCTTTTCCAAGTGCTTAAGGCTCGTAACGTACAATTATCCTTAACCTTTATTAAGTGTTTTGTGATTGTTTTGAGATGAGAAGAGAAAGGACACTAAAGGGGAACTAAATCCAAACCTAAAGTTGTCATGCAATGGTGATCCTAAGATTGAGATAAAGTAATGCTACCTAATGTTATCATACATGGTTAAGATCCTAATGTCTATCATAATCTCTCTTGAACAAAAGAGATTAGAGGTCCTAAGGGAAAGAAACAACAGAGGAACAACATAAACATACAAGAATGTAAACATGGAATGCAAATGAGGAAGGAAATTGGTGTGGGGAAGTAGCCTCCACAAGCTCATCTCAACCTCACGCAATAATATGACAAATCAAGAAATGCAAGGAACAAGAAATGCATCAATTGAAACACACAAGAGCATCAAAAATGGGATGAAGTGGCCTAAACCAAACAACATCAACCATCATGCCAAAACACAAACACAAATGAAAGACAAAGAAGCCCTAAAACAAAGTGAGGATGGGAGGCAATATGAGGACAACAAGGAACCCATAATGGCACTCAACCATAAGCATCACAAGAAAGGTGCACAAGAAAGCACAAAGGGGTCCTCATGGATTCATTATTTTTAAGCATGCTTCAAGTACCTACAAAGGAGGGACCAAGCCACCTCAATTGAGATTCCAAAGTCATTGGAAAGAAAGGGACATGAAATCCAAGTGCTCAAAATAAAAAGCAAGTAAACCATAAGGAGATGCAAGCAAATTCCCAAAAAAAAAGCAAGTATGTTTCACAATGAAACCCTAATTGAAAACTCAAAAGTCAACAACCAAATGAACAAGCAAAATATAATGTAATGACCTAAAAATGATTAAGCATCATCCTTAACATGTTAACAACATGAATCAATGGGCATTGAGAACTCAAAGGATCCAAAAATGTCATATCCAAGTCAAACTAGGTCAAGATGTATGTATGAACCTTCCTTTAGGGTAACTTAACTTGCAAGTTACTCTAAAAATGGGAAAATGATTCAAAAATTATCAAATAAAATGCAACAGGGTCATAAATATATTGGCAACCAGAGGCCAAAGGATTGCAATCAAAATCACTTCACAACATCACCATAGAAATTGATTCACAAGGGTGCTCCATTGTGAAGGAGGATTGTTTAGGGTCAATTGAAGGGCATCAAAAGTCAACTCAAAAGTCAACCAACCAGGGGCAAAATGGTTCTAAAAAATTCTTCAACTCATCATTGGTATGAGGATTGAATCTTACTCATTGGATCAAAAGGAAATGAGAGAAACAAATTAAAAACCAAGACATGTCAAGATTGAACTCACTTAGAACACTTCCAATGTTTAATTCTTTTTTAAATTGAAAATAAAATCAAAAAATAAAATAAAAATATCCTAAAAATAAAGGACATCTCAAAGTGTATAAAAACTATTTTTGGGGATATTTATGACCTTTGGAAGTATTTTAGAATGATTAAAATCTAAACATATATAAAATAAAACTAAAAAAGAAAATAAAAAGAAAAAAAAAAGAAATATGAAATAAAATGGTGCAGATAACAAGTGAAATACACTGAAAACCAATGGGCCAGCGCGTTGGGGGTGTAAATAGCAAGTATGCACATCAGATGGACCACAAGATCACACGTGGCAAGGCAAGGAAAATAAAATAAAAACTAAAAAACTGAGTGATTGTGTGTGAATGGTCAATTAAAGTGTACCATGGGTCTTAATCTCAACCGTGAAAAACAAAAGTAAACAGATCCAACATTCCAGCGCAAGCCACGTCATCATCTTCAACCTTTTAAAAAAGGGAAATGGAGGGAAGAACCAGGAGGCGGCCGGAGCCACCTCCGGTCATCTTCTCCGGTCATATGGCAACCGTCCAAAATGTGGGTGATGCAAAACTCAACCAAAATCAACAAATAAATAGTCAAACTTCATCTACTCTTCAAGTGAATCATGAATACATGGTTGGTTTTCAAAGAAAGTTCTTAAATAAAACAAAACGAAGAGAAATAAGAAACGAGCTCAAATGAAAAAGTTCACAAACAGTCACCAAATCAATCCAGAATCCATCTATGATAAGAAAGGATTAAAAAGACATAAAAATGGCGTGATAAAACAGCTTGAACAAAGAGATATTTTGAAAAGAAAGAAACCTAAAAATAAGCTTCCTCAATGCTCAGTTTGTTACCAAAGCTTGAAATAAAATGCCCAGAAACGCTCTATGAGTCTCAAGGAGTGTTTTGCAATGTTTTGTTTTGATTGAAACTCAGTGAAACTAAAAAAAACGTATTTGACTTTTTTCCTCTCTTTTCTCAATCTGCTCTTGCTCAAAATCTCACCAAAACGAGTTCTGAACGCTTGTGAAGAATCCTGGAATTAAATATGTTGGATTCAGATTTAAATAAGGCCCAATTCTGTCCCCTTTAAGCCCAATTGGATTTTCACTTTTCACTTTATGGCCACTTGAATAGTGCACGAAAATCACTTTGATCAGCTGTAAAAATGGCTCCTTTAGCTTGCATCTGAAGTAGGTTAATCAAAGGGGTGAAAATGATTCCTTGATTTCATCTTATGGCATGTTTTTGATATGTTACTTAATCTTGAAGAAACCATGAAAATGGCCACCAAAATGCACTCAAATTCAAAATCCAAAGATGGCATTGTGTTTCAAATGTGTTTGGAACTCAAAATATGCACAAGGTTAGTACAAAATGTTTTCAAATGAATTAAATTTGATTTTTTTTCCTTTTAAGCCTTTTTTCATGGAAATTGCATTAGGGATTCTTCAATCCAAGCCAAACCTTTGATTCCTTGATGTTTGGTTGCGCAAATGACCCCATTTGGAGCAAGTTTGATGTTGGAAAGATTTCCATTTAAAGTGTGAAAAGTGGTGAAAATGACCTATAATGAAAATGACCTATAATCCTGCTTTCCCAAAATACCCCTGCCTTGCAAGCCTCATAACTTGAGTTCTACAAATCAGATGAAAGACTTCTAGTACTCTTTGGAATTCTAAGATCATGAGGAACAACTTTCATGTTCATCAAAAGTTGAGGAGAAACATCCTTCTAGGTCAAAATGGCTTGGAATTTGGTTGACATTTGTTGACCAAAATCACATTCATCTGAGGATCAGTAACTTGTCTGCATCATAACTTGAGTTCTAGAAATAAGATGAATAACTTCTAGTACTCAAAAGAAAGCTAAGAACATGCTCTACAAGTTCCATGTTGGGGTCAAAATGAGATGAGACTTGTATCTTGAGATATGTGGTCTTGAAGTTAGGCACTGAACAAGGGATTTTACACTGAGAACCCTAATTCAGTAACTCCTCACACTCTTGTTTTCTTGATGAATTGATCTTGAAATGATATCCCATGTATCTTAACACAAAATTCCATGATCATAAAGACTTGGAATTGAGTCTTAATCTCCTTTAATTTCACAGTTGCCTTAGGGTTGTCCAGATGAAAACCTTAATTGTACCATCTTCAACTGTAGCTCTTCACACTTGGTATAAACACTTGAATGAACTCCACAATAACCCTCAAGGCCTCCAATGAGCTTAAATGATCATCTCCCTCCATAAACATGGGCTGGTGATCCTCATATGATCTTCAAATGGCCTCCTAAGCAAGGGGTGACCCACATACACTTATCTGCCTATCCCAAGGCTTTGACTTGTCTCTGATGATGATAACCCCCCTGTTGACTTGAATACAACCTCTTGATTAGGCTTAGAAACCTTGGCAAATTCCTCTTGTTACACACCCATTCTTGATCCCTTGTAAAATGCAAAATGTTATGTAATGCAATATGCTAGAACAATGAAATGAAACACAAACCAAGGCCAGAAAAGGTTGGACAAATTTTGGGGTACAACAAATAGGATATCAAATTATTGATTAATTTGAGTCACAATCTTGATTCACAACCGGTCTTTGATTTATTTGAAGGAAAGGTTAAAGAAAGGAAAAACCTATTTTGCATCGTAAACACAATGCAATGAGAGATCTAAGGTTCGAGGGTTGGTTAAGCTTAGGGAAGGTATTAGCATCCTAAATTTCGGTAGTACTCTACATGAACATCTTGTTTAAAATGTGCTATTACTAAGGTTATCTGCTTAAAGGTAATGCTAAAGGTTAAAGGGTAAAGAGAAAGACCTAAAGGGTTAATCCTAAGTTTACTCGCCAAGACTCGCATCTTGTGCCTACGTATCCTGGGTAGGGGATGGAATTAGAGTAATCGTAGTTCCCCTCACAAAGGGAGGAAGAGGAACTTCTTGAACTTGGTCAAGGTTCCAAAGGAAGGTAAGCATTCACATGGAAGCGCTTACGTGGAGTGCGGAGACTCCGATTTCTATGTTGAGAGTGAAATTGAATAGGGTGCAAGTAATTATTCCACGACGGGAATTTACATGGAGTGCGGCGACTCCTAATTCTAAGGCTAGGATAAAGAAATGGATGTCCATAGCGGGATGCCTAAGCATGAGTATGGTGACTCAAAGTCTTATGGTTGGGAAAAGGTTGAGTATATGTCAATGGATGGACGCCTAAGCACGAGTACAACGACTCGGATCCTAAGGCTAGGATGGGCGAAGGTAGAGGCATTAACATGACGGTCAAATGGGGTAACCTTTCCTTCGGAGGGGAATAAACGGTAAACGAAAAATGTAATTGAAAATGCAAGCAATGGGTAAAATTGATGATAACAATGAGATGTTGACATGTAAATATCATACAACAAGTGATTAGAGATTGAATTAAATTGATAACAAGAAACATTATTAGATGGATAAGTGGATAATGGTTAAGTTGAAGCGGTGAAGTTGTTTTAGTTAAGAACTTAGAAAATATGGTTAATTTTTTTTGAGAAAATTATTATTAAGTGAAAAAATAGACAATGTTAGAATTAAATATTTTTATGATTTTTTATTGCGAGTTTTCATGTAAGAATTAGAAATTAGTTATTTTTAGTTATTTTGGGGGAATTTGTGATTAGAAAAAGAAAAAAAATTGGAAATTGGATTATAATTAAATTAAAAAAGGTTTTAGAATTTTAAATTTAAAAAAAAAATATCTTGAATTTGTAATTACTAAAAAAAGGGCTAAATTTTTATGAGTGTAATTAGTTGAAAAAACTTAATTAACTAAACAAATTCTAAAAGGTTAAATTAAATAAACTAACTCCAATATATTATTAAACTATTTAAATGAGATTTATTTTTGTGGATTTTAAATTATTGAAAATAAAGAGCTAAGCATTTTTTAATATTTTTATTTATTATAAGAAAAACTTGAATTAAAATCTAAAATAACATATATTTTTTTATATTATTTTTAATAAAATTGTTTTTTTAATTATTTATCAAAATTATTTTTAGATTTTTAGGGTTAATTAGTTAATGGTTAGTAGTGTTGGTTAGTTAGTATTAATTATTAATATAATCCAAACAAATTACAAAATAAAACTTAAAAATAATAAAAAGACAAATAAAATAATGGGTTGGGGTGGGTGATGAAGCCCCAGACCCGACTCGGTTAGATAAATAAAGAGGGAGGGGAGCAGGGTTGGAAGCCTTAGCTCTTGTGAGAGCCAAACGACGCCTTCCCCTTACAGCTTCTCTAAATTCACGAATTTTCTTCTTCTCTGACTCTTTGCATGTCCGAAAATCTTCTTCTCCTTCATATTGTTCCTTCTTCTTCTTCTATTTTGGCCATATTTGCTGCAAAAAATGAACAAAGGTTAAACAAAAGGCTTACGTTTTTTTGGATTGTTGCGATTTGTTAGTTGATGTTCTTGGATTCTTGAGGCGATGATGACTATCTCTGAGCCTCACGGATGGTTTTGATTGCTTTGTTGTGTTCCGAAAATGGTTTTTGACAGTTTGGATTTGTTGGTTTATCGAATTCGCGAACTGGGTTTATGGCTGATGGTGAAACTATTTTGAGGCATTTTTGGTTGGTGTGATTTTCGTACGGGTTTTATTTTGAACAGATCCGTTGGATTCTTGTATGAAAAGCTGTTTTTGATTTTCGGATCTGGATTTTGGAGGATTTGTCTATGATGTGGGTTTTGGTTATGGTCGTTTTGTGATTTTTAACCCCCCCCCCCCTTCATCTGCTTTTTCGTCTGCTTTATAACCCAATTTATATTACTGATTCAAAGGATTTTTATTAACTTTCCTTTTTTAAAGAACATGTTTTGACTTGTTTATGATGATTTTGGACAGTTTTTGAACTTTGTTTGATGATATACAATCTGTTTCCGAATTTGTTGTGAGCTTATTGATGATGATATATTCTGATTTTATCTTTGATCTTCTTCTTTCCAATTTCGGAACTGTCATCATTAGTGATATCCAAACTTGGTTATGATTATTGACTGTGTTAGATGATGTTGAGATCCGTTTTTGGATTCTTGATTATGTTTACCGTTTTTGGTTTGTTAAACATTGACGGTGATGATATCCCTCTTTTTTTTCCATTTACGGATTCATTGATGATGGAGATTTACCATTTTGGATTTGTTTTGATGATGGCTGTTAATATTTGCCATTTTCAAAATCTTTGACGGTGTAGATTCTGTCCGTTTTTGTTTTTGGATGTTTGTGTGCTGTTTGGACAGAAAAATCATTTTTCTAAACAAAATTCCTTTTTCTCTTTATAGAACAGAACCGATATTGCCTTAATCTTGGGCCTGAGGTTGCTGGAAGTAAAATGGGGGTTCGGTATCAATCCTGCTGCCCTTCCGGACCCGATGATAACATTGCCATGAGGGTTAAAAATGAATTAGAATCCTCGACATTTTTAATGATTCCGACCTTTAATGTTGTTTGTCGTTTTTGCAGGTTTTTTTTAGTACAACAAGAAGAACTTGAAGATGCAACTTTGAAGATAAAACTAGGATTTTAGGATTAGAATTCAATACAAATGCTTGTAAATTTGTAATGTTGAACATGTTTGTAATCTTATAATTCTTGCAATCATATAATGACATAAGGATTTTTGTATCAACACGCTTGTAAATCTTGGATTTTGTAATAGAATTCCAAATTATTTCTTGCAATTTGTATGACAATCAATAACTCAAAAATCGTAACTTGAAGTTTGGACTAAACAACGGATTCACGGGCGCTTCATCTAAATCCCGAAACGAGAAAAAATGTGATTGACTTTTTAATAGACTTTTGAAACTCCGATGCACATCTTGAATGAATGTAAGGACCTTGTTCTTGCACTCAGATACGGTGGACTTTATTTCCACAATTCTTTAATATTACCACAAATTGAAACCTTAATCCTAGCCTTTAGTCCTTGAATAATATCCCCATAAATTCAAATTTCCACCTGTCAGTTAATAATCCAATTCCTCGAACAAAACCCAAATTGTGCATTAAGACGTCCTAAGGAGCGATTTGGTCTTGTCATAATTAAAGACTATAAAGAGAGTGGAATCAACATGCCTAACGGTACCTAAGATTTAGTTTCGAATTTCTTCGATACGCCTGCAAAATGAACAAACTAGGAAAATTGGTTAGCGGTTAGATAAAACAAAAAAAAATACTAAAATGAAATGTGAAAATGATCACTAAATCTAAGGGTAAAATTTGGGGTGCGACAGTAACGACCAAATCAGCAATACCAATAAGAATTGGATTTAAAGCAATCCCAGTAACTACTGGACTTTGAAGCGGACATGGTGACAACCAAATCCGCAAAACCAATAACAATTGGATTTAAAGCATTGCCAGTAACTACTGAACTTTCAAGTGGATATGGTGACAAGGAAATACTAATAACAATTGGATTTAAAGCGATGCTAGTAACTACTGAACTTTCAAGCGAATATGGTGACAACCAAATTGGCAATACCAATAACAATTGGATTTAAGCAATGCTAGTAACTACTGGACTTTCAAGTGGACATGGTAACAACCATTTCAGCAATACCAATAACAATTAAATTTAAAGCAATGCCAATAACTACTGGACTTTCAAGCGGCCTTGGTGACAACCAAATTGGAAATACCAATAACAGTTGGATTTAAATCAATGCTAGTAACTACTTGACTTTCAAGCAGATATGGTGACAACCAAATCGGCAATACCAATAACAATTGGATTTAAAGCAATGCTAGTAACTACTAGAATTTCAAGCGGATATGGTGACAACCAAATTGGTGATACCAATAACAATTGGATTTAAAGTAATTCCAGTAACTACTGGACTTTCAAGCGGATATGGTAACGACCAAATCGGCGATACCAATAACAATTGGATTTAAAGCAATGCCAATAACTACTGGACTTTCAAGCGGACATGGTAACGACCAAATCAGCAATACCAATAACAATTGGATTTAAAGCAATACCAGTAACTACTAGACTTTCAAGCAGACATGGTGACGACCAAATCGGCAATACCAATAACAATTGGATTTAAAGCAATACCAGTAACTACTAGACTTTCAAGCAGACATGGTGATAACCAAATCGGCAATACTAATAACTGTAAGAGCACAGATTGTGTCTTAGTAATACCTCTATGTTTTGATGATAACATTAATGATAATTTGTATACAAGAATTATACTCTCTAAATTTGTTCTAAACTGTTTTCTACAGGCACAAAAGATTTTAATCTTAAAGAGCAAATTTGAAGTGAACAATGAATTCTGAATGGCTCAAGAGCATCTGAAGATTAGAAGAATCTGAAGTATAAGAGCTTAGTCATCAAGATTCTGAAGATACAACACGCTGATTATATTATCAAGAATCTGAATGAAAGAAGACTCTGAGTGAAGAGACTCTGAATGAGAGAAGACTCTGATCTGAGTGAAGACTCTGATCTAAGAGCATGTTACGCTTCAAGCACACAGCTGCACCAGACTCTGATTCATCAACATCTGAAGAACATCTTATGCTCTGAAGTTTCCAGAAGATTCTGAAGACTGAAGACTCTGATATTGATTGTTGATCTGAACTATCTGAAGAATTATTTGAAGAAGATTATTTTAATATATCCGTTGGAATATGCCAGCAAATCTTTCCTTAATTGGGATAGACAAAATTCTCTGCAAAGAATATTATTCCTCTGGTACATTCCATATATGGTATAATCACAGCTCAGCAGACAATTGCTACACCCACATTTTGTGCGCCGTCTCTCTGCTGCAATAGTACAAAGGACAGTACTATTTTGATATTGGAAATATCTTCTCCAACGGTAAAATATTCTCTCCAATATTCAAGTGGCTATATAAAGGACATCATAGCTCATTCTTCAAGTGCTGAATTAAGACGATATTGACGAACTTATTGCAAGAACTCTCTCACGCTAAAAGCACTCATATTCTTCACTGTTCATACATTGTTCTAAACTTAGAGAAATAACACAGTTGTGTTTATAGCTTTCATAGAAGCATTTCTTACTCTTTCATTGTATTACATTAATTTGTAAAGGAAGTTTTCCTTAAGAGGATCTAGGTTAGATCAGTAGCTCTTAAGAAGACTAAGAACAGTTGTTCTTAGGTGTGCTATTTGTAATCAGTTGATTTGAATAGTGGATTAAGTCCTTGTTGAGAAAGGCAAATCACTCTTGAAAAGGGTGGACTGGAGTAGTTGAGTTCAACGAACCAGGATAAAAATACTTGTGTTTTTATCTTTGATTATTTTCTGTCATACTTATTCAACCCCCCCTTCTAAGTATTTTCTCACCTTCAGTTGGCATCAGAGCTCCGGTTCTGAGTGTGCATTCGCTTAACCGTGACAGATAAAGATCCAGTGAGAAAAATACTCTGTTATTTATTTGGTTTCTAATATGGGTGATATTCCTACATCAAGCAACAAATATGAAGGAGACAGAATCAGCACCAAACCTCCAATGTTTGATGGAGAAAAATTTGATTATTGGAAAGATAGACTTGAAAGTTTTTTCTTGGGGTATGATGCTGATCTCTGGGATTTAGTCATTGATGGGTATGAACATCCTACTAAGGATGGCAAAAAGATTGATAGAAAATCAATGACTGAGGAGCAGAAGAAAGAATTCAAGAATCATCACAAAGCCAGAACCATACTTCTTAATGCAATCTCGCATACAGAGTATGAGAAGATTACCAACAGAGAAACTGCTCATGATATGTTTGAGTCTCTCAAAATGACTCATGAGGGAAATTCTCAGGTGAAAGAAACAAAGGCTCTGGCGCTGATACAGAAGTATGAAGCGTTCAAAATGGAAGAATCTGAGAACATTGAGACTATGTTTTCCAGATTTCAGATTCTAACAGCTGGGTTGAAAGTTCTGGACAAGGGCTACTCAACATCTGATCATGTCAAGAAGATCATCAGAAGTCTTCCTACCAGATGGAGACCTATGGTGACTGCATTGAAGCTGGCCAAGGATCTGAACAAAATCTCACTAGAAGAACTCATCAGTTCTTTGAGAAGTCATGAGATTGAGCTGGAGGAAGATGAACCCCAGAAGAAAGATAAAGGTAAATCCTTAGCTTTTAAATCTAACAAATCTGTTAAAGCTTTGCAGGTTAATGAAGAAAGCTCTGAGGAATCTTCTTCTGAAGAAGAAGATGAACTATCTATGCTGTCCAGAAGGATCAACAAACTCTGGAAGCACAAAGGGAAAAAGTTCAACAACTTCAGAAGATCTGATCAAAAGAGAGAATCTTCTGGACACAGAAGATCTGGAAAGAAAGAGATCACTTGCTTTGAATGTAAAGAACCTGGACACTACAAGAGTGAATGTCCCAAACTTCAAAAGGAAAAACCCAAAAGGAAGTTTGATAAAAAGAAAAAGGTTCTGATGGCTACATGGGATGACTCAGATGAATCTGAATCATCTTCTGAATCTGAGGAAGAATGTGCAAATGTTGCGCTGATGGCCAACACAAATGATCAAGATGAAGGAACGTCATCATCTGAATCTGAGTCAGAATCAGACTCTGACTCTGAAGAGGTATTTTCTGAACTCTCCAGAGCTGAACTTGTTGAAAGTTTATCTGACATGTTGGAAAGCTACAGCAAGATTAAACTCAAATACAAGAAGCTGAAAAGCAATCTTGAATCTGAGATTAATCTTCTGAGAACAGAACTTGTTGAGCAGAAAGAAATAAATTTAAAACTCAAAAATGATTTAGAAACAACTCAACAAGAATCTGATACTGAAACAGAGTCAAGTGAAAATATTTTAGAAAAATATGACTCCAGTTTTAGAAGATTTCTCACTAAAAGCATAGACAGAAGCAAAATGGCTTCTATGATCTATGGTGTTAGTGGGAACAACAGAAGAGGCATTGGATGTGAATCCTCCTCTGGAAGCAATCCAAAGTCTGTTGATAAACTCTTCATCAAGAAGACTCCTCTGTATTCTCATTTCAAGTTTGGTCATCTGAATGATATTAAACATACAAGCTCTGAAAAGAGTACTTATGTGTTTAAGCCAAGGGTTAGCCAGAATAAACACTATGTTGAAAAACAGAAGTTTAGGCAAAACCACAGAACATCTAACCCCAAAGGACCCAAGAAGATCTGGGTACCTAAAAGTCAAATAATACCTGTTGCAGATGTTCTTAGCAGCAAAATCCAGACACCAATCATGGTACCTGGACTCTGGATGCTCACGACATATGACGGGCGAAAGGTCTATGTTCCAAAGCCTGGAACTTAGATCTGGAGGGGACGTGAAATTCGGAGGGAACCAGAGGGGCAAGATCATTGGCTCTGGTACAATAGGTAATGGTAACCTACCCTCTATTTCTAATGTTCTGTTAGTTGAAGGATTGAAACATAATCTATTGTCCATAAGTCAATTAAGTGACAATGGTTATGATATCATCTTTAATCAAAAATGTTGCAAAGCTGTATGTCAAAAGAATGGTTCAATCCTGTTCAGTGGAAAGAGGAAAAACAACATTTACAAAATTAACCTTTCAGAACTTAAAGTTCAAAATGTAAAATGCCTTTTATCTTTGAATGATGAGCAATGGGTCTGGCATAGAAGATTGGGACATATTAATATGAGACGTATATCTCAGATTAATAAACTCAATCTGGTCAGAGGACTCCCTAATCTGAAGTTCAATTCAGATGCTCTGTGTGGCGCATGTCAAAAGGGTAAATTTTCAAAATCTCATTTTAAACCAAAAAATGTTGTTTCCACCTCTAGACCATTGGAATTACTTCACATTGATCTGTTTGGACCAGTGAAAACTGCATCCATCAGAGGCAAGAAGTATGGGTTAGTCATTGTAGATGACTACAGCAGATGGACATGGGTAAAGTTTCTAAAACACAAGGATGAGTCTCATTCTGTGTTCATTGACTTCTGCAATCAAGTCCAGACTGAAAAAGAATGCAAAATTATTAAAGTCAGAAGTGATCATGGTGGCGAATTTGAAAACAAATATTTTGAAAAATATTTTTCTGAAAAAGGAATTGCACATGATTTCTCCTGTCCTAGAACTCCACAACAAAATGGAGTTGTAGAGAGGAAAAATAGAACTTTGCAAGAAATGGCCAGAACCATGATCAACGAGACAAATCTGGCAAAATACTTTTGGGCAGAAGCAATAAATACAGCATGTTATATTCAGAACAGAGTGTCTGTAAGACCTCTTCTGGAAAAGACTCCCTATGAATTGTGGAGAAACAGAAAGCCCAACATTGCTTATTTTCATCCATTTGGATGTATTTGTTATATGCTTAACACTAAAGATCATCTGAACAAGTTTGATTCCAAAGCACAGAAGTGTTTCATGCTTGGTTATTCTGAACGCTCTAAAGGCTACAGAGTATTCAATACTGAAACACAGATTGTGGAAGAATCTATTCATGTTAGATTTGATGATAAGCTTGGCTCTGAAAAGCCAAAGCAAGTTGAAAGTTCTGCAGATAGAGAAGTTATTCTCACAGACTCTGAAGGCTCAGAGGCAGACAAGACTAAAGACAAAGACTCTGAAGCAGACCCAGATGCTACACCTCTAACTTCCCAACTTGACAATCTGCATATTTCTGAAAGACCAACAGTCAGAGGATCTTCTTCCAGAATGAAAGCTTCTCATCCAGAGGATGTGATAATTGGAAAGAAAGATGATCCAATAAGGACAAGAGCATTTCTCAGAACTTCTGAATCTTCCTTCTGTGGCTTAGTGTCAATTATAGAACCATCATCTGTTGATGAGGCTCTGGAAGATAATGAATGGATTTTAGCTATGCAAGAGGAGCTGAATCAATTCACAAGGAATGAAGTCTGGGATCTGGTTCCAAGACCTAAAGGTTTCAATGTCATTGGAACAAAATGGGTTTTCAGAAATAAACTAAATGAAAAAGGAGAAGTTGAAAGGAACAAAGCAAGACTGGTTGCTCAAGGCTACAGTCAACAAGAAGGCATAGACTACACAGAAACATATGCTCCTGTTGCAAGGTTAGAGTCTATACGCTTACTTATTTCATTTGCTGCACAACATAACATCACTCTTTATCAGATGGATGTTAAAAGTGCTTTTCTTAATGGAATTATAGAAGAGGAAGTGTATGTCCACCAACCTCCTGGTTTTGAAAATGAAAATTTTCCAGATCATGTTTACAAACTGAAAAAATCTCTTTATGGACTAAAACAAGCTCCCAGAGCTTGGTATGAGAGGTTGAGTAATTTTCTTCTGAAGAAAAATTTCATCAGAGGAAAAGTGGATACCACACTATTTTGTAAAACCATTAAGAAAGATTTGTTGATTTGTCAAATTTATGTAGATGATATTATTTTTGGATCAACAAATATTATGCTTGGAAAGGAGTTTGCTAAATGTATGCAGGAAGAATTTGAGATGAGCATGATGGGAGAACTGAGATTCTTTCTGGGAATCCAAGTAAATCAGACTCCAGAGTGCACCTACATACATCAGACCAAGTATGTTAAAGAGCTTCTGAAGAAGTTTAACATGCTGGATAGCAAAATGGCAAAGACTCCAATGCATCCTACAAGCACTCTAGGTAAGGAAGAGGTAAGTAAGAAGGTAGATCAGAAACTCTACAGAGGTATGATAGGATCTCTTCTTTATTTGACTGCTTCTAGACCAGACATTCTGTTTAGTGTTTGTTTATGTGCTAGATTCCAATCAGATCCTAGAGAATCACACTTAACTGCTGTTAAGAGGATTCTAAGGTATCTGAAAGGTACTGCTAATGTTGGTTTGTGTTACAGAAGATCTGACAAATATTCACTAGTTGGATTCTGTGATGCTGACTATGCTGGAGATAGAGTTGAGCGCAAAAGTACTTCTGGAAGCTGTCAGTTTCTTGGAAGTCATCTGATCTCGTGGTACAGCAAAAAGCAACCAACAATTGCACTATCAACCACAGAGGCAGAATACATTGCTGCTGCTGGGTGTTCCACTCAGATGCTCTGGATGAAGAGTCAACTAGAAGATTATCAAATCTATGAGAGTAATCTTTCTATCTTCTGTGACAATACTTCATCTATATGTTTATCCAAAAATCCAATTTTACACTCTAAGGCCAAACATATAGAGATTAAACATCATTTCATCAGAGACTATGTTCAGAAGGGTGTAATAAATTTAGCCTTTGTTGATACAGATCATCAATGGGCAGATATTTTCACAAAACCCCTTGCTGAAGATAGGTTTAAGTTTATTCTGAAAAATATCTGTATGGATTTTTGTCCAGAGTAATATTTCTCAGAGTCAACTTCTCAGATGCTAAGTGTTTAACACTCTGAAGTATTTCATCTGTTTTGCTTGTTTATTTTATCTGTGATTTATTTTTTGTGTGAAACTCTGTACTGACCATCTCAGAGGATCTGAAAGTTGAAAACGTTTCATTTCTTAAGAGTTACAGAATCACATGCAAAGCAAACACGTGTCACTCAGAATCTGAAAAGATGGAGTACACCTACTGATTATGACGTTTAAGGTATTGCTTTGAAAATCTCAATCTGTCTTGATTTTCCCCCCAAATGTCATATCATAATTAAAAATGATTACTTTTCATTAAATGCAAACGTGCGTATGTGTCCTATGTATGTCTGTTGTGTTTCCCATGCGTGTTTTATTTGTCTATATAAACCACTCTCCTAACACATTCACACTTTTCACATTCTCAACACATATGCGCTTTTGTCTGTTGTTCTCTCTCTTTTCAAACCCTAAAAGAACCCAGAAATTTTCATCTTCTTCATCATCATCAACAATGGCATCTACATCAAAAGCAGTTACTACCAAAGATGCTACCACTATCATTGAACCAGTACGCACTCTCCTAACTCCTGTTGATTCTCTAGAAGTGTTGTGTGAAAGTTTCGTGGATTTGGAAGATCTTGCTGAAAATGGGTTTGATCTGATTCCTTCAATCAAAGCACAAGGCTGGGACGGTTACTTTGATAGGCTTATGGGTCCTGTGTATCCAAAGTTAGTGAAGGAGTTTTGGATCCATGCATTCGCTACTCCAAAGTTCGTTCATTCCTCTGTGCTGGGTAAGAAGATTGTTATCACTGAAAATCTGATCAGGAAACTTATAGGTTTCAAGGCAACTGATGGAGTAACCTCTCTGTCTTCTGCGCGTGAAGACCTGAAAGATGTTTGTCAAGAAATCTGCACTACTGGTGAACCTTGTAAGAAGGTTAAGTTTTTGAAACCCACTTACAAGATTTGGGCTAAGATTTTCTTGAACACCATTTTTCACAGACCCTCTTCAAACTCATCTGATTATGTTAATGCTGAACAACTTTACTTCATGTATTGTTTACACCAAAACATTCAGATTGATCTTCCATATCTGTTGTTTAATCATCTGGTATCTCACGTCAAGGAAACAAGGGAAACTGCCAGAGATAAAACTGGAAAAGTCAGAACATGGATCCCTATGGGAAGACTGATTTCAGATATTCTGATAGAAAACCAACTTGTGGCGCATCTGCAAGAGGCTGGGCTGTCAGAGGATCTGAATTTTATCATTGGCTCTGAAATAAATGGTTTAACTCTGAGAAGGATGAAACTGGTTGAAGATTTATCTGAGAAACCAAGGAAAACTAACTCTGAAGAAGTTAGGGGGAGAAGGATTCCTGTTGAGGATTTTCCTTTATTCACCTCAGATGAACCCAGAGAACTTATTGCTGAGTATGTTGCTCGTTGCATAAGAGATGGTGTTGAGATCCCTGCAAATCTTGTGCAGAAGGAAGGTCAAGTTCTTCCTGATTTAACAAGGGAAAGAAGACGTAAGAGAAAAGCTGATAAAGAAGGTCATCAGAAGAAAAGAAAGCATTCAGATGCTGAGAAGAAGAAGAAAAGAAAGAAGCTGAAGAAGGTTCAACAAAATCCTCCTGCAGCAACTTTTGAAGAGATAAGAGATACTCTGAAACAGGTATTTAACACTGATTCTAATCCTGTTCATCATTCTGCTACCCCCACACCATCTGACTCACCCCTCATATTTAAAAGATCTAGACCATCTGAGACTCATACACCACAACCAACAAACATTCAAACACCACAATCCAAACAAACTCAACAAACAACACCACAACCAGAAAACACCATCCCAGAATCTACCATTCCAGAGGATGTTCACCCTGAACACCCTGACCAACCTGAAAATTTCATTAATCCTAATGAGATATTAGATATCACACCCTTAAACCGTTCTATCATTTTATCTTCAACTTCTGAAAAATCTAACCAATCTGATACATCATCTGATGATGAATCATCTGGTTTCATTAATGAATGCTTGAATGATCTCAAACAACCTCGTTCTGAGAGTGTTTGGAAACAACTTTTTAAATCTCCAACATCTGAACATCCACCTTCTCCACAAAACTCCCCAACTCAAACTCTCAATCCACAACCTCTTGAAATCCAAAACACTCCACAACCAACTCAATTAACCCAACCGACATCTGAACCACAAATCAACCAACAAACATCTGAACCAACAGAAACCCAACAAACATCTGAACCACAAAACAACCAACCAACATCTGAACATCCATCTTCACAACCTCAACCTTCAAAACAAACACCACAAACACAACCAACCCAACCCAGAATCCCTGATGAAGCAGAATTGGGATCAAGTGTTTATACTATGTTAAGAGATTTTGACAAGGATAATGTCTCAGACTTTGCTGACATCATGGATGTGTGCATGACTACTATGGACAAAGAGGCTGCTAATGCTGTTTGGAAGAAGTATCTTTACAGACTGAATAGGGAGGCTTTGAAAATCAGGACTCAATGTCTTAGATTGTCAAAAGTAAGGCTTGCTGCTTATCAGAAACGGATTAAGAGAAACCCTCCTCCTATTCTTCTTCTAGAAGCTCCTCCACCTCCAGAAATTCCTGCACCTGATGTTACTCAGATTGTTTCAGAATCCACTGCTCCAGAATCTTCTATCTCAGTATCTACAGATCTTCAGAAGGATGTCAAAGAACTAAAGGATTTTATGGTTGATCAAAAGAAAACAAATGAAGAAATGAAAACTTGGATGGCTAAGCAAGATGAGAATTCAGAAAGGATTACAGCACTGCTGCAACTCATTGCTTCTCAACAAGCCACATCTGCTAAACCTTCTTGATGTTTTGCACAAGTTCTTCATGTTTTGTTTTGTTTTTGACTTTCTTCTGATATGTTTTGCATGCTTGTATCTGAATGTTCTCTTATCTTAATGACATTGATCTTTTTGCTTATCTGGATATGTGTTTCTTCTGCATCTTTACTGTCTTTTAAAATTCTTTTTGATTATGACAAAAAGGGGGAGAAACAAAATAGAATCTGATTGTTCAAATCTATAAGCAATTATCTGAACTAAGTCAGACATGTTACTAACATTCTTTGAATCTAACCAGACTCTGTCAAATTTATCTAACCAGACTCTGACAAAATTCATTGAAGTTTTTCCTGAGATCTATCTTTTCAGAACCTGATCAAAAATAGCTAAATCTGAGTAAACCAGACTCTGATATCTAAAGACCTGACTCTGATATCTAAAGACCAGACTCTGATATCTAACCTTGAGTACTATGATCTAAAAGATAACTCAAGACAGGAAAAGGCAAGATAAACAACCAGGTGTTCTGAAGTTGTTCATCTGTCATCAAGCTTCAATATGACATCAAACTTTGGCATCAAGCTTTAATATGGCATCAAGCTTTGACTCTAGAAGTCAAACATATGTCAACCAGGATATGTCAACCAGGATTTGTCAACCAGGCTTCAATCAGACTCTGAATCTGAAATGTAATCAGGCTCTGAATCTGAAATGTACTCAACCAGAAAGGGAAGTATCTAATTCCATTAGAGTATTCATTTCAGGGGGAGATTGTTAATCTCAGGGGGAGTAATGTTAATTCATTTTTATTGAACAAATTGCTCATGTTTTGTCATCATCAAAAAGGGGGAGATTGTAAGAGCACAGATTGTGTCTTAGTAATACCTCTATGTTTTGATGATAACATTAATGATAATTTGTATACAAGAATTATACTCTCTAAATTTGTTCTAAACTGTTTTCTACAGGCACAAAAGATTTTAATCTTAAAGAGCAAATTTGAAGTGAACAATGAATTCTGAATGGCTCAAGAGCATCTGAAGATTAGAAGAATCTGAAGTATAAGAGCTTAGTCATCAAGATTCTGAAGATACAACACGCTGATTATATTATCAAGAATCTGAATGAAAGAAGACTCTGAGTGAAGAGACTCTGAATGAGAGAAGACTCTGATCTGAGTGAAGACTCTGATCTAAGAGCATGTTACGCTTCAAGCACACAGCTGCACCAGACTCTGATTCATCAACATCTGAAGAACATCTTATGCTCTGAAGTTTCCAGAAGATTCTGAAGACTGAAGACTCTGATATTGATTGTTGATCTGAACTATCTGAAGAATTATTTGAAGAAGATTATTTTAATATATCCGTTGGAATATGCCAGCAAATCTTTCCTTAATTGGGATAGACAAAATTCTCTGCAAAGAATATTATTCCTCTGGTACATTCCATATATGGTATAATCACAGCTCAGCAGACAATTGCTACACCCACATTTTGTGCGCCGTCTCTCTGCTGCAATAGTACAAAGGACAGTACTATTTTGATATTGGAAATATCTTCTCCAACGGTAAAATATTCTCTCCAATATTCAAGTGGCTATATAAAGGACATCATAGCTCATTCTTCAAGTGCTGAATTAAGACGATATTGACGAACTTATTGCAAGAACTCTCTCACGCTAAAAGCACTCATATTCTTCACTATTCATACATTGTTCTAAACTTAGAGAAATAACACAGTTGTGTTTATAGCTTTCATAGAAGCATTTCTTACTCTTTCATTGTATTACATTAATTTGTAAAGGAAGTTTTCCTTAAGAGGATCTAGGTTAGATCAGTAGCTCTTAAGAAGACTAAGAACAGTTGTTCTTAGGTGTGCTATTTGTAATCAGTTGATTTGAATAGTGGATTAAGTCCTTGTTGAGAAAGGCAAATCACTCTTGAAAAGGGTGGACTGGAGTAGTTGAGTTCAACGAACCAGGATAAAAATACTTGTGTTTTTATCTTTGATTATTTTCTGTCATACTTATTCAACCCCCCCTTCTAAGTATTTTCTCACCTTCAATAACTATTGGATTTAAAGCAATGACAGTAACTACTAGAATTTCAAGCGAGCTACCAGACAAGGTAATACTCACAAGGTAATACTGGTAACTACCAGACAAAAATATCAATGATAATTGGATTCTCTATTGGAGATTTCTAGTTATAACTAGACTTCAGGGGAAATTAGTAACAACCAAAAGGTAATAGATGTCAGCAAAAATTGATCTAGAAAGGTTTGGTGACAACCAAAGATGTCAAAAAATAGGGTTAGGCGACTCTACGGGAGATAACGGTGGACAACAGTCACAACAGACGCGAAAGATTGCCAGTTACAACTGGACTTAGAAACGAAAGCAACAACCAAGAATACGAAACCCGAAAAGATATGCTAAATGCACATGCTGTGATATGATGCAAATGCTCAAAGATGCACAAAACCTGACTCTAGAAAGAGACATGGAAACAGAAGACTCAAAGGGAAAGTAGATAACAATCTACTTCACTGGGGGAAACCAAGTGTCATACTGAATCCAGGGAACCAAGGTATCCTCGACAACACACAGAGGCTAATCCCATTCACTTCATTGGGGACAGTATGGGGCTTAGGCAAGCCAGCTAACAGCACAAACCTCTTCAGAGAGTCAAAGTATTCATTCAGAGGATAGTTCTTCAAAACCTTCATTAGGTGAGAGGTACCAGAGAAGTTGTTCTTTCGCGGGTCCAATACTGCTTGAGGTGGGAATATCAAGATCTAGGTCGTTTTTAGACTTCTTGGGAAACAAACTAATTTCCCTTAATATCTTCCATACCAAAGTTACTACTTGTTCTGTTTTAGTCTTCTTTTAAAATCATTTTTGATTCAAAACTTGCTTTCAAAAATCATTATCAACAAATAAGTGATGTTTTGTATAACAAATAAAAGTAAAGAACGCAGTAGATCACAAATATTTGAATGATCCGAACTGATTTTATTTATGAATGGTAGCTTGCAAATGACAAAGGTCCATGGAATATTTAGAATTTGAAAATGGCAAAAAGGAAAAAAGGTACATCAAATCCAATGACTATCCTGCCCTTCCATCTAAGAGTTCCCCAGATCTTCGCTTCTGATAAGAGTGGTGGAAGTGGATTTCCTTGGTAATTTTCATAGTGGTAACAACCTCTGATGCAGTGTGATGCTTTTGTCCCTAACTTTTTCCTGAACTTCCCTTTTGGGTTTTCGATTCATCGGGGCACTCATTTTTTCCTAAGCCGCCCTTTTAGGTTTTCGACTTATCGAGCTATTTTTTTGTTTCATCCCTAATTTTTGCCTAGATCTCCTTCATAGGTTATGATCCACCAAGATACATTTTTTCTTAAGCCGGCCTTGCGGGTTTTCGACTCATCGGGTTTTTAAGCATAATATTTTTTGACTGCATCAGAGTTCACGGGGTGATCGAGTTGTTCTCCATCCATTGTTGTGAGGATGAGCGAACCTCTAGAGAAGGATATCTTTACAAAAAAAGGGGCCATCATAATTGGGCATCCACTTCCCGCGTACGTCTTTATGAGTTGGCAATATCCTCCTGAGTACGAGTTCTCCCTCTCGGAACTCTCGGATACGGACCTTCTTATCAAAGACTCTTTTGATCCTTTTTTGATATAGCTGGCCATGGCACATGGCAGGCATTCATTTTTCGTTAATGAGGATCAAATGATCAAACCTTTCCCTGACCCACTCGGCTTCCTCCACCTTTGCTTCCATCAGGATTCTCAAAGATGGTATTTCTACTTCAACGGGAAGGACTACGTCCATTCCATATACCAAGGAAACGGGGGTTGCCCCTGTTGAAGTGCGAAAAAATGTTCTATACCCGTGTAAGGCAAACGGTAACATCTCATGCCAATCTTTGTAGGTCACAACCATTTTTTGCACGATCTTCTTAATGTTCTTGTTTGCAGCTTCAACAACTTCATTCATCTTTGGGCGATAAGGAGAAGAGTTATGATGCTCGATCTTGAAGCTATCACATAACTCTTTCATTATTTTTTTGTTCAGATTGGTTCCATTATCTATGATGATATGACTAGGGATTCAATATCGGCAAATAATCTCCTTCCTAATGAATCGGGCAACCACTTGTTTGGTCACGTTGGCGTAGGATGTGTTATACCCCAATTTTTGACCCCTAGATCTCATCATCATTCTAGGAGCATCAACATTGTTTATCTAACCTTAATCCCTTTCAAGTTTGATCTTTTTTAAGATGCAGGTGAATTAGGGTTCACACAGTCGGGAATCGGGGTTTCTATGGTTTGATCATTCAAGGTTTTGGATTGATTCTTCATGTAGCAACTCTTTATGTAACTTCAGGGGATTTTTTACATGGTTCCACTTGGAATGTGAATTTTTGTAAAACATGAAAGTTGTAGAGAATTTTTAGGACTTTCCAAAAAGTTCAATAACTCCTTCATAGCATTTGTGAGCTAGGAGTTTCAAAGGGAGGAAGTTGAGGTCCAAAAGCTTGAAATCCAAAATCTCAACTTGCAATGACATATGCAAAACCAATATTTGGTTATCAATCTTGTTGTTTCACGTTGATTAGTTATAAGATAGACTCTAAACAAGGTGTTACACGAAAAATCCAAAGGTTACACAAGGATTAAAGGTTTGAACAATGAGAAACTTCCATTTATGGCATAAAGAGATTAATGCTATTTTGATAAAGCACAACTTTCCCTCAAAATGTGCCTTGAGCCACTCCGTTATCCCCTTTTACACTTTGTCGCTACTGCGAAAATAAGGTGTCGGCAATACAGAAGAGCCGTCACCTTTCGTTATTTATCCCTCAGAACGAGAAAGGAAACGATCGGAAAAACCTGACGAAATGGTATAAGACAAGGTCATCGCAACCATTGTCTGGATTCGGGAGTCGGTTACGCAAGGGGAAGGTATTAGCACCCCTCACGTCCATCGTACTCGGTGGGATCCACGCTAGTTGTGTTTATCTGACGGGTTGATTTAACTATCTATGCTAAGAGTCTGGTCTGAAAAGAGAAGAAAATGACTCGGCAAAGTATCGCACTTTATGCTTACGTATTCCCGTCTGGAACGAGAAATCAGAGTCAATGTAGTTCGCCAAACTACGGGTTATGGGGGAAGGTTGCTCGCCAAGATATCGCATCTTGTGCCTACGTACTTTTATACAGCATGAAAGATCAGAGCAAACGTAGTTCGGGCTATGGAGAACACAGGTTTGTTCAACATCTTTTATCCAAGTAAAGTTAACAGACAGTTCCAGCAGTTGGTGTTTGCAGCTCGATCCTTGGAGACTTAGGCATTACCGTTTGCGGCAGAACTGAAAGTTAACATAACTTTCCTTTAAGAAAAGGGTTTCCCTGATTAAGGGTCCAAGAGGACAAAAAGATATTTGATCTTTGTTTTATGTTTTTTACGGAAACAAGTGTTTTTTAGTTGTCTGTAGTTTGTACATCACTAGAGACTATGACTTAGGAGCGAATGCGTCGCATATCGTCCAAAGGACATATACTAAACACTCTAGACGATTGAGAGGAGACCGCTCAATCATCATTTCCCAAGTGGCTTAAGGCTCGTAACGTGCTTGTACTAACTTGCCTTTATTATGTTTTTTACTATTGTTTGAGATAAGAAGAGAAACAGACTTTCTACAGGGAAACTGACTCGATCCTACAGTTATCATGCAATATTCGTCCTATGGTTGAGGTTAGAGGGGAAACTAACTACTGTTATCATGCATGGTTAGAATCCTAATGTCTGTCATAACTTCTCTTGAACAAGAGAAGTCAGAGTTCCTAGGGGAACATGGCAATGGAAATCAAACAGTAAACAGAAAATCTGTACAAGAATTACTGTAAAGATGCATGCAATGCAAGTGAGGGAGGAAATATGTGTGGGGCATAAGCCTCCACAAGCTCATCTCAACCTCAAGCAAGATATGAATAACTGCAAACACAGTAAAAGAAAGTAAGTGCAATCAAACAAACCACAAACCACACAGGCAAGGGAGTTGAGCTCTACCAAATACCATCAAGCAAAGCCATACAGTAAAAATACAAGTAGAGGGAGAAACTCAACCTCTAATGCAATACAAGCAAGGGGAGAAGCTCGACCCTTACGATGCTCTTAGGCCTCTTCAACTACATGACCTAATCTAAATGCAACAACTCCAAGCAAGTCACATCAATACACATCAATACAGTTAAACAGATAGGGAAAACAAGCCAGCAATCTCCAAAGCAGAGCAATCTTCTGGAAGAAATCCAATCCAAAGTCTGTAGCTGTTCTTCAAGTCCACCATCTTCAAGAGAAGGAAGGGAATCCAAGACAAACAATCAATCAAGCTTCTACCCTAAGGAAGTAAATTGGGTGTTGGGAGGTTAGGGTAAGGTCCACAGGAACTTATCCCAGGCACTCAACCAACAAAAAGATCTTTGGGGAAACCTAAGGGTTTGGCTCTTTCAAGAGGTGTGCCATATTCCCCCCACATGAGGGATTGTGCTACCTCAAGAAGGTTCCTAAAGAGGAAAGAATGAGAGAAATTTAGGAGAATGGAAATGAGAAGCAAGGTAAGTTCCACAGGAACCTGCCACAGACACTCAACCAAATCCATTTCCTTTAGAGAGCTTGCTTAGGCTCAACTCCAATGTGAAAGGCAGGGAATTCCTCCTGGAGGAATTATACCCACAGTGAAGGATCCTAATTAAGCAAAGGAGTGTTTGAAAGGGAACTAATCCTAGGGAAAGATCATCACCTACTTGAATCTCTAATGAACATCAAATGTTATCTCCTAATGATTACCTATTCTAAGGCCAATTTGTAAGATAGGGAACTAAAGGAAAATCAATCCTAAAAATTATAAGGAAAATACTACACCATCTTATATGTATCAACATTCTATGGTAGAAAAATCAGAAGCTAAATCCAAATCAAAATGCCCAAATTAAATCCAAAGCTTCAAGGGTGCACTAAAGGAATCACGAAAGAGTACTCCTAAACAACTACCCTAAAATTCTATTCAAAATGATCTAAATAATCCAACAAAAATCATATAGCAACATTATCATATATACAAACAACACACAAAATTTCAAGATCAAACTCCAAAATATGAGAGAGAAAGAAAATCAACAAATTCAGAACAATATTATTTCATTATTACAAATGCATTAAAAAGAAAATATGAAATAAAATGGAAAATGCATGGAAAAATAAAATGCAAAGCATGGTAAAATCATGAACATCTAAATCTATACTCACAATTTTTTCCAGAATTTATTTACAATATTTACTATTTTTTATGATTTAATTTCAACAAGCAATTAAACTAAAAAAAACAAAAGAAAAGAAATTGAAACAATTAACGTGGAAGGGGTGCCTCTAGGAAGAAAAACAAGTAATAAGGCGCCTGGGCCCAATGCAGGGGGGTGCTGAAAGCATAAGGGCGCTGGGCCCATTGGAGACTAATTCAGCAGCAAAAAAAACAAATCATAATAACGCCCAGGGGGTGTATCTGGCAAGTAAATCATGTATTATTCTCGCCTGTGCCTAGCAATGGGAGGTGTGGTTAGCGCAAACCACTAAGGCCCAGTCACAACAAATTAATTCATGATGTTTAGTCAGAATATTAATAAAAAAACAAACACACGCGGGGATCGAACTCGCATCCCCTTGGTTCACATAGCACGCTGAAGGACTTGAGACTCCCACTTAATCAAAACGCCTGCGTTTTTGGGGCTTCGTGACGTGGCGTGCTCGCGTCCTTTGGATACGACGACCAAGTCCAATTCTTCCTCACGAATGGACGGTACAGACTGCGTCTTCTTCCTATTTGAACTTTCTGCACATCATGAACTCGCGCGCAGCTCCCATGGCCGACGGGAATGGAGCTTTTCCAGTGAACTTCCAAACCACACATCTCCCTCAATACTCCACCAAACGCAATGATCTTTGAACTAAAATTGCACGAAATTTTACGAGGATTACACCTAACCTAATGGATTATGCTAAAACCTCAAGAATCAAGAATTCTACATCTCAACCTAAAACGGATCCAATCTTAAATTGTCACTATTCCTCAAATTAATTGTCCAGAAATCATCTACAACCTAAGGTAAACGTAACCACATGAATCTAAGGCATCAAAAACGCATGAATGGAGTGTAATTTCAAGAAGTAAAAACCTGGTTTCAAGCTTCGAATTGAGGTATTTCTGGCTTGATTCTTGCTCCAAAACGTTCCAGATCCAATCAATGATGATGTTAGAAGAAGATTGAAGCTTCAATTGCGCTTGAAATGGCCTTAATCATAAATTTGATCTTTCACTTTTCTTCTTCAAACTCCAATGGCAATCTCTAAGCTCAGCAACAATGGCTCACCAACCTTGCTTCTGATGAGTTCCTAGACCTTTATAGAATGATTTAGAAGCTTCTAGAGCTCAGCCCAGGCCCAAAATCAAAAGATCCAATTCCAACTTCCTTCAAAAAGTTTGATATGGCAATGCATAATTTTCCTACTAGAACTTGCTTGGGAAGCTTTGGTTAGCTTGCTGAACCCTCCTTGAATGAAATCAGCCCACAAAGAGCCTTCATCTAACTTCAATGTGAAGAAACCTTATGAAAGGCCATGAAGCATACTTCAAATTAAAAATCCACAATTTCCAATGTCTCTAAAACATGATTTCTGATTAAAATGAGTGGTTATTTGACTTGTTTTGGACCCATAATCAATTATTTGAGTTTCCCACCAAAAATGCCTTTGAATTTCTCTTCTTTCAAAACCACTTCAAGCCAACCTTTGATATGAGCCAAACTAATTCACCATGAGCTCTTGGTTAACCTAAAAACCACATTTTAAACAATTTTCATGTTGAACAAAAATCCATTTGACAAGTGCAAGTTGGAGATTTTGACCTATGATTGAAAATGGCCTATAATCTCACTTTCCCGAAATACCCCTAACTTGTAAACCTCATAACTTGAGTTCTAGAAATCATATGGAAGACTTATAATACAATTTGGAAATCTAAGATCATGATAAACAACTTTCAAGTTGGCCAAAAGTTCAGGTGAAACATCCTTCTAGGTCAAAAATAGCTTGGAAGTCAGATGATTTTCATAGACAAATTTCAGATGCATCTGAGGACCTGTAACTTGTCTGGACCATAACTTGAGTTCTATAAATCCAATGGAGGACTTCTAGTACTCAAATTAAATCTAATAGCATGATATACAAGTTTCATGTTGGCCAAAAATGGATATGAAACTTGAATCTTGACTTACATGGCTTGGAAGTTTGGCACTAAACAGGGGATTTTACCCTAGGAACCCTGACTTAGCAACTCCAACCACTCTTGATTCTTCTCAACTTGATCTTGAAACAATCTCTCATATGTCTCAACATATCATTTCATTATTTCAATGACCTAGAAATAGGCTTTGATCTTCTTCAATTGCTCATTTTGGCCTAGGATTAACCAGATGAAACCCTTGTGACCTCCACTTCAACTGTGGCTCTTGCACTTGATAAAATGACTTGATTGAGCTCCAGCATGACCTTCAAGGCACTTCAATGAGATTTACCCACAAATTCTCTCCTTGATCAAGACTTTACAATCCACTGCTGATCTTCAACTGGCTCCAAGTGAGGAGATGAGCCCCATACAAGCACTCAAACCTCTCAAGAACTCAACCCTCTGTCTGATGACCCTGATAACTTCTTAAACTTGAATAATACCTCTGGCTAGGCTTCTCTTGACATGTATCACACTCGATCCCCTGTTAAATGAAGGATACTATGCTATGCATATGCTACAACTATGATATGCTAATGCAATGAAACATAAGCCAAGTGAGAAAAAGTTAGGCAAATTTTGGGGTGCAACAGCTGCCTCTATTCAAGTAGCTTGGACCCGACTGGATGAAAAGCGAACGGCTTTCAAACAATCGAGGTAGAAGACGGTTGAATACCAGAGATCCCGGAAATTTGCTAACCGAAGATGTAAACTGCAAAACTATTTGGGAAGCAATATCCAGAAAACTGAACCTGGTTGTCACGACGACAACTGATCAATCATCTGATAAAAACTGACTTGATTTCATCATCAACCACCTGCGTGACGCCACAGGCATCGAATCAACAAACTGGATTAACACCATCAATCCTCCCGAAATATGTCACCATAAGCGGGCATCGTCCAAAGACCATATCTAAATATCATCCTCGACCTTCTATTTCCGAAGAAGCGGGATAAAAGCACTGAATCAAAGTGCTATCCGTCAAACCATCACGTCGACCGTTGAGCCATCACGTCAACCTCCCATTTCCGATAAAGCGGGAAAATCAATAAAAGTGTGAGCTGTTGAACCGTCACGTCAACCAAATCCAAACTCAAAGTGCGAACTGTCGAACCATCACGTTGACCGAAGCATGAACTCAAAGTGCGAACGGTTGAACCATCACGTCAACCAAAGCACGAGCTCAAAGTGAGAACTGTCGAACCATCAAGTCGACTGTCGAACCATCATGTTGACCAAAGCAGAACTGTTGAACCATCACGTCGACTGTCGAACCATCACGTCAATTGTTGAACCATCATGTCAACTGTTGAACAAACTCAAAGAGCGAACCGTCGAGCCATCATGTCGACTGTTGAACCATCACGTCAACTGTTTGTTTATAAGGAAGCGAGCATACGCTAAATAAAAGCGAGTGTTATCGAAGCATCACGTCGACCGTTGAACCATCACGTCAACCTTTCATTCACAAAGAAGCGAGCATACGCTAAATAAAAGCGAGTGTTGTCGAACCATCACGTCAACCGTTGAACCATCACGTCAACCTTTCG
Source organism: Lathyrus sativus (assembly GCA_963859935.3). Taxonomy (NCBI): domain Eukaryota; kingdom Viridiplantae; phylum Streptophyta; class Magnoliopsida; order Fabales; family Fabaceae; genus Lathyrus; species Lathyrus sativus. Next base: position 102,498,318 of record OZ012738.1, on the reverse strand, counting down.
TTCCCAAGGAAGCGAGCATACGCTAAATAAAACCGAGTGCTGTCGAACCATCACGTCGACCGTTGAACCATCACGTCAACCTTTCGTTCATAAGGAAGCGAGCATACGCTAAATAAAAGCGAGTGTTGTCGAAGCATCACGTTGACCGTTGAACCATCACGTCAACCTTTCGTTCACAAGGAAGCGAGCATACGCTAAATACAAGCGAGTCTTGTCGAACCATCACGTCGACCATTGAACCATCACGTCAATCTTTCGTTCCCAAGGAAGCGAGCATACGCTAAATAAAAGCGAGTGTCGTCGAACCATCACGTCGATTGTTGAACCATCACCTCAACCTTCCAATTCCTAAGAAGTGGGAAAATCACTAAATAAAAGTGCAAATCGAACATCCGAAAACTTCAACAAACAACTCTGCGGGGAAATTCTGACGAAGGCCGTCGAACACCTATTTCGACAACAGGTAACAACTTCAGGATTTTCAAAACTGATGTACAACAGTCTGAAGAATACTTCGCTGGAGAAGACGAGAAACTTAACCAAGCAACTCTGATGGGGAAAAATTGTTCCGGGGAAATCACGGGTAACAACTCAGAAGGTTTAAACCACAAAATCTTTTAATGCTGACGCATCAGCAATCTGAGAAGAACTCCGCTGGGGGAGAGAAGAGAAACTTAACCAAGTAACTCTACTAGGGGAGCATATGACAGGGCGAACACTATCATCGCATATCTCGCGCCACAAAGCTGAATATCTGGATATTTTCCTGAACAATAATTTCAATTACCTGCAGGGAAAAAACCACCTGAAAACAAAGAGGTAAACAACCTAGCTCATGTTTCAAAATGCATACGTTTGATAATGGCGTAATGCTCCATACAGCATGGAAATGCTACGCGTTTGGGTAGATGCAAATATGATGATATATGCAAATGCAAGGAGGTGCTCCAGCAAAATAAATGCTGAAGACAAGACCAAATCCGCTGGGGATAACCAGGTACCATAGACATATTCCAGCAAAATCAATGTTGGAAGGGTGAAACCAACTCTGCAGGGGATAACCATCCTGCTGGGGAACAACTCACAAGCCCTGAGTTGCGAACTCTACTGAGGATGATCATCCTGTCGGAGGAGAAACAACCTGCTAGAGAAAAGAAAAGGAAACCCTGCTCGGGGATGATCCTTTCAAACCACTGATCACCTGATCATGCTCTGTGGGGATTAAACATCCTGCTGGGGATACTCAGCTGGGAATCGATTTGCGTACTCTGATTGTACTCTGCGAGGACTCTCTCTCGGGAGTAAATGTGCTCATAACCAACCACTAGGAATGCACACTCTGTCAGGTATATCAATCTCGCCTTGCTGGGGATGACTTTATCCTACCAAATAAGTCAATCTTGAATTGCTGAGGATAATCTGAACCTGCTCTGATGCAATCCCAACTCTTCTGGGGATAAAAACTTCAACTTCCATCTGCCGGGGAGGAAAAGCAAATTCCGTCTACTAGGGAGGAATAAGTTTCACATAAAGCCTGCTCCTGCGCTAAAAGACTCTGGCTGGGGAACATGATCCCTTGGATATCTGCTACAAAGGTGACAACCCTACACAACACGAACGAACACAAGACATTCTACACAAAATGAACTATCTTGGTTAGTATCCGTGACAACTATTCAGTTAATTCAAAGTTTTAACAATCATTGGCCGAGGCCTACAAGCTTATGCACATGTAAGTTTATCAAAAACATCGGCGTTTTCCACAAACAAAACAGTAAAAGTTAAAACAAGAATTAAACATCAAGTACTGAATAGTATGTTTTATTGATAACAGCCTGTAAATAAGCAAAGTTTGTACATCGGATGCAACTCCTGAAAAGAGGAAGTCACGCATAAGAAAATGCAAATATGTACAAAAATACAAAAGAGAAAATTGTATACATGTCGGCAACGTGGTACAGACGAACACTATGAGTTGATCCTCCTATGACTCGCCTGACTCCGAAACTTTCCCGATGCTCCGTCCTCGAAAGAGATTGTTTTGGATAATCGACCCTCAGGTACTCCCAAACCACTAAGCAATGCAGTATCAAACTCGGACCGCAGTCATTTGCTTTCAATCCCTAACTTTTGCCTAAATCGCCCTTTGCGGGTTTTCAATTCACCGGGATACCCTTTTTTTGCCGAAGTCACCCTTTTCAGGTTTTCGACTTTGCGGGTGTACATTTTTTCAATTTTATCCCTAACTTTTGCCCGAACCTTTCTTTTTCTTTTTGGTTCGCCGGGATGCCCCATTTTTGTCTGGACTCTCTTTTTTCTGTCCAGCGGGTCTCTTTAAGCAAAGTATTTTTTAACTGTGTCCGAGTTCATAGGGGATGAAAAATCTTCGCCATCCATGGTGGACAACAGTAAGGCTCCTCCGGAGAAGAACTTTCGCACGATATATGGACCTTCATAGTTAGGAGTCCATTTGCCCCTGTGATCTGACTGTGGTGGGAGAATCTTCTTCAGCACAAGATCGCCCGTCTGAAAGCTTCGAGGACACACCTTCTTGTCGAAAGCTTTCTTCATCCGGCTCTGGTATAACCGACCATATGCGATAGATGCAAGTCTCTTCTCATCCATCAAACTGAGCTGATTCAACCTATTCCGCACCCATTCTGCCTCATCAAGTTGGACATCGAGCAATACTCTCAAGGAAGGAATCTCAATTTCTAATGGTAGGACAGCCTCCATACCATACACCAGTGAGAAAGGTGTTGCCCCGGTTGATGTGCGTACCGTTGTACGATAACCGTGCAAAGCGAAGGGCAACATCTTGTGCCAGTCTTTGTATGTCACAACCATCTTATGAACTATCTTCTTGATGTTCTTATTGGCCGCCTCGACAGCGCCATTCATCTTGGGCCGATAGGGAGATGAATCGTGATGCTCAATCTTGAAATTCTGGCACAATTCCTTCGTCATTTTGTTATTCAGATTCGAACCATTGTCAGTAATGATTCTTTCAGGAATATCGTACCGACAGATGATATCTTTTTTGATAAACCTGGCTACCACTTGCTTGGTAACATTAGCGTAAGACACTGCTTCAACCCATTTGGTGAAGTAATCGATAGCCACCAGGATGAACCTGTGTCCATTGGATGCGGTGGGCTCAATTTTTCCAATCATATCGATGCCCCACATGGAGAAAGGCCACGGGGATGCCATAACGTTCAACGGGCTCGGCGGCACCTGAATCTTGTCTGCATAAATTTGGCACTTGTGGCACTTCTTTGCAAATTTGAAACAGTCTCGTTCCATTATCAACCAATAATACCCTGCCCGCAATAACTTCCGAGACATGGCATGTCCGCCAGCGTGCGTGCCAAAGGTTCCCTAGTGGACCTCTTCCATGAGTAAATTAGCCTCTTTCTCATCAACACATCGCAAAAGCACCAAATCATGGTTTCTCCTATACAGAACACCATCCGGATTCAAGTAGAAATTGTCAGCCAATCTCCTAAGAGTCTTCTTATCGCGGCTGGATGCCCCAGTCGGATACTCTTGGATCTTTAGGAAATTTTGGATATCAAAATACCACGGCTTGCCATCGGAAGCTTCCTCAATGGCGAATATGAAGGCGAGCCTATCAAGGCGAGAGATAACTATTCTGGGAGCCTCATTCCAGAAGTTAACTTTGTACATGGAAGACAATGTCGCCAGAGCATCAGCCATTTGATTTTCTGCCCGTGGAACATGACGAAACTCTACCCTGTCAAAGAAAGGCAACAGTCTCCTTGCATAATTCATATACGGTATCAGATTGGGCTGACGAGTCTCCCATTCACCCTTGATCTGGTTCACGACTAACGCGGAATCTCCATACACATCGAGATTTTTAATCCTCAGATCAATAGCCTCCTCGAGACCCATGATACACGCCTCATATTCGGCTTCGTTATTGGTAACTGGGAATGTCAATCTGGCAGTGAACGGGATGTGCGTCCCATGAGGAGTCGTGATGATTGCCCCAATTCAACTTCCATATGAATTCACAGCACCGTCAAAAATCAATTGCCATTGGGAACTCCGCTCAGGACCTTCACCATGCAACGGCTCTTCACAATCTTTCATCTTTAAGTACATGATATCCTCATCAGGAAAATCAAACTTCATCGGCTGGTAATCATCAATTGGCTGCTCAGCCAGGTACTCTGATAGTAGCTACCTTTGATAGCTTTTTGCGAGACATACTGTATATCATACTTTGTCAGTACCATCTGCCATCGGGCAATCCTTCCAGAAAGTGCCTGCTTCTCAAAGACGTATTTGATTGGATCCATCTTCAAAATCAGCATGGTTGTATGATTCAACATGTATTGTCTCAGACGTTTGGCAGCCCAAGCAAGTGCACAACACGTCTTTTCGAGTATAGAGTATCGAGACTCACAATCCGTGAATTTTTTACTCAAATAATAAATCGCATGCTCTTTCCATCCAGTCTCATCATGTTGACCGATAACACAACCCATACTGCTCTCAAGAACCGTCAAATACATAATCAATGGTCTCCCGGCTACTAGGGGTATTAAAATTGGAGGTTCCTGCAAATACTCCTTTATTCTTTCAAATGCCCTTTGGCAATTCTAGTTCCAGACCAGCGCTTGATCTTTTTTCAACAACTTAAACATTGGCTCACACATGGCAGTTAGGTGAGATATGAACCGGGCAATGTAGTTCAACCTCCCCAAAAAACCACGCACCTCTTTTTCGGTTTTCGGTGCTGGCATTTCTTGTATAGCTTTTATCTTTGCAGGATCGACCTCTATTCGTTTTTTGCTAACAATGAACCCCAATAGCTTACCAGATCTCACCCCGAAGGTGCACTTGTTAGGATTCAGCCTCAGCCTGAATTTCCTAAGCCTCTTGAATAATTTAAGAAGATTGACCAGATGCTCTTCCTCCGTCTGGGACTTGGCAATCATATCGTCAACATAGACTTCGATCTCTTTATGCATCATGTCATGAAAGAGTGTTGTCATAGCTCGCTGATATGTTGCCCCGGCGTTCTTCAAACCAAAGGGCATCACTTTGTAGCAGAACGTTCCCCACGGGGTAATAAAAGTTGTTTTCTCCATATCCTCCGGCGCCATTTTTATCTGATTATAGCCCGAAAAGCCGTCCATGAAGGAAAACACTGAAAATTGAGTTGTATTATCAACCAACACATCAATGTGAGGAAGAGGGAAATCATCCTTTGGGCTCGCCTTATTCAGATCTCTGTAATCAACACACATCCGCACCTTACCGTCTTTCTTCGGTACAGGTACGATATTGGCGACCCAAGAAGGGTAAGTTGTAACAGCAAGAAAACCCGCGTCCCACTGTTTCTGTACTTCCTCTTTAATTTTCACAGCCATATCTGGTCGAGTTCTTCTGAGCTTCTGTTTGATCGACGGATATTCCTCTCGCAATGGCAAACGATGAACCACCATATCAGTATCCAACCCAGGTATATCTTCGTAAGACCAAGCAAAGATATCACTATACTCTCGAAGCATCTCGATAAGCCTTTGCTTGATATCACTCTGCAGTGCAGCCCCTATCCGAACATTCATGACACATTCCTCGGACCCCAAGTTAATGACTTCAATTTCCTCCTGATGAGGCAAAATAATTCTCTCTTCCTGTTTCAACAGTCGAGTCAGCTCTTCTGATAAGTCATTATCCTCAACAATCTCTTCTTCGGCTTGAAAGATCGGGTGCTCAAAGTCGAAACGAGTCATAGGAAGTTCTTGGTCGGTGTCATCTGAAATTATGTGAGTCCTGCGAAAAAATGGTTAAAAGCTTCAAATGATATGCAAACAAAGCACATAACCACGTTGCCATTTTATTGCTAAAAATAAAACAGAAAGACAAGGATCACAAAACTTGCAAGGAAAAACGCCTTTATTCAATGATTAAACAAAGCATACACATAAGCAAACAGGCCCTGAAATAAAATCACTATGCCCCAGGTAGGACATAGGATTGTACAATGATTGGAAAACAAAGCATTACTGTTTCGTTGTCACTTGGATAACCTCTTGGATTGACCAGTTGCATAAGCTCTGCCCTGGTACGCTGGGTCTGATCCAAGCATCCATATCGCAATCACTGTCTCCGTCTTCAGCATCGGACACAACATTGTTTCTCTCGTAGCTGACTCCTCCAGGAGTAAACACAACCGGCCCTCTGAACCTTGGCGCGCTTTGTGGGGAAGATGACGATGATGGGCGGTACTCTAACCCAAATTTGTCCTGCTTGACAGGAATATCCAGGACTTGACCCCACCTCTTGGTCTCTCCGGTCTGCACCACTGCTTGGGCTTCATTATACGAAGACATGGCCACCTCCGGCCCTTTGCTGCTCACAGGAGCTTCATCCTTAATCTTTACTCCTTCGAAGGCTTGGCACAGCGTCTCGTGGATTTCTCCGTCCACTTCGACGTATTTGAAGGACGATAAATGACTGACCAGAATGTCCTCTTCACCATACACAGTGACAATACTTCCATCAACCATATATTTCAGCTTTTGGTGAAGCGTGGATGTCACAGCTCCGGCGGAATGGATCCACGGTCTTCCAAGTAGACAATTGTACACTGGTTGAATGTCCATAATATAGAACACGGTGTCAAATACTTCTGGACCCACTTGTATTGGCAACATCAGTGCCCTGAACACAGACCTCCTAGTTCCATCAAACGCTCTCACTACCAGATCACTAGGCGTGCAAATTATTCCTCGAGTATCCAATTTCAACAGTGCCTTCTTAGGAAACACATTTAGGGATGACCCAGTATCAACAAGAACATGGGACATGACGGTGCCCTTGCACTCAACTGAGATGTGCAAAGCATTATTGTGGTCGCGACCTCTAGGCGTCAAGTCAAAATCAGTAAACCCCAAGCCGTGCCCCGCATTCACATGGGCCATTACCCCCTCAAGTTGATTAATATAAATCTCCTGGGGTACGAAGGACGTCTCAAGCACTTTCAACAGGGCGTTCCGGTGAGCTTCGGAACACAGCAATAAAGACAAAATTGAGATTTTTGAAGGAGTTTGCTGTAAATGATCAATGATCTTGTAATCACTCTTTCGAATTAGCCTCATGAACTCCCCCACGTCTTTATTCAACGGTTATTTCTCCTTCTCTTGGGAAGGTCCACCCTCATTCACCTTGCTTTTACCCTTCACAATTCTTTCTGCTTCTACTTCTGGCGAAGTAAAGATTCTTCCACTACGGGTCATACCGCCCGTTCCTACCAGATTGTCAACTGATACCACCGGCAGATCATCCAAATTAATTCTCTCACCATTAAAATACACTTCCGCTCCATAACTCCAAGGGACGGCCTTGGTGCTCTCATACGGAATGGGTTTTGCTTTAGTGATGGTGATAGTCGGCCGCTTGGCAGGCGCCGATATCGTGACAGACTTGAATGGTATCGTAACAGTGGCAATCTCACCCTGCTCTTCGACCATTGCCTCGACAGGCTTTTCTTCGGTAGCAGTGCGATCAAACTGTAACGTACCCTCGTCAATCAGACCCTGAATTCCGCTTTTCAAACTATCGCAACCCTTAGGCCGAGTTGAACAATCTACACAACCCTCATCACATCCGGGGTAAACTCCCCCTTTCAACAAACGGCTTTTCACGTAACCCAGAGGTGTCTTTAGTTCCTCCACATTCACAACCAGATCTAACTCTGCATCTGTCAGAATAGCGTTTGCTCCCGCTTCCCCATGCTTTGGCATTGGTTGTTGTACAATATTGGGTCCTTCCGTACCGAAGTTTATAGCAGTGCTATCAAGTAAATCTTGCACCTTGTGCTTGAAAGCCTGACAATTTTCGATATTATGACCGGGCGCCCCAGAATGAAATTCACAATGCTCATTGGCGTCATACCCATACGGAGGTGTGCCCGTCAGCGGGGCCATCGTCCTTTTCTCAACCAATTGTAATCTCAACAAAGTCTGAAGAAGTTCAGCATACGATACTGGAGGCACATCAAATATCATCTTCGGCCTTTGATTCTGAACTCTTCGCTGATTAGTATTCTACTGCCTCTGCTGCTGCTGAGGTTGTTGCTGTTGTTGTTGCGGTGCATGGATTGTCACACTAGCAACTTGTTGCTGCATACGCCAGTTTTGACCCCTATTCTTCCTTTGAGCATTGTACACTGAGATAGTGTCTCCTTGTTTTTTACCACCAAAAGCCTTCTTACTACCTCCAGCTGAGGTTGATTCACCAATCTGAAGCTTACCAATCTTAATTCCATTCTCAACTCGCTCACCCATCAGAATCAAGTCAGAGAAATTTCTCATTGAACCGTTGAGAAGTTTATCGTAATACAGCCCTGAAAACGTACCCACGAAGATATCTATCAACTTGCTCTCCACCATGGGTGGTTGTACCCTTGCAGCCAACTCGCGCCATCTATGGGCGTATTCTTTGAAACTTTCACCAGTCTTCTGGGAGAGATTCTGCAATTGAACCCGATTATGAGCAAGATCACTGTTATATTGGTAGTGTCTCACGAAAGCTTCTGCCAGTTCTTTCTAGCTTCCGATTTGAGTAGGGTCTAGTCCCATGTACCATTCCAGCGACGCCCCAGACAGACTATCCTAAAAGAAGTGCATTAACATCTTTTCGTCGTTGGAGTAAGCAGACATTCTTCTGTAATAAGATCGCACGTCCACTCTGGGACATGTGTCTCCCTTGTACTTATCAAATGCAGGAGCCTTAAACTTGAGTGGCACCCTCAGCCCAGGAACCAATCCCATGTTCGCCATATCGAATCCCACAGAATTCTGGTTGGTTATCCCTTTCACTTGCTCTTCTAGCATCTTGATCCTGTGATCATTTTCAGTAGGCCTCTCATAACTCGTGCCTTGACCAGAAAAAGCATCTTCTTGGCGGTCTTCACCCCAATAAGGACCCTCATTGTCGTACCCAGCGTACGCAGCGTTGCGAACATGACCATTCTGGAAAAACCTGGGGTCATACCTCAGATTACCGAGCTCTTAATTAGCAGCAGTTGTCCCAAAGCCAGTATGGTAGGCACCCATTCCGTAACCATTGTTACTCATAATTCCAAAACCCTGATTACCAAATCCAGCATTGGCACCACCAGCATTGCCAAAACCCATATTAACACCAGCAAAGTCTGTATTGTCGTTGACCACATTCACACCGGTATTCCCAGCACCAGTGTTGAAACCAGCATTATCATTGCCAACAACGTTCCCATTGGTTTCCAAGTTATCGTTCCCATTACCAGTATTCCCATTACCAGCCACGATAACGTTCTCACCAGCGTCAAGACCAACCACTGGTATAGCATCACCAGCCTGAGGAGTTTCACCATGAGGTCGATTAGTAGTCGTACCCCCATGTAGCCCACCGTTGCTATCAACTCGTGCAATCAGCGGCTGCACGAGAGTCTGGAGCTGTTCTTGGCCTTTAGCCACAGTCTCCATCACCTGCATAAACTGAGCCATGCGGTCACGCATCTCCTGCATCTCTGACTGCATCTGGTCCATGACTTTCTTACAATTGCTTCTGGTTGAATAACGGTGAGTTCGGTGGTCGGAAATCCTGGAACCTACATCAACAGAGGGTTAGGGAACACGGGACAAAGTCCCTGTCATGCAAATGTTTTATGCAAATGCAAACACGTATCCATACATTAGGAGGAAGTCCCCCTCAATTCTAGCTCCAAGACAAATAAAGTCTATTGTCCAATCATGGAAAAGAAATCCTCATATATTTATGGAAAGCCCGCGTGGGTAGCGTACAACAAAAGCAAAGTACAACTGGAGCAGTAGCATGACCCCAACCAACAAGCCTGGTGGTGATCAGCATATTAATATAAAAGACACAAAGAAATACAAAGAAAATCAAGTGCGGCCACGGGCATGAAAATCCTCTAGTAGCTTCTTCGTATCAGGATGGTCAGGCTGAGTGAGCAGGCCCTGAATCAATAGATCCCTTTGCCTGATGGCATCCGGGAGGTTCTCAACAATGCTCCCCCACACACCTTCCTCATAATGGTTCTCCACCCTACTCCTTTTGGCGTCAGCCCGGAGTTGATAATCCAGTAAGTTTGCTTTGATCTCAATCATCTTATACTGGACATCTTGTCGGAGTGAGGCTTCAGCCTCTATCTTCTTGTTTTTGTCCTCAACCTGTGCTTCCAACTGGATTATCTGCTGCTTCAGCTTTTCTTCCCTTTCTTTGTGGCAAGCCAAGGTACTATTCCACAGCTTCTCGGACTGGGTCAACTTCCGGTATACCCTATCTAGATCCTGCTTCTTGGTGGTTAATACCCCGTGCACTGCCTTTAGGTCCAGCCCAAGACGCTCTCTAGCATCGGTCTCTTTGGTCAAGTTAGCACCCAGGTGGTTGATCATCTATGTCTGCCTCTTGCAGGTGTGGACAACTTCATTCTTTTCTCTTCGGAGCTGAGCGATATCATTTTCCAATTCTTCATTGGCTTTGACTAGCTCTGCATTCTTGGCTTGAAGTTGTTCGTACTTCTGGATCTCGATCATAGTAGGCTCTGAAGGTTCGTCCTGTTTGACAGGAGGAAAAGGCATCAACACTTTCGCTGCTCTGTTACGAATCCTGTCCACATAAGGAGGATAAGCCTGATTATTGCTTTTTCCTAATGCGGTCTTTCCCTTTCGATGAACATTGTTCCAAGCATGTTCAAACCTAACCAGATCATCCCCTTCTAATGCGCCAGTGAGGTACAGAGATTCATGTACCTCTTCATCCTTAGGAGGGCCTCTCAAAGCATACCCGAATTGTCTGATAGCAACGGATGGATTGTAGTTGATACAACCTTTCCTACCCACAAGAGGGACATTAGGAAAGCTCCCACAGCTGTAAATAATTTCACTCCCCAGACGATCTCTATCAAACCAATCAATGTCTTCGGTAGACAAGCTCATCAGTCGCTCTGACCATTCCTTCGTCTCTTCCGTCTTTATAAAAGGACCATCCTTTGGTAGATGAGTGACAAACCACCTGTAGAACAATGAAGCACAACAGGACACACCTTTGCCTCTTCTGTTTTCATTCTTGTAGTGCACCGAATGGTACACATCTCCGAGCAAGGTTGGGATTGGATTCTTTGAGACGAAAATGCGGAGAGAATCTACATCCACAAAATCTGGAATATTAGGGAATAGCATGATACCGTATATGCACAGGGACAAAATAGCCTTGAATGCCACCCAACATTCCTTCTTGGCATAGTGTCGGGCTCTCTCTGCCAGAAAAGATAGTGGGAATCCCCAGGCTCCATTTCTCTTGACGGCCTTTCCCTCTAACTCAGAAACATCAACATGCAGAGCTGGAGCAATCTTAGCCAGATCTGGCTCCTGATCGATAGGCCAAAAGGGTACCTGAGCAAGAATAGGTATTTCCAATAAGACAGAGAACTCTTCCAAAGTGGGGGCTAGCACATAGCTCGGAAATGTGAAGCAACGCAGCGGGGGATCATAAAACTGAAGTAGAGTCTAGAGTCCCTTCAACTCATATATCGACGCTTTGCACACAACACTGAGTAGCTTCCCATAAGTTCTTATGAAATCTCCCATCACTTCTTTACCAGGCAAGGAAATCAAACCCCTCAGAGTAGTAATATTTGGAGTAGGAAATTTGTAGGCCAAAGTTCTTCTCACACTGGGCTCCATGATGGACACAGGAAGGACAAGATTGCTAGAATCGAAGGGGAACTACACACCTGCAACACAGATACATGTTAGATGCAATGCAATATGAAGATGTAAATGCAAATGCAAAATGCAGCAGGGGATCAAGTGTCGTGTTGTGTTGTGTTGTGCGGTGAAGTGGAGTGGCGGATCATAATTTAGCTTCAGCAAGAAAATACCACACTCTGATAATAAAGGCATACTGAAACCCACAAAACTGATTTACTGACGAGAAAACCAGGTTGTCTGAAGGTTACGGTTTCCTACAATAAACCTAACCCCGCTCACTGGTATGGACCTAATCACTGACAAAGGTACGACATCCTATGCGTTCATCAGCGTCATAGACTTTCAAGAAACAATGATACGATACCCAGAAGGTGTGGCATCATCATCTCTTGAAGTGGCCTCACTTAGCTGAATCACAAATGATCGGTCCCCAGAGTCGACAATCCTAAGGTCGGAAATCCTTTCAACGGCCCACTGGGCTGGAAATGGAAATCATCTCAAAGAACATCATCTGAGTGCAGATTTCGTGGGAACTAGTGCATGCCTAACATACAGGTTCACCACAAATCTGCTTCTAAAGCTATGTACCAACTCAAGCCTGGGTCTGGCTTATCACTCATCAAAGTCCCTTCCCACAACAGCATAATAATAATAATATCATACTGAAAATAAAGTGTGGAAAGTAAAAAGGCGATAAATAAACATAACCCAACAGGTAAACACACAAGCGCTAGGAACGACTCGCATAGGGAACCGTTGGAGTCCCCAGCAGAGTTGCCAGCTGCTGGGGATGACCTTGGCAGCTAGGAAGAAAATCCAAGGCGAGACTCGCATAGGGAACTATCATATTCCCCAGCAGAGTCGCCAGCTGTCGTTACTGCGAAAATAAGGTGTCGGCAATACAGAAGAGTCGCCACCTTTCGTTATTTATCCCTCAGAACGGGAAAGGAAACGATCGGAAAAACCTGACGAAATGGTATAAGACAAGGTCATCGCAACCATTGTCTAGATTCGGGAGTCGGTTACGCAAGGGGAAGGTATTAGCACCCTTCACGTCCATCGTACTCGATGGGGTCCACGCTTGTTGTGTTTATCTGATGGGTTGATTTAACTATCTACGCTAAGAGTCTAGTCTGAAAAGAGAAGAAAATGACTCGGCAAAGTATCGCACTTTATGCCTACGTATTCCCGTCTGGAACGAGAAATCAGAGTCAACGTAGTTCGCCTAACTACGGGTTATGGGGGAAGGTTGCTCGCCAAGATATTGCATCTTGTGCCTACGTACTTTCATACGGCATGAAAGATCAGAGCAAACGTAGTTCGGGCTACGGAGAACACGGGTTTGTTCAGCATCTTTTATCCAAGTAAAGTTAACAGACTGTTCCAGCAGTTGGTGTTTGCAGCTCAATCCTTGGAGACTTAGGCATTACCGTTTGCGGCAAGACTGAAGGTTAACAGAACTTTCCTTTAAGAAAAGGGTTTCCCTGATTAAGGATCCAAGAGGAAAAAAAGATATTTGATCTTTGTTTTCTGTTTTTTACAGAAAGAAGTGTTTTTTAGTTGTCTGTAGTTTGTATAGCACTAGAGACTATGACTTAGGAGCGAATGCGTCGCATATCGTCCAAAGGACATATACTAAACGCTCTAGACGATTGAGAGGAGACCGCTCAATCATCATTTCCCAAGTGGCTTAAGGCTCGTAACGTGCTTGTACTAACTTGCCTTTATTATATTTTTTACTGTTGTTTGAGATAAGAAGAGAAACAGACTCTCTACAGGAAAACTGACTCGATCCTACAGTTATCATGCAATATTCGTCCTATGGTTGAGGTTAGAGGGGGAAACTAACTACTGTTATCATGCATGGTTAGAGTCCTAATGTCTGTCATAACTTCTCTTGAACAAGAGAAGTCAGAGTTCCTAGGGGAACATGGCAATGGAAATCAAACAGTAAACAGAAAAACTGTACAAGAATTACTGTAAAGATACATGCAATGCAAGTGAGGGAGGAAATATGTGTGGGGCATAAGCCTCCAAAAGCTCATCTCAACCCCAAGCCAGATATGAATAACTGCAAAGACAGTAAAAGAAAGTAAGTGCAATCAAACAAACCACAAACCACACAGGCAAGGGAGCTGAGCTCTACGAAATACCATCAAGCAAAGCCATACAGTAAAAATACAAGCAGAGGGAGAAACTCAACCTCTAATGCAATACAAGTAAGGGGATAAGCTCAAACCTTAGGATGCTTTTAGGCCTATTCAACTACATGACCTAATCTAAATGCAACAACTCCAAGCAAGTCACATCAATACACATCAATACAGTTAAACAGATAGGGAAAACAAGCCAGCAATCTCCACAGCAGAGCAATCTTCTGGAAGCAATCCAATCCAAAGTCTGTAGCTGTTCTTAAAGTCCACCATCTTCAAGAGAAGGAAGGGAATCCAAGACAAGCAATCAATCAAGCTTCTACCCTAAGGAAGTAAATTGGGTGTTGGGAGTCTAGGGTAAGGTCCACAGGAACTTATCCCAGGCACTCAACCAACAAAAAGATGTTTGGGGAAACCTAAGGGTTTGCCTCCTTCAAGAGGTGTGCCATATTCCCCCCACAGGATGGACTGTGCTAACTCAAGAAGGTTCCTAAAGAGGAAAGAATGAGAGAAATTTAGGAGAATGGAACTGAGAAGCAAGGTAAGTTCCACAGGAACCTGCCACAGACACTCAACCAAATCCATTTCCTTTAGAGAGCTTGCTTAGGCTCAACTCCAATGTGAAAGGCAGGGAATTCCTGTGGAGGAATTATACCCACAGTGAAGGATCCTAATTAAGCAAAGGAGTGTTTGAAAGGGAACTAATCTAGGGAAAGATCATCACCTACTTGAATCTCTAATGAACATCAAATGTTATCTCTAAGGCCAATTTGTAAAATAGGGAACTAAAGGAAAATCAATCCTAAAAATTATAAGGAAAATACTACACCATCTTATATGTATCAACATTCTATGGTAGAAAAATCAAAAGCTAAATCCAAATCAAAATGCCCAAATTAAATCCAAAGGTTCAAGGGTGCACTAAAGGAATCACTAAAGAGTACTCCTAAACAACTACCCTAAAATTCTATTCAAAATGATCTAAATAATCCAACAAAAATCATATAGCAACATTATCATATATACAAACAACACACAAAATTTCAATTAACATGGAAGGGGTGCCTCTAGTAAGAAAAACAAGTAATAAGGCGCCTGGGCCCAATGCAGGGGGGTGCTGAAAGCATAAGGGCGCTGGGCCCATTGGAGACTAATTCAGCAGCAAAAAAACAAACTCATAATAACGCCCAGGGGGTGTATCTGCCAAGTAAATCATGTATTATTCTCGCCTGGGCCTAGCAATGGGAGGTGTGGTTAGCGCAAACCAGTAAGGCCCAGTCACAAAAAATTAATTCATGCAGTTTAGTCAGAATATTAATCAAAAAACAAACACAGCGGGGATCGAACTCGCATCCCCTTGGTTCACATAGCACGCTGAAGTACTTGAGACTCCCACTTAATCAAAACGCCTGCGTTTTGGGGCTTCGTGACGTGGCGCGCTCGCGTCCTTTGGATACAACGACCAAGTCCAATTCTTCCTCACGAATGGACAGTATAGACTGCGTCTTCTTCCTATTTGAACTTTCTGCACATCATGAACTCACGCGCAGCTCCCATGGCCGACGGGAATGGAGCTTTTCCGGTGAACTTCCAAACCACACATCTCCCTCAATACTCCACCAAACGCAATGATCTTTGAATGAAAATTGCACGAAATTTTACGAGGATTACACCTAACCTAATGGATTATGCTAAAACCTCAAGAATCAAGAATTCTACATCTCAACCTAAAACGGATCCAATCTTAAATTGTCATTATTCCTCAAATTAATTGTACAGAAATCATCTACAACCTAAGGTAAACCTAACCACATGAATCTAAGGCATCAAAAACGCATGAATGGAGTGTAATTTCAAGAAGTAAAAACCCAGTTTCAAGCTTCGAATTGAGGTATTTCTGGCTTGATTCTTGCTCCAAAACGTTCCAGATCCAATCAGTGATGATGTTAGAAGAAGATTGAAGCTTCAATTGCGCTTGAAATGGCCTTAATCAGAAATTTGATCTTTCACTTTTCTTCTTCAAACTCCAATGGCAATCTCTAACCTCAGCAACAATGGCTCACCAACCTTGCTTCTGATAAGTTCCTAGACCTTTATAGAATGATTTAGAAGCTTCTAGAGCTTAGCCCAGGCCAAAAATCAAAAGATCCAATTCCAACTTCCTTCAAAAAGTTTGATATGGCAATGCACAATTTTCCTACTAGAACTTGCTTGGGAAGCTTTGGTCAGCTTGCTGAACCCTCCTTGAATGAAATCAGCCCACAAAGAGCCTTCAATTTGCTTTGGTGAATGACTTGTGTGATGTAACTTTTACGTGAAGAAACCTTATGAAAGGCCATGAAGCATACTTCAAATGAAAAATCCACAATTGCCAATGTCTGTAAAACATGATTTTTGATTAAAATGAGTGGTTATTTGACTTGTTTTGGACCCATAATCAATTATTTGAGTTTCCCACCAAAAATGCCTTTGAATTTCTCTTCTTCCAAAACCACCTCAAGCCAACCTTTGATATGAGCCAAACCAATTCACCATGAGCTCTTAGTTAACCTAAAAACCACATTTTAAACAAGTTTCATGTTGAACAAAAATCCATTTGACAAGTGTAAGTTGGAGATTTTGACCTATGATTGAAAATGACCTATAATCTCACTTTCCCAAAATACCCCTAACTTGTAAACCTCATAACTTGAGTTCTACGAATCAGATGGAAGACTTATAATACAATTTAGAAAGCTAAGATCATGAGGAACAACGTTCATGTTGGCCAAAAGTTCAGGTGAAACCTCCTTTTAGGTCAAAGATAGCTTGGAAGTCAGATGATTTTCACAGACAAATTTTAGATGCATCTGAAAACCTATAACTTGTCTGGACCATAACTAGAGTTCTATAAATCCAATGGAGGACTTTCATCTTGGCCAAAAATGGAGATGAAACTTTCATCTTGACTTACATGGCTTGGAAGTTTGGCACTAAACAGGGGATTTTACCTTAGGAACCCTGACTTAGCAAATCCAACCACTCTTGATTCTTCTCAACTTGATCTTGAAAAAATCTCTCATATGTCTCAACATATAATTTCATGATTTCAACGACCTAGAAATAGGCTTTGATCTTCTTCAATTGCTCATTTTGGCCTAGGATTAACCAGATGAAACCCTAGTGACCTCCACTTCAATTGTGGCTCTTGCACTTGATAAAATGACTTGATTGAGCTCCAGCATGACCTTCAAGGCACTTCAATGAGCTTTACTCACACATTCTCTTCTTGATCAAGACTTTACAATCCACTGTTGATCTTCAACTGGCTCAAAGTGAAGAGATGAGCCCCATACAAGCACTCAAACCTCTCAAGAACTCAACCCTCTATCTGATGACCCTGATAACTTCTTAAACTTGAATAATACCTCTGGTTAGGCTTCTCTTGACATGTATCACACTCGATCCCCTGTTAAATGAAGGATGTTATGCTATGCAAATGCTAGAACTATGTTATGCTAATGCAATGAAACATAAACAAAGTGAGAAAAAGTTAGGCAAATTTTGGGGTGCAACACACTCCAAGGTACATCTCAATCTTAGAAGCATGTCCTAAAGCCACCAATCTTTGTACTTGATCACATGAATCAAGGAAAGTCACCATTGCTAGCAAGTTGGTTCTCAAATGAACAAGTTGGCAAGAGACTTAAAAACTAACCAGATCCTTACTCTCCACTCTCCCTATAAATGGAAAACTCTCTACACATCACAAAGACACGAGAGCTAACTTCAATCCAAGCAGAAACACTCTCTTCTTTCTGTTTTCCATTTTTCTTGCCAACTAAGAAAACTTCAAAAACTACAAAATCTGCCTTGAGCAGAATTCACCCCAAATCAATTTCCAAACATCAAACCTCTCCAAAAACACTTCAAGCAACCCAAAAACGTTGTATTGAAGCTACCTCAATCATCATTTCCACCAGAAATACATTTTTCCCAAAAGTCATCTGTTAAACCTAAAAAGGTCAACTTTCTGCATTATTGAAGAGATCCTTCTGTTCAAGGCTGTTCCATCTCTTCCAACACCTGAAACACCTCAAATATAAGGTGTTATTGCTGTCCAAACCATCACAACTCATCTGTACACTCATTTCCAAAATCTGTCACAAGGATCCCTTGGTTACTTCTAGCTTAAGTCAGATATTGCATAAGGAACTGCTTGGAGGGAACTTAAATTGTGTAGACACTACATTGGAGGTTTAAAGAAGCTGCTTATCTCATTTCTACTCAATTGGAGGCTTTGCATAAGGAGTTGGATTAGGAGGTCTTCAAGAGGTAAGTTACCTTTTTAAATTACACTTGTTAGGCATCATGTTTGTTTTTTGATACACATTAGTTTGAATATGCTCAGAATCCATTAAAAGTCATGTATGAACTTTGCTGATAGATGTTCTCTTAAGTTTGTAAACTTCCATGAAATTGTTGCTTGATAGAGTAATTATAGGTTCCATTCCATGTGCCATGTTTTGATTTTGTCTAGGGTTAGTATATTGATTGTGCCTAAGTTCATTTATAGGTCAAGTTAGACATGTGTGAGTTATATGTGATGTAGAATTGGTGTGTTTGTGAACTGTTCTGGTTTTGTGCCTATTGAGATGGTTTAAGGTTTTCATTACCATGTGCAATATTATGATGTTGTTTGAATCAGATGATGAGTGATCAAGGACATTATTTATATGTTATTTAGGTCATGTGAATCATGTTTGAATGTAGAGTTTTGTCTGTTTGCTAATGTCATGAGTTTGTGCCACCAATGTGCTTACAAGTTCATTCATCTATGCCATTTGATGTCTTTGATTGGATGTGTGTTTGATGTGTTTGTAAATACCTTGTATATGACATTTTGAGTATGTTTGAGCTCTTATTATAGTTGTAACATGTTTGAACAGACCTTTGGTTTTGAAAATGCATTATTGCATCACTTTTGCATTTACTGTCGAATTTAAAAATATAAGCATTTTCATAACAAACCAAGGATACCTTTGTATTCCTTGTGAAATTTCACTCAAGATTGACTTAGATTTCATTAAAATTCATTAAGAATTGAGGAGGATATGAGGTTCACGTTTCTTGAGTTTTGACATGGTTTGGCTTGGGTCATATTTGCCCAGAATTCCATTTGTTGAGGTTTATCAATTAATGGGGTGGTTTGGTACATTGGATGTATCACCACTCTAGTGGTTATACCTGCACGCATACTTTACTCTTTACACTGCCAAACACGAGTTCGATCCTGCTAAGGACAACTCTTTTGTGATTTTACTATTGTTCTTGGTTTTAAACAATATCTTGTTTCTCTTCCATCTTTATATAACACACGCATCCCAGCTGGTTTGGTAATGTTTTAACATATGAACCAGGATGCGTGGGTTCAATCCTTGTGGAGGACATTTCCATTATTTTTTACCATTTTTTCTCATCTTTTCTTCACAAAATTAATTTCATCATAACTTACTCATTTTGTTTAAACATTTTTAACGCATTATTTTTGCAAATTGTTCTTCATCATGTCTATTTTCAATAATTGAGGAAAGAATTCAAAGATTGTTATCCTAGAAAGACTTTGACCCACTTGAAAATCATGTGTTTTTAGGGTTTTCACCTTAATGTTTTAGAACTTTTCTCAACTTAGAACTTGATCTATCTTGTAAGATTGGTTTTGTATGATTCATAGGTGTTTATTAACATGTTTGAGTAATAAAATTTGCTTGATCTAATGTATTACCATGTTCATATTTACTTTTGTGAATGCATCTTTATGAAGATAACACATTGAACTTTGTTTGTGAACCATACCATACTTCTTGATGTTGTAACCTCTTGAATATATTCACTATGCCTCTTCCCACTTGGTCATGTGCCTTGTTAGAACATGATAAGGCTTGCTTTGTCTTGGTTGTTACCATGAAATTTGTTTGCTTTTCTCATTGAAACCTTGAACTTATACTTGAATTATTGTAACACTTCTTGTATTCTTGCTTGATTGTCATCAATGAATGTTAGTTGGTCTTATGTTGTTACATTTAATTTTCTTTGATCCCTATAACATGCCTGCCTCAAGTTGTAACTTGCTTGCATTAAACTTGTTTGAATCACATGTTCATTTGTTTGCCTTGATGGTTGTTACCTCATTGGTCTTCATCTTTGTTAAGATGTTTAAAGTTAATCTTGCCTTATATGTTTCGTCTTGTAAGAACCTCTATCACCATCCCTTTTTAGATATTGTAAAATCTTTGTTCATTAATGGTTGTAACCATTTGATTTGATTATACTTGGTAGTAACATTGTTCTTTGCTTGATGTTGACATATGCTTGCATATCTTTCTTGGTTGTTACCATTCTATTTCATATCTTCATCATGTTTGAATAAATGCTTATGTGCGAGTTTAACTTTGTTTAGTTATTCCCCAAGTGATGGAACTTGATAGTTCCCATCCAATTGCCTCATCTTTGTTCCCCATTCCAAAGGAAAGTATCTCTATTAACCCTTGGGTCATAGATAGTTGATTACCCTCCCTCTGACTTTGTTAAGTCATCTTGAACCCTAGCTTAGTTAAGTTAGAACCTACTATCCATTAGACTTTTCTTAAGTCTAAAGACCTACCCCTTATTAGTAGTACCCTTCAATTATAACTTTAGGATAGAGTTTGTCAACTCTATGTAAGAATCATGGTGATGATTACTTACTCCCCCTCTTGGCTTTTGTCAAAGTCAACCTCTTTGAGTGTTTTCAACTTAAATCTAGAGAGTTTTGTTAAACTCTATACAAGCATTGTTATGTTTGTTCTCCCTTGAAACTTGATCATGATCAAGTGTTCATCTATCCCTAGTGAGGTGAACTACGATTGCTCTGATTCTATCCTAGTAAGGATACGTAGGCAGGAGATGCGATATGTTTGCGAGCAAATTTAGAAACTATCCTTAGGTCTTTTACCTCAACCTCAACTTTATCTCAAACCCTAATCCCAAACCATAGCATAACCATTAGCAAGCTTATCATACACACATTCAAAAGGTTCCTGTAGGGTACTGCAAATGTTTAGGATGTGAAATACCTGCCCTAGGCATAACCAACCCCTGATCCTCGATCTCTTAGCATTGTTGTTACATTGCACAAAAGTTATTTCTTTCTTTTTACCTTTCCTTTGGATAAATCAAAGGCCGGTTGTGAATTCAATGAATTAAGATTCAAGTTAATCAATAGCTTGGTATCACGATTCTCAGTACAACAGAAATAACGACTTCACTGGGGATATAGAACTTAAACTTGAGGGTTTAGTCTATTTTGTTTGATTATATGCTATGCTTGCTTACATGTGTATTTGTGAATATATATGTTCTGTATGTTGTGGACATTGGGTATCATGAGTGGTGAGATAAAGTCCTAACCTGAACTTGAGTGACACCTATGATACGATGTGATATTATCAATAGTTGACTGTTAGGAGTAGTCCTAGAAAGTTTGACATATGATGTAATCATGCTCAGTTGAGACCTCCTTGAGATGATTGGTGATGTATGAGTAGTCACGCATTTCATTAATCATTTCAACTTGAGAGTCCGTGAAAATGAGGACCTTTAGTAACACTTTTACCCCACTAAGCCTTTTTAGGACGTAGTGCAAAAACTATTAGGGAGTAGTCCCGAAATAGTTGATACATGATACTACACTCAGACGAGTTTATCTTGAGAATATTTTTGACTCACATGAGTAGTTGTGTTGGTTGATAATATCCGAAGGATTTACTATGACTCTAGTAACTTTGATAGAACACATTCGAAAGGTACAATTAACCTATAGTACAAATCCTTGGGGATGGGTAGACCTTGTAACTCCATGCTTTGACCTTGAGCTTAGGGAAGCCATGTGTGTGCATGTGCATTATGTTTGTGAATATTCGCCTATGTGTTATGTGTGCATCATCTCATCATCTCATTATGGGATCTCATGTTCAAATTGGTTTTGTAAAGCTCAGTTGATTTCTTGGTGTGAAACCCTAGATATATCATGGATATTGGAATAAGAAACACCAAGAAATACAATTTCAAGAAGCCTGATACATCGGAGTTAAGAAAACTAGGGACTATGGTATCAGAAGACTTTGGAAAAATATATGGGAAGATAATGAGTATAGTCAAGACAGGGATAGAAGAAGGATTTCTCAACACTTTGGTTCAATTATATGACCCTCTATATCACTGCTTTACCTTTCCCGACTATTAGTTGGTGCCAACCTTGGAAGAATATGTCTACTATGTAGGAGTCCCTGTAAAAGACCAGAAACGTTACAGTGGGTTGGAAAGCTTACCTTCACCAAAGGAAATAACAAATGCTCTTCACCTCGAAGTATCAGAGATTAAACCTAACCGTGCCACCAAAGGCAGAGTCAAAGGTTTCTATTATGATTTCTTAGTTAAGAAAGATGCTTCAAAGCAGTACTGGCTCTCTTAATCTATGGATTGGTGTTGTTTCCAGAAGTTGAAGATTTTGTCAATTCCTCTTCTATCACCATATTTCTAAGTGGAAACCCAGTGCCTACCTTGTTATGGGACACTTGTCATTCTATTCATCATCGGACGCTTCAAGGAAAAGGAATTATTCTTTGTTGTGCACCTCTACTATACAAATTGTTCATCAACCATTTGCCGAGAACTGACGCTTTTAAAGAAAATCCCAATGGATGGAGATGGATTCAAAGGATAATATCTTTAACACAAGCTGACATTCATTGGTATAATCCTGCCTACGACAGAGGAGTTTATTTTGACCGATGTGGAACTTTCCCAAATATACCACTCATTGGGGTAAGAGGATGAATTAGCTACAATCCCGCCTTGGCCAGACGTCAGTTTGGTTTTCCAATGAAAGACAAGCCAACCAATCTGCTGTTATCATGATTCTTCTATCACAACACCGAAGCAATTGAGAATGTGAGAAATAACACATTTGATGCTTAGGAGAATGTTCAGAAAAAGACTAAAGCTGATCTTGGAAAAAAGAACTGTGTAGCTTTTGAGCCGTTCGCTCAGTGGGTCCAATCTAGAGCACGGGATTTGAAGATTCCATGTCTCTTGGAAAAGAATGCACAAATTGTTATCGCGCCATCATCCTCTACTATCCCCATTGAAAAAATGGAAAAATATCAAGGACTGCTTGAAATAGCCCAAGTTGAGAGAGACACTTGGTAAGGGAAGTATCATGCATTGTTCCCCGAGACAACGAAACTCATAAGAGAAGTGCAAGACAAAGATGAATTGATAGGTTGGCTCGAACAACATGTGATTAATGGGGAAGCAACAAAGTAGAATTTATTTTTCCCTAGCGTCAAGCCTACTCAAAGTATTCATGAATATTCAAACGTCCCACCTACCTATGGAGCTTGGAAAGGCATAGTGGACAAGTTGGTAATGGAAAATACAATGCTAAAGAAGTTGAAGAGGTCTCACAATTGAAGTTCTTGTTAGAAACTTTGACCATAAGACTTAGTTTCCCGATGTAAACTTATGCTTCTTGTGTTGTATTTTGAAATTTGTAACTCTTTCGAAGAATTAATGAAATAAGGGGGTTTGACTTAATTAATTGTTTGAGCATTGTAAAACCAGTTTCATTTTACATTTGCATTCTCGCATTTTTGCTAACCGTTCAAGGAATTCAAAAAATTTCTTTTGCAGACATTGTTATGGAACGCCGAAGCAGATTTTCATTTCTGAGCCTGAGATTAGACAATCTTAGGATTTTGGGAGGCCTTGTCAGGAACCCCGTCGCATTTATCGCCAAGTATGAAGATCTACTGCCACTGTTAAACACAAGAGTTAACTAAGACATGCTACTAGCACTCATTGAATTCTACGACCCAGTGTATCGTTGCTTTGCCTTCCCATATTTCCAGCTGCTCCCAACTCCGGAGAAGTATTCTACCTATTTGAAGATTCCTCTAACCTTCACGCCTACCTATGTTAAACCAAGAAGGAAAGAGCTTCCCAAAGCACTACATCTTGAGCCAACAGAGCTTCCTGCTCGTTTGGTAAGCAGAGAAGGTTTCTCCGGAATGGAAGCAAGACCATTCATGGAAAGAGCAGAATTCCATTATGATAACAGAGACTTAGGGATCTTTGAAGTGATCTTGGCTTTTCTAATCTATGGTTGTATCTTTTCCCTAGTTATGATGAGTTCATCAGTGAAGAGGCCATAAGACTCTTCATAACTAGAAATCCTGCATCCACATTGCTGGTCGATACCTACTTTGTTATCCATCACCGGAGGATGTATGATTTAGGGTTGTTCTCATGCTGCACAACGCTTCTCAGCAAGTGGTTTATTTCACACTTGCCAAAAACTTAAATTCTCTGAAATCTCCCTAACAAATATGCTTGGATTGAAAAATTAACATCACTTACTCATTATGATGTTAGTTGGTATGATGTCAAAAATAGGGGAGTCTCCATGATTCAAAGTTGCGGAGACTTTCCAAACATACCACTCATAGGCACGAAAGAATTCATCAGCTATGGCCCAATCCTTGCTCACCGTCAGCTAGGATATTAAACCGGACCAGAACCAGAGCAAGACCTACTAAGAAGTTGTTTATGTGAAAAAGGAAGTGATGAAAACTTTGAGACCCAAGCCTGTTTACCCTGGTATCATGCTCATATGCAAGGAATGGCTGTGGAAGAGAATGTGAGCTGCCTAGCCACAAAAGCTTATCTCCTTTGGTCAAAAGAGATAGCTCTAAGAATTTTCTACAGTCACACTTATGAAATCTCTATGGAGCCAGAATTACTCATACTGAGAGATGAGCTGAAGTTTGCTTTAGTCAAAGTCGAACGAGACAACGTCGAGGTATGGGAGCTGATCCGTCAGAATCAACACCAGCCCAGACCTCAAGAAGGAGAAGGATTGTCTTGTTAGAACATTCAAGGCTTCCAATTTTCTGTTTTTCTAAGATTGTAATCTTAGGAGCCTATGAATGTAATTGCTACTTGTTGAAAACTTTGTTGTAAGAAAGGTCTTGTTTGTTAACAAGAGCCATCTATTGTAACAGACTTTGATTTATCAATAAAACTCTGCTTTTCAAACACGTTGTCACGTGTGTTGTTAATTTTGTTTATAAGCAAGATTGCTGCTTTTCCTTGAATGGTTAGTTTTTGATTTGCATTTGCATAATATTTGCATAGTCTTGCATGAGTCCCACAGCTCATCTGTTGTTCTTTTCCACCAGAGGGAGGAAGAAAAGTCACATTGAGTTCCCATCACTACAACACCCGAGCCAGCGCTAAGAGAAGAATGGCTGACCAGGACCAAAAAATCGACCAGATTGACAATGATCTCGAATGGATAAGAGGTGATGTTAGCCAGACCATGGAAGTCCTTCAGGTAATAAGAGCAAAGATGGATTCACAAGCTACAATGATATCTGAAATCAACACAACCACGGAAAATCCTCCTCCAGTAATAACCTCAGCAATTGAGCCTCCGTTTGGTATCACCAAGGATTTTCTGCCACCACTTAGTAATCCCCAACAATTTTCACTGAGTGGTGGCAGAAAATCCTCTCTACACTCAAGCAGGAGGTCAAGCGCAGGTCCGACCAATCTTCATCTTGAGAATGACAAATTCTTGATACATTGCTTTCAAGACAGTCTTAAGGGTGCCTCTGCCAAATGGTACCTACGCTTAGATCAATCAAAAATACACTGCTACCAGGACTTATCTGATGCCTTCATGCAACAGTACAAGTACAACATGGATTTAGCGCCAAATCATTGTCAGCTTCTCAGCACGACACAAAAAAGTTCTAAATCCTTCAAGGATTACGCGCAAAGATGGCGCGAAACTGCTGCCCAAGTGGAACCTCGTCTGAGTGAGAAAGAATTGGTTGATTGGTTTGTAGATACAGTCAGGCCAGAGTTCTATGAAAGATTGATTAGCAGTATCACAACAAATTTTTCTGACATTGTGGCCAAAGGTGTAAAAGTGGAAGCAGGTTTAAAAAGCGGTAGGGTATCAAACTCAGCTACTAGTGTCAGCACAAGTACGACAAATAGGTCACCAAGAAGCTTCTACAAGAAAAAATAAAGAGAAGTCAGCGCAGTCATGCATGAAAAAAGGGCGCAGAATCAAAGAGGCTTGTGACAACAATATCATCAATCGCCATACATAGAAGCAGTAACGCCAGTGTTCCAAAATCAGCAGAGTCAACAAAACCCTCAGCTAGGAGCACCTAATCCTTATCAGCAATACAACCACCAACCCTATAACAACCAGCAGGTACAACAACCCAGGGTTCAAGCTTCTAGGCCAGCCTACCGGAACGGGAAACCTAGAATAAAAATGATACCAATGAGTTACACTGAAGTGTATGCCACGATGGTGGCAAGAGGACTCATTCAGACAAGGAAACTAGGTCCCCCACCTAATCCTTTACCTCCCTATTACAATCCCAATGCGTGTTTCCCTTTCCACGAGAATGCTGTTGGGCATGACCCAGAAGGATGTTTTGGACTCCAACATATTGTCAGGGAGTTGATAGAAAATAAGATACTATCATTCTAGGACAATCATCCCAATGTAAAAGATAATCCTCTGCCAAACCACAGTGGAGTAAACACTATAACTGAAGAGGGTGAGGACTCTGAAATGAAGACGATCACTGCAGTATCTGAAGTTAACACACCGTTGGTAGAGTTGCACAAAAGACTAGCTCAGGCGTGGTTGCTCAAAAGCACCCATGTAAATTGTGAAGAACGCGGCCAGAATCCACAAGGTTATGACCTTATGCGAAGAGATATTCAATCGCTAATCAACAAAGGAATGCTACAGGTCAGTAACAAGAAGAGGAAAGAGTATGTGGAGGTTATTGAACCAGTATTCAACATGCCAGAAGAGTCCAATAAAAGAGCAGTGTTGAAAATTAACAATGACAAAATGACCCAGCCCAAAGCCGTCAGACTAGTGTTCCATAACGATCCTGTACCCAAATTTGGAAAAGACCAACCAAGGTTCGATCCAAGGAGAGGGCTAGGTCCTCATTCAAGAGCCATATCATGGAAGCGTGACTATTCCTGGTATGACATGAATGGCGGAAGAAAACAAGAGGATGTGACGAATATCGCTGGGGCAAGCAAAATGACCCGCAGTGGTCGGATATATCAGCCCAGGGTAAATATTATTGTCCCTCATGCAGCTGCTGCCGCTCCCAAGGTTATTGTTCCTAAGGAGGTTGCTTCAAAAGAAGTAATCTCCAAAGAATCCACCGTTAAAGGAAAAGAGATCCCCAAAGATGATGAAGAGGAGTTTTTAAGGATAATTCGTCGAAGCGATTACCGGGTAGTGGACCAACTCAATCAGACACCATCCAAGATCTCCATCATGTCATTACTACTGATTTCTCCAGCCCATTGACAAACGTTATTGAAAATACTCACACAAGCCCATGTAATAACAGACATCATTGTGGGGCAATTTGACTTCGTCGTTGCAAATATCACAGCGTGCAATACGCTGAGCTTCAACGATAGTGACTTGAGCGCTGAAGGACGCAAGCACAACCGTACTTTACATGTATCTGTTAAGTGTGAAGAAGAAACACTCTCTAGAGTGCTTGTTGACACTGGGTCTGCACTCAATGTAATGCCCAAAAGAACATTAACAAAGTTGGCATACAAAGGAGCTAAGATGAGGCCCATATCTTTAATTGTAAAAGCTTTCGATGGATCGAGGAGAACCATAATAGGAGAGGTTGATTTACCAATCATGGTAGGACCCCAAGTCTTTGAAATCACGCTCCATGTAATGGACATAAATCCTGCATATAGCTGTCTGTTGGGAAGACCGTGGATACATGCAGCGGGCGTTGTCACGTCTACATTACACCAAAAGATGAAGTTTGTCATTAATGATCAGCTAGTCATAATACATGGAGAAGAAGATCTGATGGTAAGCAACATATCCTCCTTTCGATATATCAAAGCTGATGAGGATGCGCTCGAGACATCATTCCAAGCCTTGGAGATTGCTCATGTCGTGTTGGTTGATGATTCGGCCGTAGTTTGTGGTCCATCTTTTGCCTCTGTACAAAGCATGAAAGATGAAATGGAAGGAGGGTTCCCACTAGGATGGGGAGAGGTTATAGAGGTGAATGCTCGCGCCAAGAATGAAAAACAAGGGTTGGTGTTGCGGTGACAATTGGATATCAAGCTATTAAATTAACTTGAATCGTAATTCTTTTACAACCGAACTTTATTCTATCCAAAGGAAAGGTCTAAAGAAATAAAAACCTTTTTCGCGATGTAACGACAACGCTTAAGAGATTCGGGGAACGGGGGTTGGTTATACCTAGGGAAGGTGTTAGCACCCTAAGCATCTGTAGTACTCTACAGGAACCTTTTGTTTGATTGCTTGCTAAGTGTGAAATATGTACTATGGATTTAGAATTGGGAGTTGAGTGTAAAGATAAGTAAAGACCTAATTGGTTTTCTAAGTTTGCTCGCAAAGACGTCGCATCTTCTGCCTACGTATCCTAACTAGGATAGAATCAGAGCAATCGTAGTTCACCTCACAAGGGAAGAAGAACACTTGATTATGATCAAGGTTCAAGGGGGAAGAAACATGACAATGTTTGTGTGGAGTTTGACAAAACTCCCTAATCTAAGTTGTAATATTCAAAAGGGGGAAGTAAGAAATCATGATAATGATTCTTACACAGAGTTGACAAACTCTTTCCTAGGGTTCTATTTGAGGAACACTCCTAGTACAGGTGGGTTTCTTAGACTTGAAGCAAAGTATAATGGCTTCTAATCTAGGGTTAAAGTGACTTAACAAAGTCAAGAGAGATATGAGATATGTATCCATGACATGAGGGTCAAATGGACAAACTTTTCCTTTGGAAGTAGACAGGGGGGCAACTGGATGAGAGCTAACAAGCTTCATCACTTGGGGAAGAAAACAACAAGAAAATCAACAACATAATAAAGGCATATTCATGGTGACAACCATTAGATAAACATATGGAATGATAAAGATGAAAGTGCATTGATGACAATCAAAGCAGATAAATAGAACAGGAACTGTGACGATAGATCAAGTTCAAATAAGTTCAACAGATAAAGTAACATGGACATGGTAACAACCAAAAATGTAGTTTTAACATGTTAACAAACACTTAAGAAATGAGAATGCAAACAAATATCACAGAAAAACACACGTATAACAAAGGAGAATTCATCTGCATCTGTCAATACGATCACAGAAAGTACACAACTTGCACATAGTCAAAAGAGATGAAAAATTTGTCAAACATGAAAATAAAAAATATGACCTGAAAGTACACATCAAGATGAACACAATGAAAAAATAATGGGTGAAAAATGATTAAAATTGAGAGAGATATGAATTTTTGAATTTTGATGAAAAATGACAAAATTTAATAAAAGAGTTGCCCTCCTCAGTGGTCGAACTCAGGTACAAGGCATGCAAGGCGTGTTTGGCATAATGGTCTTACCACTAGGTTGGCTATACATCCGTTGATTGATGCCACCCCATTAAATTATAAGGGTGAAATGGGATGCAAGCTGCGCAAAAATAAGAAGACTCAAATGATTTACGTTTTCACTCGTAACTTCTCGATTCTTAACCAAACGCGATGAGATTTATATCAATTTTGACCAGAAAAATACAAGGATCATGATGGTGATGTTGCTTTTCTCAGAATATGCTCATATTTAAAAACTCGAAGACACGTGCATTTTGAACAATTGGTATGAATTTTGATCCTCATGATATGAACCAGCTGTTGTAATAATCAAATGAGGGTTTTAACATTTTAAGAATGATGTACTTGATGTATTCCAACAGTTGATTTGGATCAAAACACAACAGAATGAATACTGGTATGATCATGCAAGTGTAATGTTTTAAAATGCATTTTGATGTTCACAACTTGTTTCAACCATTTTTGATTCAAACCAAAGATACACACAGCTCAGATATATGATAATGAATGATATTAGCACTTAAACCAAGCTCAAGGCAAACAGTTTATAAAAATGACATGTCAAGTTGCAATTTTACTTTGAGATGCATTTTGCAATGAACAACTCATGACAGTTGGTTTAAATGATAAAGAATCATGCAAGCAACTCATAAATGATTGATGAAAAGTTTTTCAACATGAATTTGATGCAGAGCATGCTTATATGGAAAATTGGCATGTGAGTTGCTTAATGATGTTTTTGAAAAATGCTTAATGATGTAAAGTTCAAGTTCATGAGTAGCAAGCCAATGCAAATCACACATACACTTTGGAAATGCATTAATAAGTGATATCCAAGCCAAAGGAAAATCCAAACACAGCCTGTCAAAGATTAGCATGTGAGTTGCAGTTTGAGTGCTTTGTGGTAGGTGAAAGAGATCAAAATAGTGCAAACTGTTAAGTCAAACCAAATGCACACACAGTCCTCAAAAACTATTAACAACATGATTCACACATCACTGAGTTTAGAGCAAGGTAAGGTTCATGCTACCATACTCTCTTCCAAATAGTACCTCTAAACCAAACTGGTTTGGGCAATCACTAGCAGCAGGCCAAACACCAAACCCTATATCCAACCTGCATTGCTGTCAACAGCTAGAAAAGAAAACTTGGGCTAACAAGCCCAACCTAACACTCAGGTCTAAATAGTGGTAGAGTATGGCCTGGAAATAAACCTCTAGAAGAGGTAAAACTTAAACAGCCCAGCAGCAGCCCCTCAAAAAGTAAACCAGCCAACAATCCGAAGGCATGCCCTCAAGATAATCCAACACCACCAAACTTAAACCTTGACAACTTTAGAGAGGGCTACATCAAGAATTAATCTCATGATCTAAAATCTAGATACAAGCAGGCTGAGAATTTTCCAATCTAAACTTAGTAGCCTTCCTCCAAAACAGAATTGCACTAGGACCAACTATCCTACATATGTTTAACAATTGTTGCCCCTTTACAACAGGCCTACCTAAAACTGGTGTGATGTCTATGAATTGGCAATCATGAATTATCAAACAGTTCTAGTGTACTTTGGTCCTACACATACATCATTCACTACTCA
Source organism: Lathyrus sativus (assembly GCA_963859935.3). Taxonomy (NCBI): domain Eukaryota; kingdom Viridiplantae; phylum Streptophyta; class Magnoliopsida; order Fabales; family Fabaceae; genus Lathyrus; species Lathyrus sativus. The sequence continues at coordinate 102,467,282 of OZ012738.1, read as the reverse complement.
ACAAGAGATTTGCATCTCAAATTTGGGGCATACACCAGCTAGGGGGAATTGAGGTGCAGTTTGGGTTTATGTATCTTAAATCCAGCAAGTTATACTTTGTGTCAATTACATATCATAAGGTGCTTTTAAAATGATGTCTACACTACAACCATGGATCAACAACAGTCTATAGTGAAAAGTGATGACCAGATTACAAGGACTGTGAGCATACTGCATTTTTGAAGCTAGTGACCAATTCAAGCATGTTACAATCAGACACATGGTCCATACACAATTCAGACATCATGTATATGACAATCATACATCAAAAAGTTTGTTTATGCAGCTAAGCATCAACTAATGCATGGATTTAACAGTGAGAATCATGAAAGTTTGAAACATACTTTTTTTTGAAAGGGCAAGCAAACAGACCATACATACATGTTACAAATGTATAACAGATGTCAATGAACTCAAATTTTGAACACTTTCTATCCTAAAACTACAAGTGACACATTCATGGCAATGATGTACAACACATAGCATTCATGAGTGAAAACACAAACCATATGCCACTAACTCAAACCAATCACACTTACCTACCATGATTATGATCTCAAATATAATTCAAATCACCAAAGAGCTGTTCTTGAGTCATGACAGAATTTTAGTATGAAACCCACACATGGTATCTTTCACATAATGAACTCAAAATAACAAATCATGGAATTATGGTGCAAAGCAAGAATAGAGTGTTTACATACCTCTAGTAGACTTTGTTGAACAAGCTAGAATAATCAAGAAACCAAGAGAACTTCAATCTACCTTTTTGCCTTGAATCCTTTCTTCTCTTTGAAGCAATATGCAAGTATGATGACAAATGGAGAAATGCAATTCACCAATGAATTCTAACACTTTGGACAATTGAAAAACAATATATAAGAGATGTTTGAGTGATTAAAACATTAAGCAAATGCTTAGAACAAGATTTGGTAGAATTTGTGGCTTTTGGTCAAAGTATCTTGATGTAGAAGTTGACTTTTTGCAAAATGAGGTTTTTGAGAGGTTTAATGGTTTAGACACCTTCTATTCCGTATTTGTAGATTGTATGGATGATTGTTGGGGTGTTTTAGTGTAGAGAAATGGTTTTGGCAGCCCTAGTAGCAAGGCCGATTTTTTGGTGTTTTTGGTGGAAATGGTGATTTTGTGGTTTTGAAGTTTTGAGGCAAAGTGCACAAAGGCAGAGGTTTCTTCTGGTTTTTAGAAGATTGTTGATGTCCCAAATGAATTGAGGGAGAGTCCTATTTATAGGCAAATGAAGTGGCTTGGGCAGATTTGGAGGTGAAGAAAGGTTTTGCATTTTTTGGTTAAACCTACACAAGAGGGTTTCCTTGGCTGCAAGGTAAGCCTCATTAGTCAAGAAAAATGATGAATTAGTGTGGCTAATTGCAGGCTAGAAGCATAGGCTTGTGGCTGGATCAGACTCACGTTTACACCTCATGCTTGTTTTCACTTTTGGATGCAAGTTGCAAATCCACTTGCAAGGAAACTTGCAAGCTTGGCTTTTTCTTCTCTTCTGCATAATTCTTGGTTCTTTCATGCTATCAACACCTCACATATCAGATACAATATGTTTCACAAGCTGAGATTGGCCAACTTTGATGAAAGAATGAATTCTTGAGTTTTGACAATGTGGGACTAAAGTGAAAAACCACCGACTTGCCATGACCATAACTTTCAGCTCACAAATCCTTTTGAGATGTGCTAGTACTTTTTAGAAAGCCCTCAAATAGCTCTAAAACATTCTTGTTTTCATGAGTTTCAATTTCCCAAAGGAACTTGGCCAAAAAGCCTTCCAAAGTTGCTAAAAAATGAACTCAAAAATGAAATTTCTCCAAGTCTTTTTCCCCTCTAGAAATGAATTTGATCATAACTCCAAATCTATGCATTTTCTGATCATGGACCACTTTGGGAATTTTGTAGGACTTGTCAAGAGATTCCAAATGAGATTTGAACCAACTCAATTGGATGTGTGGTTAAGGAGCTATGGTTTAGCCCCTTTCAAAACCCTAATTTCCCGATTTTTCGATTACTCCTTCATCCTTGATCCAATGGTCATGAAAATTGATATGCAAGTCCAATATGACATAAGGAACAATTTTGTTTCACAACTTGAAGTCCAATTCCTAAAATTTGGAGAGTTGACTTTTTGGTCAACCGTACGACCGATCGATGACTACCGAGTCGCCTGTTGACATTCTGGACCTCCTGAGACTTTGAAACTTCTTGGATGAACTTTATTAAGCTATATGAACTTCATGAATCATAATCCCACCATTTAAACATCTTCCAACATCAAAGTCAAACTATAGTTGACTTTTACTAGTCAAAAACCCTAATCGGGTGCCCCGAAATACACTGCTCTGAATTCTGGGGTAACAACCTCAAATTGGCTTCTCACTTGACATTATATGACACTCTTGATTTCATTTCATGATTGAATTATCCCAAAACATTGACTAATCACAAACCCTGAAGCTTCGATTTTGACTGCACAAAACCCTGATTCATCTGCAACTTGACAAAGACAAACTTGCACTGGGTTAAGGTTAGAAGTCTCACGAGTATGCTCCTAAAATGATAATGAGAATCTAATGGGTCAAAATTTGGGGTGCAATAGCTGCCCCTATTTAAATATCTTCACTAGATGGAACTGAGAGATGACAATCCTCGTAGAATCGCAGTGAAAGGTATTTAAATATAGAAAACCGAAAATTTTGTCCCTTAGATCTGATGATATGCAAAATGACAGGTCATGATATGCCATGAATTCTAAATGATGCTTCATGATTCTTGGATGCAAGACATATGCAGAAGACAGAAAACAAAACAACGAGTAACTACTCGTGGGGACCTGGCATAGTGAATCCGACACTGGGGAAACTGCGATATAACAATCAATAGTTCAAACATGACTGGTGGTAACTGAGAGAAAAAATTTCACATGAGGATGCGCAAAGTCTAATGAAGATGACAATCTTACTGAGGGAGAGCAGACACTCTACTCGGGAAAGAGGTAGATTTCCATTGGAGACACGAGCGACTTTTTACTGGGGAATTAAAACACGAACCTCACTGAGGATGATCAGATGAGGAGCTTCCTATATTGAAGAGTTCAAATGGGATCTTCAGGAATGGACTAGAAACAAAGACAAAACATTTTGTGGATACTAGTGACGATTAGATCTCCGAGACTTGTCTGGGGAGGAAGATTTCACTGGGGATAATGATGTCACCCAGTTTTAACAAATGGCTCAGGCAGTGCTAGTAACCACTAGATTTCCTGGAGGTAATGTTAATGACCAACCTGAGGTAACACCAAATGAAATTTCAAATCTAATCAGTAATACAGGACTTCGACTGGGGAAAGAGGTGACGACCAAATTTCAAGCAACGCCAGTAACTACTGGACTTTAAAGGAGATTGGTAATGACCAAGTCAGTGTACCAATTGGATTTCATGCAATGCCAGTTACGACTGGACTTCGGAAGAAATACATGGTGACGACCAAATCAGGGTGTACCAACACATGTGGTTACGAGAATGCTAGCAAGCTACTAGGCTTTAGCTGGGGAGGTTGGTAACGACCAAACCAAAAAATACCAATAATGATTGGATTCCAAGTGATGCCAATTATGACTGGACTTCCATGGGGAAGGTTGGTGACAACCAACAAGATACTAATGACAATTGGATTTTGAACATCTGCCAGTTACGACTGGACTCCCTGGGGAAAGTTGGTGACAACCAACATGATACCAATGACAATTGGATTTTGAACATCTGCCAGTTACGACTGGACTTAAACGGAAAATTAACTAGTAACGACCAGACTTCACAGGGGATTCGCTAGTGACGACTAGACTTCAGAAGGAAAAGGTTGATAACAACCGAACCAAAAGGTAATACCGAGTGGAGTTAAGACAACGCCAGTTACGACTGGGTTTCAAAGGAAAATATGGTGACGACCAACTGAAAACCAATAACGATTGGATTTCGAACACTACCAGTTACGACTGGACTTTAAAGGAAAAAGTGGGGACGACCGAATCAAAAGATACCAACGAGTGGATTTTAAGGCAATGCCAGTTACGACTGGATTTTAACAAGAAATATGGTGACGACCAAAGAACTACCAATAATGATTGGCTTCTAAAACAATACCGGTTACGAGTGGACTTTTAGGAGGAAGTTCACTAGTAGTGATCGGACGTTTCACGGGGGATTAACAGATAGCACACCGACCCCGAGAGATAACATGAATCACACTGAACCCTAACTGAAAAGGTGTATGCAGTCTTGACAAATAAATCCACTCTCAATAGGGGAACAGAACTTTAAACAAGCTATTCAAAGATGACAAAGTAAATTCAAGTGCCCAGACATCTTCTACTGGGATGAGTCCTCGCATCATCATAAGAAGTTCTCTGAGAAAACAGTTTTCAAGGTTTGATACCCACACATGACCAAAGGAGAATCGGCAGTTCGACTTGCTTACACTTCGTCGGGGAATGTAATTGGACTGCATATCAAAGCTTCCGCTACCCTGAGGTTTCGGGGAAGTATGTTTTTCCTCGACTTTTCATGAGTTGAAGTTTTTTTACGTTTGTTAATCTTTTCAAGTTTTATTCAAATAATTTGACCCTAATGCTTTCAAAACTATCGTTGATCAATGAACAACATTTTGCATAACAAAGAAAATAAAGGAAATGATAAAGGTGCAAAGGAAAGAAAGGTTCAAAACTGATTTTATTCAAGGATGAAATCTTGCAAATGACAAAATTCCAAAGAAATTTTACAAGTGAAAAATGGCAACGTGGATAAGGTTACATTGAATCCCATGACTATCCATTCTTAAAGGCTAAAATCCCCCAAATCCTTGCTTCTGACGAGAGCAGTTGGAAGTGGATCTCCTGTACAATCTTCTGCAATGGTGACAACCTTTTGAAGTAGTGACAACTCTTCTGATGCAGTGAAACGCCTTTGTCCCTAACTTTTTCCTGGACCGCCCTTTCGGGTTTTCAATCCACCGGGACGCTCATTTTTGCCTAAGCCGCCCTTTCGGGTTTTCAACTTAGCGAGCTTTCAATTTTATTTTTCTCTCTTCTTCTTTTTCTTTCTTTCCGTCCTAACTTTTGCATAAGTCGCTCTTTGCGAGTTTTCGACTTATCGGGTTCTTTTTAGGCGTAATATTTCTGTACTACATCAGAATTTACTGGGTGAGTAAGCTGCTCCCTATCCATGGTAGTGAGAATCAATGAGCCTCCTGAGAAGACTGTTTTCACAACAAACGGGCCGTCATAGTTAGGCATCCACTTTCCCCGTGCGTCTTTATGAACTGGTAAAATCTTTTTGAGCACAAGTTCCCCTTCGCGGAATTCTCGGATACGAACTTTCTTGTCGAAAGCTCTCTTGATCCTCTTCTGATACAACTGACCGTGACACATCGCAGACACACGTTTTTCGTCGATAAGATTCAACTGATCAAACCTTTCTCTCACCCATTCTGCTTCTTCAACCTTGGTTTCCATTATGACTCTCAAAGAAGGTATCTCGACCTCAATAGGAAGTACCGCATCCATTCTATATACCAAAGAAAAAGGGGTTGCCCCTGTCGAACTGCGGATGGACGTTCTGTACCCATGCAAGGCGAATGGCAGCATCTCATGCCAATCTTTGTAAGTTTTCACCATCTTTTGCAAAATGTTTTTGATGTTTTTATTTGCAGCTTCTTCAACCTCATTCATCTTGGGACGATAAGAAGAAGAATTGTGATGTTCAATTTTGAAGTCATCGCACAACTCTTTCATGATTTTGTTGTTCAAATTAGTACCATTGTCCATTATGATTTGGCTCGGGATTCCGTAACGATAGATAATCTCCTTTTTTATGAAACGGGCCACCACCTGCCGAGTAACATTAGTGTAGGATGCAGCTTCAACCCACTTTGTGAAATAGTCAATGGCAACCAGAATAAATCGGTGTCCGTTAGAAGCTTTTGGTTCAATTACCCCAATCATATCGATGCCCCACATAGAGAAAGGCCACGGTGATGACAACACATTCAGCAACGTCGGAGGTACATGCATCTTGTCCTCATAAATCTGACACTTGTGACATTTTCTGGCATATTGAATACAATCAGTTTCAAAGGTCAACCAGTAATAACCAGCCCTCAAAATATTTTTAGACATAGCATATCCATTTGCATGAGTATCGAACACTCCTTCGTGAACATCTTGCATTAACAACTCTGCTTCTCGTCGGTCAACACATCTAAGCAGGACCATATCATGATTCCTTTTGTAAAGCACATCATTACTGAGAAAGAACTTGGATGCTAATCGTCTTAGAGTTTTCTTTTCAAGTGATGTAGCATCTGCTGGATACTCTTGTTTTAACAGGTAATTCTTTATGTCATAGAACCATGGTTTATCATCAGTCTCTTCTTCGACCATCTGACAGTAAGCGGGCTCGGTCTTGCATTCAATTCTAATGAGAGTGGCATCGTTGACATCCCTGACTTTCCACATTGAGGCTAACATGGCTAGGGCATCGGCAATGTGATTTTCAGATCTCGGGACATGCTTGAAAGTGATTTCATCGAAGCACTCCATTATCTTGACAATGTAGGCTCTATAAGGGATCAAATTCTCATGTCTAGTTTCCCATTCTCCAGTAACCTGATAGATAACCAAAGCTGAATCCCCACTGACTTCAAGAAGTTTGATTTTGAGGTCGATAGCTGCCTCGAGGCCGAGAATGCAGGCTTCATATTCAGCGATATTGTTTGTGCAGTCAAAATCTAACCTGGCTGTGAATGGAGTGTAACTACCTTCCAGATTCATTAAAACAGTGCCTACGCCATGCCCACTATAGTTGGAGGAACCATCGAACATCATTCTCCACCAAAGACCTTCCTGCGGACCCTCATCAAGACTTGGTTCTTTACAATCTTTTACTAACATAATGTCCTCATCTAGGAAATCAAATTTGAGAGGCTCATAATCTTCCACTGGTTGATCTGCAAGATATTTTGACAAAACACTACCCTTGATAGACTTCTGAGCTACGTACTGGATGTCGTATTCTGATAATAACATATGCCAACAGACGAGTCTTCCAGTCTGAGCAGGCTTCTCAAAAATATACTTTATTGGATTCATTTTTGAAATCAACAAAGTGGTATGACAAATCATGTATTGCCTCAAATGTCTAGCAGCCCAGTCCAAAGCACAACCAGTTTTCTCCAGCAGTGAATTTCGACTTTCACAATCAGTAAACTTCTTACTCAAATAATAGATTGCGTGTTCTTTTCGTCCAGACTCGTCTTGCTGACCTAACACACAACCCATTGAATTTTCAAGCACGGTCAAATACATGAAGAGGGGTCTTCCCGGCACCGGAGGTATCAAGATCGAAGGTTCTTGTAGGTAACCCTTGATCTTATCAAATGCTTGCTGACAATCTGGATTCCAAACAACGGTCTGGTCCTTGCGTAATAATTTGAAGATGGGCTCGCAAGTAGGCGTCATATTGGAAATAAATCTGGATATGTAGTTCAGTCTTCTAAGTAAACCTCTGACTTGCTTTTCTGTTTGTGGAGCTGGCATGTCTTGAATGGCTCGGACTTTGTCTGGATCTACTTCAATCCCTCGGTGACTGACAATGAAACCGAGTAATTTCCCCGATCTTACCCCAAAGGTACACTTGGCTGGATTCAGTCTCAACTGATATTTTCTGAGTCTCTTAAACAATTTCAAAAGATGTTCCAAATGGTCCTCTTCACTTTGAGATTTGGCTATCATGTCATCAACATATACCTCTATCTCCTTGTGCATCACATCATGAAATAGAGTTACCATGGCCCTTTGATAAGTAGCACCTGCGTTCTTCAGACCGAAAGGCATAACTTTGTAATAGTAAGTCCCCCACGGTGTAATGAAAGTAGTTTTTTCCATGTCATCGGGATCCATCTTAATCTGATTGCAACTGGAGAACCCATCCATAAATGAGAAAACTGCAAAACAAGCCGTATTATCCACCAACGTATCGATATGTGGCAAAGGGAAATCATCTTTCGGACTGGCCTTGTTTAGGTCCCTGTAATCCACACACATTCTGACTTTTCCATCCTTTTTTGGCACAGGTACAATATTGGCTACCCATTCGGGGTATTTGGACACTGCTAAGAAGCCTGCATCAATCTGTTTTTTCACCTCATCTCGAGTCTTGAGAGCCATGTCAGGTCTTGTTCTTCGGAGCTTTTGCTTAACCGGTGGGCATTCTGGTCGAAGCGGTAACTTGTGAACCACTATGTCAGTGTCTAGACCCGGCATATCCTGTTATGACCAAGCAAATACATCCACATATTCTTTCAAAAGTTCTTCTAGTTGCTGCTTAACTTCTTCCCCTAGAGCTGCCCCGATCTTGACTTCCTTCTTATCTTCTTCAGTGCCAAGATTAATGACTTCTACCTGTTCTTTGTAGGGTTGAAGCTATGTATACTCATGGTATGCCAACTTTACCAGTTCATCGGGTATTTCAAAATCTTCATCCTCATCTTCAGCTTGGTATATTGGTGAATCAAAGTCCGGAGGGAATGCAAAGTCATAGGATTCAATGGGTTTTAGGACATCACTGCACATTGGAATGGCTTATTTTATTAATACACACAAAGACAAATGCAACACATAACAGAGAAAAATTGTTTTGGGTTTTTTAAGATTGCCATTTTCTTTTAAAATGAAAGCAAAAGCAGTAAAGGAAATAACACAAGGAATTTAACAAAATAGTTCATTTTCATTGATTTTCTTGAAAGCTCGGGGCCCTTACAAAACTTTCCTATAGCCTTGGGCATGGCTATGGAGATTTAAAACAACAACAAGAAAAGAAAAACAAACAAATTACTTTGACTCAGGAAAAACCAAAGGAATCTCAATAGCTTCCCAGTTGCTCAAGGCAGTGTTGCAATGATACACTAACTGCTCCAGGTCTTCATCTTTAAAATCTTCTTCCACAGCACTAACATGGAAACCTCCACTGACGAATACTTCTTGTATAGTCTTCGGGCGTCCTTTGTCATGTGTCGGTGCTTCGTCATGAGTTGGTTTGTAACCCAACCCTTGGCGATCCATCTTTGGTTTCACTTCAATAACCTCTCCCCAACCTGCAGGAGTGCCTTCTTCCAGTGTAGACTTGATGCTCTGAGCGGATGCAAACGACGGACCACTCTTAGCCACTGTTTCTTCCAACATCACTGCATTAGCTATCTCGAGTGCCTGAAAGGAAGTTTTTAACGCGCCCTCATCTGTTTCTATGTACTTGAATGATGACATATTGCTCACCATTAAGTCCTCTTCACCGTGTACAATTACTAATTTATCATTCACAACAAATTTCATTCTCTGATGTAAGGTAGAAGTTACTGCCCCAGCGGCGTGAATCCATGGTCGTCCTAACAAACAACTATAAGTTGGGTTAATGTCCATGACTTGGAATGTAATATCGAACACCTGAGGTCCGATCATGATTGGCAATTCTACTTCTCCAACAACCGTTCTTCTTGAACCATCAAAAGCTTTTACAATCAAAGACGTTGGTCTCATTTCTGCCCCTGCATATGCTAGCCTTGCGAGTGACCTGGCGGGCAATACATTCAATGAGGATCCAGTATCGACTAAAACTCGTGCCATTGTGTCTTCTTGGCACTTGACAGATATGTGTAACGCACAATTGTGATTGCGTCTTTGGTTTGGTAACTCTGCATCACTAAAGCTCAGGGTGTTACAGGCTGTAATGTTGGCTATTACTAAATCAAATTGTCTGAGAGTTATGTCTTTTGTCACATGTGCCTATTTCAATACCTTCTGCAGAGCTTCTCTGTGAGCTGGAGAATTCATTAAGAGAGATAAGATCGATATCTTTGATGGGGTTTGGTGAAGCTGATCAATGATCTTGTAATCACTTTTCCGAATAATCCTTAAGAATTCTTCGTTTTCTCCTTCAGTTCCTGGTACCTTTTGTTCTTTTGTTGCATCAGGGGTAACCTCTTTTGGAGCGGCTACTGTTATCTTTGGTTGATAGACTCGACCACTACGGGTCATTTTACTTGTACCTGCAATGTTTGTCACGTCTACTTGGTCGTCTCTTACTGTCTCTTTCTGACTAACCTTCCCTGATCCTCGGTCTATCACAGTCATGTCATATTTCCATGGAACGACCTTTGTGTTTTCAAAAGGAAACGGTCTCGGTTTCTGAATGATAACCGGTCGGGGTTGATCGATAGATGACTTGTTGAAAACAGGTTTCGTACCTTTGTTGGTCATTTTAAACACTGGAACCTTCTCACCTTTCTTTGGTAAATTAAAAACAGGCTCAATTACTGAAACTTCTTCTTTCCTCACCTTACTACACACTTGCAACATTCCCTCATCAATCAACCTTTGTATACCTCTTCGTACCTCATCACACCCTCTAGAATCACTAGCACATTTTTCATAATCATTATGGGTATCCTCTATCAATCCTGCTTTCAGTAGTTTCTCGTGAAGTAATCTCAATGGGGTTCTAATCTCTGATACATCTCGGACCATCCTTTCATCTGACACTTCTTCTACTGCATTAACCCCTCCATGGTTCGGCAATGGGTTACTTTTGACATTTGGGGGTACATCATCAAAAGACAATATCTTCTTTTCCATCAACTCCCTGACAAGATGTTTTAAAGCAAGACAACCTTCTAAATCGTGACCGGCAGCACCTTCGTGAAAGGCACAATGAGCATTTGGATTATAGTAAGGAGATGTAGTGTCTGGATTTAATGGTCGTGTTGTTACCAATCCCTGCTGCACTAAGGAGGGGTACAACTCTGTGTAAGTCATAGGTATCTGAGGAAGTGGAGGTTTTGTTGTCAGTCTCCGATTCTGGTAGTTTTGTCTCGGTGCCTGAGCTCTAGGCTGATGATGTTGTTGATAGGGTGGAGCGTTGGGCGCTCATTGATACCCTTGTTGAATAGGCTGATATACAGGTGATGGCTGCACTATCTGATAACTGGGAACAGGATGACTGAAAGTCGGAGTTACAGCTGCCACATAAGGTTGTTGGGCATACTGCAATGGATACATTGGTCGTTGTTGCTGGGAGTGCTGAACATAACTTGCTTAAGGCTGCTGAACAAAGCCTTGTTGAGGTTGTTGAACATAACCCTGCTGATACTGTTGGTAAGGTGGTCTCCAGCTGCGACTCTTTCTTCCCACAGTTACTACATTTGTCTCTCCTTCCTTCTTTCTATGAAAATTACTGTTGAGCTTCTTGCCATTGTTATTACTGGAACTGCTGGAACTGCTAGCCACCTTCCCATTCTTCATTCCTAACTCCACTCTCACCCCCACTGCTACTATATCAGAAAAACTCACGGTTACACTACTGATCATTTTCTCATAAAACTCCGGTCTCACTGTATCGACAAACCAATCTGTTAACTCTTTTTTGCTCAAAGGAGGTTCTACCTGAGAGGCAGTTTCTCTCCACCTTTGTGCATACTCTTTGAAAGATTTCGAACTCATCTGTGACATACTCAGTAACTATCTTCTATCAGGGGCTAAATCCATGTTGTACTTGTAATGTTTCACAAAAGCATCAGCCAAGTCTTGGAAACTATGAATACGAGACTGATCCAAGCCCAAATACCATTTAGCAGGAGCTCCTTTCAGACTATCTTGGAAACAGTGAATCATTAATTTGTCATCTTCCACATGAGCGGCCATTCTTCGGTAATACATAATCAGATGTGTCCGAGGACAAGTAGCCCCAGAATACTGATCAAAATTGGGAACTTTGAATTTTGGTGGAGTTACCAACCCAGATACTAAGCACATATCTCTGGCATCAGTACCAAAGATGTCATTTCCTTCCATTGCGCTGACTTTCCTTCCAATAGTCTCTACACTTTCTTTCAACTTATCATGTCGTCCGCTCTCTTCTTCATACCCATCAAGACCTTCGTACACTGGTGGAGGATTATGAAAAACAAGGCGCGCTTGAACCTAAACAGAAGGCTGAGTGTAAGTAGGAATAGCTTGAGGAATTTCTGGCCCCAAAGGAACTGCTTGTTGATTGACTATTGGTGGAGGTACAAAACCAGGTGTCAACCCATAGGGTGGAATATTTGCAACAGTGACTGCCGTTGGGATCAGCTCTACAGCTATGCCAGTGATTTCAGAAACAACAGTGGCTTAAGTGTCCAACTTTGCACGAATGACTTGTAGGGCTTCCATGATCTGCCCCATGCCTCCTTGTAGCTCTCCGAGTTTATTATCAATTTTGTCCACATCCAAATTCTGTCCTTCCATTCTTAGACGAGCTTGGGCTCGGGTGTTGTATTGATGTTGAGGATTCAGTGTGATTCTCTATGGAGTCAAGACAGCGAGATGAGACACAACACAAGAACATGCACATGCAATGCTTATGAATGCAAAATGCAACAAGGCAAAATTAATCATTCAAGGAATCCAAAGAAATATTTGCAAAAATTATAACAATGGGGAAATAAGCAATTTTAATTCCCAGTTTCTTCAAGTTCTCCAATTTTGGCTTTTGGAATACAACCTCCATCCTATAATATCTGCCAACAATCTTTAATTCTTTGAATGATTAATTAATGAAAATGTAAATGCAAAGGTTTCATGGAACTCAGATCAAAACATCATTTCATTTCATTGATTTTCAAGGTTGCATTACAAAATATCTAGTACAGTTTACAAAAGTCCTAAATATAAGGCTGACAGTATTCTAAATAAAAGTCTTCTTTTGCTTTGAGCTTCTTGATTTCTTCTTCCATCTGAGTCTTCTCAAGAACGAGTTTGTCCACGACTAGCTACCATGGAGTTGGCTGAGAGCTGGAAGAAGATAAACATTCTTGTGTGTCACACCCTCATTTTTGCCTTTAGCCTTTATACCTTACATTCGCCATATCATACATCATTTTATTGCATATCGAGCATGTGGGTACGGATTGGGTCGATTTGTCATTTTCCATTTCAAATGAGATAACTTGTCTATCTTGGACTACATGGAAGAAAAGGTTCATTATCTAAAGTTTGATCTGAATTGGAAGGTTTACTCATTTAGATTTCTTCAAGGAGAATGGACACCTAACTATGAGGGTCCGTATGTTGTAAAGAAGGTTTTCTCCGGAGGGTCCTTGATATTATCCAACATGGACGGTGAAGATCTGTCATCCCCTATAAACGCAGACGCTGTCAAAAAATACTACGCTTGAGAGCAAACCCGGTGGACAACAAAAAGAAAAGTCCAGACAAAAATTAGGGTTAAAAATAAAAAATAATAATAATACCCGATAAGTTGAAAACCCTTAGGGGCAATTTAGCCAAAAAAATGGGTATCCCGGTAGACTGAAAACCCGAAAGGGCGGTCTAGGAAAATGTTAGGGACCTAAAAAAGAAAAGACTGAGGTCTGCGAAAAGTCTGTGAGCTCATCATCAAAATAAGGAGAACTACACATGGGGAAGATCAATCCATCCACCTTCCTCAGAGGCAATGTACAAGAAGCTTCAAGGCCATAGGGATCATAGCAGAATTGGAACTCAATGGAAATCCGATCCTTTTTCACATTGCCACTGTGCTTTTTATCATATTTTTTGCAATTACCTCTTTTAGGAATTGTATCCTTATGTAAAATTACCCATTTATGGGTCACTTTATGATCAATAAAAATCTCTTTCATCAATTCGTGTGTCACATTTATTTTCTTCTATGTTTGCAAAAGGTGGAATCTTCATTCTTAATAAATATTGCATTGGAAAATGCTGGATGAAAATAATAATAACAAAAGAAAGCATAAAGTTGCTTTTCGACCTAGGTGTATGAAGGATAAAAACGATCTCTAGTAGGCGCACGTGTACACTAAGCATCGCCTGATCATAAAGTTTGTCGGTGACTTGACCAAATCAGGGGCAACATGACTGGCCAACACAGCTTGTCTGATAAGACCATCTGGAGATGATCCAAATTTTGTCACGAGGATGTTAGGAAGTCAAACTCGACGCCCCAAATCAAAGCCCAATCACTTGGCACAAATTATCACCCCTAACCTTCATGTCCTTACGTCCCTGACATTTTTACATACATGCTGCATCATTACATGTGCTTAGCCAGTCATTCTCAAAGATGCGAATTTCCTGTGGAAATCCTGGCAGGATCCTTTTGGAGTGTTTATCCATTCACTTACCCTTTGTAAGTCCTTTTGAGCCTTTTACATGAGATATTTTCTCACCTTACCTTTCGTAAGGGATTTCATTGCCTTTTGTGTGAAATCTTTTTCCTTCGCTCCCCTTTTGTAAGCGTTTCCCGTTGTCTTTTACATGCGACAAGACTTTGTTTTGGGTATCTTCGATCAATTTGGACGCTTGATGCCTATGTGGCCAAGAACTGAATGGTCACCATACTTAAGGAATATCATCTTCGTCGTTGTGCCTGTGAGATCAAATGATGTTCTAATACCTTATGAAATTTCCTCTACCTTTTGCAAGAGGATGGTTATTGCCCTTAACTTACCTTTTGTAAGTCTTTTTGAAATATCCCTGCCTTGCCTTTCGCAACAGATTCAACTTACCTTTAACAAGACCTCTCGTACCTTTTGTACAGGTTCTTGTCAACTTACCTTTCGTAAGTATCATGTCTACCTTTTGTAGAAGGAACATTTTCTCCTAACCTTTTGTTCAGGAATATTTTCTGTTTTTCACAGAAGAAAATACGATCATCCTCTCCCGAGGGAGTTTCCTATCTACCTTTTGTAGAAGGAATATTTCTCCTAACCTTTTGTTCAAGAATCCTCTCTACCTTTTGTAGAAGGAACATTTTCTCCTAACCTTTTGTTCAGGAATCCTCTCTACCTTTTGCGGAAGGAACATTTTCTCCTAACCTTTTGTTCTGGAGTCCTTTCTGCCGTGACAGAAGGAAATGCGATCGTATTCTCCCAAGGGAGTCTCCTCTGCATAATGTAGAAGGAGTTATTTTGTCTGCAAAACCTTTTGTTTTGGAGTCCTCTCTATCATTTGTAGAAGGAAACATTTTCTCCAAACCTTTTGTTCGGGAGTCCTCCTTGCCTTTTGTAAGAGGAAAACCATTTTTCTAGAGTCCTCTCTACCTTTCGTAGAAGGAATATCTCATTGCTATTTCTAGAGTCCTTTCTCTCTTTCGTAGAAGGAATATCTCACATTTCTATTTCTTGAGTCCTCTCTATCTTTTATAGAAGGAATATCTCTTGGCCAATTATGGTTCCATATTACGAGGAGTTTCCTCTTCCGGCTGGCAAAGCACTCACGTTCATTCAGCATTGCATCTCAAGCATATCAACATATCCCTCATACCCCTTCTTCAATAACAAGACACCTTTTTCAAGCCATCTCATTGACTGTTTACTTTCACCCCATACCTCTCCAGTCGAAAATCCCGGGTATTCTAGTATTTAATTCTCTTCTACCATGAATGTTCGAGCACCTTTACCCTCCAGACATTCAGGTCCAAGAGGATTAAATAGGGGCAGCTGTCACACCCTCATTTTCGCCTTTAGCCTTTATAACTTACATTCGCCATATCATACATCATTTTATTGCATATCGAGCATGCGGGTACGGATTGGGTCGATTTGTCATTTTCCATTTCAAATGAGATAACTTGTCTATCTTGGACTACAAGGAAGAAAAGGTTCATTATCTAAAGTTTGATCTGAATTGGAAGGTTTACTCATCTAGATTTCTTCAAGGAGAAGTTACTTGAAATAATATTAGGATATTCAAGATATATTCCTAATGAACATGAAATTCAAGGCCAATTCAAGATTGCTTCATCCAATTTTGTTTCAAATTCTTAATCAAGTGGAGTCCAAATTTGCAAAGCATGAGTCAAGATCACAAGTCCATAATTCAAGACTTCATCCATTTCAAGTTTAATGGTTTTAAGGAAATCCATCATGAATTCGTGAATTAGAGGCAAGAATATTACCAAGAGAAATTTTATGACATTACAAGAATGTCATTTGTTGCAAGATTTCCAACTCTAAGTAATGTTTAGAAATTAATTTATTTCTAATCTTCATTCAAGTCTCTAATCAAATTCATGTTATGGTAATGTCACACCCCATTATGCTTACAAACATCCAAGAAATATGCAAGAATTAAATCACGATTGGAATGTTTTAAGACCAAGATTATGCATGTTTAATCATGGCAAAATAGTCCCATGCAAGAGGTGACAAATTTATTCATGTCACAAGATCACATGTCACAAGACCAAGGGAATAACATGTGACAATGCTTCTACATATCAGAATTTTCAAAATGTTGTCAAAGGTGGTAGCATTGACCACAAGAGTTGTCCAAGCACAAGCCAACAAAATGGGTGCAAGGCACAGAGTGCTGCAGAAAAAACAACATAGGCAAAGTGCAATAGCAAAAATGCATCATAGCTCTTGCATGGAAATGGAAAGAAAGAGAGTGGCATGAGAAAAGGTGGTAAGAGACACCACTCCATGAAAAATCTGATATGTGGGGAGAAGAGAAAACCCTAGAGGGGCTGAGATAAGAGGAGGGGGCTGTAAACAAAAAGGGATCACTCTTCACACATTCAACATCCATACACACATTGAAAACCAGAAAAATAGAGAGAGAGCAATAGAAACCCTAAAAAACCAGAAAAATAGAAAGAAAAAAAACCAAAAAAAGAGAGTGATATAGAAGCATAAGAGGACCATTGAGAAGCAGAATCTTCACAACATAGAGTGAAGAAGTGAAGCACATTCAACCAAAACCAAAGAGGACTTGAAAGACGGATAGAAATCTCTTGGGTATCCATTCCTTCAAACCTTTCTCTCTTTACTTTTTTGCTTTTATATTCATACATTTACTCTCTTGTGTGTTGTTGTACTGTATATATCATGTAAGGTCCTAATAGGGACCAAGAAACCATAAAATGAAGGAAAACAAAGGAAAAAGTTAGGTTTTTTCACTCTGGTAGCCTGACACGGGCCGTGTCACACAACACGGCCACCCGTGTCGCACAACACGGGCCGTGTCACACAACACGGCCACCCGTGTTGCACCTCTGTTTGAGGTTTCCACGTGTAAAGTACCCAGACCTTATGACACGGGCCGTGTCACACAGCACGGCCACCCGTGTCACACCCCTGTTTGGCCTAAAAAAGCTTGTTTTGTCCTAGACCCTATAACACGGGCCGTGTCACACAACACGACCACCCGTGTCATATATCTGTCACACTTAAAAACTCCTTATTGCATGTAACTTATGACACGGGCCGTGTCACACGACACGGCCACCCGTGTTACACCACTGTTTTCTCACTTTTTTTGATATTTTACCTCCAAAAAAAATTTTTCTCAAGGAGTTCGCCGTTTTTTTTACATGTCTCGATTTTTTTTAGCCGACTAACCCCATATGTTTGCATGATTTTAGTGTGAATATTGCTATTGTCCTTGTTGACTTTTGATTCCAAAAACCATTTTCAAAAACAAACTCTCGATTTTATCGAGCCATTTTTAACCTTGTAAGTCGGTTGCCTTGTGCCCCGCCATCGACCTTGATCGTACCACTTCAAACATCTTTACAAACAATAAACCTTGATCCAATGTCAAGTGGTTCTCTTTTCTCATAAAAATCCAAAACTCAATAAAATATACGATTAGAATTATGCACCATGAGCTTTAAAGTGGTAGAGAAGGAATGAGAATGGAATCCTCCTACACTCGTTCCGAATGTTTTGAATACAAGGCGCTCGACTTGGTTATTCGAGACATTCATCTCTATCCAAAGTCTTTTGTATAATCCTAGTCAAGAATAGATTCTTCTCTAAAAAAACCTAAAAATAACATCAACTCATCAAATTATTTTTCGCCTTAGGGCATAAATCAAAAAACCCTTTTTCAAGGTATAAAATCAACCAACAAACAACTATTTCGTAAGCCTATGAACTACGGAGCTCTGATTCTTCACTTCTTTTAAGTGAGGATACGTAGGCACAAGGGCCACAATCCTTAGCGAGCATTAAAATAAATAAACCAACCCCTATTCTCCTTAAGCAAGCAAACTCTTAATAAAATCATCCATTCACGCCAAACAACCTAGGAGGTTCCCATCGAGTACGATGGATGCGAAGGGGTGCTAATACCTTCCCCTCGCATAACCGACTCCCGAACCCTAAGAATTGGTTGTGATGACCATGCTCTTTTCCCAAAGGTTTTATCGCTATTTCCCTTTCCCTCCTTGGGATAAATAAAATCCGGTGGCGACTCTGTGTCATTTTTCGCGTAGCGACACTGTGTCTTCCTCTTCTTACAAGCAATCATTTCTTCATCCTTTGCCTGGAGTTGTCTACGGAGTTCGTCATTCTCTTCCATGGCCACTTGGTACTTGTACTTCCAGGCTACTTCAGTTTGTTGTGATTTCCTCAAAGCAATCTTTAGCTTCTCCTCTTCAGACATAAAGATCATTGTGTGTTCCTCCTCTAAAGCCATGGGTTTCTGCTGAGGATAAGGCATCTTCAGCTGAATAGCTCTCTTTCGGACCCATTGGAGATAAGGCTCGAGAGAGACGCAATTAGGTTTCCCTAAGTCTTCCTTTCCTTTCTTGTGTACATGTCCCCAAGCTTTTAGAATTTCTCCCTTCAATTCTGAACTTCCTTTAAAGAAAATATTCTCCACATGAGCGTTGTTTGGTTTGTCTTTCAAAGGATATCCAAGCTGACGGCAAGCGAGAACAGGGTTATAACTGATTCCTCCACTCGTACCCAGAAGAGGTGCGTTACCAAAGCTTCCACAACTGTCAATGATTTTTATCCCATCGTAACTACGGCTGTACCAATCGATATCAGAGTGAGTAAGAGCCATAACCTTCTGAGACCACCATCCTTCCTTCCAAAAAGCATGAGCCTTAGGTAAGTGAGAAATAAACCACTTATATAACAAAGGGACACAGCAGGTAATCATTCCTCCTTTATGAAAATTCCTCAGATAAACAGAATGATAGGCGTCAGCTAATAAAGTAGGCACATGGTTTTTCTTTAAGAAAATCTTGATGGCATTGAGATCCACAAAGTTATCAAAAATTGGAAATAATAAAATCCCATAAATGAGCAAGGCAAAGATAGCTTTGAATGCATCCATACTCAAGTGATCAGCATAGTATTGTGCTTTCCCAACCAAGAACTCTGCAGTCAAACCAAATATTCCTCCTTTAGTAACCATATTTTTATGAATATCCACCAATCCTAAACTTGTAGCTTTAGCAATTTCTTCTTCCTTAGGGTCCTTCTCCATGATTGGAAAAGGAGAGTCTTCAAGAATAGGCAAACCAATCAAGCAAGAATATTCCTCAAGTGTAGGTACCAGCTGATAATCAGGGAAAGTGAAACAATGATAGAGGGGATCATAAAACTGGAGAAGTATGGAGAGAAGTCCCAGATCCATCTTCCTTTTTACCCTCAACAGTGACAATAAGTTCCCATACCTGCTCTTGAATCCTTCTAGATCTGTTATCAAAGTGCTCAACCTTTCTATGTCATCCAAGTTAGGACTTTTGTAAGTGTATTTCATGGTTTTCTTTTTTCAACTGTCCATGATGATCCTGATGTTTACAAACAAAAGATCTGAGTTCCATGAAACTTTTATGATATGATGTTCATGAATGCATGAATGCACAAACACAAGTAAGCACAGATTCACATATACACATGGGTAAATAGATAAATATTTTGGTTTGGAGAACATGAGTATGGAGTCAAGGTCTACCCACCCCAAAGGTATGTACTAAGGCTTTCAAAACTGCAGAACAAGGTTCTAAAAGAGTTCCCAGAGTCCTCGACCCATCTTTCGGATATTATCAATTTCCCAAATACTTGGTGGTCAATAATATTCTCAAGAGAATCTCGTCCAAGTGTAGTATCGCGTATCAACTACTTTGGAATTACTTCCTTATAGTCATCGCACTACATCCTAATAAAGCCTTAGTGGGGGAAAAGGTAATCTAAAGGTCCTCAGTATCACGGGCTCCCATGTAGAAAGTAGCATTGTTTTCACGAATACTCGATCAACAATACTAATTCTCAAAAGGGCCTCTACTGAGCAGAGGTTTTCTCAAGTCAACTTGGTCGGGAATCAACTCCCTATAAGTCTCCTTGAATATACCACCATCTTATCATAAATACGCTCAAACAGGGGTACAGTGTTGTCTCACCACTCAAAGTTCCCAAGATCCAACGGAGCACACATGTACATATTTACAAGTATTCACAAATAAGCAAGTATTCAAACAAGATAGGCTAAACCCTCAAAACAATATATGTCCCCAGTGAAGTCGCCATTTCTGTTGCGGTGAAAATTGGATATCAAGCTATTAAATTAACTTGAATCGTAATTCTTTTACAACCGAACTTTATTTTATCCAAAGGAAAGGTCTAAAGAAAGAAAAACCTTTTTCGCGATGTAACGACAACGCTTAAGAGATTCGGGGATCGGGGGTTAGTTATACCTAGGGAAGGTGTTAGCACCCTAAGCATCTGTAGTACTCTACAGGAACCTTTTGTTTGATTGCTTGCTAAGTGTGAAATATGTACTATGGATTTAGAATTGGGAGTTGAGTGTAAAGATAAGTAAAGACCTAATTGGTTTTCTAAGTTTGCTCGCAAAGACGTCGCATCTTCTGCCTACGTATCCTAACTAGGATAGAATCAGAGCAATCGTAGTTCACCTCACAAGGGAAGAATAACACTTGATTATGATCAAGGTTCAAGGGGGAACAAACATGACAATGTTTGTGTGGAGTTTTACAAAACTCCCTAATCTAAGTTGTAATATTCAAAAGGGGGAATTAAGAAATCATGACAATGATTCTTACACAAAGTTGACAAACTCTTTCCTAGGGTTCTATTTGAGGAACACTCCTAGTACAGGTGGGTTTCTTAGACTTGAAGCAAATTCTAATGGCTTTTAATCTAGGGTTAAAGTGACTTAACAAAGTCAAGAGAGAGATGAGAGATGTATCCATGACATGAGGGTCAAATGGACAGACTTTTCCTTTGGAAGTAGACAGGGGGGCAACTGGATGAGAGCTAACAAGCTTCATCACTTGGGGAAGAATACAACAAGAAAATTAACAACATAATAAAGGCATATTCATGGTGGAAACCATCAGATAAACATATGGAATGATAAAGATGAAAGTGCATTGATGACAATCAAAGCAGATAAACAGAACAGGAACTGTGACGACAGATCAAGTTCAAATAAGTTTAACAGATAAAGTAACATGGACATGGTAACAACCAAAAATGGAGTTTTAAAATGTTAAAAAACACTTAAGAAATGAGAATACAAACAAATATCATAGAAAAAACACAAGTATAACAAAGGAGAATTCATTTGCATCTGTCAATACGATCACAGAAAGTACACAACTTGCACACAGTCAAAAGAGATGAAAAATTTGTCAAACATGAAAATAAAAAGTATGACCTGAAAGTACACATCAAGATGAACACAATGAAAAAAGAATGGGTGAAAATGATTAAAATTGAGAGAGATATGAATTTTTGAATTTTGATGAAAAATGACAAAATTTAATAAAAGAGTTGCCCTCCTCAGGGGTCGAACTCAGATACAAGGTGTGCAAGGCATGTTTGGCATAACGGTCTTACCACTGGGGTGGCTATACATCCGTTGATTGATGCCACCCCATTAAATTATAAGGGTGAAATGGGATGCAAGCTGGGCAAAAATAAGAACACTCAAATGATTTACGTTTTCACTCGTAACTTTCTCGATTCTTAACCAAACGCGATGAAATTTATATCAATTTTGACCAGAAAAATACAAGGCTCATGATGATAATGTTGGTTTTCTTAGAATATGCTCATATTTAAAAACTCGAAGACACATGCATTTTTGAACAATTGGTATGCATTTTGATCCTCATGATATGAACCAACTGTTGTAATAATCAAACGAGGGTTTGAACATTTTAAGAATGATGTACTTGATGTATTCCAACAGTTGATTTGGATCAAAACACAATAGAATGAATACTGGTATGATCATGCAAGTGTAATGTTTTAAAATGAATTTTGATGTTCACAACTTGTTTCAACCATTTTTGATTCAAACCAAAGATACACACAGCTCAGATATATAATAATGAATGATATTAGCACTTAAACCAAGCTCAAGGCAAACAGTTTATAAAAATGACATGTCAAGTTGCAATTTTACTTTGAGATGCATTTTGCAATGAACAACTCATGACAGTTGGTTTAAATGATAAAGAATCATGCAAGCAACTCATAAATGATTGATGCAAAGTTTTTCAACATGAATTTGATACAGAGCAGACATATATGGAAAATTGGCATGTGAGTTGCTTAATGATGTTTTTGAAAAATGCTTGATGATGTAAAGTTCAAGTTCATGAGTAGCAAGCCAATGCAAATCACACATACACTTTGGAAATGCATTAATAAGTGATATCCAAGCCAAAGGAAAATCCAAACACAGCCTGTCAAAGATTAGCATGTGAGTTGCAGTTTGAGTGCTTTGTGGTAGGTGAAAGAGATCAAATTAGTGCAAACATGTTAAGTGAAAGAGAGGGCTACATCAAGAATTAATCTGATGATCTAAAATCTAGATACAAGCAGGCTGAGAATTTTCCAATCTAAACTTAGTAGCCTTCCTCCAAAACAGAACTGCAGTAGGACCAACTATCCTACATATGTTTAACAATTGTTGCCCCTTTACAACAGGCCTACCTAAAACTGGTGTGATGTCTATGAATTGGCAATCATGAATTATCAAACAGTTCTAGTGTACTTTGGTCCTACACATACATCATTCAATACTCAACAAGAGATTTGCATCTTAAATTTGGGGCATACACCAGCTAGGGGCAAAACTAAAGTGACAGTTGCAAAATGTGGGAATTGAGGTGCAGTTTGGGTTTATGTATCTTAAATCCAGCCAGTTATACTTTGTGTCAATTACATATCATAAGGTTCTTTTGAAATGATGTCTACACTACAGCCATGAATCAACAACAGTCTATAGTGAAAAGTGAAGAGCAGATTACAAGGACTGTGAGCATACTGCATTTTTGAAGCTAGTGACCAATTCAAGCATGTTACAATCAGACACATGGTCCATACACAATTCAGACATCATGTATATGACAATCATACATCAAAAAGTTTGTTTATGCATCTAAGCATCAACTAATGCAAGGATTTAACAGTGAGAATCATGAAAGTTTGAAACATACTTTTTTTTGAAAGGGAAAGCAAACATACCATACATACATGTTACAAATGTATAACATATGTCAATGAACTCAAATTTTGAACACTTTCTGTCCTAAAACTACAAGTGACACATTCATGGCAATGATGTACAACACATAGCATTCATGAGTGAAAACACAAACCAGATGCCACTAACTAAAACCAATCACACTTACCTACCATGATTATGATCTCAAATATAATTCAAATCACCAAGGAGCTGTTCTTGAGTCATGACAGAATTTTGGTATGAAACCCACACATGGTATATCTTTCACATAATGAACTCAAAATAACAAATCATGGAATTATGTTGCAAAGCAAGAATAGAGTGTTTACATACCTCTAGTAGACTTTGTTGAACAAGCTAGAATAATCAAGAAACCCAGAGAACTTCAATCTACCTTTTTGCCTTGAATCCTTTCTTCTCTTTGAAGCAATATGCAAGTATAATGACAAATGGAGAAATGCAATCCACCAATGAATTCTAACACTTTGTACAATTGAAAAACAGTATATAAGAGATGTTTGACTGATTAAAACACTAAGCAAATGCTTAGAACAAGATTTGGTAGAATTTGTGGCTTTTGGTCAAAGTATCTTGATGTAAAAGTTGACTTTTTGCAAAATGAGGTTTTTGAGAGGTTTAATGGTTTAGACACCTTCTATACCATATTTAGAGATTGTATGGATGATTGTTGGGGTGTTTTAGTGTAGAGAAATGGTTTTGGCAGCCCTAGTAGCAAGGCAGATTTTTTGGTGTTTTTGGTGGAAACGGTGATTTTGTGGTTTTGAAGTTTTGAGGCAAAGTGCACAAAGGCAGAGGTTTCTTCTGGTTTTTAGAAGATTTTTGATGTCCCAAATGAAGTGAGGGAGAGTCCTATTTATAGGCAAATGAAGTGGCTTGGGCAGATTTGGAGGTTTCTTCATTTTGAAGAAAGGTTTTGAATTTTTTGGTTAAACCTCCACAAGAGGGTTTCCTTGGCTGCAAGGTAAGCCTCATTAGTCAAGAAAAATGATGAATTAGTGTGGCTAATTGCAGGCTTGAAGCATAGGCTTGTGGCTGGATCAAAATCACTTTTACACCTCCTGCTTGTTTTCACTTTTGGATGCAAGTTGCAAATCCACTTGCAAGGCAACTTGCAAGCTTGGCTTTTTCTTCTCTTCTGCATAATTCTTGGTTCTTTCATGCTATCAACACCTCACATATCAGATACAATATGTTTCACAAGCTGAGATTGGCCAACTTTGATGAAAGAATGAATTCTTAAGTTTTGACAATGTGAGACTAAAGTGAAAAACCACCAACTTGCCATGACCATAAATTTCAGCTCACAAATCCTTTTGAGATGTGCTAGTACTTTTTAGAAAGCCCTAAAATATCTCTAAAACATTCATGTTTTCATGAGTTTCAATTTCCCAAAGGAACTTGGCCAAAAATCCTTCCAAAGTTGCTAAAAAATGAACTCAAAAATGAAATTTCTCCAAGTCTTTTTCCCCTCTAGAAATGAATTTGATCATAATTTCAAATCTATGCATTTTTTGATCATGGACCACTTAGGGACTTTTGTAGGACTTGTCAAGAGCTTCCAAATGAGCTTTGAACCAACTTAATTGGATGTGTGGTTAAGGAGTTATGGTTTAGCCCCTTTCAAAACCCTAATTTCCCGATTTTTCGATTACTCCTTCATCCTTGATCCAATCATCGTGAAAATTGATATACAAGTCCAATATGACATAAGGAACAATTTTGTTTCACAACTTGAAGTCCAATTCCTAAAATTTGGAGAGTTGACTTTTCCGTCAACCGTACGACCGATCGGTGACTACCGAGTCGCCTGTTGACATTCTGGACCTCCTGAGACTTTGAAACTTCTTGGATGAACTTTATTAAGCTATATGAATTTCATGAATCATAATCCCACCATTTAAACATCTTCCAACATCAAAGTCAAACTAAAGTTGACTTTTACTAGTCAAAAACCCTAATCGGGTGCCCTGAAATGCACTTCTCTGAATTCTGGGGTAACTACCTCAAATTGGCTTCTCACTTGACATTATATGAAACTCTTGATTTCATTTCATGATTGAATTAGCCCAAAACAATGACTAATCACAAACCCTA
This sequence comes from Lathyrus sativus, assembly GCA_963859935.3. Lineage (NCBI taxonomy): Eukaryota > Viridiplantae > Streptophyta > Magnoliopsida > Fabales > Fabaceae > Lathyrus > Lathyrus sativus. The sequence goes on along the minus strand of OZ012738.1, from coordinate 102,441,762 downwards.
AAGCTTCGATTTTGACTGCACAAAACCCTGATTCATCTGTAACTTGACAAAGACAAACTTGCACTGGGTTAAGGTTAGAAGTCTCATGAGTATGCTCCTAAAATGATAATGACAATATAAGGGGTCAAAATTTGGGGTGCAACAGTTGGGTTACAAACCAACTATGGAAGAAACATCTGAAGAAAGCACCCAAAAGCGGAAGACCCTGAAGGAAATATTCGTAAGTGGCGGGGTACAAGTAAATGCCATTATTGACGAAGATTAGGAAAGCAACCTTGACAGCCTAGTGATCCGAGGCGGAGCAGCTTTGTGCAATTGGGAGACAGTAGAAATTCCTGTCATTTTTCCTTTAGAGTAATGCATTTGCTTGTTAGCTTTTGTTTTCTTTAAAAACTCCTGGTCTTGCCCGAGGCTAGCGAATCATTTTGTATGGGCCACTTTGCAATTTAAAAGATTAATGAATGAAGAAGTGGTTTTTGTTAAAACTCTTTTTTTTTCTCCTCATCATTTTCACTTTTCGTTAAAAGGAAAAATGACAACTTTTTGAAAATTTAAAATCAACCCATCATCTTCATGTTTGTTGTGTGTGTCTGATCATTCTAAAAACCAGGCTTCAGAAAGAGTTTTAGCTTTCCCAATTACTACCTCGTTCCAACCTTGGAAGAGTAATCATATCATATTGGTCTACCAGTGTTGGACAAGAAGCCGTTTTGTGGTTTAGAGAAGCTCCCTTCACTGAAAGACATTGCAGATGCCATTCACCTAGAAGCTTCAGAAGTCAAAGCAAATCTCACCACCAAGCATGGACTCAGAGGTCTATCTTCTGAATTTTTGATAGGGAAAGCCGCATTTCTTGCCAAGGAGAATAACCTAGATGCTTTTGAAGCAATTCTTGCATTGCTTATCTATGGCTTGGTTTTATTCCCCGAAGAAGAAGGTTTCATTGACATCAACACTATCCAGATCTTTATGAATGGTAACCCCGTGCCTACTCTGCTTGGAGACGCCTAACATTCTATTCACTATAGGACACTAAAAGGAGATGGGACCATCCTATGATTTGCTCCCCTATTATATAGGTGGTTTGTTGCATATTTGCGGAGGACAGATCTTTTCAGAGAAAATCTAATTGGACTAAGGTGGTCCCAAAGACTCATGGCTCTGACCCAAACTGATATACATTGGTACGATCCTGCTTATGACATGGGAGTGATGATTGACAATCATGGTTAATTTCCAAATGTACCTATTCTCAGTGTACGAGGGGGAATCAACTACAATCCAGTTCTTGCAAGACGTCAGTTTGGATTTCCCATGAAAGAAAAGTCTAGCAACACCCTGCTGTCAGGTTTCTTTTATCTCAATGCAGAAGCCAATATGGGGTTTAGAGATAGTGTTGCAGATGCTTAGAAGACTATCTACAAGAATACCAAGGTTGAGTTAGGAAGGAAGAATTGTATAGCATTTGAGCTTTTCACGCAGTGGGTCCGTTCTAGTGCCCGTGATCTCAAAATGCCTTATCTCCCAGAGAAACCTATGCAGATTGTTGTTTCTTATTCCTCTGTCATTATCGTCGAGTGAATGGAGGAATACCAAGAAGCATTGGCTAGGATGAAACTTGAGCTACATACTTGGGAGGGAAAGTACCACATCATTCATTCCGAGCAGTTGGAGATGAAGAGACAGTTGAAGGAGAAGGATGATTTAATTGAGTTGCTTGAAAGGAAGGTTGTTGACAGATACGTGGCACAAGAGAATTTATTTTTCTCTAGTGTCCAGCCATTGCTTAGTACTCATGAGTACTCTTATGTCCCACCAACATCCGGTGCTTGGAATAGAATCATCGACAAGCTAGTATTGGAGAATGCAGAGCTGAAGAGACATAAAAGGGTGGGTGGATAGGACTTTTCCACCTAGAATCTTTTGAGACCCTAGGGCCTAGTCTTTTCCTCTTGAATTTTCAGTCTCTTTTATTGTACTTTGAATTTGTAACTTTTTCCACTATTAATGATGTAAGGTTCTCGTGCCAAAAGTGTTCCTTTTGCAAATCTATCTTCTGAGTTTCTTAAAAACCAATTGCATTGCATCTTATTGTTTTTTTTCTAATATTCAAGGAGCCATATCTCTTGGTTTATAGACATTGTAATGGACTCAAAAAATAGAACAACTCCAAGATGCAGGTTCAAAAGACCGGGGTTGGAGAATCTAAGAATACTAGGAGGCCTAGTGGAAGATCCTTTGTCATTTAGCAACAAGTATGAAAACCTTCTGCCACTATTGGAGCTCCAAGTAGATAGGGAGACGTTAACGACGCTCGTACAATTTTACGACCCCATTTACCATTGCTTCACATTTCCATACTATCAACTACTACCAACATTGGAGGAGTATTCTGTTCTGATAGGGTTATACGTCACCCCTCAACCATTCTCTAGAAAGGAAAGAAGACTAAATAGAAGAGTCTTGGCTAAAGCCTTACACCTAGAGCCATCTGATCTTCAGACTCATTGGAATTTCAAAGATGGATTCTCTAATTTGCAAACAAGACCCTTGATGGAAAAAGTTGAAGCTCACGCTGATAAGAAAGACACAGAAGTCTTTGAATCCATCTTGGCCTTACTGATTAATAGACGCCTCCTGTTTCCAAGTGTAGAAGAGTTTGTAAACTTGAATTCCATCAACCTATTCCTGATCAGGAACCTTACTAGTGGATGCATACTTCACTATTCATCTAAAGAACTCCCATGGATAATTCCAGACTACTTGTTGTACCGCTCTCCTTCACAAGTGGTTTATTTCGCACTTTCCAAAGACAACCTCTCTATGGAATCTAGAGGACAGTCCTGCATGGACAGAAAATCTTCTATCACTCAAACACTATGACATCCATTGGCATGATCTTGTGTATGATGAGTTACCATGATTCACAGTTGTGGGGATTTCCCTAATGTTCCTCTTCTTGGCACAAAAGGATGTATTATTTAAAACCCTATCCTAGCTCGTCATCAGTTAAGATATCCAGCAGAGGAAGAGCCTGATTCGGTCCTTTTGGGAAGATCCTTTCTTGAACAAGGGAGAAACCCAGATCTCAAAGCATGAATTACGTATGCTTGGCGTCACCTCAATACCCAAGGGATGACTTCCCTAGGGCATCCAAATTGTACCATCTCAGAGGCGTATCTTCTTTGGTCTAAATAGATAGCCAACTCTATCATCTCTAAAAGAACATTTCTCTATGGAGGAATTGAAGGATGCTTTAGTCAAAGCTAAAGACGAGAAGAAGAAGTGGGAGGATAAGCACTTCATGGTCGCTCAAGAAAACAAAGAACTCTAGAAGCTTCAAGAAGGGGAAGGCTCCTCTCATCAGATGGACTAGGCCTCTTAGTTTAAGTTTTTTTCTTGTAATCTATGTGTAACCTTTTTTCCTGTAAAACTTTCATTAGTTAATGAAAAGATTACTCCATTTTTCCTTCTCCTCCATTATTAATGTTTGTAAACCTAATTTGGGTTTCTTTGAATGTTAGCTTTGCATTTGCATTAGTATTCTATAAGCATTGCACACACATTTCCTGTTTTGTGGCTTATTTGTGTTGTTTTACCTCTAGTCTGTCACACTGAGGCCTCCATATCCTTACAACATAAGAGCTCAAGCCCGAAAAAGAATGGATGAGCAAGATCAAGAGTTTGACATGGTCAACAATGAGTTAGATGACATACGTGGCAGTATGGGGCCAATGATGGAGATGTTGCAAGTGATCCGTGCAAAGATAGACGCTCAGCCGAACATTGGTTTCCGATATCAATGCCACAGTAATGAACCAACACCAGTTGTAATTGTTGCCACCAGTGATCCATCCTTTGGACTACCATTTAACTTTGTACCACCGCCAGTCACTATGAAGACTACCCAGCAGATACCTTAGCAGACCATTCCTCTGAATGTTGATTTTCCTCATACCATCCCTACTTACACTCCAGTTATTGTACAAGCACAAGCACATCCATACTTTAACAACCAACATCAGGTTTACGATATCCCCGACCAGTCGGAAGAAGGAGATGAACACCATGAGAAGATGATGGAAGATTTTGAAACTATGGCGAGTAAGATTAGGGTTATGGAAGGTAATAGCATATTTCGGGCTGATACGAGAAACATGTGCTTGGTTTTTGGATTAGTGATTCCTCCACAATTCAAAATCCCGGTTTTCGACAAATATGAAAGGGCTACATGCCACATAACCCACTTGATCATGTACTATAGGAAGATGGCGAACTATGTGGAAAATGATAAGTTAATGATCCAGTGTTTTCAAGACAGTCTTAAGGGCGCTTCAGATGAATGGTACATGAGTTTGGACCAATCTAGAATTCATAATTTTTAAGACTTGTCTGATGCTTTCATCAAGCATTACAAATTCAACATAGATTTGGCTCCGGACTGAAGAAAGTTGTTAAGCATAGCCCAGAAAAGTTCTGAATCCTTCAAAGAATATGCCCAATGTTGGAGGGAGACTTCCTCCCAAGTGGAGCCCCTTTGACAGAAAAAGAACTAGTTGATTGGTTCTTGGACATAGTAAGGATGGAATTCTACGAGAGGATGATTAGCAGTATGAGAGTAAAATTAGAATTGGGATCGAAAAATGGAAAGACGACAATTATCGTTGGCAGTTTAAGTGAAAACATCACCAAGAAGTCCTTTAGAAATGTCCATAAGAAGAAGGAATGTGAGACTAATGCCATTTCTACAGAAAGAAGAAGTTAGGTCAGAAAACCTCAACATCAGCAACATTTTCGACAACAACTATTACACCATGTGCAATACACTCAAAAACCTTACGTGGCGGTCATTACGCCCATGTTTCACAATCAAGCTCCGATTTTTCACCCAGATCAACCGTCACCCGCATATCAACATATGCCCAACACCTCAGTCTATCAGCAATAGCAGCAACCTAGGGCTCCGATCCCTAGACAAAATGTACAAAACAGAAGACTAGGGGCAAGACCTCCTATCCCATCAATTCCAATGAGTTACACTAAATTGTACCCATACATGGTGTAACAAGGTTTGATCACCACTAGGAAGATGGGACCACCACCAAATCCTCTCCCGCCATTCTATAATCCCAATGCCCAATGTGCGTTTCATGAAGGGGCAACCATATATGATCTAGAAGGATGCTTTTCTTTAAAGCATGTTGTTCAATAGCTGATGGAGAAAAAGATTATGTCCTTTGGGGATCGTCAACCTAATGTCAAAAATAACCCACTACCCAACCATGGGAGCGTCAGTGCAATAGAAGACGTGCATGAAGCAGTAATTTCTGATGTAACAACAATCAAGACTCCACTACAGGCTCTCCACAAAAGATTAGTCAAAGCCGGTATGATTGAGAGTACCCACTCAGAATATGAAGAATATGCTGAGAATTCCAAGTTTTGTACTCTAGTCTAAGAAGAAATCCAGATCTTGATGAATGATGGTGCTTTGCAAGTCTGCAGTAAAATGAAGAAAGAGGAGGTATCAGTGATTGAACCTATTTTCAGTATGCCAAACGAGACTGAAAAGGTGACCATATTCAATCTTCCAACTGTCAGTTCAACAGATTCGGCGCCCAAACCTATGTTCAATGTTGAAAAGCCTGTCGCATCAACAGCTAGTCAGCCAAGACTGGTAAACGCTCAAAAGACCATGTCGTTTGTCGCATTGTTGCGAAGAGGGCCCGACACGGACAGAAGAGTCGCCATCGCTCGTTATTTATCCCAAAGAGAGGGAAAGGAAAAAATCAGAGAAAACCTACGAAAAAGGGAGAAGACAGGTCATCGCAACCAAGTCTTGGGTTCAGGAGTCGGTTACGCGAGGGGAAGGTATGAGCACCCATCACGTTCGTTGTAATCAACGGGATTCACGCTTGTTATCTATCTAAAAGGGTGTTAATCTATCTAAGCTACAGGCTGCAGGGACAAAAGGAAAGAAAAGAGACTCGATAGAGCATCACTGCTCTATGCCTACGAACTCCCTCGTGCAATGGGAAAGTCAGATTCAACGTAGTTCGGAAAACTACGGGTGAAAGGTAGGGAAGGTTGCTCGCCAAGACATCACCGTCTTGTGCCTACGTATCCTCATCTAGTATGAGAAATCAGAGCAAACGTAGTTCAAGCTGACACGACCACAGGTTGGTTCAAGTGTTTTAGCCGAGTAGGTTTAAACCTTAGTTCTAGCAGTTAGGTGTATTGGTGCTCGACCATTGGAGACTTAGGCGTTACCTGTAGAACCAAGAGTTAACAACACTATCTTATGAGAATGATTTTCAATTAATACTGAAGGATAAAAAAGTTTGATGTTTTTTTAGTCTTTTATGAAGAAGAAGTGAATTGAATTGCGTTTGTAATTCATGTTGCACTAAAGACTATGACTTAGGAGCGAATGCGTCGCATTTGCCCAAAGGGCATACGCTAAACACTCTATACAGTTGAGAGGAGGCTCCCCAATCATCATTTCCCAAATGCTTAAGGCTCATAGCGTACAACACTTATTATCCATTATTAGGTGTCTTGAAGAAGTTTTGAGATGAGAAGAGAAGACACGCTCTAAAAGGGAGACTAAATTCAATCTAATGTTATCATGCAATGTACACCTATGATTGAGATGAAAAGGGAAGACTACCCTAATGTTATCATTCTTGGATTGAACACTTAATGTCTCTCCTACTCCCATCTTAAACAAATGGGACTAGGAATCCTAAGGGATCATGGCAAAGAACACCAAGTAAACACAAGATAAATCAATCACAAATGAGATGAAAGAAAGAGATGCAAACATGTAATGCAACACAAAGAAGAAAAGGGAGGAACAAAGTGTAGGGTAATAACCACCACAAGCACATTTCAACCTCTTCCAGCAAACAAAAATATGCAAAACAAATGAGAGATGCAAACAAGAGAAAATAAACAAACAAGCCAAAAGTGAGATGAAAGGGGAGAAATGACAATTCCTACAACCATTTGAGCATCAATCACCAAACCAAAAGGCAAGCAAATAAGAAAGAGAAGAAGACATGATCAATGTGAGGATGGGAGAATAGGCTTGGGCAGCAAGCAACATCAAATGAAATCTCAACCATAAACATCACAATGATCATGCAAGAAATAAACCAAAAGAAAGTTATCAAAGTGGCCTCTCATCCAAGTCAAACTCAAAGTGCAAATCCAAAGCACCAAATCAACTTGAATGAGTCCCCAAGGTCCTAGGACATAAGTGAGAACAAGAGAAGAGAATTGGAAAATTAAAGAAGGAAGCAAAGAAAGGCAAGTTACAAGATGAGGCATGGTAAAGAACCTAAGTTCTAAACACTTTCAACATTCAACATCAAATGGAAAGCCTTAAACAAATGCAACTTGTAACATGAACCAACAAACTTTATGACCTATAAGTTTGCAACCAGTAACTTCAACATGTTAAGAATGTGAATCAAGAGGTGTTAGAAGCATATGGGATCCACAAGGGTTATCTCCCACAAGAACTAGGTCAACTAGTATGTGTGAACCATTCCTAGGGTGACTTGACTTGCAAGGTACACTAAAAATAGGGAAATGACTCAATAAAAGCCAAATAAAATGCACAAAGCTCACAAAGATTTTGGCAACCAGAGGCCAAAGCAACATAACCAAAGTCCAATCAAAGCATCACCAAAGGAATTGATCCACTAAGGGTGTTCCACTTTGAAGGAGGGTTATCGAGGGTCAAATAAAAGCAAATGAAAGTCAACCAAAAATAGGTCAAACCTTGACCAAAACCAGCCTCAAATACACCTCAACTCATCATCAAAATGAGGAGGAAGTCTCACTCATTGATGGTTTCAAATGGCCTATGAATCAAGCAAGAGCAAATGGAAAACAAGTCAAAAACACTTCCAATCATTAAATTCAAATTACATTAAAAAATAAATGGAAAATGAAATTAAAAGTTATGAAAAATTAAATAACACATTAAAGTGTTATAAAATATTTTTGGTTAAATTTTATCATGATTGGAAGTATTTTTAATCAATAAAAATCAAAATAGAAATAAAATAAAATAAAATAAAACAAATAAAAGCCAAACGGTGCAAATAGCAAGGGAAATGCGTTGGAAATCATTGGGCAGTTCAAAAGAGGGGTGTGGATAGCATAAAAAGCACAATCCACCCAGCCAACATCAAAGGGCTACGTTTCATTTAATGATGTGGCAGTCAACATCCATGCGCGCAGGTCAAACACGTCTGGATCGTTCATCTGAGCCAGCCAAAGATTCAACTCAATGACACATCACCTTCAGCTGCGTTTGAACAAGACCCTGGAGCCTTTGCTCCGGTCGTCTTCTCCGGCGAGGTGGCCAGAGTTCAGATCGGCAGGCCTCACCAAAACTTGCCAAATCTTATATCAAAATGAAGCTGAAGTAACATATATTCCAAATCCAGGCTCCATTTGTTTTAAACATGTGTAAATAAGGAGAATCGAACAGATTAAATTTGGAATGCACATCTGCAAACTTCATCAAACATGGAAATCAAACATTCAAACATGGCCTACACGAGTTAGGGCTTCAGATGCAGCCAATATGGACCTAATTCAGTGCCTAACATGAGAGAAAAGTTGATTGGGAGTTTACCTAACGGAGACACTCCGTTGGTGCTTCTACCGCTTGCTTGCTTGCTCCAAAAGATGCAGATCCACTCCAATCTTCTTGAAGAAGAAGGCTCTTGCTTCAATTTAAGTTGAATTGCCTTGGATCTTGATTCACGATTTTGAAATTTTCTCTCAATTTTTAAAACTAATTTTGCTCTTCCCTTCACGAAAAATGCTCTTCTCCGCATCCAAAATGAAAATGGAACTTATATATGATGGATTTGGATGAGAATTAGAGGCCCATGAAGCCTGGTGTTGCACCCCAAAATTTGACCAACCGTTTCTTATATTTGGCTTATGTTTTGTTTCATCAGCATTTGCATCTGCATACCGCATACTGTGCATTTTTTGCAGTCGGATTGATTTTATTGGGATTACAGCCCTTTCCTCGTGTTTCAGAAATTCAAACTGTTTCGGATACAGAGTTTTATTATGGAATTTGCGCTCTGCCCGGTGATTCAGCTTGCGTTGTTGGTTTCAGTGGTATTTTGGTATCCGGTTTTGTTACCGTTTATTTTTTGGCATTCTCGCATTTTATGTTCATCGATTTAATTTTCCTAGATTTAATTTCTTATTTTGGCAATAGGTTTATTTTTATTTCCTAGAAGTTTTTTAGAATTTATTAGAATGTTAATAGTTTTAATATAGATTTTATTTTCTTTTTCTAGAATTTTAATTGTTTTATTGGTTTTTTAATTGATTTTGATTTCAATTAATATTAATTGATTTTGGTTATAATTTTCTAGTTTAATTAGATTAGGATTTTAAAGTTTTGTTTAACTCTTAATTATTGTCACTTAGTTTAATTAGTTTTTAATCAGCTTTTCTTTATTAATCCATCATCAGCTTTTATTATTATTTTTTATTATTAATTGTTAGTAGCCTTAATCATTCAACTTTATTCACTAACTGTTTTTTTCAATTAATTAATTTGTCATTAGTTAGTAATCCGCAGGCCAAGTGTCACTCTGTCAGCTGAGATTATAAATATGCACAGTACTGTGCATTAATGACTCGACACGGATCCCAAAGTCCCCATGCAAACCACCGGAACACGTCATCGGCAAAATCAACACGATCAACGCCGCCGGAATCCTTCACCGGAAAAGTCATAGTGCCACCGGAAAACGCATATGTTCTTCATCATTTTTCAGAAAACTCATCAAAACCTTCATCAACATCATTTTTTTTTCCAGATCTAATCACAATCTTCATCCTGTTCATAATTTTTTCCAGAACATTCAAATAACCCTCATCGCGTTCATCGTGTTCATCCCTTTTTTTTCTAGATGTCATCAATCTTCATCATGTTCATCCATCAATTTTCCAGAAAACCTTCAAACATTCATTGTGTTCTTCCGAGACACCCATCCACATTCAAACTTCATGATACAAATTACCCAGATCTTCATCCGCCATGGATGAACAATCAACCTTCACAGATCCAAACACAATTCCATGAGATTTCATCCGAGTTCATCACCAACTTCATCTTCTTCCGATCTACTCAGATCTACATCCCACCAAACATCAAAACCACAACATAAATCCAGATCCAAACTCTCCGTCAATTTCAAACCCTCCGAGATTAAAACCAGATCTGAAGCTTCACCGTCATCAGCTTTTCACCATAAATAAACCTTCAACCGTGATATTCCATTTTCCAGAAACTTCAAGAACTCAACAACCTTCGTCCAGATCTTTTTTTCCAGAAATTCTTATATCTTCAAATAACATCTCCAGATTCAACCATCCCCAGATCTATAACCAACCCGCAACATGCAACGGATCCTCAACTCTCGCCATCAACATCTACGAACAAGATTTAACCAAAAATCTCCAAACTCCATATCTACAACAAACTTCCACCAACTCCTGGATCTGCATCGTTCACATCGCGAAACCACCGATCCAAACGTCACGTCAAGCCAACCGTTTTTCTTCATTGCACCCAACATGAAGTGATTTCAGTTGATTGTTTTTGTTATTTTGTTTTTGTTTTGTTTGAACAGGAGAAGAGTGAATACGAAAAGATGGAAAAAGAAGAAGCTGGGGTTGAAGAATAGAAGAAGGTTGAGTTTTGTTTTGGCCAAGTGGAAGAAGAACAGATGGAGAGAGAGAGGGGGAGGTCGGCGGCGGATTAGAGGTTGAGAGAGAGCTAGGGTTTTCTGTTTGAAATGTTGAAGAAGATGATTTTTTTGAGGTTTTTTTTAACGGTTAGTGGGCCTCACGGCCCATTTGTGTTTTGCTTAATCATACCTCTGTTTCCCTTTTGCCCCCCCCCCCCCTGTTGTTTGTGTTGCTGAAAGTTTGTGGGCCTTCAGCTTTAGGCCCACCACGTGAATTACTTGCTGCACCCCTGATTCTGGGCTGCACCTCCCTCTGTTTTTATTTTTTATAATTATTTTGTAAATACATTTATGTATAAATTTTTGTATTGTATTTTTGTATATATTTTAATACATTTTACTATTTTCTTTTTAGAAATTTATATTATAATTTTATATTTCTTTTATAATTTTATATATACATATATTAATATATAGTTTTATTTTATATTCAATTCCTATTTCTTTTAATTTCTTTTAGAACCTTTTTCTTTTAGAATTTTATTTCAATTTTAAAATTTGAATTCTTATTTCCATTTCATCATTGGATTTTGCTCACCATTTTGTTTTGTAGGTCGATGACGAGACCTCCGTAAACCATTATAAATCAACTTGTTGATGGATGATGTAGGATCCGAGACCGCTTTTTTCTCTCCTCATATTTTCTTCTTCTGATTTTATTTTGCTTTTCTGTTGTGTTGTCCGTGTGACATGATTTAATTGGAGAATGATTCTCAATATCATTTCTCCATCTTGTCTTTGACACGGATATCAATACGCTACCTCTTGGGATTTGACTTCATTTATAAGTCGAATTATGACAGTTTATCATCACATTTGTTTTGATTCGAAGTGTCATCATCAAGGATAAAAGAGTAGAGCTTGGAAATGGAATTTGCACGCAAAAGTCAAGGGTCAACGAAACCACTCCGTTCGGTAACATTGTTTTTTATTTCACTTCTTTCATCTCTTTCTTTTCAATCGTCGGGTGCTATGAGTATTCGTTTAGATACGTGGGAAAGGGTGGCTGCCTCTCACTCGTCTAGAGTGCGTAGCATATGTACTTTGGATAATATGTGACGCATTCGCTCCTACGTTTTAGGACTTAGCGTGTGCGTCCCGTTCCGAACCTTTTCTCTCGCATCCTGGCGATTGAGACTTCCCCTTTTCTCTCGCGTTCTGGCGATTGAGCTCCATTCTCTTGCCCCGTGCAATCGAGACTGTTTTATGTAGTAGGTTGAACTACAGCTGCTCTGATTTCTCGTACCAGACGAAAATATGTAGGCATAGGATGCGATATCCTAGCGAGCACACTAACAACTAACTTCTCTATTCTCTCGCTTCCGGGCGATCGAGACTTTCCCGCTAACAACTAATTTTTCCTTTTCTCTTGCCCTAGCGCAATTGAGACCAGACCGTAGTTCTAGATCTCGTAGGTTCCCATACCTTTAAACCAACGACATACTATGTCCGTTCTACCGCAAACAGGTAACGCCTAAGTCTCCAATGGTCGAGCAGCATACACCTAACTGCTAGAACGCGCACGCTAGTATCGTCAATCTTTTCTCTCACCCCCATGTGATCGAGAACACCCTTGTTTACCCGTAGTTAGCCTGAACTACGTTTTGCTCTGATTTCTCATGCCAGATGAGAATACGTAGGCACAAGACGCGACGTCTTGGGGAGCAATTTCCCTCGTAGTTTCCCGAACTACGTTGACTCTGACTTTCCCATTGCACAAGGGAATACGTAGGCATAGAGCAGCGATGCTCTATCGAGTCAGTTCTTTCCGTTTAGCTTTAGCAGCCGTAGATAGATTGTTTTTCACCCATAGACTAAACAACCCAAGCGTGGATCCCGTCGGGTACGACGGACGTGAGGGATGCTCATACCTTCCCCTTGCGTAACCGACTCCCGAGTCTAGACATGGTTGTGATGACCTTGTCTTTCCCTTTTTCGTTAAGTTTTTCCGATTGTTTCCTTTCCGTCTCTTTGGGATAAATAACGAAAGTGGCGACTATTCTGTTTTTTCCGCCGGTTGTTTTTCGCAGTAGCGACACCTGGTTATGGTGAATTTTAAAATGCCCAAAATAGAAATGCCTTCTCATGCACACGTTAAAACTACTTCTAACACACATTGAAATGGCTTGGATTTGCAGCTGATAACTTGAATTACACATTGGAATTGGAGTGGGCTTTGTTTGTGGTCCAATTATGAAGTTTGAACGAGAAACTTCTTTGTGAAGTAAGCCTCATTTGCTCGTATTTTTGCTAGCATAAACAAAGATAATTTTGTGCATTTCACTTGTTAGAACCTTGTGAATAAAATTGAGTCAAAGTATGGCATGAAAAAGACCTATAACCGATTCAATTTAAATCATGATTTTAAGTTCATTTTCACTTGAAATTTCACACCCAATGTCGATAATCACTCATAATTCATGCCAATCTTGAGTTTCATGATGTAATTGAATTTATTTGGAGCAACTTTAATGTTGGTTGAAGTTTCATTTGAAGTACTTAAGTGCATGAGAATGACCCATAATGAAAATGGCCTATAATCAAAGTTTCCCAAAATACCCTTTCCTTGTAAGCTCCATAACTTGAGTTCCACAAATGATATCAAGGACTTCTAGGACTTTTTGGAAATCTAATATCATGAGGAATAATTATCATGTTCATCAAAAGTTGAGAAGAAACATGATTCTAGGTCAAAAGTGCCTTGGAAGTGAGTTGACTTTTGTTGACTGAAAAATATGTTCATCTGAGACCTATAACTTGATGGCATCATAACTTGAGTTCCACAAACCCAATGGATGAGTTCTAGTACTCAAAAGAAAGCTTAGAACATGCCTTACGAGTCACATGTTTGTAAGGAAATGAAATTGAACTTGTATCTTGAGATAAATGGTCCTTGAAATTGGATACTATTGCGGTGAGAATCAGATATCAAGCTATTGATTAACTTGAATCTTTAATTCATTGAATTCACAACCGGACATTAATTTATCCAAAGGAAAGGTATAGAGAGAGAAAGAACCTTTTGCACGATGTAACAACAACGCTAAGAGATTCAGGGATTGGGGGTTGGTTATGCATAGGGTAGGTATTTCACATCCTAAACATCTGTAGTACTCTACAGGAACCTTTTGTTTGTTTGTATGCTAATACTTGCTAATGTTTGCTAGGGTTTTGGAATTGGGTAAAAAGTATAGGTTAAGACCTAAAGATATATACACTAAGTTTGCTCGCAAAGATATCACATCTTCTGCCTACGTATCCTGACTAGGATAGAATCAGAGCAATCGTAGTTCACCTCACTAGGGATAGAGAACACTTGATTATGATCAAGGTTCAAAGGGGAACAAACATTACAATACTTGTGTAGAGTTTAAGGAAACTCTCTAGATCTAAGTTGAACACTCAAGAAAGCGAAGTAAGTAATCATGACAATGATTCTTACATAGAGTTAACAAACTCTATCCTAAGTTATAATTGAAAGGGCACTCCTAACAAGGGGTAGGCTTTTTAGACTTAAGCAAAGTCTAAAGGACAGGTTCTAACTTAACTAAGTGTATGAATGACTTAACAAAGTCAAGGGAGGGAGATTAGTTATCTATGACCCAAGGGTCAATAGAGAAACTTTCCTTTGGAAGGAGGGGAAGCAACTTGGATGAGAACTAAAGAGTTCCATCACTTGGGGAAACTAAACTTAACAAAGCATGAACATCAAACAAACATGAATGCAAGATACATCGTTACGACCAAGCATATACAAGCATGTTACAATAAGCAAGTACGTCAAATAGGAGGAATGGTTACAACCAAAGCATGCAAGCGTATTACAATAGGCAAGAAAAGATGAATTCTTACAAGACTCAATGAAAGGTAAAGACTTAAGCATTATCTTGACGAAGATGAAAGTAATGACCAATGCAAATAAGTCAAACATTATGGGGATATTACATGGAAATCAAATGAAACAAACATGATGCTTACAAGCAACAAGTAATTACAATTACATCAAGGGTTTGACAAACATGGAGCTCACATTAAGCACAACAACAAACAGGAGAAGAATGAATCAAAAGCTTGAAACGATTAGGAGGGTAAAAACCCTAAAAAGAAATATGAGCGTTTTTAATGCAAAATTGTTTTCACAAATAAAAGTTCTAGAATGTTAATGCACCTCATGAAAATATCTACAAATACGAGATAGTTGCAAAAAGAACCGATTTAAATTAATAAGAAACGAAGAAGTTATGATTTTTACAAATTTAAACAATTAAATAACAAAACAAAAGAATTTAGTGATAAAAAAGAGGGGGAGGCGCCTGGTGGGTGTTGAACCCACCACCCTTTGAATACCAATTCAAAATCATGCCAATTGGGCCAAGGCGCGCATTTGAGCATGAAAGGGAAGAAAATACACAAAATAATGAAAACATGGCAAGGCGTGAAAATAAACAAAAAAGGTTGATCTCCACTGTGGATCGAACCCAGGACAAGCAGGTGAAAGGCGCATGAGAATGTGAGGGCTTAACCACTGGGGTGGAGATACATCCGTGTATTTTGCCACCCCTAAAATTTAAATACTTAACAAAGCATGAAAATCTGGGCAAGGCAAGAAGCATGAGAACAAGCAACAACATGAAAACGACAACATCATAACTTCATTAATACTCCATCAAATTCAACAAAATTTTAGTCTATCTTGAGTGAAATTTCATAAAGAATTCAGTGGTGATTTTAGTTTTTCAAGATGATGCACACATTTCAAAATTCGAATGTAAATGCAAGTTGAAGCTTAGGAATGCATTAGAGTATCTACAACTCATGACAGTTGGATTTAATGACATGTAAAGGTATGCACAAATCATAAATGCATAAACCAATGATTCTGATGCAAAACGTCATACCAAATCAAGTCCAATAAAAAAAAAGACATGCAAGTTGCACATATTACCTTGAAAGTGCATTTTGGAAGTTGTGAATCAAAACTGACATGAACAAACTCAAAGAGAGCCATACACATGTTTCAATTATGCTACTCATGATTATGCTCAAAGAAACAATCTCTAATTCATACTGAATCATGAAATGACCATTCAATTGCAACTTATGGAAGTAGTTTAGAACAAGCTTGCATTTAACCAAATTTTAAAACAAAAGTTCATAACATCATGCTTATCAATCCACAATTTGTAACAGCCACTGAATACACACACACAAATGGTGCTAGCTTTCTAAGTTTGAAAATGAGACTTGATATCAGAGGTTGACAAACCTCAAGGTGACTTGGCAACCAACAAAATCATGAATAAAAGACATATTGATCATCAGAAAAAGGCTCCAACAGCTCTGTATCATTTCAACAGAAGCAACATGTTGACATCATGTTGACATCATGTTGACATTTACAATAAGTTGATGAACTCAAAATGGCTCTCTCAAAGCCACAACATCTTAACAATGCTGATGAAGAAATAACAGACAAGCCAATCATAATGTATAATCTTCAACCAAAACAAAAACACATCTGCATAAAGATACAAAGGACACTAACACCAACTGACCAACAGAAATGCCATATGCTTACACGTCTATACAATGATACAAAGAACACAAAATGAACATGAGAAATGCCAAATGCCACACATCTGCATAATGATACAAGGAACACCAAAATGAACATCAGAAATGCCAAATGCCACACATCTGCATAATGATACAAGGAGTCAAAGTGAACATGTTGGTAGAGTTCTAATGCTTCAAACAGTCAATTGATGAATCACTATGCCTTAGCCAAACATAATGCACAACCAAGGAAAACTTGCCTAACATAGAAACAAACAGCCAGGTTGATGCAGTCACAAGCAATAGCCATAAGTGGCTTAGAACCTTGCCTTGACAGTTAGAGTTTAACAAACTCAAAACAGAAATAATCCCTGGCAGGACCAAAACAAACTTCTAAGCATAACCAAGTTAACACCCCTAACAGATTTTCCATAACAAAACCAGAACACACCTCTAATGAGAATTTGCAAGCCTAAGGCAACATCAAGAACAACATAACACTGAGGAGTCAGTAGCAACAAGGCAATTAGCTCTTGGTATTCTAATCAATGCTTTATTGATGGATTCCAATCACAGCTTCACAAAATGATCTCCTCTAAGATCAACCAACATACACAAGCACTGAAAAATGGCATTGTTGATCCTCAAATGTTTAGGTATATTTCAACACACCTTTCATGAGTCATTTCAACCTTATTAACCAAACAAAACCTAGCACAATTCCCTAAGGGCAGACATGACATATTAAAACAGGTGAGATGCAAAAAGAGATCAGAGCAAGAAACATTAGCAAAACAGCTGTGCACACATTACAATCATAGTATATGCAAACTCTTTACACAAAGATATATCAACAAGGCAACAAGTTTGAAAAATGCCATATTATACATCTTGCACTGCCCTATACTTGCACCAACAACATCAACAACAATAAGCCTCATGGAAAATCTTAGCATTCAAAACCAACTCCAACCATGACAGTTGTGACCTAAAATCTCCTAGGGTTCAAACATGACTTGGGTGCAAAGATACATCATGAAAAGGCTACAAACAATTTAGACCTAACAATGATCAAAGCAAACAACAAAAAACTGGAAGATTTGCATATAGACTTCATTTTGCAATTAAACACCAAGCATGTCCAATATGTTCATGACAGAAATGAAAGGGATGGTAACTACCAACCCCTTGTAGACCTCCACACAAGCTTGTTGCAATAAAGAAAACCTTGAAAACACTTCAACTACTGTCCAACCAATACTTTGATGAAAACAGCTTTCTTGCACTTGAAGGAAATGTGAAGAACTTATGACAGGCCTCAAAATAAATGAGGATGAGGTTTCCTTGTGTTATGGACAGCTAAGGCATTATATATCAAAGGTGTGTGGATGGTTAGAATGATGAAAACAGGTCTGGATAGAGGTTTGGCAGATTTTGAGTATAAGGTCAAACTTGCTTCGTTTGAAGGTTGACTTTTGGGAGAAAGGTGTTTTTGAGTGGTTTAAGAGTATGAACACCCTCTACACATCATTTATGAATTGTGCAGATGGTTTTTGGAGGACTGGAGTGTGTGGAAATGGATTTGGGAAGCCAACTGCCCAAGACAGATTTTTGATAAAACTTGAGATTTTGAAAATGAGGCAAGCAAGAAAGAAGTGAGAGCTGTGGTTTTCTCTTGGTTCTAAGAGTGCTCTGGTGTAGAAATGACATAGAGGGAGCCTCTATTTATAGGAAAATGAAGGGTGGAGACAGATTTGTAACTTGGCACTTTTTGAGGGATTTTGAAAAGGTAACCCTTTGCTTGAGGTTTGTTGCAGCTGTAAGTTGAAATATCTGGCTCAAGCTGATGCCTTTCTTAAGTGGTATGGATGACATAATGATGATTAGAGTGGCTAGGCAATAGGGGGCTGTTTGCTGCAAGTGTGCCAAAAGTTTCTCTTTCTTCCTATTATATGATTAAAATACTCCCACTTGCCTCCAAGTTGCAAGACTTGCTAAACTTCCTCATTTACTGCATTTCTCCTCTTCAAATCCTCTAAATATCAGATAGAAATAAGATCCAAGGGCTGAGAATAGCTCAAGTGGTCAAATGATGTGTTTGTGAAAAATTGACAATGTGGGACTCAAGTATTAAAACCTCATCTTGTTAAATTCATAAATCTCAGCTCATAAGGGCTATGGAGGTGTTCTACTACATTTTGGAAAGCCCTTCTGTAGCTCTACAACTTTCATGTTTTCATGAGTTTCAGATTCCCAAAGGAACTTGGCCAAAAAACCTCTCAAAGTTGCTGAAAAACAAGCCTAAAAGTGAAATTTTTCTAAGTTACTTTTCCCTCTTGTAATGAATTTGGTCATAACTCCAAATATATGCATTTTCTGCTCATGGACCACTTTGGGACTTTTGTAGGACTTGCCAATAGATTTCCAATGAGCTTTGAACCAACTCAATTGGATGTGTGGTTGAGGAGTTATGGTCTTACCCCTTTCAAAACCCTAATTCCCGACTTTTGCGATTACTCCTCAATCCTTGCTCCAATGGTCATGAATTTTATGGGTAGGTGAAATATGTAATTAGGAACATTTTTTATTTATATCTTGAGGTCAAATTCCTTATGAGTGAAGAGTTGACTTTTCGGTCAACCGAGCGATCGATCGGTGACTACCGAGTCGACTGTTGATGCTCCGAGCCTTTTGAGGCCTTGAAACTTCTTGAGTAGACTTCACTAAGCCATATGAACTTTACGGACTATGATCCCACCATTGTAACACCTTTTAAATCAAAAGTCAAACCACAAATGACTTTTCCTAATCGAAAACCCTAATCGGGTATCCTGAAATGCACTGCTCTTGATCCTTGGGTGACAACCTCAAATTGGATTCATACTTGATCCAATGGAGTATGTTTGATGATGTGTATACTTATTTCAGGGAGAACCAATCCAAAACGTTGACTGATTAACCCTCGAAACCTCGATTTCGGCTGTACGGAACCCTGATTCGTGTATCTTAACAAAGACAAACTTGAAACAGGTTAAGGTTCGATAATTAAATGAGTATGATCCTAAAATGATGATGAAGATTTAAGGGGTCAAAATTTGGGGTATGACAGATACTAAAGAAGGGGATTTTACACTGAGATCCTCTGAAACCCTTATTTAGTAACTTCTTAGACTCTTGATTCTCCTTGATTTGAACTTGATATGACATCCTAAATGACTCAAAATGACTTCCCATGACTCCAATCATCTAAAACCAAATCTCCAACTCCTTCAAGCCCATAGTTGACCTTGAACTAAGCACATGAAACCCTAGGTGCACACCTTTTGACTGCAACCTCTTGCAAGTGAAATGAATGGATAGACCAACTCCACAATGACTTCAAAAGCACTCAAAGAGCTTCCCAAACACCTCTTATCCATAACCATGGCTTTGTGAACCCTTGATGATCTTTTGATGCCCTCCAAGGTAGGAGGCAAGCAACACTTGTCAATCTTCTCACTCAGAGAGCTTTGACCACTTCTTGATGATTGTAAGCATTAGATAACTTGAATAAGCACTCATGGTTGAGCTTGAAGCCCTTGATAACCTTCTGTTGAATGGCACACCTCCCTTGATCCCCTGCAAAAGACAATGCTATGCAAATGCAAATTCTAAAGAAATAAATGAAATATAAGCGAAGTAGAGAAAAAGGTTGGCCAAAATTTGGGGTACAACAGCTGCCCCTATTCAAGCGACTTGGACCTGACTGGGTGAAAAGCGAACGGCTTTAAAAAAATAAAGGTAAAAGATGGTTGAATACCAAAGAACCCGGAAATTTGCCAACCACAGAAATAGAACTGCAAACTATTACTGGAACCAAAATCTCCAGAAACAACTGTATTGATAGTTACAATGACAATAAATTAACTGATTACCAATCAGAAAACTTCGACACGCAGTCGGAAGAAACATCTGCTAACATGAAGGCAACGATACTTGTAAGAACACAGATTGTTTCTTAGTAATATCTCTATGTTTTGATGATAACACTTATGAATTTTGTATTCAAGAATTATATACTCTAAATTTTTTCTAGACTGTTTGCTACAGGTACTAAAGAAAATATTCTTAAAGAGCAAATTTGGATCTGAACAATGATATTATGAAAGGCTTCAAAAGTTCAAGAGCATCTTAAATGAAGATCTGAACGTTGTCTCCAGAAGAATCTGAGTGTTTTCTACGGAAGATTCTGAAGTAGAAGCCTCTAAAGAATAGAAGACTCTGAGAGTTCAGAAGCTTAGTCATCAGAAGACTCTGAAGATACTGCACTGCATAGTATTGAGAATCTGATATAGAAGACTCTGCTCTGACAGAACTACACGCTCAAGCACACAAGCTGCATATACTCTGATTCAGCATAATCTGAAGAACATCCCAAGACTCTGAAGATCCAGAAGATCTCTACTCTGGAGATTCTGAAGATCCAGACTCTGATGTTGATAGCTGAACTTACTTAGTGAAGAAGATTTGAATATGTCCGTTGGCATATCTCAACAGCTCTTTCCTCTTTTATGCTAGACACAAGAACACAGACAAAAAGGTTTTATCTGTGCATTCCATTCTAAGGAAAGTTTCTGCAACGTGAAGACAAAAGGCACCAGGCTTTTTCAGCACAGCCTTCAACGTAAAGACAAAAGGCACCAGGCTTTTTCAGCACAGCCTCCAACGTTGAGAAGACTTCATGGATCTAAGTGCCTATATAAAGAAGTCCACTCCATCTTCTTCAAGAGACGAATTTCTTGCAAAAATCACTTATCAAAGCTAATCTCTCAAAAGCTCTTATATTCTATTTGCTGTAACATTGTTCTTAAACCTAAGAGAAATATCACAGTTGTGATAATAGCTTTTTAGAAGCATTCTTACTCTTGTAATAGTTTTACATTGATTGTAAAAGGTTTCCTTAAGAGGATCCAGTTGGGATCAGTAGCTCTTGAGAAGACTAAGAATAGTTGTTCTTAGGTGTTACTATTGTAATCTGTTTGATTAAATAGTGGATTAAGTCCTTGACTGAGAAAGGAAAATCACTCTTGAGAGGGTGGACTGGAGTAGTTGAGTTCAACGAACCAGGATAAAAATAATTGTGTTTAAATCTTTGATTATTTGTCATACTTATTCAACCCCCCCCCCCCACCCCTTCTAAGTATTTTTCTCACCTTCAGTTGGCATCAGAGCTTCGGTTCTGCGTGTGCTACCACTTAACTGTGTCAATAAAGATCCAGTGAGAAAAGTTAGTTTGATATATATCTGTTTGTCATTATGGGTGATGCTTCTACATCCAACTGTAACAAATATGAAGGGGATAGAATCAGCACAAAGCCTCCTATGTTTGATGGAGAGAAATTTGATTACTAGAAGGACAGGATAGAAAGTTTCTTCCTTGGTTATGATGCTGATTTGTGGGAGTTGGTCATTGATGGCTATGAACATCCTACAAATGAGGATGGCAAGAAAATTGATAGAAAATCAATGACAGAAGCCCAGAAGAAGGATTTCAAAAATCACCATAAGGCTAGGACAATATTGCTTAATGCAATCTCTCATACTGAGTATGAAAAGATTACTAACAGAGAAACAGCTTATGGAATGTTTGAGTCACTTAAAATGACTCATGAGGGAAATTCTCAAGTGAAGGAGACCAAGGCTCTGGCGCTTATACAGAAGTATGAAGCGTTCAAAATGGAAGAATATGAAAATATAGAAACTATGTTTTCTAGATTTCAGATCCTCACAGCTGGTCTAAGAGTTCTGGACAAGGGATACTCCACATCAGATCATGTAAAGAAAATCATCAGAAGTCTAACTACCAGATGGAGACCAATGGTGACTGCCTTGAAGATGGCTAAAGATCTGAACAAGATCTCTTTAGAAGAACTCATCAGCTCACTGAGGAGCCATGAAATTGAGCTTGAGGAAGATGAACCCCAAAAGAAAGAGAAAGGTAAATCTATTGCTTTAAAATCTAATAAATCTTCTAAAGCTTTGCAGGTTATTGAAGAAAGCTCTGAAGGATCTTCTTCTAAAGAAGAAGATGAATTATCCATGCTGTCCAGAAGGATCAACAAACTCTGGAAGCACAAGGGAAAGAAGTTCAACAACTTCAGAAAATCTGATCATAGAAAGGAATCTTCTAGGCACAGAAGATCTGGCAAGAAAGAAGTTGTATGCTATGAGTGCAAAGAACCTGGGCATTACAAGAATGATTGCCCCAAACTTCAAAGAGAAAAACCCAAGAAGAAGTTTGACAAAAAGAAGAAGGTTCTGATGGCAACATGGGATGACTCTGATGAATCTGAATCATCTTCTGAGTCAGAAGAAGAATGTGCCAATGTAGCTTTGATGGCAGACATAGAAGATCAGGAGGAAGGAACGTCAGGATCTAAATCTGATTATGAATCTGACTCTGACGCTGAAGAGGTAATGGCTAAACTTACTAAAGAAGAACTTATCAAAGTATTATCAGAAGTTCTGAAAAGCTATAACAATATTAAGCTCAAATACAAGAAGCTGAAAAGCAGTCTTGAATCTGAGATTGATCTTCTGAAGACAGAACTTGTTGAGCAAAAAGAAATTAATCTGAAAATCAAAAATGACTTTGAAATAGCTCAACAAGAATCTGAATCTGAGACTAAGTCATGTGAAAACATTTTAGAAAAATATGACTCTAGCTTTCAGAGATTCCTTACTAAGAGCATAGACAGAAGCAAGATGGCTTCTATGATCTATGGTGTTAGTGGGAACAACAGAAGAGGTATTGGATATGAATCTTCCTCTGGAAGTAATCCAAAATCTGTTGACAAACTCTTCATCAAGAAGACACCTCTGTACTCTCAATTTAAGTTTGGTCACTTAAATGACATTAAACACACAAGCTCTGAGAAGAATACTTATGTGTTTAAACCCAAGGCAAGTCAGAATAAACATTATGTTGAAAAACAGAAGTTTAGACAAACCTACAAACCAATTAACCCTAAAGGACCCAAGAAGATCTGGGTACCTAAGAGCAAAATAATCCCTATTGCAGATGTTCACGACACATGACAGGAGAAAGGTCTATGTTCCAAAGCCTGGAACTTAGATCTGGAGGTGACGTGAAGTTTGGAGGGAACCAGAAAGGCAAGATCATTGGATCTGGCACTATTGGAAATGGTAAAATTCCCTCTATAACTAATGTTTTACTTGTTGAAGGCTTAAAACATAACTTATTGTCCATAATTCAATTAAGTGACAATGGTTATGATATTACCTTTAATCAAAAATGTTGTAAAGCTATTAGTCAAAAGGATGTCTCTATCCTATTTAGTGGTAAGAGGAAAAACAACATTTATAAAATAAATCTTTCAGAACTTAAAGTTCAGAATGTTAAATGCCTCTTGTCTGTTAATGAAGAGCAATGGGTCTGGCACAGAAGATTGAGGCATATTAATATGAGACGTATATCTCAGATTAATAAACTTAATCTTGTCAGAGGACTTCCTAATCTGAAGTTCACCTCAGATGCTCTTTGTGAAGCATGCCAAAAAGGGAAGTTTTCAAAATCATCTTTTAAATCAAAAAATGTTGTTTCTACTTCCATACCACTAGAATTACTTCATATTGATCTGTTTGGACCAGTGAAAACTGCATCCATCAGAGGCAAGAAGTATGGATTAGTCATTGTTGATGACTATAGCAGATGGACATGGGTAAAGTTCTTAAAACACAAGGATGAGTCACACTCTGTGTTCTTTGACTTCTGCAAACAAGTCCAGAATGAGAAAGATCTTAAAATTATTAAAGTCAGAAGTGATCATGGTGGTGAATTTAAAAATAAACATTTTGAAAAATATTTTTCTGAAAATGGAATTGCTCATGATTTTTCCTGTCCTAGAACTCCACAACAAAATGGAGTTGTAGAGAGGAAAAACAGAACTCTGCAAGAAATGGTCAGAACCATGATCAATGAGACTAATATGGCAAAGTATTTTTGGGCAGAAGCAATTAACATAGCTTGTTACATTCGGAACAGAGTGTCTGTAAGACCTCTTCTGAAAAAGACTCCCTATAAATTGTGGAGGAACAGAAAGCCCAACATTGCTTATTTTCATCCTTTTGGATGTACTTGTTATGTGCTTAGCACTAAAGAGAATCTTAACAAGTTTGATTCCAAAGCACAGAAGTGTTTCATGCTTGGTTATTCTGAACGCTCTAAAGGCTACAGAGTATTCAATACTGAAACACAGATTGTGGAAGAATCTATTCATGTAAGATTTGATGATAAGCTTGGCTCTGAAAAGCCAAAGCAGTTTGAAAATTCTGCAGATAGAGAAGTGATTCTCACAGACTCTAAAGGCTCAGAGGCAGAAAAGGCTAAAGAGAAGGAATCTGAAGAAACTCCAGATGCTATTCCCTTATCTTCTCAATTGGACAACTTACACATTTCTGAAAGATCAAATGTCAGAGGATCTTCTTCCAGAATCAAGGCATCTCACCCAGAAGATGTGATTATTGGAAAGAAAGATGATCCAATCAGGACAAGATCCTATCTCAGAACATCTGAATCTTCATTGTTTGGCTTAGTGTCAATAATTGAACCAACATTTGTGGATGAGGCTCTGAAAGATAATGAATGGATTATTGCCATGCAAGAAGAGCTAAATCAATTCACTAGAAATGAAGTTTGGGATCTGGTTCCTAGACCTAAAGGATTCAACATTATTGGAACAAAATGGGTCTTCAGGAATAAGTTGAATGAAAAGGGAGAAGTTGAAAGGAATAAGGCAAGGCTGGTTGCTCAAGGTTACAGTCAGCAAGAAGGAATTGACTATACAGAGACTTATGCTCCTGTTGCCAGGTTAGAGTCTATATGTTTACTCATTTTTTTTGCTGCACAGAATAACATCACTCTATATCAGATGGATGTTAAAAGTGCCTTTCATAATGGTATTATAGAAGAGGAAGTATATGTCCACCAACCTCCTGGTTTTGAAAGTGAAAACTTTCCAGATCATGTTTTTAAACTAAAGAAATCTCTTTATGGTTTAAAACAAGCTCCCAGAGCTTGGTATGAGAGGTTGAGCAATTTCCTTCTGGAGAAAAATTTTATCAGAGGAAAAGTGGATACAACTTTATTCTGTAAAACTCTTAAGAAAGATCTGTTGATTTGTCAAATATATGTAGATGATATTATTTTTGGATCAACAAATATTATGCTTGGAAAGGAGTTTGCTAAATGTTTGCAGGCAGAGTTTGAGATGAGCATGATGGGAGAATTGAGATTCTTTTTGGGAATCCAAGTCAACCAGACTCTAGAGTGCACCTACATACATAGGACCAAATATGTTAAAGAGCTTCTGAAGAAGTTCAACATGGTTGATAGTAAGATGGCAATGTTGCACCCCAAAATTTGACCAACCGGTTCCCACATCTGGTTTATGTTTCGGCTCATTTTTGCATTCACATTCACATACCGCATGCATTGCATTTTCACAATCATACTGGTTTTATCGGGATTACAGCCCTGTTTTCACATTTCGGACGTTTCATACCAGTTCGGATAATCGGAGTTCATTTTTTGGGAAATCAGGCGCTCCTCGGCGTTTTCAGCTTACACTGCTGTTTTTGGGGATACTTCGGTGTCCGGGGTTCACCGTGTGTTTCAGTCTGATCTCGCGTTCCCTTTTAATGGAGTTATTTGTTTTTGTTGTTTTTTTGATAGATTTTTCTAGATATTAGTGGGGTTTTATTAGCATTTTAAATAATAGTTTTTGGTATTAAGTAGAATAAAATAGAATAGTTTTTTTATATAGATTTTAAATAGTCTTTTTATATTTTTTAAATAGTTTTTTTTGATATAGTTTTAAAAAAAGAGTATAATAATGTTAGATTTTAGTTTTAATAAATAGTGATAAAGAATTTTGATATAGAATTTTAATAGGTTTATTATTTTTCTAGGTTTTAATTAGAATATTATAGTTTTAATAGAATAAATAGATTTTTAATTGGTTAGATTTAATATAGATTTAATAGGTTTAATAGTTAAATAGATTTTAAATAGTTTTTCAGATTTTAGTGAATAGTTTTATTGTGTAGTTGATTAGGGTATAAATCAGTTTTGTTTATTTAATCCGTTTTTATTCGTTTTTTGTTTTTTATTAGATTTTAATATTCA
This sequence comes from Lathyrus sativus, assembly GCA_963859935.3. Taxonomy (NCBI): domain Eukaryota; kingdom Viridiplantae; phylum Streptophyta; class Magnoliopsida; order Fabales; family Fabaceae; genus Lathyrus; species Lathyrus sativus. The sequence continues at coordinate 102,415,221 of OZ012738.1, read as the reverse complement.
TTTTCGTTTTCATTAATTCTCAGATTAATTAGCTTTATTACATTTTAGTCCATTAAGTGTAGCGTTAAATCATGTTTAGTCCTTAATCAGTGTTATAGTGGGTCATTATCCAGTAATCAAAGCCCAGTCAAAGTCCACATTTCGCCACATGTCATATAAATGGATGTGCCACACGTCCTTCTTTTTCTTCAGCCACTTCATAATCTTTGCCAACTCACAAATCCACTTCTCTTTCTCCTTTCCACGTGTCCCACTTCCCACTCCCCTCAGGGTCACATGCGTCCCTCTCTCTGACTCCCCTCCCACACGCGTCTCAACCTCCTCCATCTCTGATCTCCATGCTGACACGTGGAATCCACTCACACCACCTCACCGTCGGCCATGCAGCTGCCGCCAGAGACACCCTAACCATCGCCGGAGACGCATTCCACCGCTGCAACTGACCGCCGGAGACAGCTAACACACCGGGGACTGCAATTTCACAGAAAATCCAAGAAACACCTTTCAATCTTCTTCATCAGCCTCCATCAACCCCTCGCCGGAAAATACATCCTCGCCGGAATCTGCTATATTCATCAACGATTCGCCTAGATCTTCATTTCAGCATCAATCTTCCATCATCATCGTTCATCAACTATCTTGTTCATCTGCGTTTTCCAGAATACTGCCAATCTCAAGAACATCAACGAATCAGATACATTGTTCATTCGTTTTTTCAGAAGCAAGTTCATCTTCATCAAGATTCGTCACCGATCCTCGTCAATTTCTCCAGATCTCTCAGCAATTTTCACCGTGCGTCCATCAGCGTGCTACGATTTGCAAGATTCTTCATCAGCAGTGCAAGAATCCCTCATCAAGTTCATTGTCCTTCAAGCTCCTTCCCCAGGAACGTGAGTATCAACAATCTCCTTCATCAAGATCGTCCGGTTCTTCAAGTTCATCAACCTACGAGTTCATTTCCTTCCAGAAATCTTCAAGAAGTTCTTCCAGAGAACTCATCACATTCGTCGCATCTCCAGGTTTTTTTCCGCTCTGAACTTGTTAGTCTTCATAGTTTGTTTTGTTAGCTGAGAACTAGCTTAGTTTGAGTGTGAGAATATGAGCAGAGATTAGAACGAGATTAGGTTAGGGAGGTTTGTGAACTGAGAGTTTGAAACGATATGGTTTGTGATGGGTATTGATGAACAAGGTTGGTGAAGAGATTGTGAGACAGAGAGAGGTTTGGGAGGGTGAAACGGCGCTAGGGTTAGGGATGAACAGTAGGTAGAGAGTTTTAGTGAATTAGGGTTTTGTGTGCTGATGAGGGTGAGGTTGGTCTCGGGCCTTAGGCCCATTGTTCCTTTGCTAAGCTTCTCCCCGTTTTCCCCATGGCACCTCCCTCTCCGTGTGATATTTTGAGTTTTGGGCTTAAAGGACATTGCTAATCGCACCCACTCCTGAGCCCAACATCATTTTTGAACTGGATAATATTGCTATTCGCCACGCCAGTTTGTCATTTTTTAGTTGATTTTCTTTTTTATTTCATGTTTGCATATAGGTTAGTAAATAATTCCTATTAATTTGAAAAATAATCATTTTAAATGGGATTTTTTTCCTAGTTCCCTTAGGACCTCTAGAAAATTGTGAAATAATAAAAATATTAATTTCTTTCATTTTATATTTTTTGGCATATTTTACAATATTATTGCTTTTATTTTGCATTTGTCTGATACTTCTTTTTTCTGAATTTAGTATGAGAGATTGGTGCATGATTTTTGATTGATTCTTGTGAGGTTGATTAGATTAGGGAAGTATGTACCCTTAGGAATTTTTTCATATTTTTGTGACTAAAACATAGATTAATTTGAGAGGTAGATAGGAGAGGTATCAGAATTAGGGTTTCACAACACTTAGGTGTAGTTTAGGGCATAGTTTTGGGGTTTTAAAATTGATTTAGGCCATGGGGTTTATGTGGGGTATAGGGTATATAGTTAAGTTCCCGTAGAAATTAATCTAGGATTTTATAATGAGTATTACTATTTTACTTGATTTTTGCAATTTGAGTGGTGATTGTGTGTTTTCCCTCTTGGGTATTTTGCTTGTTTGTTTGGTTTGGGTTATTTCAATTGGGCTTGGGGCTTGAGTTTTGCTTGTTGGGGCTTATGAAGACATTGAACTTGATTGGAGACCAAGGAGGGAGCTTGGAGCATGAAGATTCTTCCCCTTGAAGGTGGCTTAGGAGATAGGAAATGTAGGAAGAGCTTTAGATTAGATTGATTTCTTCTTGCAAACATAGAAAGCATCTGGTGCTTCTATTCCTGCCTATGACATAAAGTCCTTTCAGGGTATTCACATCCTTCCTTTGGAGGGATAAGTGACATACTTTAGAAGTAGAACTTTGAGGGAACCTTTCCCCTACAGTGTTAAGTGCTTATAAGCTTCCTTTGGTTGTCAATAAGCTGTTTAGCATTTCAACTTAATTTGATAAGTGATTCTCTTCTGGAGTGCTTGCATTGAAGATAGAAGCCCGTTGAAGATAAGAAGTGCATTGAAGATTGGTGAAGATGAAGCTTGTGCTTGTCAAAGCTGGATATCTGTTGAAGCTGGAGTTTTGCTGCTTTTTGAAGCTGTTGACTGGTTGAAGTTCATACTTGCTAGAGCTTGGAGATTTTTGGAGATAAGAGTTTGTATGAAACTTGGGGATTATTGAAGATTGAAGATGGGGTCTTACTTGAAGGTGTTACTGTCATTTGCTGTTGATCAACTGTAACTGTAGAAGCTGGTGTTGCTGTCAGGGCTGGGGTTGGGTTTTATTTTCTTTTGTTGTGTTGCTTGTTGTACAGCTTTCCCTTTAGGTTTAAAGTGAATTCTGTTTCACTTTTGCCTGTTGTTTTCTCAGGTTCGAGGTAGAGCGGGACTCCCTTGCCTCGCTTGTATTGCTGCATCTCATGCATTTTACTGTTTACTGTATATATGTTGTTTCTTTTCCGTTTATCCACTAGGATCTTTGTTTCTCTCTGTGCAAGAGAAAAATACGACAGACATTAGGTGTTAACCCATGCATGATGACATTAGGGTAGTTTCGCTTCCCATTTTCAACCATAGGATTTTAGAGCGTCGTTTCTCTTCTCATCTTGAAATAATCAAAAATACAATAACATTTCAAACATCATAAAAGACAGTTCTTACGTAAAAGTCTGAAAACATATCAAAACGTCATTTTTGTCCGCTTGGACAGTTAATTAGGAGAAAAAACCTTTTTCAGAAGGATAAAAGATAAACAAACAGACTTGTGTCGTACGTAGCCCGAACTACATTTGCTCTGATCTTTCATGTTGTATGAAAGTATGTAGGCATAGGATGCGATGTCCTAGCGAGCAACCTTCCCACCCTTCTCTCGTAGTTAGGCGAACTACGTTGACTCTGATTTCTCGTTTTAGACGGGAATACGTAGGCATAGAACTGTTGTGTTCTGCCAAGTCACTCATTTTCTTTTCTTTTTAACCCTAGACCTTTAGAGTAGATAGATAACAATCCGTACTAGAAAACAAGCGTGGATCCCGTCGAGTACGGCGTATGTGAGGGGTGCTAATACCTTCCCCTTGCGTAACCGACTCCCGAATCCAGGATTTGGTTGCGATGACCATTCATTTCCCGTCTTTGCGTTAGGTTTACTCTGAGCGTTTCCTTTCCCTCCTTTGGGATAAATAACGCACGGTGGCGAATCTTCTGTCATAGCCGGCGTTGATTTTCGCAGTAGCGACAGCTGGCGACTCTGCTGGGGACTCCAACGGTTCCCTATGCGAGTCAATCCTAGCGCTTGTTTTCCCGTCGTGGGTTTTGTATGGATTTACCTTTTTGTATTTACATTCAGCATTATATTATTGTTATTATTGCTGTGTTGTGGGGAGGGGGATCTATGATTGAGAGATAAGGCGGACTTGGGCTTGAGTACACCTAGATTTAGTTGTGGAAAGTAGTGGGCGCGTGCATGCTTTGCATGTACTAGTGTCCCGTAAAATTCACGCTCAGACGAGGTTCTTCTGGTTGACTTATTTTTCAACCCTTTGGGTTGAGGGGGTTGTTGGTTAGTTGGATTGTCGACTCTGGGGACCGATCAATTGGAAGTTGGCTAAGTGAGGCCTCTTCAAGATTTGATGATGCCACACCTTATGGGTATCGTATCGTCAATCCTGAAAGTCTGTGATGCCGACGACCGCATAGGATGCCATACCTTGTGTCAGTTGATAGGACACCTACCTGTGAGAGGGGTTGGGGTATGCAGGTAACTTGACCTCCAGATTACCGGTGTTCTTGATTGAGATTCAGTGGTGTTGATATTTGAGGACAGTGTTATTGGGTCTGTTGGAGACCAGGTTGGAGTATTGTTTTGGTCTGTTGAGACCAGGTTTGAGCAGTATTGTGGGTCTATTTGAGACCAGTATTGTGGATTGGGCTTCTCAACAGCACTCTTGATCCCTTGTGTGTGCATTTTGCATTTTGCATGTCTGTTTGCATTTGCATTTCATTTTGCATATTCATCCTCAGCCGGAACAGGGAGCTTACCCGTTTTTGTCCGCTTCGTCAGTTGATTTCCCGACATTCGCATTGGACTTGAGTTAGCATCTGGAAAGATCATGGCTTCAGGAGAGCAGAACTTGGTTGTTACCCGGGCGGAGTTTGAATTGTTGAAGCACCAGTTGAGTCAGTTCATGGAAGCCATAACAGCTGTGAATCGAGGAGAGAACAACGTTCAAAGAACTACAGTGAACAATGTTGCTCAGCCTGTGCAAACCTCTGTCAGAGGTCAATATTCTCTCAATGAAACAGAGTATCACAATTTCACTTTCTCTACGCCATATTCTCCAAGGATTGTTCCATCTCCAAGAGTTGTTCCGCAGGTTAATATTCAGAACCCAAGGACTGTTGAGGATGCGAGAAGACTTTAGGTGTTGGAAGATCAGATCGCTGCCCTGATGAGTAAGAATACTCTCAACTGGAATGCTGCGAGCATGTGTTTAGTGCCAGGTCTTGTGTTGCCTCCGAAGTTCAAGATGCCCAATTTTGAGAAGTAAAAAGGGGATAGTTGTCCGAAGCTACATTTGGTTATGTTCTGCAGAAGAATGACTTCACATGTCACCAATGACAAGCTCATGATTCACTGTTTCCAAGATAGTTTGATCAGAGCATCTTTGGACTGGTACATGCACTTGGAGAGTGATAGTATCAAATCATGGTTGGATTTAGCCAATGCCTTCGTGAAGCAGTACGACTACAACCTGGAAATGGCTCCTTTTCGCGTGCATTTGCAAGAATTATCTCGTGCGGAGAATGAATCCTTTAGGGGGTATGTGCAAAGATGGAGAGAATTGGCTGCTCGTGTTCAACCACCGATTCTGGAGAGAGAAATGGTTAACCTCTTCTTGGGTACTCTGAAAGGCCGTTATTACGACATGATGTTCAGTTGTACAAGCTTTGAGGGCTTGATGATAATGGGAGAGCTTGTTGAGAGAAGACTCAAGAATGGAAAGATTCGAGATACTCCTTATATCCCAGTTGATAAGAATGAATCAGTTGTCAGTTCTCAAGAGGAGTGGGAAGAAGGAAGCGATGTTGTCTCAGAATCTCTAGCGTCTCAGGCTCAGTTTTCAAACACTTTAAGCCAGCAGCCATATTGTCATCAGCCGCGTCAGCACGCCCGACAAAGACCAAGGAAGCCTGAAAGGCAGTTTACTTGGCTACCGGTGTTGTACAGTCAGTTGTTGCCAGATTTGGTCGAAAGTGGATTAATAGTGCCGAAAGAGACTAATCCCATGATTCTGCCTTATCTTTTAGGTTCTGATGCCAGCGCCCGTTGTGAGTACCATGTGGGGACACAGGGGCATTCGAAAGATGATTGTAAAGTGCTTAGAAGCCAAGTTCAAAATCTGCTAGACTCTAACAAGATCTTCATCACACCTCAGGGTTTTGTCCAGATTAATGATTCTCCTTCATCCATCTGTGTGGGTTCATCAGTGAATGTTAGGGAAGACTTCACTGGAAGCGTGTGGTTGGAAGAATGTCAAACTGAGGGCTCAGTCGAATATGAAGGAAGCTACTAGAGGTTTCTGTGCCGGGTGTCGCATCTGTTTTCCCTGCTGACCTATTTAGCTCTCGCGCATTGTTGTTTGATGACCATCACCAGGATTGTTGGATGGGGTCATTGTATTCGTACTCATTTGTGCTTATGTGTTGCTTTTGTTGGTTTTGCATGTGTGGGAGGTGTTTACCTCTGTGCTTATAGCTTGAGTTTCTCTTTGTCTTGTCGTGAATATGTGTTTGCTTTCTGCATTGCATTCTCACATAACAGGTACATCAGAACCGTGGGTCTTATTTCCTGTTTTCGCCAGTTTGTTGCAGGAATTCCCTCAGAGATATGGAACAAAATCGGGCTGAATTGATTGAAGTCCGAAGCCAGCTGGGGCAGATGATGAAAGACATGCAAGAGTTGCGTCTGGATCAGAAGATACTCAAAGAGGAAAATAATCAGCTGAATACCCAAATGAGCTTGATCATGGAAGTAGTCAAGAATGTGCTTAGGAAAGAGGGTGATCAGCTATCTGAAGTCGCAGTGAAGGAGCTTGCTCCACCTGTGCCCGTGGAACCCGTGTTGTGGAACCTGAGCTTAAAAAACGTGTTGATCAACACCAGCAACAACAACAAAGGATACATCCGGCTCAGCGAAGAATTCAGGAGGGGAGGCCAAAAAGGGTATTTGAGGCGCCGCCTTCAACGTATGCTGAGCTCTTTCAGACTTTATTAGGTTTGAAGCTGGTTGAAAAAAGAACATTGGCCCCAATCAAGGGAACGGTACTTCCTTATGGGTATGACACTAGTAAGCAATGTGAATTTCATTCCGGGGCACCCGGACATGATATTGAGAGTTGTCATGCTTTTAAGCACAATGTTCAGGACCTGATTGACGCAAAAGTTGTTGAATTCACGCCGAGCGGCGTAACTGTACATTATGGTCCTATCCCAGTTGGTGCTAAAATGATGGACGTTCCCGAAGCTGCAGTAGATCAGAAGTATATTCTGCAATCATTGGTGTCAGAATCTCCCTGTCCTCAGTTGCTGCCTGTGCCTAGACCAAGCCTAAGGATGAAATCGCTTGAACAAAAGGAGTCCCCGATAATCCAGACTCGACCTCCAAGTGGTTCAACTGTTCAAAGTCAACAATCTGTCCAGTCTTCGCAACAGACGTCAGCTCCTCTCCAGAGTCAGCAGCCTTATCGTTATCGATCAAACCTGCGTGCTAGGCAAAGCCCAATGAAGTCAGAAAGGCAATTCACCCGGTATCCGTTTTAAGCGGGATGGTTTCAATAAGCAACTTTGAAGATGGTTGGTTCAGCAGCAAGTCAGATGTGAAAGCCCGGTTCTCGGAAGCTGACATTTTCCTGTGTTTTATCTTGTCATTTCTTTATGTTTGTAGTTTCTTTCCTGTTCGAATTGCAATCTTGTTTGTAAAACTTGTTGCTTTCAATTGATGACAATGAAATAAGTATGCATTGTTTTGATTAAATCCATTCTGTTCAACTAATTGCTTTTTACAGATATCCAACGCTTGGTTAAGCGGAATCCGGGGAGGATGACGAAGTTTAAAACACGCGCAAGCTTCCGATATTGTATGCTTTTGAAATAAAACCTGTTGATGATGTACAGGCATTGTTTCAACTCCATAAACACCGGAGTTATAAGGAAGATAATCCCTTGTCAACCCCTTTGAGCCTAGTAGCAGGAGTTCTTTCTGAAAACGAAAAAAACCTCAATCTTAACCTGGGGCAGGGTAGGTGTTAGCTAATTTGACCGAACGTCCAAAGTGCAAAAGGAGTGTCCGTTTGAGGATCAATCACACCTGTATAGGTTGTGCCTAAAAAATCGCAATGGTTAAACGTCAGGAGTGAGACAGTCATATTATTCTCCAAAGAGTCAGACAACCGGTGTCGCACGACTTGTTCAAAAAAAAAAGAATCAAAAGCCCGCTAAGTCGGAACTTCAAAACATGGGGCTTAGGCAAAAATTAGGGCATCCCGCTGGACTTGAAAATCAAAAGAAACTCCAAAGAGTCAGTCCAGGCAAAAGTTAGGGAAAGAGAAAAAGGGGAAATATAAAAAGGATTGCAAAAGAAAATCCAGAAACGAAAATCAGGTCGTGTGACCCCAAGTGTCAAAGACGAGGAGCGAGTGACTGTCACTCTCGAAAATCATAGTTTCTCGAACTGTTACTCCTATCTTTCAACCTCTAAGAGGTGAGCGTTAAGGTCGAATTATCTGAACGTAGGATCGGAGAACATCAAGGAGAATGGGTGGGTTAAAATAAACTTTGAGCCTTTATCCTTTCTTTCGAAACCGTGAACCTGACCACGTTACAACCTTCAAAAGTCCAAATTGAAACAGGTTTGTTTCGAGAGCATACTCAGGTAAAGATTGCGTCGAAACTGACTCCTAAAACGGTTCTTCTTACCATGTTGGTACTGAAGTTGATATTCTGATAAATGATTTGTGCATTATATGCCATAAACTGTTTTTCCTTTTTCCAGTGAACAGATTGGATATCAAAGCTGTCATATGCATTGCATTAATATATCTTTTATGCATAACAACTTGTTTTACTTGCAAGTAAGAGCTTGACAGCAGGAAGGTTTCCTGCAGTGGAAAGTCTGATCAGGATAGAATGCAGAATGCCCGAATGTTCCGAGAGCCGGGGCAAGCTTCTATCGATAGATCCCCAGTGAGGTCAGCCTTCTGAAGTCATTGTTCCGGGGCAATCAGGTCGAGATTCGGTAAATCTCTCGTAGCTAGAGGCACTACATTGAATCAACCAATCAGGGGCAAAGTCATTGCAGACAGGGGCAGGCCATTATAAGAGCGCAGAAGTTATTCTTTATGCGAGAGGCATTGGATTTGAAGTATATCTCCGAGGTTCAGAATGCTGGGGCATTCCATATCAGACCAGCAGGGTACAGATTTTTAGATTTTCTTTTAAGGACTATCCCCTCAGAGATCCCACAGGCTGAGGCATATCAGAAGCGAAGAAATTGTTCTTCTCCGTGTCATCAGAGTTACTTAGAGCTACTCGAGCAGATTCAGCTAATCTTCAAGTTTGAGACGAATGTCGGGAAGTCGTGTTACCGTCTCTTGACTCTTCCACCAGAAAACCTACGAATTCAGACAGGATGTTGTCCAGTGTCAGTTATATATGACCCATCACGGATAGCCTAAAGCCCAATCCTTATTGGCAATTTTCAGGAAGCCCAATCCATATCGGCAATCACTGTGAGGCTCAATCTGTGTTGGCGCATCATTTCAAAATCCGACCTTTATCGGTACGCAGGAAGACTCCGTCTGTTTTCCCCAGCAAAAGTCCAATTTTCATTGGCACGGGTAAGCTATCCCTGACAGAAGTCCAATCATGCTTGGCACATTCGGTTGTTCCCCAGCAAAGTTGGCTTCACCTTTCCAGCATTTATTTTGCTGGAATAATTATGTGATACCTGGTTATCCCCAGCAGAGTTGGCTTTATCTTCAACATTTATTTTGCTGAAGCGGTTCTTTGTGTCCAGCTTTCTCCAGCGGCCGAGCCTGCATTTGCATCTTGCATATATCATCATATTTGCATCATACTTGCATTTCATCCTCAAATGCGTCGCATTTCCATCCTATATGGAGCAGTACGCCATAGAAAAGTTCAAACATATGTACATGCATACGAAGCATAAACCAGTTTTTCTATCGACCTTATGTGGCAACGTGAATCACTCTGTAATCAGTTCAGGGGCATTTACCCAGCAGCTTTATTCAGATAGCTCCTTGGTTTATTTGATTTTTAGATCATACGACTGTTAGGCTTTACTCATCAGTCATCGGATATGGACAGACTTCTCTTCCCGTCAATTCCTATTGACGACGTGTTTCTCCAGCAAGTGGTTTTCTCTGTCTATCTTTAGACGTCATGAGCAAAGTATGGTTTTCTCCGTCTATCTTTAGACGATGTGAAGTTGCAGAAGTGGTTTCCTCCGTCTATCATTAGACGTCATGAGTTCGGCAAGATTTCTTCCTGTCTATCTTTAGACAATGTGATAAGATCAAGTGCATGTTGATCCGTTCTTTAGTGTGGTTTTTTCCGTCTATCTTTGGACGATGTGAGTATGGATATTGTTTTCCTTCGGGATGGTGTCTTTCCGTCTATCTTTGGACGATGTGAGTATGGATATTGTTTTCCTTCGGAACTGTGTCTTTTCGTCTATCTTTAGACGATGTAAGTATGGATATTGTTTTCCTTCGGAACTGTGTCTTTTCGTCTATCTTTAGACGATGTAAGTATGGATGTTGATTTTTTCCTTCGGGATGGTGTCTTTCCGTCTATCTTTGGACGATGTGAGTATGGATATTATTTTCCTTCGGGACGGTGTCTTTCCGTCTATCTTTAGACGATGTAAGTATGGATGTTGATTTTGTCCTTCGGGATGGTGTCTCTCCGTCTATCTCTAGACGATGTGAGTATATTTCTTCCTATCTACGATGCGAGATGATCAAGTGCATGTTGATCCAACCTTCGGGTTTTGTTATCTATGGCGTCACATGGGTAACTGGGGGCTAAAATCAAGTTTCTTTATCAGATGATCGATCAGTTGTTGCTGTAACAACCAAGATTCAGTTCTTTGGATATTTTTTCCCAACGTAAGTGTGCAGTTTATTTCTACGGTTGGCAAAGTTTCGGGTTTATTTAGTATTCAACCGTCTTCTACCTTTGAATGTTTGAAGGTTGTTCGCTCTTCAACCCTTCAGGTCCAAGCCGTTTGAATAGGGGCAGCTGTTGCACCCCAAAATTTGACCAACCGGTTCCCACATCTGGTTTATGTTTCGGCTCATTTTTGCATTCGCATTCGCATACCGCATGCATTGCATTTTCACAATCATACTGGTTTTATCGGGATTACAGCCCTGTTTTCACATTTCGGATGTTTCAGACCAGTTCGAATAATCGGAGTTTATTTTTTGGGAAATCAGGCGCTCCTCGGCGTTTTCAGCTTACACTGTTGTTTTTGGGGATACTTCGGTGTCCGGGGTTCACCGTGTGTTTCAGTCTGATCTCGCGTTCCCTTTTATTGGAGTTATTTGTTTTTGTTGTTTTTTTGATAGATTTTTCTAGATATTAGTGGGGTTTTATTAGCATTTTAAATAATAGTTTTTGGTATTAAGTAGATTAAAATAGAATAGTTTTTTTATATAGATTTTAAATAGTCTTTTTAGATTTTTTAAATAGTTTTTTTTTATATAGTTTTAAAAAAGAGTATAATAATGTTAGATTTTAGTTTTAATAAATAGTGATAAAGAATTTTGATATAGAATTTTAATAGGTTTATTATTTTTCTAGGTTTTAATTAGAATATTATAGTTTTAATAGAATAAATAGATTTTTAATTGGTTAGATTTAATATAGATTTAATAGGTTTAATAGTTAAATAGATTTTAAATAGTTTTTCAGATTTTAGTGTATAGTTTTATTGTGTAGTTAATTAGGGTATAAATCAGTTTTGTTTAGTTAATCCGTTTTTATTCGTTTTTTGTTTTTTATTAGATTTTAATATTCATTTTTGTTTTCATTAATTGTCAGATTAATTAGCTTTATTACGTTTTACTCCATTAAGCTTGGCTCTGAAAAGCCAAAGAATTTTGAAAATTCTGCAGATAGAGAAGTGATTCTCACAGACTCTGAAGGCTCAGAGGCAGAAAAGGCTAAACAGAAGGAATCTGAAGCAACTCTAGATGCTATTCCCTTATCTTCTCAATTGGACAACTTACACATTTCTGAAAGATCAAATGTCAGAGGATCTTCTTCCAGAATCAAGGCATCTCACATAGAAGATGTGATTATTGGAAAGAAAGATGATCCAATCAGGACAAGATCCTATCTCAGAACATCTGAATCTTCATTGTTTGGCTTAGTGTCAATAATTGAACCAACATCTGTGGATGAGGCTCTGAAAGATAATGAATGGATTATTGCCATGCAAGAAGAGCTAAATCAATTCACCAGAAATGAAGTTTGGGATTTGGTTCCTAGACCTAAAGGATTCAATATTATTGGAACAAAATGGGTCTTCAGGAATAAGTTGAATGAAAAGGGAGAAGTTGAAAGGAATAAGGCAAGGCTGGTTGCTAAAGGTTACAGTCAACAAGAACGAATTGACTATATAGAGACTTATGCTCCTGTTGCCAGGTTATAGTCTATACGTTTACTCATTTCTTTTGCTGCACAGAATAACATCACTCTATATCAGATGGATGTTAAAAGTGCCTTTCTTAATGGTATTATAGAAGAGGAAGTATATGTCCACCAACCTCCTGGTTTTGAAAGTGAAAACTTTCCAGATCATGTTTTTAAACTAAAGAAATCTCTTTATGGTTTAAAACAAGCTCCCAGAGCTTGGTATGAGAGGTTGAGCAATTTTCTTCTGGAGAAAAATTTTATCAGAGGAAAAGTGGATACAACTTTATTCTGTAAAACTCTTAAGAAAGATCTGTTGGTTTTTCAAATATATGTAGATGATATTATTTTTGGATCAACAAATATTATGCTTGGAAAGGAGTTTGCTAAATGTTTGCAGACAGAGTTTGAGATGAGCATGATGGGAGAATTGAGATTCTTTTTAGGAATCCAAGTCAACCAGACTCCAGAGTGCACCTACGTACATCAGACCAAATATGTTAAAGAGCTTCTGAAGAAGTTCAACATGGTTGATAGTAAGATGGCAATGTTGCACCCCAAAATTTGACCAACCGGTTCCCACATCTGGTTTATGTTTCGGCTCATTTTTGCATTCGCATTCGCATACCGCATGCATTGCATTTTCACAATCATACTGGTTTTATCGGGATTACAGACCTGTTTTCACATTTCGGATGTTTCAGACCAGTTCGGATAATCGGAGTTCATTTTTTGGAAAATCAGGCGCTCCTCGGCGTTTTCAGCTTACACTGCTGTTTTTGGGGATACTTCGGTGTCCGGGATTCACCGTGTGTTTCAGTCTGATCTCGCGTTCCCTTTTATTGGAGTTATTTGTTTTTGTTGTTTTTTTGATAGATTTTTCTAGATATTAGTGGGGTTTTATTAGCATTTTAAATAATAGTTTTTGGTATTAAGTAGAATAAAATAGAATAGTTTTTTTTATATAGATTTTAAATAGTCTTTTTAGATTTTTTAAATAGTTTTTTTTGATATAGTTTTAAAAAAGAGTATAATAATGTTAGATTTTAGTTTTAATAAATAGTGATAAAGAATTTTGATATAGAATTTTAATAGGTTTATTATTTTTCTAGGTTTTAATTAGAATATTATAGTTTTAATAGAATAAATAGATTTTTAATTGGTTAGATTTAATATAGATTTAATAGGTTTAATAGTTAAATAGATTTTAAATAGTTTTTCAGATTTTAGTGTATAGTTTTATTGTGTAGTTAATTAGGGTATAAATCAGTTTTGTTTAGTTAATCCGTTTTTATATGTTTTTTGTTTTTTATTAGATTTTAATATTCATTTTTGTTTTCATTAATTGTCAGATTAATTAGCTTTATTACGTTTTAGTCCATTAAGCTTGGCTCTGAAAAGCCAAAGAATTTTGAAAATTCTGCAAATAGAGAAGTGATTCTCACAGACTCTGAAGGCTCAGAGGCAGAAAAGGCTAAACAGAAGGAATCTGAAGCAACTCTATATGCTATTCCCTTATCTTCTCAATTGGACAACTTACACATTTCTGAAAGATCAAATGTCAGAGGATCTTCTTCCAGAATCAAGGCATCTCACCTAGAAGATGTGATTATTGGAAAGAAAGATGATCCAATCAGGACAAGATCCTATCTCAGAACATCTGAATCTTCATTGTTTGGCTTAGTGTCAATAATTGAACCAACATCTGTGGATGAGGCTCTGAAAGATAATGAATGGATTATTGCCATGCAAGAAGAGCTAAATCAATTCACCAGAAATGAAGTTTGGGATCTAGTTCCTAGACCTAAAGGATTCAATATTATTGGAACAAAATGGGTCTTCAGGAATAAGTTGAATGAAAAGGGAGAAGTTGAAAGGAATAAGGCAAGGCTGGTTGCTCAAGGTTACAGTCAGCAAGAAGGAATTGACTATATAGAGACTTATGCTCCTGTTGCCAGGTTATAGTCTATATGTTTACTCATTTCTTTTGCTGCACAGAATAACATCACTCTATATCAGATGGATGTTAAAAGTGCCTTTCTTAATGGTATTATAGAAGAGGAAGTATATGTCCACCAACCTCCTGGTTTTGAAAGTGAAAACTTTCCAGATCATGTTTTTAAACTAAAGAAATCTCTTTATGGTTTAAAACAAGCTCCCAGAGCTTGGTATGAGAGGTTGAGCAATTTTCTTCTGGAGAAAAATTTTATCAGAGGAAAAGTGGATACAACTTTATTCTGTAAAACTCTTAAGAAAGATATGTTGGTTTTTCAAATATATGTAGATGATATTATTTTTGGATCAACAAATATTATGCTTGGAAAGGAGTTTGCTAAATGTTTGCAGACAGAGTTTGAGATGAGCATGATGGCAGAATTGAGATTCTTTTTGGGAATCCAAGTCAACCAGACTCCAGAGTGCACCTACGTACATCAGACAAAATATGTTAAAGAGCTTCTGAAGAAGTTCAACATGGTTGATAGTAAGATGGCAATGTTGCACCCCAAAATTTGACCAACCGGTTCCCACATCTGGCTTATGTTTCGGCTCATTTTTGCATTCGCATTCGCATACCGCATGCATTGCATTTTCACAATCATACTGGTTTTATCGGGATTACAGACCTGTTTTCACATTTCGGATGTTTCAGACTAGTTCGGATAATCGGAGTTCCTTTTTGGGAAATCAGGCGCTCCTCGGCGTTTTCAGCTTACACTGCTGTTTTTGGGGATACTTCGGTGTTCGGGGTTCACCGTGTGTTTCAGTCTGATCTCGCGTTCCCTTTTATTGGAGTTATTTGTTTTTGTTGTTTTTTTGATAGATTTTTCTAGATATTAGTGGGGTTTTATTAGCATTTTAAATAATAGTTTTTGGTATTAAGTAGAATAAAATAGAATAGTTTTTTTTATATAGATTTTAAATAGTCTTTTTAGATTTTTTAAATAGTTTTTTTTTATATAGTTTTAAAAAAGAGTATAATAATGTTAGATTTTAGTTTTAATAAATAGTGATAAAGAATTTTGATATAGAATTTTAATAGGTTTATTATTTTTCTAGGTTTTAATTAGAATGTTATAGTTTTAATAGAATAAATAGATTTTTAATTGGTTAGATTTAATATAGACTTAATAGGTTTAATAGTTAAATAGATTTTAAATAGTTTTTCAGATTTTAGTGTATAGTTTTATTGTGTAGTTAATTAGGGTATAAATCAGTTTTGTTTAGTTAATCCGTTTTTATTCGTTTTTTGTTTTTTATTAGATTTTAATATTCATTTTCGTTTTCATTAATTGTCAGATTAATTAGCTTTATTACGTTTTAGTCCATTAAGCTTGGCTCTGAAAAGCCAAAGCAGTTTGAAAATTCTGCAGATAGAGAAGTGATTCTCACAGACTCTGAAGGCTCAGAGGCAGAAAAGGATAAACAGAAGGAATCTGAAGCAACTCCAGATGCTATTCCCTTATCTTCTCAATTGGACAACTTACACATTTCTGAAAGATCAAATGTCAGAGGATCTTCTTCTAGAATCAAGGCATCTCACCCAGAAGATGTGATTATTGGAAAGAAAGATGATCCAATCAGGACAAGATCCTATCTCAGAACATCTGAATCTTCATTGTTTGCCTTAGTGTCAATAATTGAACTAACATCTATGGATGAGGCTATGAAAGATAATGAATGGATTATTGCCATGCAAGAAGAGCTAAATCAATTCACCAAAAATGAAGTTTGGGATCTGGTTCCTAGACCTAAAGGATTCAACATTATTGGAACAAAATGGGTCTTCAGGAATAAGTTGAATGAAAAGGGAGAAGTTGAAAGGAATAAGGCAAGGCTGGTTGCTCAAGGTTACAGTCAGCAAGAAGGAATTGACTATACAGAGACTTATGCTCCTGTTGCCAGGTTAGAGTCTATAAGTTTACTCATTTCTTTTGCTGCACAGAATAACATCACTCTATATCAGATGGATGTTAAAAGTGTCTTTCTTAATGGTATTATAGAAGAGGAAGTATATGTCCACCAACCTCCTGGTTTTGAAAGTGAAAACTTTCCAGATCATGTTTTTAAACTAAAGAAATCTCTTTATGGTTTAAAACAAGCTCCCAGAGCTTGGTATGAGAGGTTGAGCAATTTCCTTCTGGAGAAAAATTTTATCAGAGGAAAAGTGGATACAACTTTATTCTGTAAAACTCTTAAGAAAGATCTGTTGATTTGTCAAATATATGTAGATGTTATTATTTTTGGATCAACAAATATTATGCTTGGAAAGGAGTTTGCTAAATGTTTGCAGGCAGAGTTTGAGATGAGCATGATGGGAGATTGAGATTCTTTTTGGGAATCCAAGTCAACCAGACTCCAGAGTGCACCTACATACATCAGACCAAATATGTTAAAGAGCTTCTGAAGAAGTTCAACATGGTTGATAGTAAGATGGCAATGTTGCACCCCAAAATTTGACCAACCGGTTCCCACATCTGGTTTATGTTTCGGCTCATTTTTGCATTCGCATTCGCATCTCGCATGCATTGCATTTTCACAATCATACTGGTTTTATCGGGATTACAGCCTTGTTTTCACATTTCGGATGTTTCAGACCAGTTCGGATAATCGGAGTTCATTTTTTGGGAAATCAGGAGCTCCTCGGCGTTTTCAGCTTACACTGCTGTTTTTGGGGATACTTCGGTGTCCGGGGTTCACCGTGTGTTTCAGTCTGATCTCGCGTTCCCTTTTATTGGAGTTATTTGTTTTTGTTGTTTTTTTGATAGATTTTTCTAGATATTAGTGGGGTTTTATTAGCATTTTAAATAATAGTTTTTGGTATTAAGTAGATTAAAATAGAATAGTTTTTTTATATAGATTTTAAATAGTCTTTTTAGATTTTTTAAATAGTTTTTTTTGATATAGTTTTAAAAAAGAGTATAATAATGTTAGATTTTAGTTTTAATAAATAGTGATAAAGAATTTTGATATAGAATTTTAATAGGTTTATTATTTTTCTAGGTTTTAATTAGAATATTATAGTTTTAATAGAATAAATAGATTTTTAATTGGTTAGATTTAATATAGATTTAATAGGTTTAATAGTAAATAGATTTTAAATAGTTTTTCAGATTTTAGTGTATAGTTTTATTGTGTAGTTAATTAGGGTATAAATCAGTTTTGTTTAGTTAATCCGTTTTTATTCGTTTTTTGTTTTTTATTAGATTTTAATATTCATTTTCGTTTTTATTAATTGTCAGATTAATTAGCTTTATTACGTTTTAGTCCATTAAGCTTGGCTCTGAAAAGCCAAAGCAGTTTGAAAATTCTGCAGATAGAGAAGTGATTCTCACAGACTCTGAAGGCTCAGAGGCAGAAAAGGCTAAACAGAAGGAATCTGAAGCAACTCCAGATGCTATTCCCTTATCTTCTCAATTGGACAACTTACACATTTCTGAAAGATCAAATGTCAGAGGATCTTCTTCCAGAATAAAGGCATCTCACCCAGAAGATGTGATTATTGGAAAGAAAGATGATCCAATCAGGACAAGATCCTATCTCAGAACATCTGAATCTTCATTGTTTGGCTTAGTGTCAATAATTGAACCAACATCTGTGGATGAGGCTCTGAAAGATAATGAATGGATTATTGCCATGCAAGAAGAGCTAAATCAATTCACCAGAAATGAAGTTTGGGATCTGGTTCCTAGACCTAAAGGATTCAACATTATTGGAACAAAATGGGTCTTCAGGAATAAGTTGAATGAAAAGGGAGAAGTTGAAAGGAATAAGGCAAGGCTGGTTGCTCAAGGTTACAGTCAGCAAGAAGGAATTGACTATACAGAGACTTATGCTCATGTTGCCAGGTTAGAGTCTATACGTTTACTCATTTCTTTTGCTGCACAGAATAACATCACTCTATATCAGATGGATGTTAAAAGTGCCTTTCTTAATGGTATTATAGAAGAGGAAGTATATGTCCACCAACCTCATGGTTTTGAAAGTGAAAACTTTCCAGATCATGTTTTTAAACTAAAGAAATCTCTTTATGGTTTAAAACAAGCTCCCAGAGCTTGGTATGAGAGGTTGAGCAATTTCCTTCTGGAGAAAAATTTTATCAGAGGAAAAGTGGATACAACTTTATTCTGTAAAACTCTTAAGAAAGATCTGTTGATTTGTCAAATATATGTAGACGAATTTTATTTTTGGATCAACAAATATTATGCTTGGAAAGGAGTTTGCTAAATGTTTGCAGGCAGAGTTTGAGATGAGCATGATGGGAGAATTGAGATTCTTTTTGGGAATCCAAGTCAACCAGACTCTAGAGTTCACCTACATACATCAGACCAAATATGTTAAAGAGCTTCTGAAGAACTTCAACATGGTTGATAGTAAGATGGCAATGTTGCACCCCAAAATTTGACCAACCGGTTCCCACATCTGGTTTATGTTTTGGCTCATTTTTGCATTCGCATTCGCATACCGCATGCATTGCATTTTCACAATCATACTGGTGTTATCGGGATTACAGCCCTGTTTTCACATTTCGGATGTTTCAGACCAGTTCGGATAATCGGAGTTCATTTTTTAGGGAATCAAGGCTCCTCGGCGTTTTCAGCTTACACTGCTGTTTTTGGGGATACTTCGGTGTCCGGGGTTCACCGTGTGTTTTTGTCTGATCTCGCGTTCCCTTTTATTGGAGTTATTTGTTTTTGTTGTTTTTTTGATAGATTTTTCTAGATATTAGTGGGGTTTTATTAGCATTTTAAATAATAGTTTTTGGTATTAAGTAGAATAAAATAGAATAGTTTTTTTTATATAGATTTTAAATAGTCTTTTTAGATTTTTTAAATAGTTTTTTTTGATATAGTTTTAAAAAAGAGTATAATAATGTTAGATTTTAGTTTTAATAAATAGTGATAAAGAATTTTGATATAGAATTTTAATAGGTTTATTATTTTTCTAGGTTTTAATTAGAATATTATAGTTTTAATAGAATAAATAGATTTTTAATTGGTTAGATTTAATATAGATTTAATAGGTTTAATAGTTAAATAGATTTTAAATAGTTTTAAAGATTTTAGTGTATAGTTTTATTGTGTAGTTAATTAGGGTATAAATCAGTTTTGTTTAGTTAATCCGTTTTTATTCTTTTTTTGTTTTTTATTAGATTTTAATATTCATTTTCGTTTTCATTAATTGTCAGATTAATTAGCTTTATTACGTTTTAATCCATTAAGTGTAGCGTTAAATCATGTTTAGTCCTTAATCAGAGTTATAGTGGGCCATTATCCAATAATCAAAGCCCAGTCAAAGTCCACATTTCGCCACTTGTCATATAAATGGATGTGCCACACGTCCTTCTTTTTCTTCAGCCACTTCATAATCTTTGCCAACTCACAAATCCACTTCTCTTTCTCCTTTCCACGTGTCCCACTTCCCTCTCCCCTCAGGGTCACATGCGTCCCTCTCTCTGACTCCCCTCCCACACGCTTCTCAACCTCCTCCATCTCTAATCTCCCTGCTGACACGTGGAATCCACTCACACCACCTCGCCGTCGGCCATGCAGCCGCCGCCAGAGACACCCTAACCATCGCCGGAGACGCATTCCACCGCCGCAACTGACCGCTGGAGACAGCTAACACACTGGAAACTGCAATTTCACAGAAAATCCAAGAAACACCTTTCAATCTTCTTCATCAGCCTCCATCAACCCCTCGCCGGAAAATACATCCTCGCCGGAATCTGCTATATTCATCAACGATTCGCCTAGATCTTCATTTCAGCATCAATCTTCCATCATCATCGTTCATCAACTATCTTGTTCATCTGTGTTTTCCAGAATACTGCCAATCTCAAGAACATCAACGAATCAGATACATTGTTCGTTCGTTTTTCAGAAACACGTTCATCTTCATTAAGATTCGTCACCGATCCTCGTCAATTTCTCCAGATCTCTCAGCAATTTTCACCGTGTGTCCATCAGCGTGCTACGATTTGCAAGATTCTTCATAAGCAGTGCAAGAATCCCTCATCAAGTTCATCGTCCTTCAAGCTCCTTCCCCAGGAACGCGAGTATCAACAATCTCCTTCATCAAGATCATCCGGTTCTTCAAGTTCATCAACCTACGAGTTCATTTCCTTCCAGATATCTTCAAAAAGTTCTTCCAGAGAACTCATCACATTCGTCGCATCTCCAGGTTTTTTTCCACTCTGAACTTGTTAGTCTTCATAGTTTGTTTTGTTAGCTGAGAACTAGCTTAGTTTGAGTGTGGGAATCTGAGCAGAGATTAGAACGAGATTAGGTTAGGCAGGTTTGTGAACTGAGAGTTTGAAACGGTATGGTTTGTGATGGGTATTGATGAACAAGGTTGGTGAAGAGATTGTGAGACAGAGAGAGGTTTGGGAGGGTGAAACGGCGCTAGGGTTAGGGATGAACAATAGGTAGAGAGTTTTAGTGAATTAGGGTTTTGTGTGCTGATGAGGGTGAGGTTGGACTCGGGCCTTAGGCCCATTGTTCCTTTGCTAAGCTTCTCCCCGTTTTCCCCATGGCACCTCCCTCTCCGTGTGATATTTTGAGTTTTGGGCTTAAAGGACATTGCTAATCGCACCCCCTCCTGAGCCCAACATCATTTTTGAACTGGATAATATTGCTATTCGCCACGCCAGTTTGTCATTTTTTAGTTGATTTTCTTTTTTATTTCATGCTTGCATATAGGTTAGTAAATAATTCCTATTAATTTGAAAAGTAATCATTTTAAGATGGGATTTTTTTTCCTAGTTCCCTTAGGACCTCTAGAAAATTGTGAAATAATAAAAATATTAATTTCTTGCATTTTATATTTTATGGCATATTTTACAATATTATTGTTTTTATTTTGCATTTGTCTGATACTTCTTTTTTCTGAATTTATTATGAGAGATTGGTGCATGATTTTTGATTGATTCTTGTGAGGTTGATTAGATTAGGGAAGTATGTACCCTTAGGAATTTTGTCATATTTTTGTGACTAAAACTTAGATTAATTTGAGAGGTAGATAGGAGAGGTATCAGAATTAGGGTTTCACAACACTTAGGTGTAGTTTAGGGCATAGTTTTCGGGTTTTAAAATTTATTTAGGCCATGGGGTTTATGTGGAGTATAGGGTATATAGTTAAGTTCCCTTAGAAATTAATCTAGGATTTTATAATGAGTATTACTATTTTACTTGATTTTTTCAATTTGAGTGGTGATTGTGTGTTTTCCCTCTTGGGTATTTTGCTTGTTTGTTTGGTTTGGGTTATTTCAATTGGGCTTAGGGCTTGAGTTTTGCTTGTTGGGGCTTATGAAGACATTGAACATGATTGGAGACCAAGGAGGGAGCTTGGAGCATGAAGATTCTTCCCCTTGAAGGTGGCTTAGGAGATAGGAAATGTAGGAAGAGCTTTAGATTAGATTGATTTCTTCTTGCAAACATAGAAAGCATCTGGTGCTTCTATTCCTCCCTATGACATAAAGTCCTTTCAGGGTATTCACATCCTTCCTTTGGAGGGATAAGTGAAATACTTTAGAAGTAGAACTTTGAGGGAACCTTTCCCCTACAGTGCTAAGTGCTTATAAGCTTCCTTTGGTTGTCAATAAGCTGTTTAGCATTTCAACTTAATCTGATAAGTGATTCTCTTCTGGAGTGCTTGCATTGAAGATAGAAGCCCATTGAAGATAAGAAGTGCATTGAAGATTGGTGAAGATGAAGCTTGTTCCTGTCAAAGCAGGATATCTGTTGAAGCTGGAGTTTTGCTGCTTTTTGAAGCTGTTGACTGGTTGAAGTTCATACTTGCTAGAGCTTGGAGATTTTTGGAGATAAGAGTTTGTATGAAACTTGGGGATTATTGAAGATTGAAGATGGGGTCTAACTTGAAGGTGTTACTGTCATTTGCTGTTGATCAACTGTAACTGTAGAAGTTGGTGTTGCTGTTAGGGCTGGGGTTGGGTTTTATTTTCTTTTGTTGTGTTGCTTGTTGTACAGCTTTCCCTTTAGGTTTAAAGTGAATTCTGTTTCACTTTTGCCTGTTGTTTTCTCAGGTTCGAGGTAGAGCGAGACTCCCTTGCCTCGCTTGTATTGCTGCATCTCATGCATTTTACTGTTTACTGTATGTATGTTGTTTCTTTTCCATTTATCCCCTAGGATCTCTGTTTCTCTCTGTGCAAGAGAGAAATACGACAGACATTAGGTGTTAACCCATGCATGATGACATTAGGGTAGTTTCGCTTCCCATTTTCAACCATAGGATTTTAGAGCGTCATTTCTCTTCTCATCTCGAAACAATCAAAAATACAATAACATTTCAAACATCATAAAAGACAGTTCTTGCGTAAAAGTCTGAAAACATATCAAAACGTCATTTTTGTCCGCTTGGACAGTTAATCAGGAGAAAAAACCTTTTTCAGAAGGATAAAAGATAAACAAACAGACTTGTGTCGTACGTAGCCCAAACTACATTTGCTCTGATCTTTCCTGTTGTATGAAAGTACGTAGGCATAGGATGCGATGTCCTAGCGAGCAACCTTCCCACCCTTCTCTCGTAGTTAGGCGAACTACGTTGACTCTGATTTCTCGTTTCAGACGGGAATACATAGGCATAGAACTGCTGTGTTCTGCCGAGTCACTCATTTTCTTTTCTTTTTAACCCTAGACCTTTAGAGTAGATAGATAATAATCCGTACTAGAAAACAAGCGTGGATCCCGTCGAGTACGGCGGACGTGGGGGGTGCTAATACCTTCCCCTTGCGTAACCGACTCCCGAATCCAGGATTTGGTTGCGATGACCATTCCTTTCCCGTCTTTGCGTTAGGTTTACTCTGAGTGTTTCCTTTCCCTCCTTTGGGATAAATAACGCACGGTGGCGACTCTTCTGTCATAGCCGGCGCCGATTTTCGTAGTACCGACAGGCAAAGACTCCAATGCACCCTACAAGCACTCTTGGTAAGGAAGAGGTAAGTAAGAAGGTAGATCAGAAACTCTACAGAGGTATGATAGGATCTCTTCTATACTTGACTGCTTCTAGACCTGATATTCTGTTTAGTGTCTGCTTATGTGCAAGATTCCAATCAGATCCTAGAGAATCACACTTAACAGCTGTTAAGAGGATTCTAAGGTATCTGA
Source organism: Lathyrus sativus (assembly GCA_963859935.3). Lineage (NCBI taxonomy): Eukaryota > Viridiplantae > Streptophyta > Magnoliopsida > Fabales > Fabaceae > Lathyrus > Lathyrus sativus. The sequence continues at coordinate 102,391,870 of OZ012738.1, read as the reverse complement.
AAGGTACTACTAACATGGGTCTGTGTTACAGAAGATCTGATGAATTTTCATTAGTTGGATTCTGTGATGCTGATTATGCTGGAGACAGAGTTGAACGTAAAAGCACTTCTGGAAGCTGTCAGTTTCTTGGAAGTCATCTGATCTCATGGTACAGCAAGAAGCAACCCACTATTGCACTATCAACTACAGAGGCAGAATACATTATTGCTGCTGGATGTTGTACGCAGATGCTCTGGATGAAGAGTCAGCTAGAAGACTATCAGATCTATGAGAGTAATCTTTCTATCTTCTGTGATAATACTTCTACTATATGTTTGTCAAAAAATCCAATCTTACACTCTAAGGCTAAACATATAGAAATTAAACATCACTTCATCAGAGACTATCGTTTAGAAGGGTGTAATAAATCTAGCTTTTGTTGATACAGATCATCAATGGGCTGATATTTTCACAAAACCCCTTGCTAAAGATAGGTTTAAGTTCATTCTGAAAAATATTTGTATGGATTTTTGTCCAGAGTAATATTTATCAGAGGCAACTTATCAGATGCAAAATGTTTAAAGATCTGAAGTATTTCATCTGATTATTTGTTCATTTATCTTTGATTGATTTATTTGTGTGAAACTCTGAACTAACAAACTCAGAAGATCTGAATGTTGGAAACGTTTCATTTCTTGAGAGACATCAGATGCACATACAAGCAAACACGTGTCACTCAGAATCTGAAAAGATGGAGTGCTCTACTGAATTGACGTTTGAGGTACTGCTTTGAAAATCTCATTTTTCTTGGATTTCCCCCCATTTGTCATATCTTTAAATTGAAATGATTATTTTCATTAAATGCTATGTGTAAACGTGCGTATATGTCTATTGATGTGCCCAATGTTTGATTTTTTGGTTTTCTATAAATACCACCTGTCACACCATTTTTCACACTTTTCACACTCACTACACTTATGCGTTTTTGCTTACTCTTCAACCTCTACCAAAACCCTAAACCCAAATCAAAATCTTCATCTTCATCAATGGCTTCTTCATCAAATGCTGCTGAAATCTCCAACAACAATATAATGTACAAGAAACCAATACGCACTCTATTTACTCCAGGTGTGGATCTTGAGGTTCTGTGCGAGAGTTTCATTGATCTTGAATCAATAGAAGAAAATGGGTTTGACCTAACAACTGCCATTAAAGCTCAAGGCTGGGAGAAGTATTTTGATAGACTGATGGGTCCTGTGTACCCAACTCTTGTGAAGGAATTCTGGATTCACGCTCATGCTGGTCCTAAGTTCATTCACTTATCTGTCCTTGGGAAGGAGATAGTGATCACTGAGAAACTGATCAGGCAGCTGTTTAGTTATAAAGAATCTGATGGTGTTACAAACCTAGCCTCTGCACGTATTAATATGGCTAAGGTGTATGAAGAGATTACTGTATCTAGAACACAAATAAGCAAGGTTAAAGATCTGAAACCTATCTATAGGATCTGGGCAAGGATATTTATGAGTACAATCTTTCACAGAAAGTCATCCAACTCACCAGACTATGTGAGTACAGAGCATATGTACTTCATGTACTGCATCAGCAAGAATACTAAGGTGGATCTGCCCTATCTGATTTTCAGTCATCTTCTGACTCATGTCAAAGAGACTAGAGAAGAGGTCAGAACTAAAGCTAGGAAAGTTAGAACTTAGATACCTCTGGGAAGACTTATTTCAGACATCCTTACAGAGAATCAGTTGGTGAAGCATCTGATAGATGCAAAAATAACAGAGGATCTGTCCTACATCATTGGATCTGAGATAAACGGACTTACTCTGAAAAGAATGAAGATCATTTCAGAGCTGAATGGTAAACTAAGAAAGATAAACTCTGAGGAGGTCAATGGCAGAAGGATACCAGTAGAAGATTTTCCAATGTTCAGCGTAGATGAACCAAAAGGTATTGTCTGGGATTACATTGCAGATTGTCTGAAGAATGGAATTCCTCTACCTGCTAACCTTGTTCAGAAACAAGGAGAAGAATTGCCCAATCTGATGAAGGAAAGGCGTAGTAAGAGAAAAGCTGAAGAAGGCTCTGTTCAGAAGAAAAGGAAAGAATCTGAAGTTCCAAGGAAGAAGAAGAAAGGAGTAAAGAAAGTCAGAATCAATTCTAGAGATGCTACTCTGGAAGAGATAAGAGACATTATTCATCAGGTATTAACATCTGATCCTACCCCTGCTGTTCATTCACCCCTTCCATCACCTCAACTATCTCCAACCATTAGACATAGAACTTATAACCCCCAACCATCTGCAAACCTTTCATCTGAACCACCTTCATCTTCCCCAGTACATTCACAACCATCTTCTGTACCAACAACCTCTGACCCCCAACCTCATACTACATCTGAACCCCCTCAACCTAATTCACCAGAAATTCCACAACCGGAAATTCCACAACCAGATATTCCACAACCAGAAATTCCACAACAAGATATTCTGGATATCCAACCCCTGAATCAATCCATTAACATTTCTTCAACATCTGTTCACTCAGAAGAATCTTCTGATTGTGAATCATCTGATTTTGAATCATCTGATTTTGAACCAGAGTCTCTCAAACAAGCTCGTTTTGACATTGCTATGAAGGAACACGTTAACATTTCTATGTTTCAAGTTTCATCATCTGAAACTCATACTCCACCCAACTCCCCACCTCAGATAACCATCCCTTAACCATCTGAAACCCATCTATCTGAAACCCAAACCATTCATCAACCAACTGAACTCCCTCAGTCTGACACCCAAACATCTCAGCCAACACCACCTCAACCACAACCATCTGAACCTACACCATCTGAACCTACTCCTGTTAACACTCCTAATCCTAAACCCTCTGAACAGTCAGATCTAGGATCATGTGTTAATACTATGTTTGAAATATTCAAGAAGGAGATAGATTCTGATTATGCTCGTGTTAAGGAAGTGTGCTTGTCAAGTTTGGATCCGGTTGTTTCAAATGCTTCTTGGAAACGTTTCATCTGGATGTTCAACAAAGCTGCTTTAAAAGTTAGAGCTAAATGTTCTAAGCTTGCAAAGACTTAGTTTGCAGAGTTAATCAAGATAACTCTGATGAACATTCCTCCTCCTCCTGTGTTGCTTCTGGAAGCTGCTCCTCCAGAGGCTCCTGCATCTGAATTGGTTGAACAAGCTTCTGAAGAGAACCAGTCTGACAAGAACATTGCTGCTACTGCATCTGCTTCTTCTTCATCTGTGGTCACAGAGCTTGTGAATGATGTCAAGGAAATAAAAGATTGGATAGTACAGCAAGAGAAGACAACTGATGAGATCAAGACCTGGATGTCTAAGCAAGAAGAGTCAACTGCCAAAATGACAGAGATTCTGACCCTTATTGCCTCACGCCAGACTTAGTTTTATTTGATGTTTTTGCACATGTTATTGCTTCTGTTGTTTTCTTATTGTTTTGTTATGCTTTTTGACATCTATCTGTTCTTTTGCGACCCTGTTTGATTGTGAACTCTGATATGTTTAAATGAAAGTTGATGTTTTTGCTTCTATATGCTTCTTTTCTTATGTATCTTTATGTCTTTAAAAATCTTTTTGATTATGACAAAAAGGGGGAGAAAAAGAGAATCTGATTGTTCAACCTATAAGCAATTACTAAAACTGAAATTCAGACATTTTATTAACTTACTTTGAATTTAAGTCTTTCAGATTACATTGATATATCTGACATAATTCATTGAAGTTACCCTGAGACTTTTCCAACCAGAACCTGATCTTCCAAAGCAAATCTGAGTATTCAATCAACTCTGATATCTTACTCTGATACCTTTACTCTGAATGATAATTCAAGCAAGATGATAACCAGGCGCTCTGACTGAAGGAAGTCATAATTATCTGGCATCAAGATTTGATTTTAAAAGTCAAACCTCTTGCATCAGGCTCTGAATTTGAAATATACTTAATCAACAAGGGAAGTGTTTTCTTCTATTAGAGTATTCATTTCAGGGGGAGATTGTTAATCTCAGGGGGAGTTATAATTCATACTTTTTATTGAACAAAATTTCTCATGTTTTGTCATCATCAAAAAGGGGGAGATTGTAAGAACACAGATTGTTTCTTAGTAATATCTCTATGTTTTGATGATAACACTTATGAATTTTGTATTCAAGAATTATATACTCTAAATTTGTTCTAGACTGTTTGCTACAGGTACTAAAGAAAATATTCTTAAAGAGCAAATTTGGATCTGAACAATGATATTATGAAAGGCTTCAAAGGTTCAAGAGCATCTTAAATTAAGATCTAAACGCTGTCTCCAGAAGAATCTGAGTGCTGTCTACTGAAGATTCTGAAGCAGAAGCCTCTAAAGAATAGAAGACTCTGAGAGTTCAGAAGCTTAGTCATCAGAAGACTCTGAAGATACTGCGCTGCATAGTATTGAGAATTTGATATAGAAGACTCTGCTCTGACAGAACTACACGCTCAAGCACACAAGCTGCATATACTCTGATTCAGCATAATCTGAAGAACATCCCAACACTCTGAAGATCCAGAAGATCTCTACTCTGGAGATTCTGAAGATCCAGACTCTGATGTTGATAGCTGAACTTACTTAGTGAAGAAGATTTGAATATGTTCGTTGGCATATCTCAACAGCTCTTTCCTCTTTTATGCTAGACACAAGAACACAGACAAAAAGGTTTTATCTGTGCATTCCATTCTAAGGAAAGTTTCTGCAACGTGAAGACAAAAGGCACCAGGCTTTTTCAGCACAGCCTCCAACGTAAAGACAAAAGGCACAAGGCTTTTTCAGCACAGCCTCCAACGTTGAGAAGACTTCATGGATCTAAGTGCCTATATAAAGAAGTCCACTCCATCTTCTTCAAGAGACGAATTTCTTGCAAAAATCACTTATCAAAGCTAATCTCTCAAAAGCTCTTATATTCTATTTGCTGTAACATTGTTCTTAAACTTAAGAGAAATATCACAGTTGTGATAATAGCTTTTTAGAAGCATTCTTACTCTTGTAATAGTTTTACATTGATTGTAAAAGGTTTCCTTAAGAGGATCCAGTTGGGATCAGTATCTCTTGAGAAGACTAAGAATAGTTGTTCTTAGGTGTTACTATTGTAATCTGTTTGATTAAATAGTGGATTAAGTCCTTGACTGAGAAAGGCAAATCACTCTTGAGAGGGTGGACTGGAGTAGTTGAGTTCAACGAACCAGGATAAAAATAACTGTGTTTGAATCATTGATTATTTGTCATACTTATTCAACCCCCCCCCCTTCTAAGTATTTTTCTCACCTTAAATACTAAGTCGTAAAGATCATTTGATATCACCATCAGACATCTATTGAAACAATAGGCATCAAACCCGAAGGCCGGCTCAGCACGAAGTTAAGAAGAAACATCTGACATCACCGCCAGGCATCTGCTAAATAAAAACAAGCATTGAACCTGAAGGCCGGCTCAAACCGAAGCTGAGAAGAACATTTGACATCGCCGTCAAGCATCTATTAAATAAAAATAGGCATCGAACCCGAAGGCTGGATCAACACGCAGTTGATAAACCTCTCCTAACCAGCAGACATTCGCTAAATAAAAGCGAGCATCGAACCCGAAGGCCGGATTAACACACAATTGATAAACATCTGCTAACCAGCAGGCATTCGCTAAATAAAAGCAAGCACCGAACTCGAAGGCTGGATCAACACGCAGTTGATAAACATCTTCTAACCAGAAGGCATTCGCTAAATAAAAGCGAGCATCGAACCCAAAGGCCAGATCAACACGCAGTTGATAAACCTCTGCTAACCAGCAGGCATTCTCTAAATAAAAGTGAGCATCAAACCCGAAGGCCGGCTCAACACGAAGCTGAAAAGTGAATCAAAAGATAATTCACAACATACCTCCGCTGGGGAAAGAGAAACTTAAATAAGCAACTCTATTGGGACGCACATGATAAAAATGAACTCGTCCATCAAAGATTTCACCATGGTCTGGATACCATACGGGCTAAACAATCACATCGCACCTCGCCATGGTCTGGATACTACACAAGCGAATAACAACAATATTTATCGGGGTTTGGATGCCGAACAGGAAAAGTAAATCGACACAAATTGCCATGATCTGAACACCACACGGGCGAAAGTAAATCCACCATCTGTTAGAGATACACCTGAAAACAAAGAGGTAACAACCTGGCTTATGTTTCACATGCATATGTTTGAATATGGCGTAATGCTCCATACGAAATGGAAATGTTACGCATTTCTGAGAATGATATGCACAATGCAAATGCACCAGAACCGAATCAGCAAAATAAATGCTGAAAAGACAAAGCCAATTCCTCCGTGGGGAAATGGAACCTACCAATCACAATTGGACTTACACTGGGAAACAAGCCTTGGATGGCCTTTCAGACTACCACTTCTAGGGAACAAACGACCCTACTAGGGAGATAGCACAACATGTTAAACAATAACTCTACTCTGCAGGAGATCAAATCAAATCCTGCTGAGAGAAAATGCCCTGAACGGCCTTCCAAGATACAACTCTCCTGGGGAATAGACGACCCGACCGGGGAGAGACAACCGAGCGTTGGAGATAAGTCTAACCTGCTGGGAAAATCAACGACTCTGTAGGGGATAACAATCAACCACTGAGATTAACTTTGCTTTATCGAGGAAAACAACCATGAGCGGCCTCCTAGAGTACCGAAGTCCTTCTAGGGTACAAAATACACCTCTGGGAACAACCCTGCTCTGCCAAAGATTAAAAAAACCCGACCTACAAAGGATTACTCACCTGGGGATAACCAAATAAGATTTACTAGGAAATTATCCCGCAATCTCTCTGCTGAGGCTAAAGAATTGCAATTTCCGAATCAAACCTGTTCTACGGGGAAATATACAGAAATGCACAAAAATATACAGAATGTCGGCAATGTGGCACAGATAAACACCATGAGCTGATCCATCTATGACTCGCCTGACTTCGATGATTCCCCGATGTTTCATCTTTTGAAGAGATTAATTCGGATAAACGGTCCTCAGGTCCTCCCTTAATCCACTATACTCTAAAGATCAACACACCGACCGCAGTCATTTGCTTTTCAAATCCCTAACTTTTTCCTGAATTTCCCTTTCGGGTTTTCAATTCACCGGGATACCCTTTTTTGCCAAAGTCACCTTTTCAGGTTTTCAACTTTGCGGGTTTACATTTTTTCTTTTATATCCCTAATGTTTTCCTGAACCTATTCTTTTTATGGTTCGCCAGGACGCCCCATTTTTGCCTGGATATTCTTTTTTCTTTCCAGCGGGTCTCTTTAAGCAAAGTATTTTTTAACTGCGTCGGCGTTCACAGGGGATGTAAAATCTTCACCATCCATGGTTGACAACAGTAAGGCTCCTCCAGAGAAGACCTTTCGCACGACATATGGACCTTCATAGTTGGGAGTCCATTTGCCCCTGGGATCTATCTATGGAGGGAGAATCTTTTTCAATACTAACTCACCCGTCTGAAAGCTTTGAGGGCGCACCTTCTTGTCAAAAGTTTTCTTCATCCGACTCTGATAGAACCGACCATATGCAATGGACGCCAGCCTTTTCTTATCCATCAGGCTGAGCTGATTCAATCTATTTCTTACCCATTCTGCCTCATCGAGCTTGACGTTAACTAGCACTCTCAAAGAAGGAATCTCGACTTCAAAAGGCAGGACAGCTTCCATACCATACACCAGCGAGAAAGGAGTTGCCCCAGTTGAAGTTTGCACCGTGGTACGATATCCATGCAAAGCGAAGGGTAACGTCTCGTGCCAATCTTTATAGGTTACAACCATCTTCTGCACTATCTTCTTGATATTCTTGATGGTTGCTTCAACAACGCCGTTCATCTTTGGACGATAATGAGATGAGTTATGATGCTCAATTTTGAAATTCTGGCATAATTCCTTCATCATCTTATTATTCAAATTTGAACCATTATCAGTAATGATTCGTTCAGGCACTCCGTAACGACAGATGATGTCCTTCTTGATAAACCGGGCTACCACTTGCTTAGTGACATTAGCATATGAAGCTGCTTCCACCCACTTGATGAAGTAATCAATGGCTACCAGGATGAAGCGATGTCCATTAGATGCGGTTGACTTAATCTTACCAATCATGTCAATGCCCCACATGGAAAAGGGCCAAGGAGACACCATGACATTCAGAGGACTCGGCGGCACATGAATCTTGTCAGCATAAATTTGGCATTTATGGCACTTCTTTGCATACTTGAAGCAATCTGACTCCATAGTCAACCAATAATACCCTGCTCGTAACAACTTTGGAGACATGGCATGCCCGCCTGCATGTGTACCAAAGGCACCTTCGTGGACCTCTTCCATAAGCAGACTCGCATCTTTTTTGTCCATGCATCTTAAAAGCACCAAGTCATAATTCCTCCTGTAGAGTACACCATCCTAGTTCAGATAAAAGTTCCCAGCCGACCTCCTCAGAGTCTTCTTATCCCGGGTCGACGCCCCTAGCGGATATTCTTGGTTCTTGAGGAAATTTTGGATGTCATAAAACCATGGCTTGCCATCAGAAGTTTCCTCAATGGCGAATACGAATGTCGGCCTATCAAGGCGAGAGATGACTATTCTTGGAGCATCATTCTAATAGTTCACCTTGTACATTGAGGACAACGTTTCCAGAGCGTCTACCATCTGATTCTCTGCTCTTGGAACATGTTAAAACTCTACCCGATCAAAAAAGGTAACAACCTCCTTGCATAATTCATGTAAGGTATCAGATTAAGTTGCTGGGTCTCCCATTCTCCCTTGATCTGATTGACAACTAGCGCTGAATCGTTATACATATCTAGATTCTTGATCCTCAGATCAATGGCTTCTTCCAACCCCATAATGCAAGCTTCGTATTCGGCTTCATTATTGGTGCAAGGAAACGTTAACCTGGAAGTGAATGGGATATGATAACCATGGGGAGTCATGATAATTGCCCCAATTCCAATACCGTAGGAATTAACAGCACTATCAAATATCATCTGCCTCTGGGAACACTTCTCCGGACCTTCGTCGGGTAATGGCTCATCACAATCCTTCATTTTTAAGAACATGATGTCTTCATCGGGAAATTCAAACTTCATTGGTTAGTAATCGTCAATCGGCTGTTCAACAAGATATTCCGACAAAACACTCCCCTTGATAGCCTTCTGGGAGACATATTGAATATCATACTCTGTCAAAACCATCTGCCACCTGGCAATTCTCCCTGAAAGTGCTTGCTTCTCAAAGACGTATTTAATCAGATCCATCTTCGAAATCATCATGGTTGTATGATTTAGCATATACTGTCTCAGGCGTTTGGCAGCCCAAGCGAGTGCGCAACACGTTAGAACACAGCCCATGCTATTCTCAAGAACCGTTAAATACATTATCAATGGTCTTCCAGCTACTAGAGGTATCAGTATCGGAGCCTCTTGCAAATATCCTTTTACTTTATCAAATGCCCTTTGGCAATTTTCGTTCCAGATAGCCGCCTGATCTTTCTTTAACAATTTGAACATGGGTTCACACGTGGCTGTGAGATGAGATATGAACCTAGCAATGTAGTTCAATCTACCCAAGAAACCACGAACCTCTTTCTTCGTTTTCGGCGCTGGCATATCTTGAATAGCTTTTATCTTTGCAGGACCGACCTCGATTCCTTTGTCACTGACACTAAACCCCAGCAACTTTCCCGACCGTACACCAAAAGTGCACTTGTTCAGATTCAACCTCAGTCTGAAATCCCTTAGCCTCTCAAACAACTTCAAAAGGTTTACCAGATGTTCCTCCTCCGTTTGTGACTTTGCTATCATGTCATCAACATATACTTCAATCGCATGATGAATCATATCATGAAACAAAGTGACCATTGCCCGCTGATAGGTTGCCCCTGCGTTTTTCAACCCCAAAGGCATTACCTTATAACAAAAAGTCCCCCACGGTGTGATGAAAGTTGCTTTCTCCATATCCTTCGGCGCCATCTTAATCTTATTATATCCGGAAAAGCCATCCATGAAGGAAAACACGGAATACTGCGCAGTATTATCAACCAATATGTCAATGTGGGGGAGTGGGAAATCATCCTTCAGGCTCGCTGTATTCAAGTCTCTATAATCAACAGACATCCTTACCTTACCATCTTTCTTTGGTACAGGTACGATGTTAGCGACCCAGGGAGGGTAAGTTGTTACGGCGAGAAATCTTGCGTCCAACTGCTTCTGAACTTCTTGTTTGATTTTCACAGCCATGTCTGATCTGGTCCTTCTGAGCTTCTGCTTAACAGGCGAACACTCTTCACACAAAGGCAAGTGATGAACCACGATGTCCGTGTCAAGACCAGGCATATCTTCGTTTGACCAAGCAAAGATATCACTATACTCTCGGAGCATTTCAACCAATCTCTGCTTGATATCACTTTGTAATGCAGCCCCTATCCTGACATCTCTTCTGGCTTCCTCAATACCTAAGTTGATGACCTCAATTTCCTCCTGATGAGGCAGAATGATTTTCTCTTCCTGTTTCAAAATCTTGGATAGCTCTTCTGGTATGTCTTCCTCTTCATCAATCTCTTCTTCGGCTTGAAATATCAGATTATCAAAGTCAAAGCGAGTCATAGGTGGTTCTGGAGCGGTGTCATCTGCAATGTGAAACTTGCAATGATGGTGATTTAATGCTTAAAATGATATGCAAATAAGCACAAACAACATTGCCATTTTATTGTCAAAAATAAAAACAGGAAAACAGAGATCACAATATTTGAATCCAGAAAAACGCCCTTTGGTTGATTGATAAAAAGATTGTTCAAACATAAACAATTAGGCCTTGCATACAAAGACCGTTATGCTCCGGGTAGAACATAGTGCTACACAATAATCAGGAAAACAAATCATTACCCTTCTGTCGTCACTTGGATGATTTCTTTGACAGACCAGTTGTTTAGGCTTTGTCCTGGGGTACACGGCCGAATCCACGCATCCATGTCACAATCGTTGTCCCCCTCTTCATCTGACATGGCATTAATCTGCTCAAAGATTACCCCACCGCTGGTAAACTGGATAGGTTGTATCCCAATTCGAATTTATCTTGTTTGTTGGGAATGTTCAGCACTTGGCCCCAACCTTGTGATGCCCCAGCCTTCACCACTGCCTGGGCTTCTTTAAAGGATGACATGGCGACTTCAGGCGCTTTGCTCACGACCGGTGTTTTGTCCTTGATTTGTACAGTCTCGAAAGCCTGACATAAAGTCTCATGGATCTCGCTGTCAACTTCGACATATTTAAACAAAGACAAATAACTTATCATAATATCTTCTTCTCCACAAATAGTGACAACACTGCCACCCACGATGTATTTCAACTTTTGGTGTAGCATAGATGTTACGGCGCCTGCCGAAGGTATCCAAGGACGTCCCAGCAGACAACTATAAGCTGGCTGAATATCCATGATATAAAACACAGCTTCAAACACCTCCGGACCAACTTGAATCGGCAACGTCAACTCCCCGAACACGGACCTTCTAGTCCCATCAAAAGCTCGTACTACCAAGTCAATTGGCGTACACAATATACCACGGGTATCCAGCTTCATCAGCGCTTTCTTCAGTAGCACATTCAAGGATGACCCTGTATCAACAAGCACATGTGACAGAATGGCCCATCGGTATTCAATATATATGTGCAGCGCACAGTTATGATTCCTCCCCTTGGGCATCAAATCCAAATCAGTGAAACCCAGCCCATTAACTGCATTTACATGTGCCACAACTCCCTCGAGCTGATTCACAGATATCTCCGGTGGCACATAAGCTGTATTCAGGATAATTAAAAGAGCATTCCTGTGTGATTCCGAACATAATAGAAAGGACAAAGTGGATATTTTGGACGGAGTTTGTTGTAAGTGATCCACAATCTTGTAATCACTCTTTCTTATCAAGCGTATGAACTCCTCCACATCCTTCAACAAGGATTCTTTCTCGCCAGCTTGAGAAGTCTCCTCAGCCACTACTTTACCCTTCCCCTTTTCATATTTCTTAGCACTCGCTTCAGGAGGCGAAAAGACTCTTCCACTCCAAGTAATTCCACCAGCTCCAACTAAGTTGTCTACAGAATCCACCGGTAAACTTTTCAACTCCTGCTTCTGTCCGTTACTGTAAACTTCGGCTCCGTAATTCCACAGAATCGCCTTAGTAATTTCATATGCTACAGGACCAACTTTGGTAATGATAATGGTTGGCGGCCTCGGAGGCGCAGAGATGGTGATAGTCTTGTACGGAATCGAAATTGTCGCAACTTCATTCCTTTCTTCATCAGCTATTTTCTCCTCTTTCTTCTCCTCAGAGACTCTGTCAAATTGAAAGACACCATCATTCATCAGCTTCTAAATATGGTTTTTTAGCTTCTAACATCCCTCAGGATGGCTCAAACATTCAGTACAAGCTTCATCACAACCTGGGAATACCCACCCCCTTAACAACTTGTTTTTTACAAAACTCAGCGGCGTCTTCAACTCATCGACATCCGACACCAAATTCCATGTCTCATCTTCAATGATAGCACTGACCCCAGTTGCCCCATGATTAGGCATGGGGTTCTACACGAAATATGGTGCGTCGTGAGAAAAGTTTATAGCCTTACTGTCTATGAGATCCTGGACCTTATGCTTAAATGCCTTACAGTTGTCAATATTGTGACCAGGGGCACCAGAATGAAACTCACACCGAGCATTGGCATCATAATCAAGAGGTGGTGCGCCTGTCAAAGGAGCCAGAGTCCTTTTCTGTATCAACTATAATTGCAACAAGTGTTGGAGCAATTGAGAATATGGCATCGGAGGCGCGTCAAACTGCCTATTTACCGCCCTGCCCCGATCCTGAAATCTACGAGGAGCATAATTATGTTGATTCTGCTGTGGTTGTTGTTGTTGTGCTACCGCAGGTATGGTAATACTTGAAACCTGAGGCTGTCGTTGACGGTATTGAGGTGGACGCTGATTTCTGTTTCTTCCCCGGGAGCTAGCTATTGCATTAGATTCTCCCTCCCTCTTCTTATTTCCAAAGGTTTTTCTTCCTCCTCCAGCTGAGGATCCTTCATCGGCTTGAATCTTTCCTAGCTTAATTCCGTTCTCAACTCTCTCCCTAGTAATAATCATATCAGAAAAGCTACCTGATATGTTACTGATCAACTTCTCGTAGTATACACCTGGTAACGTGCCAACAAACATATCAATTAACTCCCTTTCCACCATGGGAGGTTGCACCCTAGCTTCCATTTCACTCCACCTTTAGGCGTACTCTTTGAAGCATTCACCATTCTTCTGAGATAGATTCTATAATTGGACCCTGTTTGGCGCAAGGTCGCTATTGTACTGGTAGTGTTTAATAAAGGCCTCAGCCAAATCCCTCCAGCATTGGATGTTGACTGGTTCTAAGCTCATGTACAATTCAAGAGAAGGACCATAAAGGTTGTCCTGGAAAAAGTGCATAAGCAACTTCTCATCATCAGAATAGGCGGACATCTTGCGATAGTAGGAACGAAGATGAACCCTAGGACATCAGGAACTTTGAATTTCAAAGGTACTTTCAAATCTAGGATCAGCCCTAGATTAGCCATATCCAATCCCATAGAGTTCTGATTTTCATAGCTCCGCATCTTCTCTTCAATCCGCTTAAACCTCTTATCTGCCTCAAACGGAAGCCCTGCACCAACATCCCTCATAGAGAACACATCTTCCTTCTGATCCTGATCCCACTGAGGAACATTGTTGCCATGCACGGCATACGCCATCTCAGGTATAGGGATTCCCCCTACATTACCTCCGCCCGGAGGGATAACAACTAGAGGAACAATATTAGCATGTGGCGTACCACTATCATCACGAGGAGGATTAGCAGCAGTTCCCCCGTGAAGCACACCACTCCCATCAACCCCAACAATTAATGGTTGCACCAAAGTCCTCAGCTGCTTTTGGCCATTTGCAACACCCTGCATCAAATCCATGAACTGGGCCATCCTGTCACGTAGCTCTTGCATCTCAGCTTGCATCTCCTCCATAAGCTTGCGTTGATTTCCCCGAGTAGCATAAAGGTGAGTCGTCTGGTTGTCAATCCTGAAACAATCTAACAAACCAAGAAGATAAGGTTAACGGTTCTGGAGCACCTGCGATGCAAAAATGCAAAATGATGCAATATGCAGACATGTATATATGCGTTAGGGAAATTTCCCCCTCGATTCTAGTTCCTCAAGAACAGCGCGACAATGGAGAGCTAACAGATAAGCATAAATCAAACTCCTCATAAATAAAATGAGAGCCAAGAGTCAGATACAGAACACAGTACTACAACAATACAACGGAATCAAAATGACCTCAGCCAACAAATTTGGTGATGGTCAATATGTACATCATAACAATAGACTAAAAAGAAATACAATCAAGTACGAAAATGAGACTGGAAATCCTCTAACAGCTCCTTCATCTCTGGATGGTTAGGCCTGACAAGTAACCCCTGAATGAGCAGCTCTCTCCGACTAATAGTGGTCTGCAAACCCTGAGCGTAATCCTCCCAGGAACCTTCACCAAAAGCCTCCTCAAGCTTACACCTCTTCACATCAGCTCTAGACTTGTAATCATCCAACGTTGCAAGTGTTTCATTCAATCTGCAATCACTATCTCGTCGGAGTGAGGCTTCAGCAACAATCTTTTCATCCTTCACTTGGAGTTGAGTTTTCAACTTAGCAATCTGTTGTTTGAGCCTATCTTCCCGCTCTTTGTTATTTGTTAAGATGGAATTCCATTATGCATTAAACTTGGAAATCTCTAGATATGCTTTATCCAACTCCTTCTTCTTAAAAGTAAGAACATCACTGACAGCCCTCAAATCTAAACCCAAACGCTCACGAGCGCGAATCTCTTTGGTAACATATGTACCTAGCTTATTTACTAACTTAGTTTGCTTCTTAGATGAATAAGTAACTTCAATCTTTTCGCTTCAGAGCTGAACAATCTCTTTCTCCAACTCTTCATTTTCCTTACGCTACTCCTCTTTCTCTGGCCATAACTGATTATACCTCTGGATGTCAACAGTAGTAGGCTCCTCAATCATCAGAGGATATAAAGGCTCACAAGGCGGAAAAAGCATCAATAATCTCTCATCTCTCTCCTAAATCCAAGTCACATAAGGGTCGTAAGCTCTACTGTTGCTTTTACCCAAAGAAGCTTTCCCTTTGTGGTGAATCTTGTTCCAAGCTTTATCAACTCTAGTCAAGGCCTCATTCTCCAGCAAGCCAGTGGAATACAAAGATTCCTGTATTTCCTCTTCTCTCGGAGGTTCTTTTAGAGCATACCCAAACTGCCTTACTGCAAGGGATGTGTTGTAGTTAATGCCTCCTTTCCTTCTAATCAATGGAACGTTAGGAAAACCACCACAACTGTAGACAATCTCTGTACCTAACTGATCCCTATCAAACCATATGATGTTCTTAGAAGTCAAGCCCATCAATCTCTCTGACCATTCTGAGGTACCTGCAGTATCAACAAAAGGACCAGACTTAGGAAGGTGACTCACAAACCATCTGTACAAAAGAGGTACACAACAAGACACATTCTTCCCTCTCCAATTCTCATTCTTGTAATGCAAAGAGAATATATATATCCCCCAGACGCATAGGTATAGGATTTCCCGAAGCAAAGATGTGGAAAGCATCTAAATCCACAAAGTTTAGAATATTCAGAAACAACATGATACCATAAATGCATAGAGCCAAGATGGCATTAAACACAACCCAACAACCATCCTTTGCAAAATGTTGAGCCCTACCAACCAAGAAAAATAGTGGAAATCCAGGCATTCCATTTCTCTTAACCAACTTCCCTTTTAGCTCAGAAGCATCCAGATGAAGGGCCTTAGCAAGCTTAGTCAAATCAGGCTCAAAGTCAATATGATAAAAAGGCATCTGGTCCAAGATGGGAACTCCAAGCAGCATAGAGAACTCCTCCAAAGTAGGCATTAACACATAACCTGGAAAAGTGAAACACTGTAACAGTGGATCATAGAACTGAAGCAGAGTATGGAGACCACCCAACTCATAAACTGAGGGCTTGCAGACACAACTCAAGAGCTTCCCATATTATTGCTTGAAATCCTCCATCACCTTTCTGTCAGCCACAAAAATCAAACTGAGTAGAGATCCAATGTCAGGAGTAGGAAACTTGTACCTCATAGTCTTCTTCAAGCTAGGCTCCATGTCAGAAATGGAATAAATCACTAGAATCGAAGGGAAAATATACACTTGCAACATAAATACATGTCAATGTTAATATGCAAATGAAAAATGCAAATGCAACAAGGGATCAAGCACTGTCATAAGGACCAACTATATCAAGAACATAGGTTCATACTAACAAGAAAACCGGGTAGGTTGAAGGTCAAAGTTTCCTGCATAACCCTCCCCACTCACAGGTATGAACCTATCACTGATAAGATCTGGCATCTTATGCGGTCATCAGCATCACAGACTTTCAAGAAATGATTATAGTTCACCATTTCTGGTTTGACAACATAGTCTAACGAAGCGGCCTCACTTAGCTAACTCCCAAATGATCGGTCCCCAGAGTCAACAATCCTCAGATCCAACATCCTCTCAACTGTCCGAAACAGACTGGAAAGGAAGTTATCAAACAGAATCTTGTCTGAGCGCGAATTTCGTGGGAACTAGTGCATGCCAAATATACAAGTTCACCACTACTTTCCACTTCTAATGCTATGGTTATACTCAAGCCTGGGTTTTGGCTTATCTCACAGTGGAACATTCCCCCCCAACAGCACAGCAGCAATGATAATATACAATGCTCGAAAGTAAAATGCAAATGCAGATAAAGTACAACACATATATACACACTCAGAGATAAACAAACAAGCGCTAGGATTGACTCGCATAGGGAACCAGAGTCGCCAGCAGTCGCATCGCTGCGAAGAGGGGCCGACAAGGACAGAAGAGTCCCCACCGCTCATTATTTATCCCAAAGAGAGGGAAAGGAAATGATTAGAGAAAACCTACGAAAAAGGGAGAAGACAGGTCATCGCAACCAAGTCTCGGGTTCGGGAGTCGGTTATGCGAGGGGAAGGTATGAGCACCCCTCACGTCCGTTATACTCAATGGGATCCATGCTTGTTATCTATATAAAAGGGTGTTAATCTATCTAAGCTACAGGACACAGGGACAAAAGGAAAGAAAAGAGACTCGATAGAGCATCGCCGCTATATGCCTACGTACTCCCTCGTGTAATGGGAAAGTCAGAGTCAATGTAGTTCGACAAACTACCGGTGAAAGGTAGGGAAGGTTGCTCGCGAGGACATTGTCGTCTTGTGCCTACGTATCCTCATCTGGTATAAGAAATCAGAGCAAACGTAGTTCGGACTGACACGACCACAGGTTGGTTCAAGTGTTTTAACCGAGTAGGGTTAAACCTTAGTTCTAGCAGTTAAGTGTATTACTTCTCGACCATTGGAGACTTAGGAGTTACCTGTTTGTGGTAGAACCAAGAGTTATCAACACTCTCTTATGAGAATGATTTTCAATTAATCCTGAAGGATAAAAAAGTTTGATGTTTGTTTTTTATTCTTTGATGAAGAAGAAGTGAATTGAATTGCGTTTGTAATTCATATTGCACTAAAGACTATGACTTAGGAGCAAATGCGTCGCATATCGCCCAAAGGGCATATGCTAAACACTCTAGACAGTTGAGAGGAGGCCCCTCAATCATCATTTCCCAAATGCTTAAGGCTCGTAGCGTACAACAATTATTATCCATTATTAGGTGTCTTGGAGAAGTTTTTAGATGATAAGAGAAGACATACTCTAAAAGGGAGACTAAACTCAACCTACTGTTATAATGCAATGTACACCTATGATTGAGATGAAAAGGGAAGACTACCCTAATGTTATCATTCTTGGATTGAACACTTAATGTCTCTCCTACTCCCATCTTAAACAAATGGGACTAGGAATCCTAAGGGATCATGGCAAAGAGCACCAAGTAAACACAAGATAAATCAATCACAAATGAGATGAAAGAAAGAGATGCAAACATGTAATGCAACACAAAGAAGAAAAGGGAGGAACAAAGTGTGGGGTAATAACCATCACAAGCACATTTCAACCTCTTCCAGCAAACAAAAATATGCAAAACAAATGAGAGATGCAAACAAGATAAAATAAACAAACAAGCCAAAAGTGAGATGAAAGGGGAGAAATGACAATTCCTACAACCATTTGAGCATTAATTACCAAACCAAAAGGAAAGCAAATAAGAAAGAGAAGAAGACATGATCAATGTGAGGATGGGAGAATAGGCTTGGGCAGCAAGCAACATCAAATGAAATCTCAACCATAAACATCACAATGATCATGTAAGAAATAAACCAAAAGAAATTTCTCAAAGTGGCCTCTCATCCAAGTCAAACTCAAAGTGCAAATCCAAAGCACCAAATCAACTTGAATGAGTCCCCAAGGTCCTAGGACAGAAGTGAGAACAAGAGAAGAAAATTTGCAAATGAAAGAAGGAAGCAAAGCAAGGCAATTTGCAAGATGAGGCATGGTAAAGAACCTAAGTTCTAAACACTTTCAACATTCAATATCAAATGAAAAGCCTTAAACAAATGCAACTTGTAACATGAACCAACCAACTTTATGACTTATAAATTTGCAACCAGCAACTTCAACGTGTTAAGAATGTGAATCAAGAGGTGTTGGAAGCATATGGGATCCACAAGGGTCATCTCCCACAAGAACTAGGTCAACTAGTATGTGTGAACCATTCCTAGGGTGACTTGACCTGCAAGGTACACTAAAAATAGGGAAATGATTCAATAAAAGCCAAATAGAATGCACAAAGCTCACAAAGATGTTGGCAACCAGAGGCCAAAGCAACACAATCAAAGTCCAATCAAAGCATCACCAAATGAATTGATCCACTAAGGGTGCTCCACTTTGAAGGAGGGTTGTCGAGGGTCAAATAAAAGCAAATGAAAGTCAACCAAAAATAGGTCAAACCTTGACCAAAACCAGCCTCAAAGACACCTCAACTTATCATCAAAATGAGGAGGAAGTCTCACTCATTGGTGGTTTCAAATGGCCTATGAATCAAGCAAGAACAAATGGAAAACAAGTTAAAAACACTTCCAATCATTAAATTCAAATTAAATTGAAAAATAAATGGAAAATGAAATTAAAAATTATGAAAAATTAAATAACACATTAAAGTGTTAGAAAATATTTTTAGTTGAATTTTATCATGATTGGAAGTATTTTTAATCAATTAAAATCAAAACATAAATAAAAGAAAATAAAATAAAACAAATAAAAGCCAAACGGTGCAAATAGCAAGGGAAATGCGTTGGAAAACATTGGGCTGATGAAAAGAGGGGTGTCGATAGCATACAAAACCCAATCCACTCAGCCAGCATCAAAGCGATGCGTTTCATTTAATGATGTGGCAGTCAACATCCACGCGCGCATGTCAAACACATCTGGATCGTTCATCTGAGCCAGTCAAAGATTCAACTCAATGACGGATCACCTTCACATGTGTTTGAACAAGACCCCGGAGCCTTTGCTCTGGTCGTCTTCTCCGGCGAGGTGGTCGGAGTTCAGATTTGCATACCTCACCAAAACTTGCCAAATCTTATATCAAAATGAAGCTGAAGTAACATACATTCCAAATCCAGGATCCATTTGTTTTAAACATGTGTAAATAAGGAGAATCGAATGGATTAAATTTGGAATGCACATCTGCAAACTTCATCAAACATGGAAATCAAACATTCAAACATGGCCTACACGAGGTAGGGCTTCAGATGCAGCCAATATTGACCTAATTCAGTGCCTAACATGAGAGAAAAGTTGATTGGGAGTTTACCTAACGGAGACAATATGTTGGTGCTTCTACCTCTTGCTTGCTTGCTCCAAAAGAGGCAGATCCACTCCAATTTGCTTGAAGAAGAAGACTCTTGCTTCAATTTGAGTTGAATTGCCTTGGATCTTGATTCACGATTTTGAAATTTTCTCTCAAATTTCAAAACTGATTTTGCTCTTCCCTTCACGAAAAATGCTCTTCTCCGCATCCAAAATGAAAATGGAACTTATATATGATGGATTTGGATGAGAATTAGAGGCCCATGAAGCCTGGTTGTGGAGAGTTTTCGAAAATTCCCAAAATAGAAATGCCTTCTCATGCACACGTGAAAACTGCTTCTAACACACATGGAAATGGCTTGGATTTGCAGCTGATAACTTGAATTACACATTGGAATTGGAGTGGGCTTTGTTGTGGTCCAATTATGAAGTTTGAATGAGAAACTTCTTTGTGAAGTAAGCCTCATTTGCTCATGTTTTTGCTAGCATAAACTAAGATAATTTTGTACATTTCACTTGTTGGAACCTTGTGAATAAAATTGAATCAAAATATGGCATGAAAAAGACCTATAACCAATTCAATTCAAATCATGATTTTAAGTTCATTTTCACTTGAAAATTCACACCCAATGTCCATAATCACTTATAATTCATGCCAATCTTGAGTTTCATGATGTAATTGAAGTTATTTGGATCAACTTTCGTGTTGGTTGAAGTTTCATTTGAAGTACTTAAGTGTATGAGAATGACCCATAATGAAAATGGCCTATAATCAAAGTTTCCCAAAATACCCTTACATTGTAAGCTCCATAACTTGAGTTCCACAAATGATATAAAGGACTTCTAGTACTTTTTGGAAATATAAGATCATGAGGAATAACTTTCATTTTCATCCAAAGTTGATGAGAAACATGATTCTAGGTCAAAAGTGCCTTGGAAGTGAGTTGACTTTTGTTGACTGAAAAATATGTTCATCTGAGACCTATAACTTGATGGTATCATAACTTGAGTTCCACAAACCCAATGGATGAGTTCTAGTAGTCAAAAGAAAGCTTATAACATGCCCTCAAGTCTCATCATTATAAGAAAATTAGATTGAAATTGTATCTTGGGGTAAATGGTCCTTGAAATTGGATAGTAAAGAAGGGGATTTTACACTGAGATCCTCTAAAACCCTAATTTAGTAACTTCTTAGACTCTTGATTCTCCTTGATTTGAACTTAATATGACATCCTAGATGTCTCAACGTGACTTCCCATGACTCCAATGATCTAAAACAAAATTTCCAACTCCTTTAAGCCCATAGTTGACCTTGAACTAAGGAGATGAAACCCTAGGTGCACACCTTTTGACTGCAACCTCTTGCAAGTGAAATGAATGGATAGACCAACTCCACAATGACTTCAAAAGCACTCAAAGAGCTTCCCAAACACCTATTATCAATAACCATGGCTTTGTGAACCCCTGATGATCTTCTGATGCCCTCCAAGGTAGGAGGCAAGCAACACTTGTCAATCTTCTCACTCAGAGAGCTTTGACCACTTCTTGATGATTGTAAGCATTAGATAACTTGAATAAGCACTCATGGTTGATCTTGAAGCCCTTGATAACCTTCTCTTGAATGTCACACCTCCCTTGATCCCCTTAAAAATACAATGCTATGTAAATGCAAATGCTAAAGAAAGAAATGAAACATAAGCCAAGTAGAGAAAAAGGTTGGAAAAAGTTTAGGGTACAACACCGTTCTTTTTCAAGAGTACCAAAGCGGTACCTTAGGAATATGATAACACGTGGAGAAATCAGAGATCTGGGAAAGAGGTACAAAATGAAGGGACGAAAAGCAAACATGAAGATGTCTCTAACATTGCTAGTATGAGCAAGATGACCCGAAGCGGTCGAATTTACCAACCTAAAGTAATTGTGGCCCCTCTCAAAGAAACCATCCACGTGGAACCTGAAAAAAGAAAAGAAGTATCAAATGAAGAAAATGAAGAATTTGTAAGGATCATCAAAAGAAGTGACTACAAAATCATAGATCAGCAACACCAAACTCCTTCAAAAGTTTTGATCATCTCCATTCTTTTAAGCTCTCCTTCCCACAGGTCTACGTTACAAAAATTGTTGGCACAGGCCCATGTAAACAAGGACATAACAGTTGCCCAATTTGATTCGATGATTGCTAATATTACTGCATGTAATACCCTAAGTTTCAGTAACAATGAATTACCTGCCGAAGGTTGTAAGCACAATCGTGCTTTGCATGTATCAGTTGAATGCCAAGTGGACACTCTAGAAAGGTGATGGACATCAATCCATCATACAACTGTTTATTGGGAAGGCCATGGATCCATACCGCTGGTGCGGTGACCTCCACTCTCCACCAAAAGATGAAATTTGCAGTGGATGACAAATTGGTGGTTGTCCATGGAGCAGAGGATCTAATGGTGAGCAATTTGTCATTATTCAGGTACATTGAAGCTGATAAATATGCTTTAGAAACTTCTTTCCAAGCTTTAGAAATAGCCAATGCCATTTTAGTCGAGGAAGCTGTGGTTGAGAGTGGTCTATCCTTTGCATTTGTTCAAAGCATAAAATCTGCATTGAAGAATGGCACTCCTACAGGATGGGGGGAGGTCATTGAGGTGGAGGCAAGAGTGAAGACGAATCGCCGGGGGTTGGGTTACAAACCAACTCATGACAAGACTCAAGAGTTTCCCAAAGGACGGCTGAAGACCATCAATGAGGTGTTTATCAATGAAGGAATCCAAATCAACACAGTTGAGGAGGATTTTGAAGACGACTATGTTAATCAGCTGGTATATCATGATGAGGCCGCTCTGAACAATTAGGAGGCTGTTGAAATTCTTGTCATTTTTTCTGTGATGAAGTAATTTGCTTTTTTTTTTTAGTTTCCTTTAAAAATGTTTTCCATAACTATGCCCGAGGTTATCGAACTATTTT
This sequence comes from Lathyrus sativus, assembly GCA_963859935.3. NCBI lineage: Eukaryota > Viridiplantae > Streptophyta > Magnoliopsida > Fabales > Fabaceae > Lathyrus > Lathyrus sativus. Next base: position 102,368,935 of record OZ012738.1, on the reverse strand, counting down.
GTATGGGCCACTAGCTTTCAAATTATTATGATCAATGAAGATGTTTTGTTATAATCCTCATTTGTTTCATTTACTGTTGTTTGCTTTTACTTTTACAGAAAATGGCATTTCTTTCAAAAACTAGCAAAAATATTTGTTTTGTTCTGTTGCATTTATCTTTATGTGTTTTAATAAATCAAACCATTCCAAACATACAGATAAATTCCAAAACCCGTTGAATCTAAAGACTATGTTTTCCCTCTTGACTTTGACTCACCCATATATCAAGCCGAAGATGAGGATGATGAAGATTTTGAGATTCCGGATGAACTGGCTAAGATGGTTGAATATGAGTACACAAACCTTCAACCTCAAAAGGAGCAAGTGGATGTTATTAGTCTTGGCACCGAAAAAGATAAGAAGGAAGTCAAGATTGGGGCAGAAATTAAGCAGAGACAGGTGATGCTTTTAGAAGAGTATGTTGATTTATTTGCTTGGTCATACCAAGATATGCCTGACTTATACACTAACATAGTGGTTCACAAGCTACCTCTTCGACCTGAATGTCCTCTTGTCAAACAGAAGCTCAGAAGAACCCAACCCGACATGGCTTTCAAGATCAGAGATGAGGTCCAAAAGCAGATTGATGCATGTTTTCTAGCAGTATCAAAATATCCAGAATGGGTAGCTAACATTGTACTTGTGCCAAAGAAGGATGTGAATGTTATAATGTGCGTATATTATAGGGATCTGAACAAATCTAGTCCGAAGGACAATTTCCCTTTGCCACATATCGACACTATAATAGAAATCGTTTCACTGTCGTCTCTTTCATGGATGGTTTCTCAGGATACAACTAGATAAGGATGGATCCCAAGGACATGGAGAAAACCACGTTCATCACACCATAGGGGACTTATTGTTATAAAGTCAGGCCTTCTGGTTTGAAGAATGCATGATCTACTTACTAGAGAGCTATGGTCACATTATTTCATGACATGATGCACAAAGAAATAAAGGTGTATGTCAATGATATGATAGCCAAGTCTCAAAATGAAGAATACCATCTTGATCACCTATTGAAGTTATTCGTAAGACTCAGGAAGTATCAGTTGAGACTGAATCCTGCAAATTGTACTTTTGGAGTAAGGTCTGGAAAGTTACTCGGATTTATCCTCAGTTAGCATGGAATTGAGATGGACCCTGACAAAGTATAAGTTATTCAAGAGATGCCTGCTTCGCATACAGAAAAGCAAGTTAGGGGTTTCCTGGGCATATTAAACTACATCTCCAGATTTATCTCTAATATGACTCTAACTTGTGAACTGATCTTTAAGCTGTTGCAAAAGAATCAGATAGTTGTTTGGAATGCAGATTGTCAACAAGCGTTCGACAAGATCAAGGGTTATCTCCAAGAACCTCCAATTTTGATTCCTCCTATGCATGGAAAACCTCTTTTCATGTAGATGATTGTGCTTGAGGGATCGATGGGCTGCGTATTGGGTCAACATGATGATTCTGGATGAAAAGAACACATCATTTATTACTTAAGCAAGAAGTTCACTGGTTGTGAAAGTCGTTACTCACTTTTAGAGAAAACTTGTTGTGTTTTAACTTGGGCTGCCAAACGGCTGAGGCAATATATGTTATGTCACACCACTTTGTTAATTTCCAAGATGGATCCAATAAAGTATAATTTTGAGAAGCCTGCTCAGACAGAAGGACTCACCCGTTGGCATATGCTTTTGTCAAAGTATGATATTCAGTACGTTGCTCAAATGTTCATCAAAGGTAGCATCTCGTCAAGTTACCTCGCTGATAAGCCAGTAGAAGACTATCTGCCCCTCAAGTTTGATTTCTCAAATGAAGACATTATGTTAGTCAAGAAAGACTATGAAGAGTCAGGCCGAGATGAGGGTCCTGAACCCGGTTCCCGATGGAAGATGATGTTTAACGGTGCTTCCAACCAAAAGGAGCATGGTATAGGCACCATTTTGATAAATCCAATTGTCGGGTATACTCCTTTCACAACAAGATTATGTTTCGAATATACTAACAATATGGTTGAGTATGAGGCTTGTATTTTGGGACTAGAAGCAACAATTGTTATCCGTATCAAAATTCTAGAAGTGAGTGGCGACTCAGCTTTAGTTATTTATCAGATCAAAGGTGAATGGGAGACCAGAGACGAGAAATTGATCCCATATAGAGCTTATATTATGGAAATGATTGAGTATTTTGATGAGGTAACCTTCAAGCATGTGCCAAGGTCTAAGAATCACATCGTTGATGTCTTAGCTATGATGGCTGCTATGTGGCAAGTCAGTTTTGTTAATGAAGCAACACTTATTTGAATTGAGAGGAACACTGAGCCTATTTATTGCTAGATGGTGGAAGAAGAGTCTGATGGGAAATCGTGGTTTCACGACATTAAACTATTTGCAAAATCAAGAGTATCCAGTTGATGCAACCTCACTTGACAAGAAAACTTTGAGAAGGTTGGCATCCAAGTTTTTTCTCAGCAATGATGTGCTTTACAAAAGAAATTTTGACATGGTATTGCTTAGGTGTGTCGACAGACGAGAAGTAGACTTGTTGATGCAAGATATCCATGAAGGAACGTTTGGCACTCACGCCAACGGATATACCATGTCAAAGAAGATTCTCAGAGCTAGATACTATTGGTTAACTATGGAAACTGATTGCATCTAATATGCCAGGAAATGCCATAAGTGCCAGATCTATACGGACAAGGTGCATGTACCTCCAACTTTGCTAAACATGTTGTCATCACCTTGGCCATTTTCAATGTGGGACATTGACATTATTGGAGCAATTAAGCCAAAAGCCTCCAATGGACACTGTTTCATTCTTGTTTCTATCGACTACTTCACCAAGTGGGTTGAAGCTGCATCCTATGCCAATGTGACTAAGCAAGTGGTTGCCCGCTTCATAAAAAAGGAGATTATTTGTCGATACAGAATCCCTAGCCGTATCATCACAGACAATGCTACCAATCTGAACAACAAAACGATGAAAGAGTTGTGTGATAGCTTTAAAATTTAACATCATAACTCTTCTCCTTATCACCCAAAGATGAACGGAGTTGTTGAAGATGCAAACAAGAACATCAAGAAGATCGTGCAAAAGATGGTAGTAACCTACAAAGATTGGCATGAGATGTTGCCATTTTCCTTGTACGGATACAGAACGTCTGTTTGCACTTCAACAGGGGAAACCCCATTTTCTTTAGTATATGGGATGGATGCAGTCCTACCCATTGAAGATGAGATACCATCTTTAAGGGTCCTAATGAAAGCAAAGTTGGAAGAAGCAGAGTGGGTCAAGGAAAGGTTTGACCAACTGAATCTCATTGATAAGAAATGAATGACTACCATGTGCCACAGCCAGTTATATCAGAAGAGGATCAAGAGAGCCTTTGATAAGAAAGTCTATATCTGAGAATTCCAAGAGGGATAACTCGTCCTCAGAAAGATATTGCCAATTCATAAAGACATGCATGGGAAATGAAAGCCTAATTATGATGGGCCATTGTTGTGAAGACAACTTTCTCTAGAGGTTCGCTCATCCTTACGACAATGGACGGTGAACAACTTGCTCAGCCTATGAACTCTAATGCAGTCAGAAAATATTATGCTTAAAAAATCCACTATGTCGAAAACCCGCAAGGGCGACTTAGGAAAAAAGGGTATCCCAGTAGATCACAACCAATGAAGGAGATCTAGGCAAAAATTAGGGATAAGATGAAAAGAAAAAGCTCGAAAATTCGAAAACCTGAAAGGGTGGCTTAGACAAGTATATGAATTTTTAGGGTTTTTTAGGTTTGCCTTTGATCTTTTGATTGATCCTTTGATTCTCCTTAAACTTCTTAAGTTGTATGAACCATATGCATCTTGTATGAACCTCATTTGATGTGACAAACTTATATACTCTTGTTGTTACATGGTTGTTATTACTTTTTCAAGTTCATATGTAAATACATGTTTGAATCTCTTGAGACCTTGGTTTTTACCTTGCCCTTAACATGTGATTCTTGTTGTACCCCAAAATTTGACCAAGCTTTTCTTCCTAACTTGGCTTATGTTTCTTTTCATTTAGCATTTGCGTTTTTGCATATAATTGGTTCTTAACAGGGGACTAAGGGTTTTTATGACATTCAAGAGGAGAGCTTCATGTTCAAGCTCAAACAAAGGTATCATGGGCAAGCCATCAGGGTTTCATTACTATCAAGATTGGGTTTTAAAGCTCCTTGAGAGGAGAGGTTTGTGTATGGGTGTAACCTCCTATATTGAGGGTCATCATAGGATTATGAGGTCACTTACTTTGATAAGGCATGATTTAAAAGCTCATTGTGTACCTTAAGAGGGCTTTGTGGAGCTTGTGTAGTCATTCATTTCATCTGCAAGAGCATCAGTCAAAGAATGTGGAATTAGGGTTTCATCTGGTCAACCACAAGTCTACTGTGGACTTGTGAGGGTTCAAGACTTGGTGCTAGGTCATTGAGATATGGGAATTTATCTTAAAGCATCTAGGATGTCATTATAAGATCAAATCAAGGAGATTCAAGAGCTCAAGGAGTTTTTAAATTAGGGTTTCAGAGGATTTTAGTGTAAAATCCCCTTCTTTGGTGCCTAAATTCAAGGATAATTTTCACTATGGTGCAAGCTCAATTTCATTTTCATGAAAACATCATGCTTGTAGATCATATTTCAAGCTTTATTTTTAGTACAAGAACTCATCCATTGAGTTTGTACATCCCAAGTTATGATGCCAACAAGTTGGAGTCCTCAGATGAAGAGAATTTTGGTCAACTAAAAGTCAACTCACTTCCAAGGCATATTTGACATGGAATCAAGTTTCTTCTCAATTTCAAGTTAACATGAAAGTTTTTCCTTATGATCTTAGCTTTCCAAAAATTCCTAGAAGTCCTCTTTCTCATGTGTACATCTCAATTTACGGTCTTCCCAAGGCAGGGGTATTTTTGGAAAGTCTATTATAGGGCATTCATTTCAATGGTCCATTTCATGAACTTCAAGGCCTCTAATCCATTTTCAGCCAACATGAAACTTGTGTCTAATTGCCTCAATTCCACAATGAATCCAAAATCCATGAGATTTGATGATGTATGGGATCATTTGAAGCATGATAAGCTTGAAAAAGTGATTTTTTGGACATGATTTGGATACCTTTCATTACAAGTCATCAAATGATTTTGTTTTGAATTTTTTTCATACCTTAACATCATTATATGATAACCATGATATTCTTTTCCAATTTTGTGCCAACAAGAGTACATGTTTCATACCTCTTTTTCAAATTCCATACCATAAAAACTCATGAATCCAAACTTGGTACATATTCATTTACAATGTCTCAAAACCATCTCATTTCTTCCTACACCCTTAATTATACTTGTTGTTGACCCAAAAAGAAGTGTGAGGTACATAAACCGTGTGTGGCATGAAGTGGAAGTTTGGAAAGAAAAACTTGAAATTATACAATGCTGCCAACATGGGCCTACATGATCATCCCAAAGCCCTCGTATAAGAGCCAAATCATTTCCCTAGATGCTCATAATTGGTAGCTGATGTTGGAGAAGAGAGAAAGAGCTCAAAAATTTCACAAGGTTTCCTTTCTTCGGATCTGCCTTAACTCTGAAAATTAACTCAAATTTCTGCTCATTCCTTCTTTACAAGAGTCTAAGGAACAGATTGGAAGCAATAGATCAAAGCTTGTGTGCGTTTGAAGTATCAACGGAATATCTCCGTTAGGTAATTTTCAGCAACTCACAACCTTCATTCTAGGCATCAATTTAGCTTCATATTGGGTGCATCTGAAGCCCTACCTATGGTAGGCAATGTTTGAACCATCCATTTGTATGTATGCTGCAATTTCAATGTGTGCTCTCAATTTTTCGTGCCATGATTTCTCTTTGTTTAAGACCCTTTTTAAGATTTGGATGTTGGATTTGAACTCCTTGTAGCCTCAGCTTTCGAATGGTATAGGATGTTAGAATTTTTATTGAGGTTTCAGACCTAGTCTCCGGCGAGTTGGCCGGAGAAGAAAACCGGAGCCCTAGCTCCGGTGTCTGGTCTAATTTTAGGTGAAGCTGACTCACCTCTGTGTTGAATGTTTGACCAGCTTGCTTGTCTCATTGCCATTGACTTGACTCATAACACGCAGGCGTTGAAATCCACCTAGGATTAATGAGACGCTGTGTTTCCTGCTTAGCCTGAGCTTGTGTTGGATTGGGCTCAGGTTGTTATCCATACACCCCTTGTTTTTGGCCCAGCACGCTGATTAAACTTTTTTTAGTTTAAATTGATTTTACTGGATGCACCCCTCTTGGGTCTTTGCTTCTTTTTATTTTATTTTTATTTCTGTTTTCATTTTAGTTATTTAAAAATAGTTCCAATCACATGAAAATTCCCCAAAAATACTTTTCTAACATTTCAATGTGTTAATTAATTTTCCATAATTTTTATTTCCATTTTCCTTTTATTTTAGTATTTTATTTGGAATTAAACTTTTAAGGTGTTTTATGGGTCATGTCTTGGTTGATCTTGCTCATTTGAACCCCAATTGCAAATCCCCTATGATCAATTCTTCTCCATCATTTAGATGATGGATTGAAGTGCCTTTGAGGGTTGATTTGGTTCATAATTGAGCAATTTTCATTTGACTTTGATTGGACATTTGTGAAGCCTCGATATATGCTCGATAAGGTGGAGCACCATTCATTCTTGAACTATTTGGTGATGCCTTGGGTTGTTTTTGTCCATGGGTGTTTGTTTTCTGGTTTGTGGTTGCTCAAGTTTTGTTGGGCATTTTATTTGAGATTTATTGAGCACTCCTTCTATTTTTGGTGAACCTTGCAAGTCAAGTCACCTTTGAAAGTGTTCATACAAGCTAGTTTGACCTAGTTCCTTTGGGAAATGAACTCTATTGATCCCATATGCATCTTGTGAGCTTTGTCACTTGATCCTAACATGCTTAAGGTGTTGTTTCATTTATCCTGGGTCATACAATTGTGTTACTTGCTTTGCAATATACTTTGGAGTCATGCATTTCCACTTTGCTCTAAGTGTTGAAGTTGTGTTAGAACTTTGGTTCTTTCACTTGCCATGACCTAGTTTGTAATTGTGTTTTGTTTCTAAGTGTGAATTGATACTTTCATATTATTGATCCACTTCTGCCTCATGTGGTTTGATCTTTATTCAAGATGATTTGGTGTTCACATTTACACGTTGAGTTTGTCTTGAATAATTGGCCACTTTCTTGCACTTGTTTGCTTGTGTCTTTTGCTTGATCAATGTGAATATTTGGTTGAGATCACTCATATGTGGTTGCTGCCCAATTTCCTTTCCCTCATCATTTCTTTGATCATGGCTCTTTGCTTTTGGTTTTTGTTTAGGTGATGGATGTTTGATGGTTGTAGGAGTTCTACTTCTCCCATTTCATCTCACCTTTCTTGACCTATTCAAGTCAACTTGTTTGTGTTTGAGTCTCATGTTGTTGAGTCCTTGTTGCATCTTTGCATATCTTGCATTTCATCTTTGTTTGCCTTGACTTGTTTAAGTCAATTTCATATCATTTCCTTTTCATATGTGATTGAATTATTTAGTGTTTACTTGGTATTTTGCCATGATCCCTTAGGATTCCTAGTCCCTCTGTTTAAGATGGGAGTAGGAGAGACATTAGGTGTTCAATCCTTTGCATGATAAAATTAGGATAGATTCTCCCTTTTCAATCCCAACCTTAGGATCACATTGCATGATAACATTAGGGTTGATTAGTTCCCCTTAGAGTCTTGGGTCTTCTTTTCTCATCTCATAACTCTGTAAGACACTTAATAAAGGATAACAAGTGTTGTACGCTACGAGCCTTAAGTACTTAAGGAATGATAGGTGGGGGCCTCTTCTCACACTGTCTAGAGTGTTTAGCGTAAGCCCTTTGGGTGATATGCGACGCATTCACTCTCAAGTCATAGTCTTTAGTGCAACATGAGTTTCAAATTTAACTCAATCCACTTCCTCTTATAAAAAACACAAAATAAAACATCAAACCTTTTTATCCTTCGGGATTGTTTGTAAATCATTTTCATAAAAACTGTGTTAAGTCTTGGTTCTACCGCAAACAAGCAATATCCCTAACTGCTAGAACGAAGATTTAACCCTACTCAGTTAAAACACTTGAACCAAACAGTGGTCGTGTCATCCCGAACTATGTTTTCTCTGATTTATCATACTAGATGAGGATATGTAGGCACAAGACGGTGATGTCTTGGCGAGCAACCTTCCCCTCCTTCACCTGTAGTTTCCCGAACAACGTTGACTCTGACTTTCCCATTGCACGAGTGAATGCGTAGGCATAGGGCAACGATGTCCTATTGAGTCAGTTCTTTCCGTTTCCCCCTATTTAGCAGTAGCTTTGATAGTTTAGCACCCTTTTAGATAGACAACAAGCGTGGATCCTATTGAGTACAACGGACGTGAGGGGTACTCATACCTTCCTCTTGCGTAACCGACTCCCGAACCTAAGATTTGGTTGCGATGAAATTGACTTTTCCCTTTTCGTCAGGTTTTCTTCGATCGTTTCCTTTCCCTCTCTTTTGGGATAAATAACGAATGGTGGCGACTCTTCTATCTTTGTCGGCCCCTTTTTCGCAGCGATGCGGTAATTCTCTTCTATGATCAAGTGATTTAAATTGACATGTGCTTTATGTGTCTCATACCATGCCATAAGTGTTCTTAAATACTTTTTGTTTTGCTTTGAAAGATGATTAGTATACATGTTTGTATGAAGCAATCCTTGTGATGTTTCTCATCTTACTCAAAGACTATGATTGAACCCTATGTTACATATTGGTAGTTACCTATTTGTTTAACATGTTCATATCACATCCATAATGTTTTCATGGATTATCTTCACTTGTATAACATGATCTTTATTTGTATGTTTACATGCTATCCCTTAAATGTTCATCACAATCCACATGTTGTTGTCACACATGTCTCACTCTTATTCAAAGATATTTTGGTTGTTACCTTTGCCATGCTTTAAATATTGTTAGGATTTATGCATGATGATCTTGAGTTTTGAACCTAGCCATGATAAGTAATATTTTGGCTTATGCAGTATTTATTTATACTTCAAATTGTCATCCATGATATTTGGTCTTGTAAGAACCTTATTTAATGATCTTTTAGATGTTTTAACATCTATGTTTACCTTTTGGTTGTAACCATTGGTTTTGGTTCTAAATACTAACGATGGATGCTTGATTGTAACCTTGTTATATATTGACTTTATCAAAGTTTTGCTTGATGTTGTCACATGCTTGCCCTCTTCTTCTTGGTTGTTACCATGATTTTATGTCTTCATCATGTTTTAATGAATATATATGTGTGCTTAAAGCTTGTTAAGTTTCTGCAAGTGATATAGCTTGTTAGCTCTCATCCTAAAAAGTTTCCTTGTGTTCCTAAGTCCAAAAGAAAGTCTCTCTATTGACTCAATCTCATAGATAACCCATTACTCTGTTAACCTCCCCTTGACCTTTCGAGAGTCATTAGGAATTTCAATTTAGTCTTAAGATAAAACCTACACCCCTTTGACTTTGTTACAGTCAAAACCTTAGCATACCTTGTTAGGAGCCCTATAACTTAGAGCTTAGGTCTAAAGTTTTTTAACTCTATTTGTGTACCATTGTTATGGGTACTCACCTTTTAGACTTTTTTTTCAAAAGTCAATCCCCGGTTAGATCTTACAACTTAGACTTAGAGAGTTTGTTAACTCTATATAAGTATTATTGTTATGAATACTTATTCCCTTTGGAACCTTGATCATAGTCAAGAGTTCTTTCACCCTAGTTAGGAGAACTACAGTTGCTCTGATTCCATCCTGTTATACCCCAAATTTTGACCCCTTAGATCTTCATCATCATTTTAAAAGCATCATCATTTGTTTATCTAACCTTAACTTATTTCAAGTTTGTCTTTGTCAAGAGATACAGGTGAATTAGGGTTCCATACAGTCAGGAATCAGGGTTTATATGGTCTGATCAGTCAATGTCTTGCATTGACTCTCCATGAAGAAACTCCCTATGTCATGAAGAATACTATATTGGATCAAGTATGAATCCAATATGAGGTTGTCACCCAAAGAAGAGGAACAGTGCAGTCTAGAGCTCCCGATTAGGGTTTTTGATTAGGAAAAGTCAACTGTGGTTTGACTTTTAATTTAAATGGTGTTCCAATTGTCGCGGTGAAATTTGGATACCAAACTATTGATTAGTTTGAATCTTATTCATTTGCAACCGAACTTTGATTTGTCCAAAGGAAGGGATAAAGATCGAAATACCCACAATGCAATGCAAATGCAGAGGTTAGAGAGTTATAGGTTCGGGGGTTGGTTAAACTTAGGGAAGGTGCTAGCATCCTAAGTTTCTATAGTACTCTACAGGAACCTCTTGTTTTATGTTTGTTTATTTGCTAAGGTTTATCTGCTTAAGGATGAAAGACCTAGGGGTTTATTTCTAAGTATACTTGATAAGATATCGCATCTTATGCCTACATATCCTTACGGGAGTGGAATCAGAGTATTTGTAGTTCCCCTAAAGGGTTTGAGGATTTCTTTGACTGTGGTCAAAGTTCCTACGGGTTTAGGGTAGTTGATTTTTAGGAGAAAAGATGAGTTGTCATTTTAAGGGAGATTACTTGATTTTAGCTGCCACAACTTTGTAGGAAAATTGATTGTATTGTTATGGGGTAGAAGTTTTATCCCACTTAAGATGATTAACATCTTGTTCTCTAATGTGTTTGAATAGTTGCTTGATTGATTTGATTTGTTTGTATCTAAGTTATAAAGATAAAACAAAGGTCCTTCCTATGGGTAGGATCTATCTTAAAAGATCAACTTGAGGGATCAAGGATCAAATAGGGAATTATGATGCAAGATGAGATGCAATACACACAAGTGTTAAGTCATGTGTAGGTTCTTCCTTTGGACGCATGCAATATAGTAAAGTAAATGCGTAAATGATAAATTGCGGGAGTGTTAAATTGCAGAAAAAAGCAAGTAATTAAATTCATACACAAATGCATGAAAGCGCTAGGTGAGTGTGTGAATTGTGCATGTGCGGTGTGGATGCGGGAGCGTGCACGATTGATTGAATTTTACGATGTTGATTGATTTTAATTGGTCGATTTGATTAGAAAAAAAGGTTGAATTGATTTATAAGAAAATATATTATTTGATGAGATTTGGTTTTAAGTCACTTAAAGGAATGACTTTAAAAGAAGGGTTCAAATATTATTATTACCAAATGTTATTTAAATTATAAAAAATGGTTTTCTTGTTATAAAGGTTTATTAAAGTTATTATAAAAGATTATTTTTATTGATAAAAATAAATAGATCATGAAGTGAGATTTTTCTAAAATAAAATAGTAGGTTTAAACTAATTATGAAATAGCTTTTATTATATAAAAGTTATAAAAAAAAGTTCTTAACTATTATAAAAGCTAGAGGTTGATTTTAGATTAAAAAAGATTTTATTATTATATATACAAGAGTTATGAATAATTTTATTATAAAAGGATTAAATTAATTAAGGGATTAAAATAGGCTAACTAGAATAAAACAGGTTTTATGTTTTTTCAGAAAAAAATTAATTAAGTAATTAAGAAAAATGATTATTTAAATTTAAAAGGGTTAATTAAAGGGGATTAGTGTTAATGAGGGGGCGAAAATGATCAGGTGAGGGCAGTCAGTGAGGGTGTACGATGGGTGCACACGATATGGGCCGTGAGATTAGATCCGTTGGAGATCGTGTGGCTGTGTGAGAGGGTTCATCGTAGTTGTGGTGGATGTGTGTGTATGTGATTAGGGATTACAACAAAAAATTAAAAAAACAGAAAACCCTAACTCCCAAAACAATCCCTCCCTGCGCCGTTTTCTCTCTTTCCTTGCTTCTCCCTCTCTCGATCCGTCTTCTCCTTCGTTTTTCCTTTCTGCTTTTTCTTCCTCCATCATCTTCACGTCTCCCTTTCCATGAAACCTAAAAAAAAACACAACAACATCAATCACGAAATAAGAATACCACTTGAAGAAAACGTTACCCACGATGCTGATAACTGTGGCTTCGCTGATGACTTCGCGGTGGCTTAGCGGGATTCCGACAGGGTTTGCAAAGCGGAGGGAAGTTGAAGTTCGCGGAGGATGACGTTTGATGGCGAAGGTGGAAATCTCCGGTAGGGTTTGGTCGTATGGTCAAAGCGTGGGTTTGAGGGTGAAGCTTTTCCGGCAATTGACGCGTCGTGACGGAACTCCAAAATGAGAGATAAGTTTCTTATTTCTATGATTTAGCAGTTAGGGTTTTGATTTGGGGTTTTTGTAGATTTTGAAGTTTTGTTGTGGATGGATTTTTGTGTCGATTGTGTACCCCTTTCATCTCAAATTCCTCCTTCTTTTATAATCAAACTTTGGGTTTCGAATTAAATACCGGTATGAATACTTTCTAAACCTGTCTAAACATGTTGAGAATTTGTTTTGGAAAGAAATGAGAAACTTCTGCTTTGGTTCCAACATGTTTAGATAATACCTTAACTCATTGCCTTTTTGGTTTGACATGTCTGGGATGCACTTGGAAAAACGAAACGGTTTATGACATTTTGCGCTTCACTTGGTTTATTTGGAGAAAGTTGAGTTCTTACTATCGATGTTATTTTCCAGGTAACTCAATGTTCTTAGTAGCAGTTAATGCTGTGCCAAAGGATGTATGGAGAAGCAAACTAAGTATGTGGGAGCATGGCATCTTCTGGCACGAAAAGAGTTCTTGGCATAAGGTAGTGACCTACGAGGATTTCAGAGTGTGAGTGGTTCAAAATTTTATGATGGCATGTGATCTGAATCAATACTGCTGGTAATTCTCAGTTATTCATCCTTGGTCTGATTGTATTGCTAATATGCAGGTGAAAGAGAAGAACATGTTCATGATGCGATATAACTCAGTGCATATTGTGATGCAGGTTGCGGATCATTTTGGGCAGCGAAGAAAGTAGTCTTATACCAGATGGTCGATGTTGTGGTTTTTTCAACACATCTGTAGCTTGTTGAGATTGTACTGGGTTTATGTCGGTATCGAGTCATCTTGCAGTTTTTCTTAAGTCATCCAGATTGCAGCATTATGCTCAAACCCTCCTGTATTGAACTTTCAAAATTAGATCCTCTTTCTTGTGAATTTACAAGGAGAAAACTGTGGTCTATGTGAGTGTTTTGATTTGTTGTTCTCAGTCTGGTTAAAAGGGTTGGGGCTTTGGCAAAGTTGTGAAGGAAAGAGTGAATGCCAGGCTGTTATTCATGTCTGAAGCCTTGGATGCCAAGAGAAGCTAACCACCGTGGTAAGTTGTTTGATGTCATGGTCATGGCTTTCTCGAATTCAAAACAGGTGATAATTTCATTGTTGTCTGGACGCCTATTTTCTCTCTTGCAATGCAGAAACGGTAACACTGCGTCTCACCTACAACTCGTGGATTGAGCTTAAAATGTGATGTTGCCGACGTGGACGCTACCTGAAGTCCCAAGACGAATCTCAGATGACGGGCTCGCTCTGTTCTAACGGGTGAGTATTACCTAGGAGTGGTTTTAATGATAAGCAGTCAAAACATCCTTCTCACATCTTTTAATTCTCTTTTCAGAAAACTTTGTTTTAGACTTGGAAACTTGATGCGATGTTGCCGATACCGTCAACCAACGTGAGGCATTTGGTTGGATTTTAGTGTTTCTCAATTTACCTGTTTCTAATTGCTCATACGAGTTTAATTAAATGTGATAGTGTACAATTGCAGGGCATTGCCGAACTTGGAAAGGTGAAACTTGGTTGCCAAAGCTGAGACATAACTTACAACCTATTCGACAGCCGGAATAAGTATGACGGCTACAGATGCTAAATTTCGTAGGAATTCTTCGGCTATTGGTTGTCGAGTCGACATTAGACTCATGTTTAACAAGGATAGCTTCACCGACATCGTGGCCTTCATCTCTTAGAGTAAGCCTCCAAACTTACTCATTCAAGGAAATTCTGAACTAACGTTGTATTAAAGTACTATCAATGAACTCTTATTGGTAATCCTTTCATCGGAACAAAGCTGAATATAATTCCTCTGGTTATTTGTTGTAGGTTCTGAAGGAGAGAGGTGTACAATTATATCTGGGATCAACCGGTTTACAAAGTAGAAGTAGGACCCCAAAATAAAACGAGGAGAAAGCCCTTGCCGCCTTTTCGCGTGAAAACATCCTATCAATATCTTGTATCTTCTTCAACTCGTCACAACAAAGGCGACACTTAGTGGTTAAAGGAACACAGAGTCACTCATGAAGGAATTAGGTCCAGACGGCAATGATTCAAGAGTACCAGCGTCTTTGTTAATAGGTTTATGCGCTCGAAAACTAGGTTCTACAACTTGGTGCTTCAAGAGTTTTGCTAACAGATAAAGACGAGCTTGCGACATGTCAGCCGACCTCTGCAATGGCAGCTTTGTGTATCTGCAGAATTCTGTTCTTGTTTTCTTTTGTACCCTGTCATTTACTTTGGTCTTTGTAGAGAAAGAACACTTGTAAAATCAATAGAAACTCTTTAGGTCGTGCAAAATCATGTCAATACCCCGTCCGTACGAAAGCTTAAGTCATTCACTATTGGCTATTCTTCCCTGGTTTTATTTATTAATTTACTCAATTAAGCCTTTAATTATTGTAAGGGTGGCCTTGGGAAAGAGCTCCATGTTGGTTGTGTCGAAATTCAGTTCTTTATAAACACGTTTCCCAACAGGTTACATCAAACGTGGTGACATATTATAGACATTTATTCATGGTAGAATTTTACTCCCGGATAAACTTTAGCCCCCCTTTTAATTTTAGTAGTTCATCTTCTTCAATGCAAATGAATCCACAATAACTTATGCCATAGTGACTTGAATTGAATAAGCTTGAATCTGAGATTGAGTTATCTTGAATTTTTTATACCCATCACCAACAATTTGCACGAAATTGAATCTTAAATAAAACTCATAAACGACCTTCTTTCTCCCTTTGAAGCACTTTGAGGAAAGCGAATAACGGAATAAACCCAGGATCTACACTTGACATTACTGCAGCTGCATGAATTGGTTAGTCGTAATAAACACGCATACAAAAGTAAAAGAAGAAAAAAAAGCGAGAAAATGCACAAAGTGGCGGGATCTTATGGTAAAAAATTGGGGTGTGACACCAATGATGAAGTCATGGTCCATGAAGCTTATATGACTTGTTGAAGTCCACTCAAGAAGTTTCAATGCCTTAGGGGACCCAGAACACCAACAGTCGATTCAGAGTTCTCTGATCGATCGGTTTGTCTGACCAAAAAGTCAACTCATTGACCAATAGGGTTTTGACCCAAAATTGAAGGAAATCATGTTCCTAATATTATACCACATCTATTCATGAATTTTTGTGACCATTAGATCAAGGATTGAAGGGTAATCAAAAATCGAGAAATTATGGTTTTGAAAGGGGCAAGACCATAACTTCTTAACCACACATCCAATTGGAGTGGTTCAAAGCTTGTTGGAAAGGTCTTGACAAGTTCTACAAAAGTGAAAAAGTGACCTATATGCAAAAAAAAGAATATATTTGGAGTTATGATCAAAATCAATGGAAGAGGGAAAAACACTTGGTGAAATTTCATGGTTTTAGCACTTTTCAAGTCATGTTTTCAGCCAACTTCAAGGGTGTGTTTGACCTAGTTCCACTTGGAATTTGAAAAAACCAAAAAAATAAAGTTATAGAGAATAATGAGGGCTTTCAAAAAAGTAGAAGAACTCCTCCATAGAATTTATGAGCTTGGAGTTTCGAAGGAGGCAAGTTGGGGTCCATGCATTGAAATGCACCATTTCAAATTTATCAAAAACCAACTTGCTAACCATATAAGTGATTCTCAACCACTGATTAACCCTTGATCTGATATTTAGAGGGTATGATGAGTAGAAATGTAGAAGGATTAAAAGATTGAAGAGTTTGGCAAGTTGCACGACAAGTTGCATTATTAAATTCGAAGAAAATCAAGAGGAAAGAGAAACTTTTTCTTGAAAGAAATCTGCAGCAGCAGTCCCCCTAGTCCGTAGCCACACTTCAATCACTTCCTATTTCCTTCATACAGCTTGTCTTAGACATCACAATGAGTCAAGAACTTTGAAAACCAGCTGCACCAAGATCTTTGACAGATTTTCTCCAATTTTCCCTCCAAAAGCAAAAACTTCAAATATGTCCTCACTATTGATCTCTTGCCTTTGCCTATAAATAACACAACTTATATGCATCAAGGACACATAGGAGAAACCAAGAAACCAACCACAAACACTCTCCATCATCTGTTGCAAACCTTCTTCCAAAACAAGTAATTTGTGCCAAGTTCACAAAACTGTCTTGGACAGAACTTGTGTCAAACCAGTTTCCAGCCATTCCACATCCCTACTAACACTCCACACAAGTTACAAATGACCCCCTAGAGCTGTCTAAACCACCACTTGCACTAGAAACCATTCCCTTCTCAAAGTCAAACTCCAAAACCAAAAAAGTCAACATTCTACATCTTTCAAGCCATGACTCACTACAGACCATTTCCAACTCTCTCAACACCTCTAACACTTCATAAATAATATATAAAAGTTGTCCAAATCAAGTTTTCAATTCCGTAACAAAGATTGAACTATGTTGCTTTGTAAAACCATGGATTTTTGAGGTTTTCTTCGATTTTTCAAGCCATTCTCTGTGGCAGTGGAGTTATGGATCATTGGAGCTGATATTCATCATTCAAAGACCATTTTCAGACTATAGCAAAGCATCAAGGGCCTCTGGTTTTCTTATTTGACAAGGTTGCTTCAAGAGGTAAGCCTAAATCCTTGAACTTTGAAATTTTGCTTTGCATTTCACATGTTATGTTGAGTTGTAATCATGATTTTGTGGTAGACATTGTTTGATCATGTTATATGTGCGTTATATGTCATATATGAACCTTTTCTTGCACTAGAAATTTTTATTTCTTGGTTGTCCAAAATGCTGGTCACAACACTAGGCCTAACTAAGTCATCATGTGCATGTTGATTCCAATCTGCCAAACTATGTGTGCATTTTCTGATTTCTCTTGATCCAATCGCTATAAATGATGTCTATGTAATGTTTGCATACTTGTTTCATCAAACCTCCCACTATTTGAGACTGTCCATATGCTCATGCTTTTGGTTGTAACCAAAATAGCCTAAACAATGATGTTATCTAATTTTTCAGTGAGTGTGTTGTATGGAAAAACAAATTGTACCATTGAATTCCTTGTTCAAAAACACACAATTTTCACTTCCGTTTCACTCCATTTGGTAAAGAATTGACTGATTTCCATCCTTCACGCAAATGACTTTGAATTGGTGACCTTGCCTTGCCCTAGTTTTTCCCCCATTGGTTCACAACTTTGAATGATCATAACTTGCTCATTTTTTATTCTATTGATGCCATTATTTTTACAAACTACTCTTTATCATCGTCTACTTTCATTTAGTGAAGGGAGAATTCAAGGATGGTTATCCTAGAAAGACTTTTATCCACTTGAAAAGCATGTGTTTTTAGGGTTTTCACCATGATGTTTGTAAACTTTTTCAACTTGAAACTTGATTTTCCTTGTGATATTGATCTTGTATGATTCACACATGTTTTTTAACACGTTTAAATGCTTAAATTTTTTTGATTCATTATCTTAACATGTTCATACTTGCTTTTGTGAATGTATACATGAATCCTAAACTTTTAAACTTTATCTGTGAACTTTGCCATGATTCTTGATGTTGTGACCTCTTGAAAATGATTTCCATGTTTTATTCTTCTTTTTTATGTGCCTTTTTAGTATCATAGCATGCTA
The DNA here is from genome assembly GCA_963859935.3 of Lathyrus sativus. NCBI lineage: Eukaryota > Viridiplantae > Streptophyta > Magnoliopsida > Fabales > Fabaceae > Lathyrus > Lathyrus sativus. The sequence goes on along the minus strand of OZ012738.1, from coordinate 102,350,995 downwards.
AGGTTTATGTTTTGTCTTGGTTATTACCATGAACATTGCTTTATTTTCTCCTATGAAACCATGAACTTATACTTAGATGTTGTCTTACTCTTTGCATCTTGGCTTTGTTGATTGTTATCTCTTTTCCTTTTCATGTTGTCACGTGATTATTTTAATATCTTTTGGTTGTTACCATGCTCCATGCCTTTATCATGTTAAATGTTGTCACATTTAGTCTTACTTGATTCATGCCCCATGTTTCGTTTGGTATGTAACTTATATGCTTGATTTCTATTTTTTCATGTTTATACTTGTGTGTTCCTTGATTTTGTAACCTCTTAAACATGATCCCATGTCCTTACCTTACTTGTTGTGATGTCTTGTTAGAACCATAACATCCTTAGGATTGAGTCTAGCTTTCAAATTTATCTTTGAACTTGTATGATTCCCCATGAACCTTAAACTTCTTACTTGAACTACTGTAACACTTCTTATATGTTTACTTGTACTTGATTGTCATCAATGCATGATTGTTGGTCTCATGTTGTTACATTTGACATTCTTTGATCCCCTTATATGCTTGCCTCAAGTTGTAACTTGCTTGCATTTAAACTTGTTTGAATTATATGTTATGTTTGTCTTAATGGTTGTTACCTCATTTTCCTTCATCTTTGTTAAGATGCTTCAAATTAATTTTACCTCACATGATTGGTATTGTAAGAACCTATACCAAGTCCCCCTTCTAGATATATTAATATCTTTGTGTATATATGGTTGTAACCACTTGACTTGATTATAATCTTTGCTTGATGTTGCCACATGCTTGCATCTCTTCCTTGGTTGTTACCATACTCTTTTATATGTTCATCATGTTTGAATTAATGCTCATTTATGCTTTGTTAATTTATTCCCGAAGTGATGAAACTTGTTAGTTCTCATCCAGTTGCGTCATTCCTTCCCTATTTTAAATGAAAGTTTCTCTACTAACCCTAGGGTCATAGACAACTCATTGCCCTCCCCTTGACTCTGTTAAGTCATCTTTGAACCATAACTTAGTTGAGTTAGAACCTATATCCATTAGACTTTTGCTTTAAGTCTAAAATACCTACCCCTTGTTAAGAGTATCCTTCAATTAAAACTTTAAGATAGAGTTTGTTAACTCTATATAAGAATCAAGGTGATGATTACTTGCTCTCCTCTTGACTTTTGTTGAAGTCATTTCTTTTGAGTGTACAACTTAGAAATAGAGGGTTTTATTAAACTCTATACAAGCATTTTTATGTTTGTTCCCCTTTCAACCTTGATCATAATCAAGAGTTCTTTATCCTCAGTAAGGTAAACTACGGTTGCTTTGATTCTATCCTAGTTAGGATACGTAGGCAGAGGATGCGATATCTTTGCAAGCAAAATTAGAAACTGTCATTAGGTATTTACCTACACCTTTACCCTTACCTTATACCCAATCCCAAGCCATAGCCTATATTTAGCATGTTGGCATACAAATAAACAAAAGGTTCCTGTAGAGTACTACAGATGTTTAGGATGTGAAATACATACCCTAGGCATAACCAACCCCCGATCCCCGATCTCTTAGCATTGTTGTTACATCGCACAAAAAGGTCTTTCTCTCTTTAACCTTTCCTTTGGATAAATCAAATTCCGGTTGTGAATTTTAAGAATTAAAATACAAGTTAATCAATATCTTGGCATCACGATTCTCACCGCAACAGAAATGGCGACTTCACTGGGGAATTACTTAAACTTGAGGGTTTAGCCTATTTTGTTTGTTTGTATGCTATATTTGTAAATATTTGCTTACATGTATATTTGTAAATATATTTGTTTGTGTATTGTGGACATTGGGTGCTTTAAGTGGTGAGATAAATCCTAACCCGGATTTGAGTGGCACATGAGATAGGATCGTGATAGGATCAATAGTTGGCTGTTGGGAGTAGTCCCAATAAGTCTGACATATGATGTAATCACGCTTAATGGAGACCTCCTTGAGATGGTTAGTGATGCATGAGTAGTCGTGTATTCATTAATTGTTTCAACCTGAGAGTCTGTGAAGCTGAGGGCCTTTAGTAACACTTTTACCCCACTTGGCCTTTTTAGGACGTAGTGCGGAAACTGTTAGGGAGTAGTCCCTCAACGGTTGTCACGTGATGCTACACTCAGAAGAGTTTATCTTGAGAATATTGTCGACCCATATAAGTAGTTGTGTTGGTTGACAACATCCGAAGGATTTATTATGACTCTGAGAACTTTGATAGAACCCGTTTGGCAGGTACAATTAACTCATAGTACAAATCCTTGGGGATGGGTAGACCCTTTGACGCCATGCTTTGACCTTGATCTTAGGAAGCCTTGTGTACGGATGTTCATTATACTTGTGAATATTTGCCTTTGTGTGTGTTATGTGTGCATCATCTCATCATGGCATTTCATGTTGCAACTGGTTTTGTAAAGCTCAGTTGATCCCCTTATGAAAAATCTTAGATATATCATAGATATTGGAACAAGGAACATCAAGAGATACAATTTCAAGAAATCTGATACATCCGAGTTGAGAAAACTAGGGACTATGGTGTCATAAGAGTTTGGAAAGAGATATCGAAAGACTTTGAGCCTAGTCAGGACAGGGATGGAAGAAGGAAACCTCAACACTTTGGTTCAGTTCTATGACCCATTATATCATTGCTTTACTTTTCCCGACTATCAGTTGATGCCGACCTTGGAAGAGTACGCCTACTATGTGGGAGTCCCTATAAAGGATCAAAAACCATACAGTGGATTAGAAAGCTTACCTTCACGGAAAGAAATAGCAGATGCTCTTCACCTTTAAGTATCTGAAATTAAAGCTAATTGTGCCACCAAAGGAGGAGTTGAAGGTTTCCGTTCAGATTTCTTAGTCAAGAAAGCTGCCTACCTTACTAAAGAGGGGAGCATGGATGCATTTGAAGCGGTATTAGCTCTGTTGATCTATGGACTAGTATTGTTTCCCGAAGTTGAGGAATTTGCCAATTTCTCTTCTATTACCATATTTTTGAGTGGCAACCCTGTGCCTACCTTGTTAGGAGATGCTTATCACTCTATTCATCATCGGATAGTTCAAGGAAAGGGAACTATTCTTTATTATGCACCTCTGTTTTACAAATGGTTCGTCAACCATTTTCCAAAAACCGATGCTTTCAAAGAGAATCCCAATGAATGGAGATGGTCTCAAAGGATAATCTCTTTAACACAAGCTGATGTCCATTGGTACAACCCCGCCTACGATAGAGAAGTCTATTTTGATCGGTGCAGAAGCTTCCCGAATGTACCACTCATAGGAGTAAGAGGAGGGATTAATTACAATCCAGCCTTGGCTAGATGTCAGTTTGGTTTTCCGGTGAAGGATAAACCTGCCAATGTGCTATTATCCAACTTCTTTTATCTCAACACTGAAGTAGCAGAAAATATGAGAAACAACACAGTTGATGCTTGAGAGGACATTCAAAAAAAGAAAAAAGATGACTTGGGAAAAAGAAATTGTGTAGCTTTTGAACCATTCACTCAATGGGTCTAATCCAGAGCAAGGGATTTGAAAGTGCCATATCTCCTAGAGAAGAACACGCAGATTGTCATCGCGTCGTTATCCTCTGTCGTTCCCATTGAGAAGATGGAGGAATACCAAGAGTTACTTGCAAGAGCTAGAGACTTGATGATCTTGAATTGATGCAATCTCAAACATGGTTGTAGATGAAAGGAAAATCTTGACCCATGAATAAGTGGAATAATTTGAGACATTGATGATCACCTTAAACATTTACTGCTCAACCATTTGGACTTCTTGAAGCTATGCAAATTGTAACACCTTTTTCTACCCCACAAATATTACGACAAAATAACACATATATCAGAGTAATTATTAAATTTCAACAAAAAGCCACCCAAAAGGGCGTACATTTCCCAAATCAACAAAATAGGTCAAGGCTCCGTAAGCAACGGGTTTTCCCAAAATACATCAAATTGCACAAAGCAGCGGAACTCAAAAGGCATAAATCAAGGTTTTCCTCATACGGGAAGATAATCAAAATAAACTCAAATAAAACATAGTTTAACTCAAAAGACCTCAACCCGATGTTACATATCAGAGCAAGACCCTCTAAGTTAACCAAAAGGCTAACAACTCAAAGACTTCAAAAATATCCTCGACGGCGTCCACGGCTAAATCTGGTCATCTACATGTTACCCACGTAGAGGTAACATTCAAACAGGCAGGGTGAGTAAAACGATTCATAATAATCAATGTATAAAAATCAACATATAAAACGGCGTCATATTCATATTCAACACATTGATATCCTTCAATAGGCCTCAAAGGCCACAACATCATAAATTATTCCAAATGACTCATAAATGCAAATACAACAAGACTCAATACATGTGGTACCAATCATCACAGTGCGATGGACACTGGGCCATCAACCCTCCATAGATCCCCATCAATAGGATCGATTTTACTTGAGAACCGGAGCACATCAAAATACCTCACATCCGCACAATGGGATTGAAGCCAAAGTAATCAAGGTCCTGAACCGAAGTCCGAATGCACATGAATGCATGATGCACACGTCAATAATCATCCTCATAATAACAACATGGTGCATCATCATTCATCATATTCATCATCATATCTCATGTCATCATATAATTCATCAAAGTCATGGTAATATCATCATAGTTTTCCAATCAATACATCATAGAAATCATCATGTAATCATGTACACATCACATCAAACTTACAGTCATACTCATGTCAATTCGTCAAAGAAATCACTGAATCAAATATCAAGGCATCCCTGCACACGATCAACATTTGCGAAACTCTGCTACGTTCACTGGCATGTTCGCTAGGCGAGTCTAGGGCGATTTTCTTAGCTAGGCGAGTCTGGGAACCACATGGTTCGCTAGGCGAAACATTATTCGCTAGGCGAACAGTGCGATAACAGCAAATTCTGCTACGCACCAGATCCTAAATCCACCCAAATGTCCACACGATTCACTTTCCCAATGCCCCAAAAACATCCATAAATCATCCATAAGGTCTTACGGCGATAAAGGCACAAAACCTACGGTTTATTAGGCCAATCCCGTATCATATTCACGCCCTGAATCATAAATTTCCCTACAATTATCCCAAGGCATTAGAGTTACTCATTATCTAATATTCTTATCCCTTCAGGGTTAGACAAATAACAAATCATGGTTTTGACCACGAAGGCCTAACTTTCACTTTTCCCCAATGAATTCCACGGTTAGATTCACAATAACAGATTTAGGCCACAAAGGCCAAAGATCACTATTTCTCATATCCACCCTTAAAATCCCTTAAATCTTAAATCGACCTTAAATACATTGAAAGTTACACACGGAAATTATGATGGTAATACTCCTCATACCTTAATCGTCGATTCAAAGCCTTCACAAATCTTTCAGGGAATCTCTTGAAGCTTCTTCCTCCAATCCTCTCCTCAGAGCTCTGGCCTCAATACTTTTCACGGTCTAACAAATGAATCCTAATCTATTTCCAATTTCCTTTTTGTTAAACCTAGTCTTGGGCCTCACAATTGGGCTTTCTCCATAATACCCTCACTAACTCCTCTGAACTGTCCTAATTGCCCTTATTCATCTTATATTTATTTTAATTCATAATAATATTAATAAATTCATACTACATACTATTATTCAAAATAAATAATCCAAAAAAATGCACAATTCTCAATAATCCACAAAACCACCGAAAATCACCGAAAAATGAATATTCTCAATTAAATAAATAAATTAAAATATTCCAATTAAATTTGGGGTGTTACACAAATGATGCAAATAATAATGATGGGATCTTAGGGGTAAAATTTGGAGTATGACAGTATTATTTTTCGCAAAAAAAAACACTCTAAACAACCTTCTATTAGAATAAGAGAATATGTTGAACAATATTTAAGATATTAGCAGTCTCTATGGATACAATAATTTATGCATTCACTTTCAAGCTTCCACAAAATGGCGTAGTTGTCAGGAATTGACGTTAGATTTTAAAGATATTGCAATTTTTTTTATCATTTTCTATTTTCTTTTAATATTTATTAATATCTGTATATATTTTTATAATCATTAACCTACTAATCATATTATCTAGGTATGTGATTACTTGTTTATGCGAGGTAAGGATATTGCATAACAACTCTTGTATGATTTCAAAATTGAAAGTATCACAAACATAAAAAATAGTAAGAATAAAAAGAAAAAGTTGCTAGATTTAGAAGAGTCTTCTATTTCAAAACAAGAAATCATGGATGATATGGATAACAACAACAACAATAACAACAATGCAAACAATGGAAACAATGTTGGTGGCATGCCACGCCACAACAGTCCAAGACAAATTCGCAAAACTAAGTTAATTCTCTCTCTCTCTCTCTCTCTCTCTCTCTCTCTCTCTCTCTCTCTCTCTCTCTCTCTCTCTCTCTCTCTCTCTCTCTCTCTCTCTCTCTCTCTCTCTCTCTCTCTCTCTCTCTCTCTCTCCACACGCGTGCATACGTGCACACACCATAAAGACTTACCCTTAATTGTTTTGTCTGAAGTTTTAAGACCTATTAATAAGGTTGCTATCTGAGTCAACGTTGAGTCAACGGAATCGAGCTAATCTCCGTACTTAGGGTTGGGCAGACTTTGAAGTCAAGAGAACTCACTCATTAGTTTTTAATGGTGGAATATTCTGATCTTACTTTTGGTCGCTTCAAGTTTGACCATCATTATAGAGTATTCTCAAAGGTCTTGGTGAGCATCATATTTTAGATGTTATATCTATCCATCATTATGGAGTATTCTCTTTCAACAAACTTTATATTTAAAAAAAAAAAATATTGAAGTTAAAAGATTATAGATTTTCTCAATTTTTTATATTTTAAATAAACAATAACTAACCAAATTAAGTGAGTAAAAAAGATGTGAGATTTTAACTATCTATCCATTAAAGAAAGATACGATCAAATACTCCATATTATCATTTAATGTTAATAATATTTACACTACATTATAGACTTCTTAGTAATAACCGCATGTAATATTCTCGTTCTAAATCAACAAGAAGATGACATGTGGCTCAATTACGTTATCAAATTTTAAATCTCACTCACATTTCTCTTTCTTACATTTTTTCACTTTCAGTTTAATTTCTTTTTCTTTATTTCGCTTTTCCTTTTTAATTTTCTAAGCATAAATAAATATATACATTTAACCTTTTTGAATGAAATCAAGAGGAACACATAAAAATTTACTCAACGGAAAACATAATTGTTTTATGATTATTTAAAAATTATTCATAATTATTAAAAAATTATTTTTAAATGTCAAAATTTTTATTTATGTCACGGGTTACAATCAAAAAAATATATATTTTGTTTTAATTAACAATTGTGTTTCTTTAAGACATTAAATTCTTATTTTCAAATATCAACATTTATATTTTTCTTACGGGCTACTATCAACAAAATACAATTTCATTTTAGGTTTAAATAGTCTTTTGGTCTCTGTAAGTTAGCGAATTTTTGAGTTTGTTTACTATAATTATTTTTTTTTGGCTGAGTCTCTATATCTCATTTTTTGCATATGATTTATTCCCTAAAGTCAAAATCCGCAAGAAATTCCGTAAGTTTTTCCTTCAGCTTTATTTGCAGAGTTTAACTTTAGGGACTAAAACGCACGCAAAAATGTGAAATATAGGAAACCAGACAAAAGGAAACAAATTACATGGACTAAACTCAAAAATTTGCTAACTTACATGGACCAAAAATATATTTAATCATTTATTTTAACTAACAATTGTCTTTAATTGAGACACCCAACTCTTATTTTCAAATGTCAAAATTTTTATTTTTTTCACAAGTTTCTATCAGCAAAATACCTATTTTATTTTAAATAACAATTACTTTTATTTGAGACATACAATTCTTATTTTTAAATACAAAAATTGAATTTATATTATTATTATTTAATTTATAATTAAATAATATTTTTTAAATTTACATGTATATTAATATAAAATTTATATCGTATTAAATAAATTTACCCGTACGGACGCAAATGTATCTTGTTAGTTTAAATTTAATATATTAAAACAACAACAAAATTTAACACATTAAATTAATTCAGTCAACAAAATTTAACACATTAAATTAATTCAATCGATTGCCATGCAGAACATCAGAAACATTATATATATATATATATATATATATATATATATATATATATATATATATATATATATATATATATATATATATATATATATATATATATATATATATATATATATATATATAAAAGAGCACGTGGTATCTTAATATCTCATTTATATATATATATATATATATATATATATATATATATATATATATATATATATATATATATATATATATATATATATATATATATATATATATATATATATATATATATATATATATATATATATATATATATATATATATATATATATATATATATATATATATATATATATATATATATATATATATAAAAGAGCACGTGGTATCTTAATATCTCATTTAATCACTATTTTATTCACTAAAATATTTGACAAACAAAAGTGGATAGCAAATTACTGCGAAACAAATCGTCCTTCAACACACATATTTTATTCTTTGAGTATTTCCCATGAAAACGTAAATCCTAAATATATCACAAGTAACAAGATCAGGATTGTAGGAATGATATTTGCCGTTGTCAAATCAATCTTTGGTGTATATGTAGCAACAGAAATAACTTTGGCGTAACACAATAATGCCTTTTTATTTTATTCATCATGTCATTTTAATTTTTGCTGATGACAACGACATTTTCCGAACAAATTTTCATTACCATATACAGATATATTTTAATAATGAGAAATATAGCAACAAAAATAATACTAGTATTACCATCTTTCGAATAAAGCTAAATAATGCAAAAACTCTTATCCCCAATTATTGCAGTTGTCAAATCAAACGTCGTTTTTTCTCTCCATACATTTATGACTGGAATCTTATTATGAGACGTTACAATCATCAGATGGATATAAAATAATATCAGAACCACAAGTATTAATACAATATCGGCAAGATAACATTTTTTTTTTTGTAGGCACGCATGTGCAATTTTTATTATGCTCTACTATCATACCCCACGTATTGATTTAAATACCATATTGGGAAGATAAAATATGCTCTACTATCATACCCCACGTATTGATTTAAATACCATATTGGGAAGATAAAATATACTTTTTTGAGACACGCATGTGTAATTATTTCATGCTCTACTATCATACCCCCACATCTTGATTTAAATACAATTTCGGCATATACTTTTCTGAGGCACGCATGTGCAATTTTATCTTGCTCTACCATCATACTACACATGTAGATTTAAATAATATTTGTTTTATACAATAATTAAATTAATATTTATAATTTAAAATAATATAGAAGAAAATATATAAATGAAAGAAATAGTAAAATATAATAATTTATAATATAATAAAAATTACAACTGATAAAAAAAATTAATGGTCGACTCTATCTAAACAATCACTGATACCACATTGTAGAGGATGCGCTCGGCGTTGAGGTCTACCACGAGGTTGTTGAGGTGTATCTGGTCTTTACACGTTGATCCGTGGAAGAGGTACTTGTTCTGATGGCCCCGACGTATCAGATAAATTTTGAAGCATTTGACCCCAATAGCCGGAAGAGCCACTATCAACGGCGCTTCCGTAATTAAGTTCAATGCTCATGTTTTCGTAGTTTTGTCAGGGAGGTTGGGTGGAGTATGAACGATATGGTTGTTCGAATTGGTACATCGAATCGGTTTGGAAACAATGTATTGGTTGTTGTAGGGTTTGGTATTCAAAAAGTGGATAGGTATTTTGTTGGTAGGAAGATTGACTGTATGGTATGGGTTCAAAAGAGTTATCTGGGCTATAGGTGGATGGGGTAGATGTCGCATCGCTGCGAAAGAGGGACCGGAAAAGACAAAAGAGTCGTCATCGTTCGTTATTTATCCCGAAGAGAGGGAAAGGAAACGATCAGAAAAAACCTACAAAAAAGGGAAAAGACAGGTCATCGCAACCAAATCTTGGGTTCAGGAGTCGGTTACGCAAGGGGAAGGTATGAGCACCCCTCACGTCCGTTGTACTCAACGGGATCCACGCTTGTTGTCTATCTAAAAGGGTGTTAATCTATCAAAAGGCTGGCTCACAGGGACAAGAAAAGAAAAGAGACTCAATAGAGCATCGTCGCTCTATGCCTACGTATTCCCTCGTGCAATGGGAAGTCAGAGTCAACATAGTTCATAAAACTACGGGTGAAAGGGGGGAAGGTTGCTCGCCAAGACATCATCGTCTTGTACCAACGTATCCTCATCTGGTATGAGAAATTAGAGCAAACGTAGTTTGGGCTGACACGACCACATATTGGTTCAAGTATTTTAACTGAGTAGGGTTAAATGGTGGTTCCAGCAGTTAGGGACGATATATGTTTGCGGTAGAACCAAGACTTAACACACTCTTTCTAAAAATGATTTTTCAAACAATTCCGAAGGATAAAAAGGTTTTATGTTTTGTTTTGTGTTTTTTATGAAGAAGTGAATTATGTTAGGTTTGTAACTCATGATGCACTAAAGACTATGACTTGAGAGCGAATGCGTCGCATATCGCCCAAAGGGCATACGCTAAACACTCTAGACAGATTGAGAGGAGGCCCCCCAACTATCATTCCTCAAGTACTTAAGGCTCGTAGCGTACAATATTTATTATCCTTTATTAAGTGTCTTAAGATGTTTAGGAGATGAGAAGAGAAGACACAAACTCTAAGGGGAAACTAATCAACCCTAATGTTATCATGCAAAGGATTGAACACCTAATGTCTCTCCTACTTCCATCTTAAACAAAGGGACTAGGAATCCTAAGGGATCATGGCAACAGACCAAGTAAACAACAGATAACTCAATCACAGATGAAATGAAAAAAAGAGAAGAAGTTGACTTGAACAAGTCAAAAGCAATGCAAACATGGTATGTAAAGATGAAAATGCAAGACAAAAAGATGCAACAAAGACAAAGCAAGTGATTCAAACAAGTTGGCTTGAAAAAGTCAAGGAAAGAGTGAGATGAAATGGGAGAATTTACAACTCCTACAACCATTCAAACATCAATCACTAAAACAAAAGCCAATCATAAAACACAAGCAAAGGCCATGATCAAATAGAAGATGGAAGAAAAGAGGCTTGAGCAGCAAGCATATGCAAAGTATCTCAACCAAACAATCCAAATTGATCATGTGAAAAAAAAAGAACAAACAAAAGCTAAAAGTGATACATCATTCAAGACAAACTCAAAGCATAATCATGAACACCAAATTGTCTTAAATGATGATCAAAACCCAAGGGGCAGAAGTGAAACCAAAAGAAAAAGGTTCAAAACAAGATGAAAAACAAAGCACAAGCAAGAATCAAAGCAAGGCAAATGGAAGAACCAAAGCTCCAAACCATGTTCAACACTTACAATCAAGTGGAATTGCCTAACTTCTATGTAACTTGTGAAACAAGTTACACAAGTATGTGACCTAAAAATGAAATACCAGAACCTTAATCATGTCATGAATAAGCATCAAGGCTCATAGGGTTCATATGGGATCCATAAAAGTCATTTCCCAAAGGAATTAGGTCAAACTAGTTTGTATGAACCTCTTCTAAGATGACTTGACTTGCAAGCTTCATAAAAAATAGGAGAATAGCTCAATAAATTCCAAATAAAATTCACAAAGTAGCCAAGTCCAATGGAAAATAAAAGCCAAAGTTTCAAAGTGAAAATCAACTCAAGGCATCACCAAATAAATCTATTTTTAAGGGTGCTCCACCTTATCGAGCATTAATTAGGGGGCACCAAAAGTCAACTCAAAGTCAACCCTAAAATGATCAAACATGAACCAAATCTACCCTCAATGACCCTTCAATCCATCCTCTAAATGGAGAAGAGTTCTTAATCATAGGGGATTTGAATTGGAGGTTCAAAGGTGTTGGATCAATGCTAGGGTGAACCATAAAACACATCACATTGCAAAATTAAAATAAAATTACAAAACAAAATAAAATCAGAAAATAAAAATATGGAAAATTAAATAATGTCTTGAAATAACTAAAAATATTTTTTGGGAAAATTTCTGATCATCAAAAGTATTTTTAATAAATCAAAATGAAAACAGAAACAAAAATAAAATAAAATGAGAAATAAGATGGGAGGTGTAAAAGCAGAAACCAAAAATGAACTGCACCACGTGTAAATTGGAAATGGGCTGCAAAACAGGGGGCGCGAATAGCATAAAGATCAAGCCCAATAACCAAATGGAGCCAGATTAATGAAATGCAACGTTTCATTAATCTGATGTGGAGCCAGTACGCCACACACGCATGGTCAAACAAATCACAAAGCCACACGCAAGCAAGTCAAAGAGTCCAATATGGCCAGCTCAGCTTTGGACGTGGAATGAACCAGATGCCGGAGCTAGGGCTCCGGTCGTCTTCTCCGGCCAACTCGCCGGAGCTCAGGGTTCAAACCTCCAAGAAAATGTCCAAATCCAGTTGTTGCACCCCAAAAGTTGCCCAACCTTTCTTTACTTTGTTTATGTTTCATAACATTTTCATAGCATTAGCATTTGCATATCATTGTTCATTTACAGGGGATTAAGAGAGGTGTGCCTAGCAAGAGGAGATTACTAAAGTTCTAAGCCTAAGTAAGAGGTCTTATTCAAGCTATCAAGAGTTTATCATCCTCAGAAGAAAGTTAAACGTTCTTTGAAAAGGCATATGAATAGTTGTGGTTTGCCTCCTATCTTGGAGGCCATGTGGAAATCATCAAAGGATGTTGAGTCCATAGTTAGGGATGAAGAGCATTACATAAGCTCATTGGATGTCTTAAGGTTCGTTGAGGGGCTTTTGCAAGTCATTATATCAAGTGTAAGAAGTCACAGTCAAATGTGATGCAGTTAGGGTTTTCATCTAGTTAACCCTAAGTCAACAATGAATTTGAAGGAGATTAAGACTCAATTCCAAGACTTTGTGATCATGGGGTGTTGTGTTGAGATGTCTAAGAATTTATTCCAAGATCAAATCAAGAAGAATCAAGAGTGTGAGAAGTTGCCAAGCCAGGGTTTCTAAGCTTGTCAGTGTAAAATCCCCTATTTAGTGCCTAACTTCAAGACCACATATCTCAAGATACAAGTCTCATCTCATCTTGACTCCTACATGAAACTTGTAGAGCATGTTTCTAGATTTCTTTTTAGTACTAGAACTCATCCATTGGATTTCTAGAACTCAAGTTATGATGCTGACAAGTTATAGGTCACCAGATGAATGTGATTTTGGTCAACAAAAGTCAACCACCTTCCAAGACATTTTTGACCTAGAAGGATGTTTCTCCTCACTTTGACACAAACATAAAGGTTTTTCCTTATGATCTTAGCTTTCCAAAAAGTACTAAAAGTCATTCATCTGATTTGTGAAGCTCAAGATATGAAGCTTACAAGCCAGGGGTATTTTGGAAAACTTTGATTATAGGTCATTCTTGTTATAGGTCAACTTCACAACTTTCTCCAAATGAGGTCAATTAAACCACCAAAACATCACTTGTCATGGATATGTCTCATATGTGAAGAAAATTCCATGAAAAGATGCTTAAAAGGCCTAGTTTGGATCAAAATCATTTAAAACCATATAATGGCATGTTTATGCATTTTTTGATTGCCTCTAATGTGCTAAACACAATGCCAATTTCAAAATTTGAATTTGATGAGTTTTGGTATGTCATTTTCCAACTTACTTCACAAGGAAGCAACACATTCAAGACTCACCATTAGATGGTTTCAAGGGATTAATCTCAGCCCTTAGATCACTCAACATAATAAGCAAGTTACATGAACCAGTTTAGAGGCCATTGAAGCTCTGTTTTGCGCGCGTGTGAAGCTTACAAACTCAAAATTATGGATTTTTAATTAGACCTTAATAGGCTTTGATTGGGCCTCAACTTCATCTGGATCCATTACATATAAACTCAGCATCATTCACAAACTCTCAGAAGCGATTTTGGAGTGAAATTGGTCAAGAAATCAGTTGCAACAACTCAAGAGCAAGTTGAAATCGAGTTCTTCAATTCAGCCAGTTTCAAGCAAAATTGAGCACATCCAAAGCTTCCTTGAAGATTGTGTGAACTTTCTAGATTGTTTTCAGCAAGAATCATCAAGGTTTCAAGGTCCAACGGAGGTATTCCATTAGGTAACCTACTCATCCAAATTTCTCTCAATTCATGCCATAATTGCACGCCATTCTTGCATATTCAGGATCCTATAGTATCATAGGTGGTTTCTAGTTAGGTTTGAACAATGTTCGTGACAATTCTTGATGATTGCTTGATTTTGTTTTGATTCGAATTGGCTGATTTAGGATGAATTAGTAATCAAGAACCTTAGATTCGTAATCTAGGAGGTGCATAGATGAGTTTAGACTCAAAGTTTTTAAGTTTTGGTTTAGTTTTGGCAAACTTGCAATTTGAGGCCATCGGGGAAGATGACCGGAGCCACCGTGTGTTGCACCCCAAAATTTGCCCAACTTTTCTTTACCTAGCTTGTGTTTTATTTCATTCATATTAGCATTATCATTTGCATTTCATTGACATGTATGTAGGAGATCAAGAGGCATGATTACCTATCAAGAGCTACACAAGACTTTGAAGCTAGCTAAGAAGGTTATTCAAGTGTTCAAGGGTTGATATCCTTGTCAGAGAAGTCAAAGGAACCTCAAAGAGAGTGGTTGAAGCCAAGTATGTGTGTCTCCTAACTTGAGAGTTGTGGAAAGCCATCAGATGATTTTGAGGCCATGAGGATGGACTTGAGGTCTTGAGAGAGCTCATGAGAAGTGTTGAAGATCACTTTGAGGCCTAGACAGGTCATTGTGCAAGAATAAGAAGACTCAGCCATGAGTGGTGCAATTAGGGTTTGACTGGGTCAACCCTAAGTCAACTGAGGATTTGAAAGAGGTTGAGACCTAATTCAAGAGCCATGTGATCATGGATTGATGCATTTATATGCTATAATGATGATTCCAAGGTAAACTCATCATGATTGAAGAGTTTGAGAAGTTTCAAGCTAGGGTTTCTAAGGCTTGACAGTGTAAAATCCCCTAGTTTGACCCCTATCTTCAAGGCAGTTTAGCTCAAGATGTGATGGTCATCTCATCTTACCCCCAACATGAATGTTTTAGGGCATGATCTTAGCTTTAATTTGAGTTCTAGAAGTCCTTGATAGGATTTGTAGAACTCAAGTTATGACTTTGGAAGTTACAGGTCATCTGAGGCATGTGAATTTGGAGCTTGAAAGTTGTCCAACTTGCATGAAACTTTTGCCCTAGAAGGATGATTCCTATGAACCTTTGGTCAACATGAATGTTTTTCCTTATCCTCTTAGATTTCTAGAGAGTACTATAAGTCCTTGATAGGATTTGTAGAACTCAAGTTATGGCTTTGACAAGTCAAGGGTATTTTGGTCATTTGGAGATTATAGGTCATTTCAATCATAAGGCCATAACTCCTATTTGCAAGCTTTAAATTGGAAAATGTTCAACATCAAACTTGTTCAAAATGATGTTTTAAGGCTAACCAAGAGGTCATGAGAGGTTGGAATTGCTTGTAGAGCAAAATCACAAAAATGGCTTAAAATAAGGATGATTTTCAAATGAACCAAAGATGGAAATTGGTATTTTTGATCTACATGTCCAAACCAAGGCATGTAATATGTCATTTTGATTGTAAAACACATTTTAAGAACATTGGTATTGCCATAATTTTGAATTGAGGTTTAATTTGAGGACTTGCTTTGAAAAGTAGTTACTTACATCTTAAGTAACAATTGCCAAACCAAAATTCAAGGCATAACCAAGGCCCCTTTCAATCCAAACACATCCAGAATACCATTAGGAGAGAAATTGGAAGAGAATGAGGGTGAATACAAGCTGCCAACATGAGCTGTTATGAACACACCATGAGATGAACTTTCCATGACATGAGAAATTGAATTTCTCATTAGAGGGATCTAGAGCTTTCTAGATCATCCATACATGTTCTATATATGATGTAGAAGGGGTTCAGATTGAAGGTTGGTGATAATTGAAGGAGAGAATAGAGATTGAGATTGAAAATTTCTTGCTTGCAACTGAATTCGGTTACACTATTTTCTTCACTTTCCATCCATTTTCTTGAGTGCAATCACTTCCATGGATGCTAGTAATTGATTCCAGATCATAATCAAGGAAAATTCGTGGCTGAATAGTGTTCTTGCTCTCATATTTTTTCACCTGCAAATCAAATTCAGTTTCCATAATCCAAGCATCCTCAAGTGTTCCTTTTGCATACAGAAGCTTTGAATTGATTCATTGAAGGATTTTGGAGCATTTGAAAGCTTGATTTGAAGGTTTAATACCTCTGTGCACACGAAATTCTCAGGTTAGTAACTTTCAATCTCCAGCTTAAATTAAGTAGAATTAAGAGGAATTGTTATGGTAGATGCATTGTAGAATGATGTAGGAAGGTTTTTGGACCATTAATTTAAAAGTTAGTGACCAGTTAGGGTTGTTGCCATTTTCGGTTGAGATGGTGTTCTTGCGAATCTTGAAGTTTTAGAATGAATTAAGGGCATGAATGGATTCCTGAGGAAATTTTGAACAAGATTCATCAAGGAATCGTGGCCTATGGTGGATTCTATAGAAAGTTAGGGTTGTAGAATGTTGATCAGAAAATGTCACCGGCGATGACTCTGGCGCGCAGGTGGCCTGAGTTTCAGAGATTCAAATTGGGGAAGATGATCCCAAAGCCATCAGATCTTGGTTGGACTTTGACTGAAGGCATGATCCAACGGCCATGGATTGGTTTCAATTTGTGAAGGACTTTGAGTTACTTGCAACACTGCGTTTCATTAAGTTGGTGGCATTGGGCTTAAGTGAGAACTGATACTTACACCCCCTTTTTGGGCCCAACCCTGAATTGAACTGAATTACTTTGCTTCCTGCACCACGCATTTGTTATTTTATTTTGATTTTTCACTTTATTTTTCATTTTATGCATGGTTATTGATTAATTCATAAAAAAAGGAAAAATAACTCAATTAATCCCATTCTTTTTGCCATGGATTCATGATTGGATCTAGTATTTTTTAGATAAAAAATATTATTATTTCATGCATTTTCTGATTTTATGGGAATTTTACATTTTAATTGACATTAAAATAATCATGTTTGATGCTTGATTTTGTTGAATTTGGTTTGATCATGGCATGATGATTTTGGCCTTGATTTTTTGTGAGTAGCTAGCATAGATATGCATGAGCCCCTTAGATTTTTCTCACATTTTTGTGATGAATATAAGTGGTAGTTTTTGGTTGAACCTTAAGAGCTCCATTTTTAGGGTTTATGGTTGATACCTTGTGATTTAGGTTTTATTTTTAGAACTTGGTGGATGATTCAACCTCTGATTTTTGTATGGTAGATTCATGATTGAATTAAGGTCCCTTAGGAATTTTTGTAGGAATTTTAAATGTAGTTTACTATTTTTGGTTGGTTTTAGTTTAGATGCTAGTTTTAGATGATTCTAATGCATTGATTTGACTAGAATGACTTCTTTAGTTCCCTTAGATTAGGGTTTTGCTTTGCTTGTTCTTGGATGATGATGAAGGCAAGTTGAAGATGCATTGGATTGAATGAAGAAGCTTGGATGTGAGGATATCCCCTTCCTTTGGTATAGTTTTGATCAGGTGTTAAGATTAGGGTTTGTAGGCAGAGCTTCTAGATAGATTCCCTTCCTTCATAAACATGGAAGCTGTTGATCACTTCCATCCTTACCTATGATGTAAGGTCCCCTTGTAAAGGCCTCATCCATCCTTTGGTAGGATGTGTGGATCTTTTGCAAGTTGGTAGAACCTTTGAGGGTCCCTTTCTCTGATGATAGGATGCTTAGTGGTGACCTTTGGTCTTCACTCTGCTGTCAATCATCCAAACTTTGCTCTTGTTAGATGAATCTTTCTCCCTTGCTAGAGGATGGAGTTCCTTGCTTGAAGAGATTGAGGGATAGGAGTTGATACTTCTTTGTGTTTAAAGATTACTCTTAGGAGCTGAGGCTTGCAGGTCAGGGAAAACAAGTGGATACTTGTAAGAAGGGGAGAGTTGAAGCTTGAAGGTCAAGAAGAACAAGTTGACACTTGAGAAGATGATCAAATTGAAATTGAGTGAAGAGCTAAGGCTTGAAGAAGAAAGATTGAGTTGATACTTATGTTGATACATTGAGAGCCTGAAGGAGGCAAGTTGATACTTGCTATTAGGATTGAGGCCTGAAGGTGGAGTTCACTTTGGAGCTAAGGCCTAAAGAAGAGAGGATAAGTTGATACTTATGTGGATGTGTTGGAAGCTTGGAGAAGCAAGTTGATACTTGCTATTGAAGATGGAGTACCTTTCATTCTCTTGAAGAGGATAGACTTGAAGAACAGTTGAGGACTGAGGACTGAGCTGATGCCAGAGGAGCTTTGTTGTGCAACTGTGGAAGCTGTTGATCTGTTTCCTTGTCTGTTTTCTTTTTGTGCAACTGTATTGATGTGACTTGTCTGATTTGCTTGATGCATTAGAATAAGTTCATATTTAGATTTATTTAAGCTAGGAGCATGTTTGCATTAGAGGTTGAGTTGCTCCCTCTGCTTGTATTTTTACTGTATGGCTTTGCTTGCGGGTATTCGGTAGAGCCCTGCTCCCTTGCCCATGTGGTTTGTGTGTGCTTGATGGCACTTTATTTCATTTCCTCTGTATGATTGCAGGTATTCTATTTTGCTTGATGGCATTTTATTTTTCCGTATGATTGCAGTTATTCATATCTGGCTTGAGATTGAGATGAGCTTGTGGAGGCTGATGCCCCACACACATTTCCTCCCTCACTTGCATTGCATGCATTTTACAGTCGTTTACTGTTTACTGTTTCAGCTGATGCTTTATCTGTTCTTGTATCATTGACATGATCCCCTAGGAATCTCACTTCCTTTGATAAGGAAGTGATGATAGAACTTTAGGTTGAAACCTATGCATGATAACATCTAGGAGATCCTTGTTTCAAACCTCAACCATAGGATGAATCCTTGGCATGACAACATTAGGACTTGATAGTCTCCCTTAGTTGAACCTGTTCGTTCTCTCTTCTCATCTCAAAACAAATTAAAATACAGTAATAAAGGTTAACTGACGTCGTACGTTACGAGCCTTAAGCTATCTGAGAAAGGATTGTTGGAGAGTTTCTTTTCAACAGTCTGGATGTTTAGTATGGCACCCTTTGGGTGACATACAACGCATTCACTCTCAGGTCATAGTCTCTAGTGCGATATTGGTTGCAAACAACCATAAAAAACAGTTCTTCCGTAAAAGACAAAAAACAAACTTCAAACCTTTTTTCCCCGTGGGCCCATAATTCGAAGGAAGCTTTTCTGAAGAAAAGAGTGTCGTTAACTCCCAGTTCTACCGCAAACGGTAACGCCTAAGTCTCCAAGGGTCGAGCTGCGTACGCCAAACTGCTGGAACTGTTTGTTAACCCTACTCGATAAAAACAGATGAATCTGAATTCCCGTAATCCGTATTATCCCGAACTACGTAAGCTCTGATCTCTCAAGCCTGATGAGAGTACGTAGGCACAATACTGATGTATTGGCGAGCCACCTTCCCCAATTACCCGTAGTTAGTCGAACTACGTTGACTCTGATTTCTCATTTTCTGATGGGAATACGTAGGCATAAAGTGCGACGCTTTGCCGAGTCATTTTCTTTTCTTTTCAGACCAGCCTTGATAGGTAGATAGATAAACAAACCCGTCAGATAAACACAACAAGCGTGGATCCCATCGAGTACGATGGACGTGAGGGGTGCTAATACCTTCCCCTTGCGTAACCGACTCCCGAACCCATACAATGGTTGCGATGACCTTGTCTTATACCTTTTCGTCAGGTTTTTCCGATCGTTTCCTTTCCCGTTCTGAGGGATAAATAACGAAAGGTGGCGACTCTTCTGTTTTGTCGGCACCTTATTTTCGCAGTAGCGATACCGTGCTCCGTCATATGCAAGTTTCCCTCCACCGGAGATGTTTAAATCCTAGATGCTTGTGTGTCATGACACCTCATACCAGGACTTGTTGACTGAAGTAGATTCAATGGTCACGGTCGTGTTTCACCTGAGTTGAAATGTTGACTAGCCAGCGTGTACCCCCTATGCGCACCGTTTCATTAAAGTGCTGATGTCAATTGGACTTGGGCCTAATGACTATCCACACCTCCCTCTGAGCGCATCCCATAAAATGAATTGATCCTGATTACTATTTGCACCAACTGCTTTTCATTTCTTTTTCCTTTATTTTCTTTTACATTTTTTTATCTGTTTCATTTTAAATCAATTAAAATACTTCCATCTGAGATAAAAATCCCCAAAAATAGTTTTTACACATTTCAAGATGTTAAATAAATTTAGGAAATTTTAGTTTTATTTTTCTGAATATTTTTCAATTAAGAAATAATATTTCATTTGGAAGTGTTTAAATTGAGTTAGAATTGATATCCTTGTGATTTTAATTTCATTTTGTGATGAAATGTACATATAAATGCTTGATTCTTTTTGTGCATATTTTTTATGTATCAAAGGATTTTTGTAATATTTTTATCCCTGAATTTGGTGCCATTTGGTTAGGGTTTTGGTTGATCTTTTAGGACATTTGATTTGTACTAGTTCTTAGGGTATACCTTGGAACTTTCCCTCTGTTTGCCTAGTTAGGTTTAGATTTTTTCCCCATAATTTGGACCCCTGGTTCATAACACCAGAGGGGTTCCATAGAATTTTATTTGGTATTTTTAGGACCTGTATGCTATTTTTGATGTATTTTACATTCTAGCCTACCCTTGCATGGTTTTCACTTTGATATATGAACTAGTTTACCTTGTAATGGCATTTTGTGCATTGTTTGAGCTATTGATTCTTATGGATTCATGTTGTGAATGTAATAAGGTGTTTGTATGTTCAATTTTGGGTTATAATTGTGTTCCTAACTTGTTTAAGTTTGGCTTTCTTTTAGGAATTTCAATTAGGGTTTTCATGATACATGTTTTGCTTTATCTTGTACATGAACTTGCAATTTCTTTTGTTAATCTTGTAATTGAGTTTGTGAACTCTCCCTTCATCTTCCTTTCTGTCCAAGGACCTTGGAGCACCATTTAAAGTTGTTTAATCCCTCCTTATGAGGTATTTGAAGCTTGACTTGAATGGTGAACCATGAGGACACATTTTGTGCATCTTTTGCACAAGTCATAATGAGACTTTGGTTGAATGACATTAGGGATACCATGGCTGTTTTATCTTCTTATCCCAACTCTCTTTTGGTTTATGATTCATTCCATGTTCAAGTTGTAGGGTTTGTTTTGCACTTTGCTTGCATTAAAGGTTGAGATGAGCTTGTGGAGGTTTTTCACCCCACACAATTTCCTCCCTTTGCTTGTGTGTTATTTTCCCTTTTGTTCTCTTTGCTTGCATTTAAAGGTTGAGATGAGCTTGTGGAGGTTTTCACCCCACATAATTTCCTCCCTTTGCTTGTGTGTTGCATTGCATATGCATTCATTCATATTCATATTTCATTTACTTAATGCTTTGCTCTCTTCCTTCCTTTTCTTAACATGTTCCCTTAGGAATTCTCACTTCCTTGATTAAGGATAGTGATGATAGACATTAGGTTGAATCCTTTGCATGATAACAAATAGGATAGAATTCCCTTCTTAATCCTAACCTTAAGACCATGATGCATGACAACTACTAGGTTTTTAACTAGTTTCCCTTTAGTTTGTCCTCTCTCTTTCTCATCTCAAAACAACCTCAAAATACTTAATAAAGGCTAATGAATATTGTACGCTACGAGCCTTAAGTACTTGGGAAATATTGATTAGGGGGCTACCTCTCAATTTCTTAGAGTGTTTAGTGTACGTCTTTAGGACGATATGCGACACATTCGCTCCTAAGTCATAGTCTCTAGTGCAATATGAATTACAAACAATTCAAAAACACTTCTTCTTCTTAAAAGACACAAAAACAAATCATCAAACTTCTTTTGCCCCTTGGGACCCTTAATAATGGAAAACATTTTCATGAAAAAAGAGTTTCGTTAACTCTTACTTCTACCGCAAACAGGTAACGCTTAAGTCTCCAAAGGTCGAGCTGCATACACCTAACTGCTGGAACTATTTGTTAACCCTACTCGGGTAAAAACTTTTGAACCAACCGGTGTTCTTATTTGCTAGAACTACGTTTGTTCTGATCTCTCATACCTGTTGAGAGTATGTAGGCACGAGACGGCGATGTCTTAGCAAGCAACCTTCCCCACCTTTCATCCGTAGTTAGTCAAACTACGTTGACTCTGACTTTCCCATTGCACGATGGAATACGTAGGCCCAGAGCAGTGATGCTCTGCCGAGTCACTTTTCTTTTCTTTTGTCCCAGACCTTTAGTTAGATAGTTTCAATCACCCTTTCTAGATAGACAACCAAGTGTGGATCCCGTCATTGCCGACACCTTTTTTCGCAGTAGCGACAGCTGGCGACACTGCTGGGGAAAATATAGCTGCTGGGGACTTTTCCCATCCCCTCTGCTGGGACCGTTTCCCATCCCCTATGTGAGTCAATCCTAGCGCTTGTTTGTTTATCTTTGGGGTGTATGTACATACGTGTTGTACTTTATTTTTACTTTCCCTCATTTATTTTCAGCATTATATATCATTATTGTTGTGCTGTGGGGAGGGAGGTTCTGTTGATTGATAAGCCAAACCCAGGCTTGAGTACAAACCTAACATTAGTTGTGGAGACTAGTGGGGGGCCTGTTTACTAAGCAGACACAGTTCTCCATGAAATCCGCGCTCAAACGAGATTCTCTTTGATGATTTCCCTTCTGATCCTTAGGATCAGTCAGGACTTTGGATCTGAGGATTGTCGACTCTGGGGACCGATCATTTTTGATTCAGCTAAGTGAGGCCTCTTCAGGAGATGAAGATGCCAAATTAGAAATGGTGAACGTATCATCATTTCTTGAAAGTCTGTGACGCTGATGAACGCATAGGATGTCGAACCTTATCAGTGGATAGGTCCATACCTGTGAAAGGGATTGGGTTATGCAGGAAACATTGACTTTCAGATTACCCGGTTTTCTTCACAGTGTGAGTCTGTATTCCGGGTATCAGTGGTTCCTATTGTTAGAGTGGTGCTATTGTTCTTATCAAGGCGAAGCGCTGGTTCTTCTCAAGCTACAGCCCATCAATCTTGATCCCCTGTTGCATATTGCATTTGCATAATCATCCTACATTTAACATTGCATGTCTATGGGTTTGAAAGGTTCTCGTCTTTCCCTTGATCCTGGTACTGATTTGCTGTGAAGAGGGAAGTAGACAGAAAGATGATCGTTGTGTACAGGTTCCTAATACTTGAGCTAGGACCTTTATTTGGTATGATTTCCATGGCTGAGCCTGGCGTCTTTGAAACCTTCAGGAAGGATCTTACCTGATATATGAGAGGATTGTCATGGTGTACATCTCTGCTGCTCTTGTTCATTGAACTGGGATCAAGGGGAAGATCTTCCTGTAAGCACATAGACATGTCTGCATTTTGCATAGCAGGTACAACAGAACTGTTTATCGTACCCCTGTTTGCTCCGTTAGCTGGTTTCAGGGTAAACAATTAGACCATTCACTGGGGAATCAATGCGAAGTCATGGAACAAGTTCAAGCAGAATTGAGGGAAGTCCGAGGCCAGCTGGGGCTGTTTATAGTGGAAATGCAAACCTTATGTCTGGAGCAGAAAGTGCTTAAGGAGGAAGTTTATCAGCTGAAGACCCAGATGGGCCTGGTCACAGAGGTGATAAGAAATGTGCTAAGGAAGGAGGGAAATCAGGTGCCTAAAGCTGAAGTAGAGATGCTCGTTCCACTTTTGTCCGTGGAACCTCTCCCAAGGCGTGATGTGCTCCAAAAATCTGCTGCACAACCTAGGGTTCCAAATTTTCCACGTCAGCAGATACCTCCTACTTCCCTAGACGATCTTAAGACTAGGAGGCATGGTCAAAGGACGAAGCAACTCGAGAGAATCTTTGATCAGATCCCTATGACGTATGCGCAGTTGTTGCAACTCTTGCTTCAACTTCAATTGGTTAAACTTCGGACTATGTCTCCACTTACGGGTGAGTTCCCACTGGGCTATGATGTAAGCGCTCACTGTGATTTCCATTCTGGGGCACCGGGGCATAACGTCGAGAACTGCAAAGCTTTTAAGCATGTAGTTCATGATTTAATCGATTCAAAGGCAGTTGAGCTTGCGCCGTGCGGCATAAGTGTACCAGGTGGTCTTGGTCCACTCAGTGCAAAATAGGGGGTTGTTTCTCTTATTTCTCCTGAAGTTTTATCAAGTCAAGAGTGTGTCGTGCAATTTATGACTTCTGAATCTCCGTGCCTGCAGCTGTTGCCGGTTCCTGGGCTACATCTGAGAATGAAAGTGCCTGAGCATAAAGGATGCCCTAACCAGCAACAACAACCTTCTGCTTCTCGGCTCCGGCACAATCAGCGCCAGAATCAGAATGGGCTTCGCAACAATTTGGAAAGTAGGAATGCTCCTCTTCATCCAGTTCCGATGTCATACAGTCGACTGCTGCTGCATCTGATTCAGAACTCATTGGTGGAGCCTAAGACTCTCAAGCTGGTGCCAGAGCCGTACCCTCCCAGATATGATCCCAGTGTTCAATGCGGCTATCATGGAGGATCCGTAGGGCACTCAACTGAAGATTTCCAGGCCTTTCAAGCCAGGGTGCAACAGTTGATTGACAAGAGGTACATTTCCTTTCCGAGAGGAAAATTGAGGATGCATGTCGACCTCTCATCTGATTAAATTTAAAGATGGCTGACTCAGCAGCAAGCAAGATCTGGAAGCCCGTGTCGCTACTGCGAAAATAAGGTGCCGGCAAAACAGAAGAGTCGCCACCTTTCGTTATTTATCCCTCAGAACGGGAAAGGAAACGATCGGGAAAACTTGACGAAAAGGTATAAGACAGGGTCATCGCAACCAATGTCTGGATTCAGGAGTCGGTTACGCAAGGAGAAGGTATTAACACCCCTCACGTCCATCGTACTCGATGGGATCCATGCTTGTTGTGTTTATCTGACGGGTTGGTTTAACTATCTACCTATCAAGGCTGGTTTGAAAAGAAAAGAAAATGACTCGGCAAAGCGTCGCACTTTATGCCTACGTATTCTCATTAGAGAATGAGAAATCAGAGTCAATGTAGTTCGACTAACTACGGGTTACAGGATGGGGGAAGGTGGCTCGCCAATACGTCAGTATTGTGCCTACGTACTCTCAACAGATATGAGAGATCAGAGCTTACGTAGTTCGGGATAATACGAATAAACGGGGTTCAGATTCATCTGTTTTTTCCGAGTAGGGTTAACAGACGGTTCCAGCAGTTTGGTGCATACAGCTCGACCCTTGGAGACTTAGGCGTTACCATTTGCGGTAGAACTGGGAGTTAACGAAACTCTTTTCTTCAGAAAAGTTTTCCTTTGAATTATGGGCCCACGGGGCAAAAAGGTTTGAAGTTTGTTTTCTGTCTTTTACAGAAGAACTGTTTTTTATGGTTGTCTGTAGTTCGTACAACACTAGAGACTATGACTTAGGAGCGAATGCGTCGCATATCGTCCAAAGGACGTCTACTAAACACTCTAGACGATTGAGAAGAGGCCGCTCAATTATCATTACCCAAGTAGCTTAAGGCTCGTAACGCGCTTGTACTAATTTGCCTTTATTACGTTTCTTACTGTTGTTTGAGATGAGAAGAGAACAAACTCTACGGGGAAACTGTCAAGTCCTAATGTTGTCATGCCAAGGATTCATCCTATCGTTGAGGTTTGAAACAGGGAACTCCTAGAAGTTATCATGCATAGGTTTCAACCTAAAGTTCTAATCATCACTTCCTTATCAAAGGAAGTGAGATTCCTAGGGGATCATGTCAATGATATATAGAAACAGATAAAGCATCAGCTTAACAGTAAACAGATATACAGAAAATAACAGTAAAGATGCACATGCAATGCAACAATATAAGCAGAGGGAGACTCACTCAACCTCTAGGCAATCAAGCAAAAAGAACACAGACAAGCAGAGATAGACAGACTCAACCTCTAAGGCTAACGCACAGATGAAAAGGGAAACAACACACAAGCAAAGGGAGGATCACCTCAACCCTTAATGCACACAAGCAGAGGGAGACTCACTCAACCTCTAAGCAGTCATGCTCCTAGCTTAAAGTAATCTAAACATGGAGCTATTCTAATGCATCAAGCAATTCAAACAAGGGAAAGAAACCAAAATGAGCAACAGGGAAGTTATCCCAAGCTACATTAGGTTGGAGGTGTATCAACACCAGAGTCCATCATGGGTTCCACCTCTTGAGGAATGCACAGAATCCAACCAAAGGAAGGATTAGGCTCTCCCAAGAGGGATCCTATGTCAATAGGACAGAAAAGACTGGGTATTAGTCCTAGATATCAATCTAAGGGTAACTGATTATAGTGTATCAACACAGAATGTCCATCTCAGGCTCAACCTGTTGAGGAATGCATAGAATCCAACCAAGGGAAGGATTAGGCTCTCCCAAGAGGGATCCTAAGAAAAGGACTTTGAGATGGATGACAGTATATAAACCAAGGGAATATACCATGCCAAGAATGTCAATCCAAGGCTCAACCTCTTGAGGAATACACAGAATCCAACCAAAGGAAGGATTAGGCTCTTCCAGGAGGGCTCCTCATCAAGACTTGAAGGATAAAGATAGTACAAACCAAAGGAATGTACTATACTGGGGAATGTAAATTCAAGGCTCAACCTCCTGAGGAATGCACATAATCCAACCAAAGGAAGGATTAGGCTCTCCCACGAGGGTTCCTCTTCAAGACTTGGATAAAGAAGGTAGGGCAAAGCCCAAGGAGGAAATCACATAGGGGACAGAAGGCAACACAACACTCCTAAGAAACCCTGCAAGCTAGCTACAAGGATCACCTAAGCTAGGGGAACCAAAAGCTCTATCAAGGCCTTAGTAAAGTTCTAATGAGGTATCTACCTACTCACCAATCTATCAAGAAAGAAAACACTACTTAGGATCATCTAATGGCCATTTACAAGGTTAATCTATGAAGTTCTCTAAGTTAGGATCACCTAAATTAAAGTTAACTTGTAAAATGAGGAACTAATTGAAAATCATTCCTAAAAATTCTAAGGAAAATACTATATTATCCTACATGTATCAACAAGCTATGGTACAAAAATCAGGGGCCAAACCTAAATCAAAAGGCTCAAACTAAATCTAAATCTCAAGGGTACACTAAAGGGATCCAACAATGAATACTTCTAAACAACTAGCTCAAAACCCTATTTAGAATCATCTAAAAAATGCAACAAAAATCACATAACATCAGCAACATGTCTACAACCAGCATATAAAATTTCAATTATTAAAAATATACTAAAATGGAAAATATGCCATTAATTGAAAATGCATGAAAATAGAAATTAAAAAATGTGAGAAAATTCTAAACATACCAAAGTATTCACATGATTTATTTCAGGAATTATTAAGGACATTTCATATTTTTTCTTGAATTAAAACTAACAAGTATCAAAACAAAAAGATAAAAGAAAGAAAAAGAAATTTAAATGGAACATGGGAGGTGCAACTAGTAATCATTCTACGTGTTATCTACACTGGGCCTTGCGCTAGGGGGTGCGAACAGTGCTTCATACTAAGCCCAACTGAGTTACTAAACTCAACTTATTAATTAATTAATGAAACGGGCCAGGGGGGTAACTTGTAACGTTTTCACGTGTTAATTTGGTTTGGGCCTGCGAATGGGGGTGTGAATAGGAAATCACTTAAGCCCACTCAGCATGAATAATTGAAACGTTGCGTTTTGAGGGAATAGTGAGGTGGCGCGCTGATGCTCGTTGGATTGGAGTACTCGGTCCATGTTTTTAATACGATCCAAAGGCTATCGTGTGTCTTCTCAGTTTGAACTCAGTTTCGGAGCGAAGAACCACGGCGGCTCCGGTGGCGAAACCACCTTCTTCTCCGGCGAAGGGGTGAAATTACAGGTCATCAAACCTCACTAAAATCTACATGGTTGTCTTTGCTTTTCCACAAGGATTCCAAATATGCTAACCAAATTCACTAACTCTCCACACACAGTCATATTCGAAGCCAAACAGAAAACGGTGTCATCCAAGAATAGACCTAAATCGTGCCAAATTCTTCCCTAAAATCATCTAGGGTTCAAGGTGATCCTAACCACATGTCACTATGGTGTTAAATGCACATAATTTAAGAGGAATATTGAAGAGTAGGAACCTGATGCAGAGCTTTGAATATGGTGACTTTTAGGGCTCCACTTGCTTCCAAAAGATGCAGAATCTTCCACTGAATGATGATGAAGAGTTCTTGAGGTTCAATTTCTTCTGAAACCCCTTTAATCTCCAAACTCGAAAATCCAACTTCAAGCTTCTTCCACAAACTGCTCTAACTGATTCTCAACTGAAAAATGGCACCAGAAGCTTCTGAAAATGATCCACAATCTATTTATATTCTGTTTTGATCCATTGGGGGCCCATTCATGGCCCAATTTATGATTTCCAACTTTCAACTTTCTTCCAAAATTTCACTTATGGTAGCCATGAATTGGCTCTATTCTTGCTCTCAATCCACTTCAGTTCACTTACTTGAGAGTTATGAAGTGTAAATGAATGAGTTTTCAGCTTTGATTTCAACTAAAGATAGATGTTTGAAGTGTTACTTCATCATGAAGTAATCCACCAAAATGCCATGAAATGAGTCTCAAATCAAAATTCTAACAATGCCAAAGTGTTTAGAATATCATTTCCAATCAAAATGAGCACCAATTTGGCATGAAAACATTCAATTACCAATTGTTTTGAATTTTTCCATTTTAATTCATTAAAATGGCCTTTTTGAGAAATTTCTTCATCCAATGCTTGCTCTAATCCATATCAATGGACTCTTGATACTTGGATGAGCTAAAAACATCATTTTGAGCAACTTTCAAGTTGAACAATACTCCATTTGAAGCTTGCAAGATAGTGAAATGGACCCATAATTCAAAATGACCTATAATGTCCAAATACCCAAAATACCCTTGACTTGTCAAAGCCATAACTTGAGTTCCACAAATGAAATCATGGACTTCTATTACTCTTTAGAAAGCTAAGAGAATAAGGAACAACATTCATGTTGACCAAAAGTTCATAGGAATCATCCTTCTAGGGCAAAAGTGTCATGCAAGTTGGGTAACTTTCAAGCTCCAAATTCACATGCCTCAGATGACCTATAACTTGTCTGGCTCATAACCTGAGTTCTATAAACCCTATCATGGACTTCTAGTACTCAAATTAAAGCTATGATCATGATCTACAACAATCATGTTAGGGTCAAGATGAGATGGACACCATATCTTGAGTTAAGTGGTCTTGAAGTCAGGGGTCAAGCTAGGGGATTTTACACTGTCAAGCCTTAGAAACCCTAGCCTAAAACTTCTCAAGCTCTTCAATCATGATGAGTTAACATTGGAATAATCCTTAGAACATCTAAATGTATCAATCCATGGTCACATGGCTCTTGAATTGGGTCTCAACCTTCTTCAAATCATCAGTTATCCTAGGGTCATCCAGATGAAACCCTAATTGCACCAATCTTGGGTATACTTCATATCCTTTGCACAATGACCTGTCTAGGCTTCCAAATGAACTTCAAAATTTCTCATGAGCTCTCTCAAGATCTCAAGTCCAACTTCATGGATTCAGAATCATCTGATGATCTTCCCATAACTCTCAACTTAGGAGACCTACACACTTGGTTTCAACCACTCTCTCTTAGGATCTTAGACTTCTCTGATAAGGATATCAACCCTTGAACACTTGAATAGCCTTCTTAGCTAGCTTCATAGTCTTGTATACCTCTTTATTTGTAATTATACCTCTTGATCTCCTGCACACATGTCAGTGAAATGCAAATGATAATGCTAATGTGAATGAAATGAAACACAAGCTAGGTAAAGAAAGGTTGGGCAAATTTTGGGGTGCAACAACTACCCCTATTCAAACGGCTTAGACCTGACTGGGTGAGAAGCGAACGACTCTCAAACAATCAAGGTAAAAGACGGTTGAGTACCAACAAACCCGGAAATTTGCCAACTGCACAAGTATACGGTACTCTGATGGGGACAAATCTTCGGAAACTGAAATAGCAGTTGCACGACAACTTGCTGGAGAAATACTGATCTGAATCTCCGTCAGGATGATTCTCTGATTTCAATGTAGATCTTTGTTCTCAAATCATCAAGGGATCACCGGTTACATGGTAACTGGTGATCTGCCACCCGCACAGGTAAACGATACTCTGATTGGTAGGAACATCTTCAAAACTGAACATGATAGTTGCACGACAACTCTGCTGGGGAATTGGTCACATGTTAACCAGAGATTTGCCAACCGCACAAGTAAACGATACTCTGGGGGGTAGGAAAATCTTTGAAGTATGAAATGGCAGTTGCACGACAACGGACCCAAATCTCCGTCAAGAGGATCATCAGATTTCACTGCAGCTTCTTCCTCAAGTCATCAAGGGCTCACTGGTTACACGGTAACTGGTGATACATAGCTGATTCTGCCGTTAGGCATTCTGTGGCACGGTAGCAGAAGAATTCCTCGGGACTCATCAAGTCATTAGGAACTTTTGACAATCTCTGTAATCATGCCATCGGGCATTCAAAGAAATTCTCGGGCGTCAGCCGGACTTCAATCATCAAGTCTTCAAGGAAGTTTCAACTTCTCTATTTTTAAAACTTGGTGGGGATGACATATATCCACTGGGGATCCTGGAGAACTATCAAGTAACTCTGCTTCGGAGATCTAGAAATCATTCTGGATGAATCAACTCTGCTGAAGACTTCAAGAATCATCTTGGACAAATAACTCCGTCGGGGACTTCAAGAGTCATCTTGAACCAATAACTCTGCTGGAGATTTCAGGAATCATCCTGAGCAAACAACTCTGGCGACTTTACTGGGGAGTTTAAGAATCACCTTAAGAAAACACCTCTGCTGGGGAATTCAAGAATCATCTTGAGCAAACCACTCCGCTGGAGGAACACCTGCAAAACAGGAAAGGTAACGACCTAGCTCATGTTTCATATGCATATGCTTTGACAATGGAGGAATGCTCCACACGATGGAAATGCTACGCGTTTAGGGTAGATGCTATGCAATCATGAAAAATGCTACGACCCCATCAACAAAATAAATGCTGAAGGGAAGATCCTCCTGTCAAGGAGAAAGGACCACTCTGGTGGAAAGGAGGAATCATCCTGCCGAGGAGAAGAAGTCACACCAATCTCAATTAGACTAAACCTGGGGAAATGAACTCCAGGCGACTGCTGCAGGGGACCAAGTTCCACGAGAACCTGTACTTGCTCAACTAGGTACACGAACCACAAACTGCTGAGGACAAACGATGTCAATCGCAGAAATAAACTGTGCGGCCTTCACCGATGGCCTCTTCCTGGAGATACGGACTCCGATGGGGAAATACAACATCAGCTATTCAACACTGTACTGAGGAGCACCAATCACGGCCTGAGCGCTTTCCAAGGACTCGACTCTCTTGGGGAACTGCAAACTCGGCTGGGGATAGGCAACTCGAAGCTGGAATAGATCCTATCAGCTGGGGAGAGTACGACTCTGTGGGGACTTTCAATTTCGCTGGAGACTTCAGCCTGAACTATCGAGCTAAACACTTGCAAATAGTCTTCTACGAGAAAAATACACATTGACCCAGTGCTGGGAATGAACATACGCTTCAGCGCATGACTCAGCTGGGGAGATAACGATCCTGCCTGGGATACATCTGGTTGGGGAGAATCTATCTCTGCTCGGGGAGACATATCAATGCTCACAGTCCCATGTTCAGACTTCGTGGGGAGACACTGCTGAACTCGCTGGGGAAGAAGGAATCCTCCTGCTTGGAAAACATCTGGGGTGCTGCCTGGAATGTGCCGTACCTGCAACAACACGAACAAATAAACAAGATACCCTTCACAAAGGGACCTATCAAGGTTATCATCCTGTGACAATGTTCAGGTAATTCAATGTTTCAACAATTATCGGCCTAGGCCAGCAAGTTTATGTATGCACATTTTATCAAAAACATCGGGCGTTCTTTTTCGCAAACAAAACAGATAAAAGCTAAACAAACAAACGGAATGCTGAATAGTATACATTTTATTGATAACGAACCCCTGAATGGGCAAAAATGTTTTAGAGAAGATGCAAGCTCCCGAAATGAGGAAGCCGCGTAAGCATAATAACATAAATATACATCAGTATATACAAATGTCGGCAATGTGGCATAGACGAACACCATGAGTTGATCCCTCTATGACCCACTCGACTTCGATACTTCTCCGACACTTCAGCTTCAGAAGAGATTGATTCAGATAAACGGCCATTAGGTCTTCCCAACCACTAAACAATGAAAGCCCACACGCGGAACGTAGTCATGTGCTTTTCAAATCCCTAACTTTTGCCTGAACCGCCCTTTCGAGTTTTCGATTCACCGGGATACCCTTTTTTGCCAAAGCCGCCCTTTCAGGTTTTCGACTTTGCGGGTGTACATTTTTCATTTATATCCCTCATTTTTGCCCGAACCTTTTCCTTTTTCTGGTTCGCCGGGATGCCCTATTTTTTCCTGGATATTCTTTTTCTTTCCAGCGGGTCATTTTAAGCAAAGTATTTTTTAACTGCGTCCGCGTTCACAGAGGATGCAAAATCTTCGCCATCCATCATGGATAACAACAAGGCTCCTCCCGAGAAGACCTTGCTGACGACGTACGAGTTGGTTCAGTCGGTTCTTAATCCATTATGCCTCATCGAGTTTCACGTCAACCAAAACTCGCAAAGAAGGAATCTCAACTTCCAACGGTAAGACAGCTTCCATACCGTACACTAGTGAGAAAGGAGTTGCCCTGGTTGATGTGCGTACCGTCGTACGATAACCGTGTAATGCAAATGGAAACATCTCATGCCAATCTTTGTAGGTCACAACCATCTTTTGTACTATCCTTTTAATGTTTTTGTTGGCCGCTTCAACCGCACCATTCATCTTCGGCCGGTAAGGTGATGAGTTGTGATGTTCAATCTTGAAGCTCTGGCATAACTCCTTCATCATCTTGTTATTCAGATTCGAACCATTATCCGTAATGATCTGCTCGGGAATTCCGTATCGACAGATGATGTCCTTCTTTATGAATTTAGCCACCACCTGCTTGGTCACGTTAGCATACGAGGCTGCCTCCACCCACTTGGTGAAGTAGTCGATGGCTACCAAAATGAAGCGATGACCTTTAGATGCAGTGGGCTCGATCTTGCCTATCATATCAATGCCCCACATGGAGAACGGACACGGGGATGACATGACATTCAACGGGCACGGCGGCACATGAATTTTATCAGCATTAATATGGCATTTATGACATCTCTTTGTGAATTTGAAACAATCCGACTCCATCGTCAGCCAGTAGTATCCTGCTCTCAGGATCTTTCTCGTCATAGCATGCCCGCCGGCGTGCGTACCAAACGTGCCTTCATGGACTTCCTCCATAAGCAGACTAGCTTCTTTTTCATCTACACATCTGAGTAGCACGAGATCGTAGTTTCTCTTGTACAGAACTCCATCAGGATTGAGATAGAAATTTCCAGACAGCCTCCTCAAAGTCTTCTTATCTTGGGTTGACGCTCCCGCAGGATACTCCTTAGTCATAAGGAAATAAGGAAGGTCTGGATATCATGGAACCATGGCTTTCCATCGGAGGCTTCCTCGATTGCAAAAACGAATGCAGGTCTATCAAGACGAGAAATGACAATTCTTGGAGCTTCATTCCAAAAATTGAGTTTATACATCGAAGCCAACGTGGCTAAGGCATCAGCCATCTGATTTTATGCTCTGGGCACATGATGGAGTTCCATTCGATCAAAGAACGGAAGTAGCCTTCTGGCATAATTCATGTACGGCACCAAATTCGATTGACAAGTCTCCCACTCCCCTTTAATTTGGTTAACAACCAGTGCTGAGTCACCATATACATCCAGGTTTTTGATTCTCAAATCAATAGCTTCTTCCAAACCCATGATGCATGCTTCGTATTCTGCTTCATTGTTGGTGACTGGAAAGGTCAATCTAGCAGTGAACGGGATGTGGGATCCATGGGGAGTCGTATTGATTGCCCCAATACATCTTCCATACAAATTAACCGCCCCGTCAAATATCAATTTCCACTGGGACATCCTTTCTGGCCCCTCGTCGGGCAACGGTTCATCACATTCTTTCACTTTGAGAAACATGATATCCTCATCAGGGAATTCAAATTTCATCGGCTGATAATCTTCGATAGGCTGTTTGGCAAGGTATTCAGACAATACGCTCCCCTTGATGGCCTTCTGGGAAACATACTAAATGTCATACTCCGTCAAAACCATTTGCCATCTGGCAATCCTGCCCGAAAGCACTTGCTTCTCAAAGACGTACTTGATCGGATCCATCTTCGAAATTAGCATGGTCGTGTGGTTGAGCATATACTGTCGTAAACGTTTGGCAGCCCACGCGAGTGCGCAACACGTTTTCTCCAGCATTGAGTAACGGGACTCACAATCTGTGAACTTTTTACTCAAGTAATAAATGGCATGCTCCTTTCTGCCAGTCTTGTCGTGCTGATCGAGAACGCAACCCATGTTATTCTCAAGAAATGTCAAGTACATGATTAAGGGTCTTCCGGCCATTGGGGGTATCAAGATCGGAGGTTCCTACAGATACTGTTTTATCTTATCAAATGCCTTATGGAAATCCTCGTTCCAGATAATTGCCCAATCTTTTTTCAGTAGTCTGAACATTGGTTCACACGTGGCCGTGAGCTGAGATATAAACCTTGCAATGTAGTTTACTCTGGCCAGGAAACCACGAACTTCTTTTTCAGTTTTTGGCGCTAGCATATCTTGTATTGCTTTTATCTTCGCAGGATCAACCTCAATGCCTTTTTCACTCACAATAAACCCCAGTAGTTTTCTAGACCGTACTCCGAAAGTACACTTATTAGGATTCAGCCTCAACCTGAACTTCCTAAGTCTTTCAAAAAGCTTCAGCAAATCGACCAGATGTCCCTCCTCCGTTTGGGACTTCGCAATCATGTCATCAACATAGACTTCAATCTCATGGTGAATCATGTCATGAAACAAAGTGACAATTGCTCGTTGGTAAGTGGCCCCTGCGTTCTTCAGACCGAAAGGCATTGCCTTGTAGCAGAACGTTCCCCAAGGTGTAATAAACATGGTTTTCTCCGTGTTCTCCGGCGCCATCTTGATCTGGTTATAGCCGGAGAAGCCATCCATGAACGAAAACACGAAAAATTAAGCTGTATTGTCGACCAACACATCAATATGGGGGAGCGGGAAATCATCTTTTGGGCTCGCCCTATTCATATCCCGATAATCAACGCACATCCGCACCTTACTGTCCTTCTTCGGTACAGGTACTATGTTGGCGACCAACGGAGGGTAAGTAGTGACCGCTAAGAAGCCAGCATCCAGCTGCTTTTGCACTTCTTCTTTGATCTTAACGGCCATATTTGGTCGTGTCCTTCTAAGCTTCTGCTTAACGGGAGGACAATCTTCTCGCAGTGGTAGATGATGGGCCACTATGTCAGTGTCAAGTCCGGGCATATCTTTATATGACCAAGCAAAGATGTCACTATACTCTCGAAGCATCTCGACCAATCTCTGCTTGACATCGCTCTGTAATGCAGCCCCTATCCTGACATTCTTGATAAGTTCCTCAGAACCCAGATTCACAATCTCGATCTCTTCCTCGTGAGGCAGAATGACTTTCTCTTCTTGTTTCAACAAACGGGCCAACTCTTTGGGAAGGTCCTCATCTTCATCAATCTCTTCTTCAGCTTGATATATCGGGCAATCGAAGTCGAAGTGAGTCGTAGAAGGTCCAGAGTCGATGTCATCTGCGATGTGAATCCTGCAATAACAAGGGTTAAGCTTAAAACAAGGATATGCAGGTTAGCACAAACCATATTGCCATTTTATTGTTTTTCAAAACAAAAGATAAAATAGGAATAACAGTGATCACAACAGTTGAATGCAAAGAAAAACGCCCTTTGATTTATTGATAAATTGTATGTACATAAACAAACAAGGCCCTGACAATAAAACCACTATGCCCCGGGTAGGACATAGGGTTGTACAATAATTGGAGAAAGTAAATCATTACACTTTGCCTGTCACTTGGATGATATCCCGGATGGACCAGTTGTTGAGGCTCTGGCCTGACTTGCTCGGTTGAATCCAGGAGTCCAGGTTGCAATCGCTATCTTCGCCGTCTTCAGATACTGCGTTGACATTCTCGAATATCACCCACCTCTTGTGAACTGGATCGGCCCTTTGACGCACGACACACTGCGAGAGGAGGAAGCATCAGCAGAAGGAGAGTACCCTAACCCAAACTTATCCTGCTTGTTAGGGATTTCCAGAACTTGCCCCCAGCCTGGGGAAGAGCTCGCTTGAACAACAGCTCGCGCTTCCTTGAAGGAAGAGAGAGTCATCTCAGGTTTCTCAATCATCACTGGAGTCACATCTTTGACCTTAACAGCTTCGAATGCCTGACACAGTTTCGTGGATCTCGCCATCCACCTCAACATACTTGAAAGACAACAAATGGCTCACCATTATGTCTTCTTTGCCACAGACAGTTACGATGCTGCCCCCCACAGCATACTTCATCTTCTGGTGCAATGTGGAGGTCACTGCACCAGCAGAATGGATCCATGGTCGGCCCAACAGGCAACTATAGGCTGGCATGATATCCATGATGTAGAAGACTGCGTCGAAAGTTTCCGGCCCAACTTGGATGGGTAGAGTTACCTTTCCAAAGACATGACGCTTAGTTCCATTGAAAGCTTTTACAACCATATCACTGGGTGTACAAATCAATCCTCTCGTATCCAGCCTCATCAGAGCTTTCTTCGGGAGAACATTGAGAGATGATCCTGTGTCCACCAACACATGGGACATAACTATTCCCCTACACTCTATCGAGATATGCCGGGCTATTGTGGTTTCTTCCCTTCGGCATCAGCTCTAGGTCATTAAACCCTAATCCGTTCCCAGCGTTCACGTGAGCCACTACCCCCTCCAGCTGGTTGATAGAGATCTCTTGCGGCACGTATGCTGCATTCAGGACTTTCAGCAGTGCGTTGCGATGGGCCTCAGAGCACAGCAACAAATTCAGAATAGAGATTTTCGACGGTGTTTGATGAAGATGATCAACGATCTTATAATCTCTTTTCTTGATCAATCTCATGAATTCTTTAGCGTCTTTTACAAGTAAGTCCTTCTCTACCCTACGAGGGGTTTCTTCAACGACCTTATTCTTTCCTTTATCAGCTTTCTCAGTTTTGTCAGCCACAACCTCAGGTGGAGTGAATACTCTTTCGCTACGTGTTATTCCTCCAGTTCCCACTAGGTTGTCCACAGACTGTCCAGATGGCTCCAATTCCAATTTCTGTCTGTTACAGTAGACGTCTGCCCCATAATGCCATGGAACAGCGTTAGTACTTTCAAATGGTATAGGCCCAACCTTTGTGATGGTGATCGTAGGTGGCCTAGACGCAGAAATGGTTATTGTCTTGCGAGGGATGGTGATAGTGACAATTTCGTCATCCTGCTTCAGCATTACTTCTCCAGACCTGTTCTTAGTCCTTCGACTAAACTGCAAGATTCCTTCGGTCATCAGACTCTGAATCCCCGCTATCAGCTGTTCACAGTCATCTGAACGAATCGCACAATCTATACACAACTCTCCACAGCTCGGAAAGATGCCTTTCTTCATCAGCTTGGCCTTAACAAAACCAAGCAGTGTCTTCAAGTCCTTGACATCAATCAATAAATCTGAGTCCTCTTATTCAATAATGACATTCACCCCATCTCCCCCATGGTTCGGCATAGGGTTCTTCGTGACGTTCGGCACATTATCAGAAAAATTGATGATTTTAGCGTCAACCATATCTTGCAACTTGTGCTTGAATGCCTTACAGTTCTCTATCGAGTGGCCAGGTGCCCCCGAGTGAAAATCACATCTTGCATTCGCATCATAGCCTTGTGGAGGTGTCCCTGTCAAAGGAGCCAGGGTTCTTTTCTGAACTAGCTGTAACTGAAGCAAAGTCTGTAAAAACTGAGCATATGACATAGGTGGTGTCTCAAGATGACGATTTTCCAGAGGTGTTTTGTTCTGGTACCTCCTGCACCCTTGCTGATTCTGCTGCTGCTGCTGCTGGGGTTGCTGAACAGTAGGGATAGTAATGCTAGCAACCTGCTGGCGCTGGCCTTTACCCTTCCTCCGAGCGTTAGACACTGCGCTCGTCTCCCCTTCACACCTCTTACAACTGTAAGGTTTCTTTCCTCCTCCAGCTGAGAATAGGTCAATGCCCTGAATCTTTCCCAGTTTGATTCCATTTTCAACATGCTCTCCAGTGATGATGAGATCGGAGAAACTTCCTGACATACCACTGACCAGTTTCTCATAATAAACCCCCGGAAGAGTGGCTACAAACATCTCAACAAGCTCTCGTTCAACCATCGATGGCTGAACCCTAGCTGCCAGTTCACACCACCTCTAGGCGTACTCTTTAAATCCCTCGTTGTTCCTCTGAGACAAGTTCTGTAGTTGAACCCAGTTAGGAGCCAAATCACTGTTATACTGATAATGGCGTACAAAGGCCTCAACAAGTTCTTTCCATGTACGTACACTGGTGGGTTCCAAACCCATATACCACTCTAAGGACGGGCCTGACAAGCTGTCCTGGAAGAAGTGCATCAACAACTTCTCATCTTCAGAGTAAGCGAACATCTTTCGGTAGTACGACCTCAGATGGACACAAGGGCAAATGGTGCCCTTGTACTTCTCAAAGTCGGGTACCTTAAACTTGGGAGACACCTTGAAATCTGAAATCAATCCCAGTTTGGTCATGTCAACCCCCATAGTATTCAAGTTCTCAAAACTCTTCATTTTGTCCTCGAGCGCTTTAAACCTCAGACGGGCTTCAGAATTCAATTCGCCCTCAGCTCCCTTCTGCAAGAACAAGTCCTCTTGGCGATCCTCTAGCCATGGCTGATTTCCATTGCCAGCAGCAAACCCAACATTATCAATACCATACAGATTCCTAGCACCAACATTCCCTGCATTACCAGTTCCTCCAGTGTTTCCATGG
The DNA here is from genome assembly GCA_963859935.3 of Lathyrus sativus. Classification (NCBI taxonomy): domain Eukaryota; kingdom Viridiplantae; phylum Streptophyta; class Magnoliopsida; order Fabales; family Fabaceae; genus Lathyrus; species Lathyrus sativus. The sequence continues at coordinate 102,311,454 of OZ012738.1, read as the reverse complement.
CCTATCCCAGCATTTCCATTGGCTACAAGGTTACCGTTACCGACTCCAGTCGTATTTCCATTAAGCCCGATGTTGGTGACCACATTGCCGTTACCACTTCCATTCCCTCCAGTCACAGGGATGCCACCCTGCGGGGTCTCAACAAGTGGAGGGTTTGGAGTGTTCCCACCATGAAGCACACTGTTGCTGTCAACCCTTGAGATCAGTGGCTGTACCAGAGTTCTGAGCTGGTCTTGGCCGTTAGCAACCACTTGCATGAGCTCCATGAAGCGGTCCATCCTCTCTCTGAGTTCTTGGATGTCAGTCTGCACTTGTTCCATTGCTCTAGCCTGAAATAACCTACATACACAAAGGGTTAGAAAAATGGCCAGGGACCTGTCATGCAAATGATTCATGCAAATGCATACGTGTGTCTGTGCCTTGGGGAGATTCCCCCCGATCCTAGTTTCCGAGACAAATAAAGTCTAACATCCAATCATGGAAAGAAATCTTCATATATTTATCTGAAAAACCCGCGCGGGCAGCATACAACTGTAATCACATACAACTGAAGCAACAAGGCATGACGCCAACCAACATGCCTGGTGGTGATCAGTATATCAATGCATAAAAGGTACAAAGAAAAATACAAAGAGATCAAGCGCGGCCACGAGCACAAAAATCTTCTAACAACTTCTTTGTAGCGGGATGATCGGGCTGAGTAAGCAGACCCTGGATAAGCAGATCCCTCTGCTTGATGATATCTAGGAGGTTCTTGACAACTCCCCCACAAACACCTTCTTCAGAACGGTTCTCGACTCTACTCCTCTTAGCATCAGCTCGGAGTTGACAATCTTGTAAATTCGCCTTGGTCTCAACCAATCTATACTAGACATCTCGTCGAAGTGAGGCTTCAGCCTATATCTTCTTGTCTTTGAGTTCAATCTGAGCTTCCAATTGGGCTATCTGTTGCTTCAGCTTTTCTTCCCGCTCTTTATGGCTAGTCAAAGTGTTGTTCCACAACTTCTCGTACTGGGTCAACTTCCGGTATGCCCTGTCCAGCTCCTGCTTTTTGGTGGTCAACACACCATGTACTGACTTCAGGTCCAACCCAAGACGTTCTCTAGAATCAGTCTCTTTGGTCAGATTAGCGCCCAGGTGGTTGATCATCTCTGTCTGCTTCTTGCAGGTGTGTACGACTTCGTTCTTTTCTCTCCGAAGTTGAGCGATCTCTTTCTCCAACTCCTCGTTGGCTTTTCATAGCTCTTCCTTCTCTTGGAGTACCTGGTTGAACTTCTGAATATCAACTGTGGTAGACTCTTTGTACACAGAAGGATACAATGGTTCCACAGTAGGAAACAACATTAGAAACTTGGTGGCTCTTTCTCAGACCCAAGCCACGTAGGGATCAAAGGCCTTGTTGTTGCTTTTTCCTAGCAAGACTTTTCCCTTTCGGTGAATTTTGCTCCAGGCATTCTGTACCTTAACCAAAGTATCACCTTCAAGCAACCCTGTGAGATACAAAGATTCCTGTATCTCTTCTTCTTCAGGAGGACCTCGTAGTGCATACCCAAATTGTCGTACTAGCAGAGAGGGATTGTAGTTAATACATCCATTCCTTCCGACCAGGGGGATGTTAGGAAAGCCACAGCAGCTATGTACAATATCTTTGCCCAGTAGATCTCTATCAAACCAGATAATATTGTCAGCAGTCAAACCCATCAAACATGCAGACCAGGGCGACGACTCAGCATAATCAATGAACGGCCCCGTCTTAAGAAGATGGCTAGCAAAGCACTTATACAGTAAAGGAGCACAACATGCCACGTTCTTCCCCTTTCTGTTTTCATTTTTGCTGTGAACTGAATGGTAGACGTCTCCGAGGAGAGCGGGCACTGGATTCCCGGAAGCAAATATATGGCAAGCATCCATACCTATGAAGTATGGATGACTTGGGAATAGCACGATCCCATAAATGCAAAGGGCTAAGAAGGCATTGAATACATCCCATCGACCCTTCTTGGCAAACTTTCGGGCCTTTTCCATCAGGAAAGACAAAGAGAAACCATCAACCCCAATCTTTTTGAACACCATCCCTTTCAACTCTGAATCATCTACGTGAAGAGCGGCAGTCAACTTACCCAAGTTAGGTTCACCCTCAACACGGTAATAACGCATCTGATTCAACAAAGGCACCCCCAACAGGTCAGAGTACTCCTCCAAGGTCGGAGCTAGGACATAGTCTGGAAAAACAAAGCATCTGAGCTGCGAGTCATAAAACTGCAGAAGAGCGTAGAGGCCATTTAACTCGTACGTAGACAGCTTCCACACAATACCGAAAAGTCTCCCATAACTCTTTTTGAAACTCTCCATCACTGTCTTATCAGCCAACAAAATCAAAGCTCGTAATTCTCGGATGTCAGGTGTTGGTAGCTTGTAAGCCACAGTCTTCTTCAGAGATGCCATACTAGCCATGAGGATCAAGATCACTAGGACCAGGGGAAGAATATGCACCTGCAACGCAGACACACGTTAATGATATGCAAATGAGGATGCAAACAATGCAAAATGCAATCATGCAGTAGGAGATCAAGATGACTGTGCTGTTGAGGAGAAGGACCACAACTCTGCTCTGTCAAGAACAAACATATCTCTGATGATAAGAACCCTCTGATACCCACAATACTGATTCACTGTCAAGAAAACCAGGTTGTCTGGAGGTTAAGGTTTCCTGCAATAACCCGACCTTGCTCACAGGTATGGACCTAATCACGGACAAGGTTCGACATCCTATGCAGTCATCAGCGTCACAAACTTTCAAGAAATGATGATACGATACCCAGGAGGTGTGGCATCATCATCTCTTGAAGCGGCCTCACTTAGCTGAATCCCAAATGATCGGTTCCCAGATTCGACAATCCTCAGATCCGACAGCCCATCAAGTCCAAAGGACCGATAGGAAGTCATCAAAGAGAACCTCTTCTGAGTGTGGATTACATGGGAACTGATGCAAGCAAAGCAAACACGTCCTCCACTAATCCACTCTAATACTATGTAGCTCTCAAGCCTGGGTCTAGCTTCTCACTCATCAGAATGCCCCTTCCACAACAACACAGATAATCATATCATACTGAAAATAAAATGCGGAAGGTAAAATGCGATAAATAAACACAAACCCAACAAGTAAACACGCAAGCGCTAGGATTGAATCGCACAGGGGACGTTGGCTCCCCAGCAGAGTCGCCAGTTGTCGCTACTGCGAAAATAAGGTGCCGGCAAAACAGAAGAGTCGCCACCTTTCATTATTTATCCCTCAGAACGGGAAAGGAAACGATCAGAAAAACCTGACGAAAAGGTATAAGACAAGGTCATCGCAACCAATGTCTAGATTCAGGAGTCGGTTACGCAAGGGGAAGGTATTAGCACCCCTCACGTCCATCGTACTCGATGGGATCCATGCTTGTTGTGTTTATCTGACGAGTTGGTTTAACTATCTACCTATCAAGGCTGGTCTGAAAAGAAAAGAAAATGACTCGGCAAAGCGTCGCACTTTATGCCTACGTATTCTCATCAGAGAATGAGAAATCAGAGTCAACGTAGTTCGAAAAACTACGGGTTACGGGATGGGGGAAGGTGGCTCGCCAATATGTCAGTATTGTGCCTACGTACTCTCAACAGATATGAGAGATCAGAGCTTACGTAGTTCGGGATAATACGAATAAACGGGGTTCAGATTCATCTGTTTTTCCGAGTAGGGTTAATAGACGGTTCCAGCAGTTTGGTGCATGCAGCTCGACCCTTGGAGACTTAGGCGTTACCGTTTGCGGTAGAACTGGGAGTTAACGACACTCTTTTCTTCAGAAAAGTTTTCCTTGGAATTATGGGCCCACGGGGCAAAAAGGTTTGAAGTTTGTTTTCTGTCTTTTACGGAAGAACTATTTTTTATGGTTGTCTGTAGTTCGTACAACACTAGAGGCTATGACTTAGGAGCGAATGCGTCGCATATCGTCCAAAGGACGTATACTAAACACTCTAGACGATTGAGAGGAGGTCGCTCAATTATCATTACCCAAGTAGCTTAAGGCTCATAACATGCTTGTACTAACTTGCCTTTATTATGTTTCTTACTGTTGTTTGAGATGAGAAGAGAACTAACTTTACGGGGAAACCGTCAAGTCCTAATGTTGTCATGCCAAGGATTCATCCTATGGTTGAGGTTTGAAACAGGGAACTCGTAGAAGTTATCATGCATAGGTTTTAACCTAAAGTTCTAATCATTACTTCCTTATCAAAGGAAGTGAGATTCCTAGGGGATCATGTCAATGGTATACAGAAACAGATAAAGCATCAGCTTAACAGTAAACAGATATACAGAAGAAAACAGTAAAGATGCACATGCAATACAGCAATACAAGCAGAGGGAGACTCACTCAACCTCTAGGAAATCAAGCAAAAAGAACACAGACAAGCAAAGATAGACATACTCAACCTCTAAGGCTAACGCACATATGAAATGAGAAACAACACACAAGCAAGGGGAGGATCACCTCAACCCTTAATGCACACAAGCAGAGGGAGACTCACTCAACCTCTAAGCAGTCATGCTCCTAGCTTAAAGTAATCTAAACATGGACCTATTCTAATGCATCAAGCAATTCAAACAAGGGAAAGAAACCAAGATGAGCAACAGGGAAGTCATCCCAGTCTACATTAGGTTGGAGGTGTATCAACACCAGAGTCCATCATGGGTTCCACCTCTTGAGAAATGCATAGAATCCAACCAAAGGAAGGATTAGGCTCTCCCAAGAGGGATCCTATGTCAATAGGACAGAAAAGACTGGGTATTAGTCCTAGATATCAATCTAAGGGTAACTGATTATAGTGTATCAACACAGAATGTCCATCTCAGGCTCAACCTGTTGAGGAATGCACATAATCCAACCAAGGGAAGGATTAGGCTCTCCCAAGGGGGATCCTAAGAAAAGGACTTTGAGATGGATGACAGTATATAAACCAAGGGAATATACCATGCCAAGAATGTCAATCCAAGGCTCAACCTCCTGAGGAATACACAGAATCCAACCAAAGGAAAGATTAGGCTCTCCCAGGAGGGCTCCTCATCAAGACTTGAAGGATAAAGATAGTACAAACCAAAGGAATGTATTATACTGGGGAATGTCAATTCAAGGCTCAACCTCCTGAGGAATGCACATAATCCAACCAAAGGAAGGATTAGGCTCTCCCAGGAGGGTTCCTTTTCAAGACTTGGATAAAGAGGGTAGGGCAAAGCCCAAGGAGGAAATCACATAGGGGACAAAAGGCAACACAACACTCCTAAGAAACCCTGCAAGCTAGCTACAAGGATCACCTAAGCTAGGGGAATCAAAAGCTCTATCAAGGGCTTAACAAAGTTCTAATGAGGTATCTACCTACTTACCAATCTATCAAGAAAGAAAACACTACTTAGGATCATCTAATGGCCATTTACAAGGTTAATCTATGAAGTTCTCTAAGTTAGGATCACCTAAACTAAAGTTAACTTGTAAAATGAGGAACTAATTGAAAATCATTCCTAAAAATTCTAAGGAAAATACTATATTATCCTACATGTATCAACAAGCTATGGTACAAAAATCAGGGGCTAAACCTAAATAAAAAGGCTCAAACTAAATCTAAATTTCAAGGGTACACTAAAGGGATCCAACAATGAATACTCCTAAACAACTATCTCAAAACCCTACTTAGAATCATCTAAAAAATGCAACAAAAATCACATAACATCAGCAACATGTCTACGACCAACACACAAAATTTCAATACCAAAATCAAAAGCATGAATGAGAAATAAAATCATCAAGCTTAGCATAAAATTTCTCAATAATTAAAAACATACTAAAATGGAAAATATGCCATTAATTGAAAATGCATGAAAATAGAAATTAAAAAATGTGAGAAAAGTCTAAACATACCAAAGTATTCACATGATTTATTTCAGGAATTATTAAGGACATTTCATATTTTTTCTTGAATTAAAACTAACAAGTATCAAAACAAAAAGATAAAAGAAAGAAAAAGAAATTAAAATGGAACATGAGAGGTGCAGCTAGTAATCATTCTACGTGTTATCTACATTGGGCCTTGCGCTAGGGGGTGCGAATAACGCTTCATACTAAGCCCAATTGAGTTATTAAACTCAGCTTATTAATTAATTAATGAAACGGGCCAGGGGGGTAACTAGTAACGTTTTCACGTGTTAATTTGGTTTGGGCCTGCGAATGGGGGTGTGAATTGGAAATCACTTAAGCCCACTCAGCATCACTAACTGAAAAGTTGCGTTTTGAGGGAATGGTCAGGTGGCGCGCTGATGCTCGTTGGATTGGAGTACTCGGTCCATGTTTTTAATACGATCCAAAGGCTATCGTGTGTCTTCTCCGTTTGAACTCAGTTTGGGAGGGAAGAACCATGGCGACTCCGGTGGCGAAACCACCTTCTTCTCCGGCGAAGGGGTGAAATTACAGGTCATCAAACCTCACTAAAATCTACATGGTTCTCTTTGCTTTTCCACAAGGATTCCAAATATGCTAACCAAATTCACTAACTCTCCACACACAGTCATATTCGAAGCCAAACAGAAAATAGTGTCATCCAAGAATAGACCTAAATCGTGCCAAATTCTACCCTAAAATCATCTAGGGTTCAAGGTGATCCTAACCACATGTCACTATGGTGTTAAATGCGTATAATTTAAGAGGAATATTGAAGAGTAGGAACCTGATGCAGAGCTTCGAATATGGTGACTTTTAGGGCTCCACTTGCTTCCAAAAAAATGCAGAATCTTCCACTGAATGATGATGAAGAGTTCTTGAGGTTCAATTTCTTCTAAAACCCCTTCAATCTCCAAACTCGAAAATACAACTTCAAGCTTCTTCCACAAACTGCTCTAACTGATTCTCAACTGAAAATGGCACCAGAAGCTTCTGAAAATGATCCACAATCTATTTATATTCTGTTTTGATCCATTGGGGGCCCATTCATGGCCCAATTTATGATTTCCAACTTTCAACTTTCTTCCAAAATTTCACTTATGGTAGCCACAAATTGGCTCTGTTCTTGCTCTCAATCCACTTCAGTTCACTTACTTGAGAGTTATGGAGTGTAAAGGAATGAGTTTTCAGCTTTGATTTCAACCAAAGATAGATGTTTGAAGTGTTACTTCATCATGAAGTAATCCACCAAAATGCCATGAAATGAGTCTCAAATCAAAATTCTAACAATGCCAAAGTGTTTAGAATATCATTTCCAATCAAAATGAGCACCAATTTGGCATGAAAACATTCAATTACCTATTGTTTTGAATTTTTCCATTTTAATTCATTAAAATGGCCTTTTTGAGAAATTTCTTCAACCAATGCTTGCTCTAATCCATATCAATGGACTCTTGATACTTGGCCGAGCTAAAAACATCATTTTGAGCAACTTTCAAGTTGAATAAAACTCCATTTGAAGCTTGCAAGATAGTGAAATGGACCCATAATTCAAAATGACCTATAATGTCCAAATACCCAAAATACCCTTGACTTGTCAAAGCCATAACTTGAGTTCTACAAATCCAATCATGGACTTCTAGTACTCTTTAGAAACCTAAGAGAATAAGGAACAACATTCATGTTAACCAAAAGTTCATAGGAATCATCCTTCTAGGGCAAAAGTGTCATGCAAGTTGGGTAACTTTCAAGCTCCAAATTCACGTTCCTCAGATGACCTGTAACTTGTTTGGCTCATAAATTGAGTTTTATAAAACCTATCAAGGACTTATAGTAATTAAATTAAATCTAAGATCATGCTCTACAACAATAATTTTGGGGTCAAGATGAGATGAACATCATATCTTGAGTTAAGTGGTCTTGAAGTCAGGGGTCAAGCTAGGGGATTTTACACTGTCAAGCCTTAGAAACCCTAGCCTAAAACTTCTCAAGCTCTTCAATCATGATGAGTTAACATTGGAATAATCCTTAGAACATCTAAATGTATCAATCCATGGTCACATGGCTCTTGAATTGGGTCTCAACCTTCTTCAAATCATCAGTTATCCTAGGGTCATCCAGATGAAACCCTAATTGCACCAATCTTGGGTATACTTCATATCCTTTGCACAATGACCTGTCTAGGCTTCCAAATGAACTTCAACATTTCTCATGAGCTCTCTCAAGACATCAAGTCGAACTTCATGGCTTCAGAATCATCTGATGATCTTCCCACAACTCTCAAGTTAGGAGACCTACACACTTGGTTTCAACCACTCTCTCTTAGGATCTTAGACTTCTCTGATAAGGATATTAACCCTTGAACACTTGAATAGCCTTCTTAGCTAGCTTCATAGTCTTGTATAGCTCTTTATTGGTAATCATACCTCTTGATCTTCTGCACACATGTCAGTGAAATGCAAATGATAATGCTAATGTGAATGAAATGAAACACAAGCTAGGTAAAGAAAGGTTGGGCAAATTTTGGGGTGTAACAACCCGGTTCCCCGAAGCCAGCAATCTTTGTTTTATCATGTCATTTTCTTTGCATTTGTAGTTTCTTTCCTATTTAAATGCAAATCTCCCTTGTAAAAATGTATTGTTTTCAATTAATAATGATAATGAAATAAATATGCATGTTTTGATTAAGTCCATTTGTGTTAAATTATGTTTTTAATTGATGTCTAACGCTTGTTTAAGCAGGAATCTGGGGAGGATGGCGAAATTGAAAGACGAAAACCTCCAATTGTATGCTTTCGAATAGAACCTGCTGATGATGTACAAACATTATTTCAAATCCCTAAACACCGGAAATATAAGGAAGATAATCCCTTGTCAACCCCTTTGAGCCTAGTAGTAGGAGTTTCTTTCTAATAAATGAAAAAACCCTCAATCTTGACCCGGGGCAGGGTAGGTGTCAGCTAATTTGACCGAGCGTTCAAATTACAAAAAGGAGTGTTCCCGTTCGAGGGTCAATCACACCTGTATAGGTTGTGCCTAAAAAACCCACAATGGGTATCCATCACCGACCAAGGAGTGAAACAGTCACAATCTCTTTAACAAGTCAGACAAGCCGGTGTCACACGATTTGTTTAAAAAAAAGAGAGAAAAACATAATCAAAAGAAAAAGCCCGCTAAGTCGAATCTTGAAAACAAGCGACTTAGGCAAAAATTAGGGCATCCCGCTAGACTTTGAAATCAAAAGAAGCTCAAAAGAGCCAGTTGTCGCTACTGCGAAAAACGAGGCCGACAAAGACACAAGAGTCGCCACCTTTCGTTATTTATCCCTCAGAGCGGGAAAGGAAACGATTGGAAAAAACCTGACGAAAAGGGAAAGGAATGGCCATCGCAACCATTGTCTGGATTCAGGAGTCGGTTACGCAAGGGGAAGGTATTAGCACCCCTCACGTCCATCGTACTCGATCGGATCCACGCTTGTTGTGTTTATCTAATGGGTTTGTTATATCTATCTACGCTAAAAAGTCTGGTCTGAAAAGAAAAGAAAGTGACTCGGCAAAGCGTCGCACCTTATGCCTACGTATTCCCGTCTAGAACGAGAAATCAGAGTCAACGTAGTTCGCCTAACTACGAGGGAAGGTTGCTCGCCAAGATATCGCATCTTGTGCCGTACTTTCACATAGCATGAAAGATCAGAGCAAACATAGTTCGGGACACGAGAGCCACAAGTTTGTCTTTTTTATCCGAGTAGGGTTAACAGACGGTTCCAGCAGTTGGTGTATGCAGCTCGCTCGACGGAGACTTAGGCGTTTACCGTTTGCGGTAGAACCGGGAGTTAACAGAACTCTCTTTCTGAAAAAGGTTTCCACGGGATTAAAGGTCCAAGAGGACAAAGAGAGTTTGATCTTTGTTTTCTATTTTTTAAAGAAGTATCTTTTATGGATGTTTGTAACTGATATCGCACTAGAGACTATGACCTGAGAGTGCATGCGTCGCATGTCACCCAAAGGGTACCATACTAAACATCCAGAATGTTGAAAAGAAACTCTCCAACAATCCTTTCTCAAGTAGCTTAAGGCTCGTAGCGTACGACGTCAATTAATCTTTATTACTGTATTTTAATTTTGTTTGCAGATGAGAAGAGAAACGACGCACTAAAGGGGAACTGATCCAACCCTAAAGTTGTCATGCAAAATGGACCTATAGTTTAGGTTAGGAGGGAAGCTAACTAATCTTATCATGCATGGTTAGAACCCTAATGTCTGTCATAACTTCTCTGGAACCAGAGAAGTTAGAGTTCCTAGGGGAACATGGCAAAGGAAAACAAACAGTAAACAAATAAACTGAAAAGAAATTACTGTAAACAAAAAGCTGTAAATAAAAATGCATGCTATGCATCACACAAGCAGAAGGAGCCAAGCTCAACTTCTATACAAATAAGGCACAAAGGCCACACACCATACAGGCAAGGGAGATGAGCTCTACCAAATACCAGCAAGCAAAGCCACACAGTAAAAATACAAGCAGAGGGAGAAACTCAACCTCTAATGTAATACAAGCAAGGGGAGAAGCTCAACCCTAAGGATGCTCTTAGGCCTATGATCATCTACATGAATCCTATTACTAATGCAACACTCCAAGCAAATCACATCAATACAGTTGAACAAAAAGAAAACAAACAAACAGGGAAAACAAGCCAACAATCTCCACAACAGAGCAATCTTCTGACAGCAATCCAATCCAAAGTCTGTAACTGTTCTTCAAATCCACCATCTTCAAGAGAAGGAAAGGGATGCTCTATCTTCAAGCTCCAACCAAAGAGAAGAGAATGAACAACAAGGATATTGGATTGATGATGGGAAGCAGGAAGGAAACCAAAGGAATCCCACCAGACACTCAACCGGTCATTTGAGAAAGGCATCCTCAGAGGTTCTACCTATTGTAAAATGCCACACATCCCTCCAAAGGAAGGATGATACTTTCACATAGGGACCTTGAATCATATGATGAAAATGGAAAGCAATCAAAGCAATCCATGTTTGAGGAAGAAAGAAAACTACTTCTAAGCTCTCTCCTAAACCCTAATTCCTATAAGCTACAAGAAAGCTACCAAAAAGAAAGAAGAACTCCAAACCAAGCTCCACAATCAACTCCACAGAAGCTACAACATGCTCACAACATCATCCAAGAAGAACCACAAGCTCACCAAGCACCAAAAGCCACCAAAGAAGGCAAAACAAAACAAGCACCAAGCTAGGAGCACCAAATGAACAACCTAATTATAAATTCTATCTAAAAAAGCAAACTAGAATCTAAAAATCTACCAATTTTCCTAAGGGAAAATGCAAGTGTTAAGAACCTATAGTTCATATATCAGAGCCTAATTCAATTTCTAAGGCCACTAATAAAATCCTAAATTGTAAGGTGTCAAAGGGAAACCATGAAAGGGAGGCTCTAAAACCCTAACCTAAAACAGAACCTATGATTATCTAAAAATCAAGAGAAAATTCCTGAGGGAACATACATTTCTAATCTATAATCCAACAAAAAATTAAATCCAAATTCAATGCCAATTGGTCAAACAAAAATCAACAAACAGATGTATCAACTATGCAAAAATAAAGAAATATCAAAAATGAAAAAAAATCAAATTAAATTGCAAAATCATCAAAAAAAATAAATCTAACAGAATAGAAAAATCACAAATTAAAAGAGGAACATGAGCATATTTTTATTTTAATTTTCTGACAAATAATGAAATTAAAATGAATAAGTATGAAAATGCAATTAAAATAAAAAAGAAATGAATTAAGAAAATCAAATAAGCTGGAAAATAACACACGCGTTGGATCAGAAGACCGGTCAATGCAATCCAAGGATCAGGAAGATGCCAGCGCATTAAGTGGAACACAATGTTTTGGTAGTTCAAATGCAATTCTCAGAACATATCATGGCCACACGATGAGAGGAATTTGTCAACATTTCAGGATGATCCAAGGGCTTAGACTTCATCTTCCCCAATTTAAACTCAGATGGAGGGAACTTATTCCGGCGGTGGTCCGGTGGTCCTCAGCCTTCTTCTCCGGTGAGCAAGTATTTACAGGTCAACAAAAACTATTAAACTTTACATGATTCCACTCCAAATTTCCTCCTGATCTCAAATATCACCTTTAAATCCTCTAAATCCTACTAGAATTTGAAACACGAAGCAGATCCTAAAATTCACTTCAATCTGAACTCTCACCAAAACTCAAACTAATGGTACAAATGTAATCCTCATCTAACACTGATCATCACATGCTATTCCAATTGAATTAAAGCCTCAAGATCAAATCAACTCGCATCCAAACAGAAATCATGTCATCACCTAATTTGTCTCTAAACAACCAATTTCTGATCCAGATTTCATCTACATCCTAAATCAAAACCTATCCACATACTAATAATCATGCTCAGATCATGCTATAACCAGTGTAAATTTGAAAAATATATACCTGACTTTGAGCTTCAAATTGAGGTATGTAGAACACGATTATAGCCTCAAAACAATGCAGATCGCTTCAATGCTTGATGAGGAATACTTTTGTAACTTCAATTTGCTTGGATCTGGCTTGAAAATGAAAACACGATTTTCAACTCTCTCCTTCAAGCTCCAACTTCAATCCTTGGTTCTGGTGCGAAATGATTTCCAAAAATGGAGTAAAACGTCTCACAGAACTTAAATACAATTGGTTTGTGGGCTTTAGGGGTTCAATTGAGGCCCAAAACAGAAAATCCATTCCTCAATTTTCTTTCACAAAACCAACCATGGGGTGCACGTGTTCTAACTTGAAACTGCCCTCAGAAGCTTGCAATCAACTCCTTGTAGTCTATTGAGGGTGTTTGGAGTGATTTGAGTGTTTGAACTTATCACAAAATCAAATTATGAAGTGTAACTTACTTGTGAAGTAACAAACCATATCACCATAAAATAGACCTCAAATGGAAAAACTAATATTGCGAATGTGTTTAGATTTGTTTTTATGATCAAATTGAGTATTCATATGGTCCATTTTGAGCACAAATGAATTGATCATGAAATTTTCAACCAAATGCCTTTAATTCCTTCCTTTTGCAAACTTTTTCAAACCAAGTCTCACCTAAATCCAAATCAATTCATCATGAGTATATGGTTGACCTAAAAACATCATTTTGAGCAAGTTTTGTGTTGAACAAAATTGCATTTGAAGCTTGCAAGATGGAGAAAATGACCTATAATGCCAAATGACCTATAATCATACTTTCCCAAAATACCCCTAACTTGTAAACCTCATAACTTGAGTTCTACAAATCAGATGGAAAAATTCTAGTACAATATGGAAAGCTAAGATCAAGACCTACAACTTTCATGTTTGCCAAAAGTTTAGTAGAAACACCCTTCTAGGTCAAACGTTCCATGTAAGTTGGTTGACTTTTGCAGACAAATTTCACATTCCTCAGATGACCTGTAACTTGTTTGGGTCATAACTTGAGTTCCATAAATCCAATGGAGGACTTCTAGTACTCAAATAAAATCTAAGAGCACGCTCTACAAGGTTCATTTTGTCCAAAAATGGAGATGAAACTTGAATCTTGAGATAAGTGGTCTTGAAGTTAGGCACTAAATAGGGAATTTTACCCTGAGAACCCTAATTTAGCAACTCCTCACACCTTGAACTTTTCTTTCATTGATCTTGGAATATCATCTCATGTGTCTCAACACAACTATCCATGATTGCAAAGACTCAAAAATGAACTTTGATCCTCTTCAATTGCACAGTTAACTTAGGGTTACTCAGATGAAAACCCTACTTACAACACCCTCAACTGTGGCTCTTCACACTTGGAACAATGACTTGATTGAGCTCCACCATGACCTTCAAGGCACTTCAATGAGCTCTACTCACACCCCCTCACCTTGGAAAAAACCTCACTATCCCTTGATGATCCTCAATTGGTCCTCAAATTAGGAGACTAACTCCTTACAAGCAAATGAACTCCTTAAGAAACCATCCCTCTTCCTGATGACTATGATGACTTCTCAAACTTGCATAAGACCTCTAGATAGGCTCCACACTTGATCCCCTGTTAAATGAACAATGCCATGCTATGAAAATGTTAAATCAATGATATGCTAATGCAATGAAACATAAACCAAGTAAGAAAAGGTTAGGCAAATTTTAGGGTGCAAAAGCTGCCCCTATTCAAGCGGCTTGGACCCGATAGGATGAAAAGTGAACGACTTTCAGGAAATCGAGGTAGAAGATGGTTGAATACCAGAGAACCCAAAAATTTGCTACCCAAAGAAGTAAACCTCCAAACTGCTTGGGAACACCACATCCAAACAATTGAATCTGGTTGTCACAGCAACAACTGATCAATCATCTGATAAAGAACCTGATTCCAAAATCAACCACCTGCGTGACGCCACAGGTGTCGAATCAACGATAAACACTACAATAGGCGGGCACTACGTAAAGCATGACATCAATACCCTTGATCCTCCATTTTCGCAAAAACAGGCATACGCTACATAAAAGCGAATCTCATCAACATCATTAACCTTCCATTTCCTCGGACATGGGCACACGCTAAATAAAAGCGAGGACTGTCAATATCTCTGACCTTCCATTTCCTCGGAAATGGGCACACGCTAAAATAAAGCGAGCAATGTCAATATTACTAACCTTCCATTTCCTCGGAAATGGGCACACGCTAAATAAAAGAGAGAAATGTCAATATCACTGACCTTCCATTTCCTCGGAAATGGGCAAACGCAAAATAAAAGTGAGAAATATCAATATCACTGACCTTCCATTTCCTCGGAAATGGGCAAACGCTAAAAGAAAGCGAGAACTGTCAATATCTCTGACCTTCCATTTCCTCGGAAATGAGCAAACGCTAAAAGAAAGCGAGAAATGTCAATATCACTGACCTTTCATTTCCTCAGAAATGGGCAAACGCTAAAAGAAAGCGAGAACTGTCAATATCTCTGACCTTCCATTTCCTCGGAAATGGGCACACACTAAATAAAAGCGAGAAATGTCAATATTACTGACCTTCCATTTCCTCGGAAATGAGCAAACGCTAAAAGAAAGCGAGAACTGTCAATATCTCTGACCTTCCTTTTCCTCGGAAATGGGCAAACGCTAAAAGAAAGCGAGAAATGTCAATATCATTGACCTTCCATTTCCTTGGAAATGGGAAAACGCTAAAAGAAAGCAAGAACTGTCAATATCTCTGACCTTCCATTTCCTTGCAAAATGGGCACACGCTAAATAAAAGCGAGAAATGTCAATATCACTGACCTTCCATTTCCTCGGAAATGGGCAAACGCTAAAAGAAAGCGAGAACTGTCAATATCTTTGACCTTCCATTTCCTTGAAAATGGGCATACGCTAAATAAAAGTGAGAAATGAGCATCCACAGACTTGAACAAACAACTCTGCGGGGAACCTCTGACATCGGCTGCCAGACATCCATCTTGATCGAAAATGGGTAACAACTTCGAGGGTATAATCATGAAGTTCTCAATGTCGACATATCATCCATCCGAGGAAGACTCTACTGGGGAAGAAGAGAAACTTAACCAAGTAACTCTGACGAGGGGACGAATACGATCATCACATATCTCACGTCAAGAATTTGAACATCCGAAACCATCCTGAACAAGAATTCTAAACCTGCAGGGAAACACCTGAAACAAAATAGGTAACCAACCTGGTTTATGTTTCAAAATGCGTATGTTGACAATGGCGTAATGCTCCATATGAAATGGAATGCTACATATTTTCAAATATGATGATATATGCAAGATGCAAATGCAGGCTCGGGCGGCTGGAGAAATGCTAGATACAGAACCGCTTCAGCAAAATAAATGTTAAACACAAAGCTAACTCCACTGGGGATAACCAGGTATCACAAAATTGTTCCAGCAAAATGAATGCTGGAAATGTACGCCGACTCCGCTGGGGGGGTAGAAACAATCCTGCTGGGGGACTAGCTTCACAGTCCGGAATTACGAGCTCTATTGAGGATGATCATCCTACTGGAGGAAAGATGACCCGCTGGATAACAGAAAAGCCATCCTGGGGATTACATCACTGTTTGGAAGCTTGCTAACTCGCATCCCACTCTTCTGGGGATAAAGATGTGGCTTCCATCTGCTGGGGAGGGACAAAACCACATAAAGCCTGCTCCTACATTAAAGGACACTGGCTAGGGAAATACGACCCCTTAGCTGTTTGCTGCAAAGGTAACGACCCTGCAAGACATGAGCAACAACAAGATATCCTATACAAAAAGAAATATCCAGGTCAATAATCGTGACAATCGCTCAGTCAATTCAAAATTTTAACAATTATTGGCCTAGGACTGCAAGTTTATGCATGTGCAAGTTTATCAAAAACATCGGCGTTTTCCACAAACAAAACAGTAAAAGTTAAAACAAGAAACAACATCAAGTACTAAATAGTATACGTTTTATTGATAACGGGCCTGTAAATAGGCAAATTTTTGTACAATGGATGCAACTCCTGCAAAGAGGAAGCTACAAAAACAAATACAAATATGTACAGAGGTACAAAGAAATTGGTATACATGTCGGTAACGTGGCACAGACAAACAGCATGAGCTGATCCTCCTATGACTCGCCTAACTCCGAAGCTTTCCCGATACTCCGTCCTTAGAAGAGATTGACTTGGATAATCGACCCTCAGGTGTTCCCAAACCACTAAGCAATGCAGTATCAGACTCAGACCGCGGTCATTTGCTTTTTTCAATCCCTAACTTTTGCCTGAATCGCCCTTTGCGGGTTTTCAATTCACCGGGATACCCTTTTTTGCCGAAGTCGCCTTTTCAGGTTTTTGACTTCGCGGGTGTACATCTTGTCAATTTTTATCCCTAATTTTTGCCCAAACCTTTCTTTTTTCTTTTTGGTTCGCTGGGATGCCCCATTTTTGCCTGGACTCTCTTTTTTCTATCCAGCGGGTCTCCTTAAGCAAAGTATTTTTTAACTGCGTCCGAGTTCACAGGGGATGAAAAATCTTCTCAGTCCATGGTGGACAATAGTAAGGCCCCTCCGGAGAAGACCTTGCGCACAATGTATGGACCTTCATAGTTGGGAGTCCATTTGCCCCTGTGATCCGATTGTGGTGGGAGATCTTCTTTAGCACAAGATCGCCCGTTTGAAAGCTTCCAGGGCGCACCTTCTTGTCGTAAGCTTTCTTCATCTGGCTCTGATATAACCGACCATATGCGATAGATGCAAGTCTCTTCTCATCCATCAAACTGAGCTAATTCAGCCTATTCCGCACCCATTCTGCCTCATCAAGTTAGACATCAAGCAATACTCTAAGTGAAGGAATCTCAACTTCTAATGGCAGGACAACCTCCATACCATACACCAGTGAGAAAGGTGTTCCCCCAGTTGATGTGCGTACCATTGTACAATAACCGTGCAAAGCGAAGGGCAACATCTCGTGCCAGTCTTTGTATGTCACAACCATCTTCTGAACTATCTTCTTGATGTTCTTATTGGCCGCCTTAACAGCGCCATTCATCTTGGGTCTGTAGGGAGACGAGTTGTGATGCTCAATCTTGAAGTTTTGACACAATTCCTTCATCATTTTTTTATTCAGGTTCGAACCATTGTCAGTAATGATTCTTTCGGGAATGCCGTACCGACAGATGATATCCTTTTTGATAAACCTGGCTACCACTTGCTTGGTGACATTAGCGTAAGATGCTGCTTCAACCCATTTGGTGAAGTAATCGATAACCACCAAGATGAACCGGTGTCCATTGGATGTGGTGGGCTCAATTTTTCCAATCATATCGATGCCCCACATGGAGAAAGGCCACGGAGACTCCATAACGATCAAAGGGCTCGGTGGCACTTGAATCTTGTCTGCATAAATTTGGCATTTATGGCATTTCTTTGCAAACTTAAAACAGTCTCTTTCCATTGTCAAGCAATAATACCCCGCCCGCAATAACTTTCGAGACATAGCGTGTCCGCCAGCGTGCGTGCCAAAGGTTCCCTCGTGTACCTCTTCTATGAGTAGATTAGCCTCTTTCTCATCAACACATCGCAAAAGCATCAAATCATGGTTTCTCCTATACAGAACACCATCCGGATTTAAGTAGAAATTACAAGCCAATCTCCTAAGAGTCTTCTTATCGTGGTTGGATGCCCCAGTCGGATACTCTTGGTTCTTTAGGAAATTCTGGATATCAAAATACCACGGCTTGCCATCGGAAGCTTCCTCAATGGAGAATATGAAGGCGGACCTATCAAGGCGAGAGATAACTATTCTGGGAGCCTCATTCCAAAAGTTAACTTTGTACATCAAAGATAATGTCGCAAGAGCATCAACCATCTGATTTTCTGCCCGTGGCACATGATGAAACTCTACTCGGTCAAAGAAAGGTAACAGTCTTCTTGCATAATTCATATACAGTATCAGATTGGGCTGACGGGTCTCCCATTCACCCTTGATCTAGTTCACGACTAGCGCGGAGTCTCCATACACATCAAGATTTTTAATCCTCAAATCAATAGCCTCCTCGAGACCCATGATGCATGCCTTATATTCAGCTTCGTTATTAGTAACTGGGAACGTCAATCTGGCAGTGAACGAGATGTGCGTCCCATGGGGAGTCGTGATGATTGCCCCAATTCCACTTCCATATGAATTCACAGCACCGTCAAAAATCAATTGCCATTGGGAACCCGACTCAGGACCTTCACCATGCAACGGCTCTTCACAGTCTTTCATCTTTAAGTACATGATATCCTCGTCAGGAAAATTAAACTTCATCGGCTGGTAATCATCAATGGGCTGTTCAGCAAGGTACTCTGACAGTATGCTACCTTTGATAGCCTTTTGCGAAACATACTGTATATCATACTCTGTCAGTACCATCTGCCATCGGGCAATCCTTCCAGAACGTGCCTGCTTCTCAAAGACGTATTTGATCGGATCCATCTTCGAAATTAGCATGGTTGTATGATTTAGCATGTATTGTCTCAGACATTTGGCAGCCCAAGCAAGTGCACAACATGTCTTTTCAAGCATTGAGTAACGAGACTCACATTCTATGAACTTTTTACTCAAGTAATAAATCGCATGCTCTTTTCGTCCAGTCTCGTCATGCTGACCGAGAACACAACCCATCCTATTCTCAAGAACCGTCAAGTACATGATCAGTGGTCTCTCGGCTACTGGGGGTATCAAAATTGGAGGTTCCTGCAAGTACTCTTTTATTTTTTCAAACGCCTTTTGACAATTCTCATTCCAAACAATTGCCTGGTCTTTTTTCAACAATTTAAACATTGGCTCACACGTGGCAGTTAGGTGAGATATGAACCGGGCAATGTAGTTCAACCTCCCTAAAAAACCACGAACCTCTTTCTCTGTTTTCGGTGCTGGCATTTCTTGTATTGCTTTTATTTTAGCAGGATCAACCTCTATTCCTTTTTCGCTAACAATGAACCCCAGTAGCTTACCGGATCTCATCCCGAAGGTGCACTTATTAGGATTCAGCCTCAGCCTGAATTTCGTAAGCCTTTCAAACAATTTCAGAAGATTCACCAGATGCTCTTCCTTCATCTGGGACTTGGCAATCATATCGTCAACATAGACCTCAATCTCTTTATGCATCATGTCATGAAAGAGAGTCGTCATAGCATGTTGATATGTTGCCCCAGCGTTCTTCAAACCAAAGGGCATCACTTTGTAGTAGAACGTACCCCATGGGGTAATAAAAGTTGTTTTCTCCATATCCTCCGGCGCCATTTTAATCTGATTATAGCCCGAAAAGCCGTCCATGAAGGAAAACACAGAGAATTGCGCAGTGTTGTCGACCAACACGTCAATATGAGGAAGCGGGAAGTCATCCTTGGGGCTCGCCTTGTTCAGATCCTAATAGTCAACGCACATCCGTACCTTACCATCTTTCTTTGGTATAAGTACTATATTGGCAACCCTCGGAGGGTAAGTTGTAACATCTAGGAAACCAGCGTCCCACTATTTCTGTACTTCCTCTTTAATCTTTACGACCATATATGGTTTAGTTCTTCTGAGCTTTTGCTTGACCGGTGGACAGTCTTCACGCAATGGCAAGCGGTGGACCACAATATCAGTATCTAACCCAGGCATATCTTCATAAGACCAAGCAAAAATGTCACTATACTCTCGAAGCATCTCGACAAGTCTCTGCTTGATATCAGTTTGCAGCACAGCCCCTATCCGGACATTCCTGACAATCTCTTCAGAACTCAAATTAATGATCTCGATATCCTCTTGATGAGGCAGAATGATTCTCTCTTCTTGTTTCAACAGACGATTCAGCTCTTCTGGTAAGTCGTCGTCCTCAACAATCTCTTCTTCGGCTTGGAATATCGGGTGCTCAAAGTCGAAGCGAGTCATAGGGAGATCTTGATCGGTGTCATCTGAAATATGGATCATCCTGCAATAGAAAGGGTTAAATGCTTCAAATGATATGTAAACGAAGCACACAACCACATTGCCATTTTATTGTAAAAATAAAAAACAGAAAAAACAGGGATCACAAAATTTGCATGAGGAAAACGCCTTTATTTGATGATTAAAACAAAGCATACACATAAGCAAGTAGGCCCTAAAATAAAATCTCTATACCCCGGGTAGGACATAGGATTGTACAATAATCGAAAAATAAGGCATTACTGTTTCGGCATCACTTGAATAAAGTCCTGGATAGACCAGTTGCATAGGCTCTGTCCTGGCTCGCTGGGCTTGATCCACGACTCCATATCACAGTCGCTATCGCCTTCTTCACTGTCAGACATAATGTTGATCTGTTCAAAACTGACTCTTCCCGGAGTGAACACAGTCGGCCCTTTGAACCTTGGCTTGCTCTGTGATGCAGATAACGACGACGGGCGATACCCTAAGCCAAACTTGTCTTGCTTAATAGGAATCTCCAGAACCTGACCCCAACCCTTGGTCTCTCCGGCCTGGACTACCGCTTGGGCTTCTCTGTACGACAACATGGCCACTTCTGGTCCACTGCTGATGACAGGAGATTTATCTCTGATCTGCACTCCTTCAAAGGCCTGTCACAATGTCTCATGGATCTCACCATCCACTTTGACATATTTAAACAATGACAGGTGAGTGACCAGAATGTCTTCCTCGCCACATATAGTGACAATACTACCACCGACCGCATACTTAAGCTTTTGGTGCAACGTCGATGTCACAGCCCCTGCAGCATGGATCCACGGTCGTCCAAGCAAACAACTATAAGCTGGCTGTATGTCCATGAATTAAAATACGGTGTCAAACACTTCTGGACCGACCTGGATCAGCAAAGTCAATTCTCCAAATACAGATTTTCTCGTTCCGTCAAATGCTCTCACCACTAAATCACTTGGCGTGCAGATTACTCCTCGGGTATCTAGCTTCAGCAATGCTTTCTTGGGCAAGACATTTAAGGATGAGCCAGTGTCAACAAGGACGTGGGACATAACAGTGCCCCTACACTTGACAGAAACATGCAACGCATTGTTATGGTTGCGGCCCCTGGGCGTCAAATCAAAGTCTGTAAAGCCAAGGCCATGCCCCGCATTCACGTGCGCAATCACTCCTTCGAGTTGATTCATGGATATCTCATGGGGTACATAGGCAGCGTCAAGAGCTTTCAACAATGCGTTCCGGTGAGCCTCGGAACAAAGCAACAATGACAAAATTGATATTTTGGAAGGCGTCTGCTGCAGATGATCGACGATTTTATTATCGATCTTCCGAATCAATCTCATGAACTCTTCTACATCTTTGGTCAAAGCCTCTTTTTCTTTCTCCTGCGACGGTCCTTCCTCATTGACCTTACCTTTCCCCTTTGCAATTCTCTCAGCTTCTACTTCTGGCGACGTAAAGATTCTGCCACTGCGGGTTATGCCCCCTGCCCCCATAAGATTATCAACGGATCCTACAGGCGGGCTCGGCAAGTTAATCTTCTCCCCATTTCAGTACACTTCCGCCCCATAATTCCAGGGGATGGCTTTAGTACTTTCATACGGAATAGGTCCAGCTTTGGTAATTGTGATAGTCGGCCTCTTGGGGGGTGCCGATATCGTGATAGTTTTGAACGGTATTGTAATCGTTGCAACTTCACCCTGCTTCTCAACTTTTGCCTCAACAGGCTTTTCTTCAGCAGTGCGATCAAATTGCAGCGTACCTTCGTCGATCATTCTTTGAATACCTCTTCTCAAGTTATTACAACCTTCAAGCTGGGCCAAACAATCAACAAAATCAATGTCACAACCAGGGAATACCCCCCCTTTTAGTAACCTTCTCTTGTCATAACCCAGAGGTGTTTTCAATTCGTCCACCTTCATAACCAGATTCAGACTAGCATCCTCCAAAATTGCACCCACCTGCGCCGATCCGTGAGGAGGCATCAGATTCTTCTCAATATTGGGCGCTTTATTACCAAAGTTTATAGCTTTGCTATCTACCAAATCTTGCACCTTGTGCTTGAACGCTTGACAATTCTCGATGGTATGACCGGGTGCCCCGGAGTGGAAGTCGCAATGTGCATTAACATCATACCCATAAGGAGGTGTGCCCTTCGGCGGAGCTAGCGTCCTTTTCTCAACAAGCTGCAACAGTAACAAGGTTAGAAGAAGCTGAGCATAAGGTAGCGGAGGTGCATCAAAGACTCTTTTCACAGCCCTATCCCGGCCTTGATATCTCTGTGGAGCAGCGTCCTGCCGTCCCTGTTGCTGTTGTGGCTGTTGTTGTTGCTGTTAAGGTACATGAATTGTTACACTGGCGATCTGCTGCCTGTGCCAATTCCGACTTCTATCCCTTTTCCTATCACTACATACTGCATTGGTATCTCCCTGTCTCTTGTTCCCAAAAGCCTTTTTACCACCTCCAGCTGAGGTTGACTCACCCGCTTGAATCTTACCAATCTTAACACCATTCTCGATACGTTCCCCCAAGAGTATCAACTCGGAAAAATTAGTCGTCGTACAATTAATGAGCCTGTCATAGTATAGCCCATAGAAAGTGCCCACAAACATCTCTACCAACTCCCGCTCTACCATGGGTGGGTGCACCCTGGCAGCTAGCTCACGCCACCTCTGGGCATATTCTTTGAAACTCTCGTTATTCTTCTGAGAGAGATTTTGGAGCTGGACCTTGTTTGGCGCAAGGTCGCTGTTGTATTGGTAATGCTTGACAAAAGCTTTTGCTAGTTCCTTCCAGCTACCAATTTGAGTAGGCTCTAACCCCATGTACCACTCCAATGACGGTCCCGACAAGCTGTCTTGGAAAAAATGCATTAGCATCTTTTCGTCATCAGAGTAGGCGAACATTCTCTGATAGTAAGATCGCACGTGAACTCTTGGGCAAGTATCCCCCTTATACTTGTCAAATGTGGGCGCTTTGAATTTGATTGGTACCCTCAAGCCAGGGACCAATCCCTTGTTAGCCACGTCCAGCCCCGTGGCGCTCTGATTAGCAAGATTCCTCATCTGTTCTTCCAACAACCTGAACCTTCTATCATTGTCAGCGGGCGCCTCAAAATCCCTGCTTGGAGGAGGGAAAGCATCTTCCTGGCGATCTTCACCCTAGTGAGAATCCTCATTACCATATTCAGCATAAGCAGTATGAGGACCAAAACCAGTCTGATTAATCCTAGGACCGTATCCAATATTACCGAAACCTTGATTTCCAGTGCCTGGCCCAAAACCAGCATTATGAACGCCCATTCCTATGCCATTGTGGCTTGCATTGCCGAAGCCTGCATTACCGAATCCCTGATTACCGTAACCCGGATTTCTGCAACCCTGATTGCCATAGCCTTGATTACCACCAAAACCAACGTTGCCAATACCAATACCCATACCAGTATTCCCAGCACCGAGACCAGCATTCCCAGTCACATCCACATTCTCAGCTCTGTTATCATTCTCAGTCGCATTGAGGACAACCACCGGTACCGTGTCATCTGCTCGCGGAGTCCCGACTCGAGAAGGATTATTAGCAAAACCGCCATGTAGCACACCCTGACTATCAACCCTAGCAATCAGAGGCTGCACCAGAGTTTGCAGTTGCTCCTGGCCCTTAGCCACGGTCTCCATCACCTGCATGAACTGCGCCATGCGGTCACACATCTCCTGCATCTCAGTCTGCATCTGGTCCATGACTTTCTTACAGTTGCTTCTGGTAGGATAGCGATGAATTCGCTGGTCGGCAATCCTGGAACCTGCATCAACAGAGAGTTAAGAGAACAGTACAAGGTACCTGCTATGCGAATGATTTATGCAAATGCAAACGTGTGTCTATGCGTTAGGGAGATTTCCCCCCGATTCGAGTGCCAGAGTGCGAGTGCTGATAACAAGAAGTCCGGGTCTAACCATTGGAATAACATCTCATATATAGATAAGGCCCACAAGGCAGTAGTATAAAGTCAACTAATACAATGGGAATCCATAGCATGACCTCAACCAACAAGCCTGGTGATGGTCAGCCTACAACAAGAATAAAAAAAACAAAGAGCTACAAAGATAATCAAGTGCGACCGCGGGCACGAAACTCCTCCAACAACTCTCTAGTCTCAGGGTTATCAGGACGAGTGAGTAACCCTTCAACAAGCAACTCTCTCTGCATGATAGTACACTGGAGACCCTCAACTGAATCTTCCCACGCTCCCTGGCTAAAGCAATCCTCTAACTTTCACTTCTTGGACTCGAACATCTGCTTGCGATCTTTTAAGTTAATGAGAGCTTTGTTCAGCAAATCTTCAGTGGCGTATCTGCAAGCGGTCTCCTCATCAAACCTCTTCTCACTAGCCTTCACCTGAGTCTTCAATTTGGATATCTGCTGCTTTAGTTTATCCTCCCTCTCTTTGTTGTTGGCTATGGTGGCATTCCACTGCTGATTAAACTTGGATATTCTTCGGTACGCTTCATCCAAGTGCTGCTTCTTAGTGGCCAATACGTCATTGATAGATTTGAAGTCCTGACCCAAATGCTCATGCTCAGCTATCTGCTTAGTCAAATCCGTACCCAACCTGTTCACCAACTCTGTTTGCCTCTTGAAGGAGTGGACAGCTTCATTTCTCTCGCTTCTGATCTGTGCCAACTCTTTCTCTAACTTTTCATTTGCCTTCTTCAGCTCTTCTCTCTCGGCTAACACCTGATTATACTACTGAATAGGCACGGTGGTAGGCTCTTCCACCACTGGAGGGCACTCCTGCTTAGCAGGTGGAGAAGGCATCCCTATAATCTCTGCTCTAGCTCTGATCCAGGTCACATACGGAGCGTAGGCTTGGCTATTACTTTTTCCCAACAATGGTTTCCCTCGTCTACTGATATCATTCCAGGCATGTTGAAGCTTAGATAACATATTCCCCTCTAGGAGACCAGTGAGGTACGGAGATTCCTGTACCTCTTCATCCCTTGGCGGAACCCTCAAAGCATAAGCAAACTGTCGGACCAGCAAAGATGGATTATAGTTGATACAGCCCTTCCTTCCTATCAAAGGCACATTCGGAAACCCACTGCAGCTGAATATAACCTCAGTACCCAACATATCTCTATCAAACCAAACAAAACTCTCTGCTGATAAACTCATCAAGCGCTCAGACCACTCAGCCGTGGTTGCAGATGAAGCAAAGAGACCCTTCTTGGGTAGGTGACTATCAAACCATCCGTAGAACAAGGGCACGCAGCATGATTCATTCTTACCCCTTCTATTCTCGTTCTTGTAATGGATGGAATGATACACATTACCAATCAAGGTAGGGACCGGATTCCCTGATGCAAAGATATGAAAGGCATCTAAGTCCACAAAGTCAAGCATATTAGGAAACAAAATGATACCATATATGCAGAGAGCAAGAATGGCGTTGAACACAATCCAACAACCGTCTTTGGCACACTGTTGGGCTTTTCCCACTAAGAACTGCAAAAAGAAACCAGGAACCCCGTTCCAACTG
This sequence comes from Lathyrus sativus, assembly GCA_963859935.3. Taxonomy (NCBI): domain Eukaryota; kingdom Viridiplantae; phylum Streptophyta; class Magnoliopsida; order Fabales; family Fabaceae; genus Lathyrus; species Lathyrus sativus. The sequence continues at coordinate 102,285,481 of OZ012738.1, read as the reverse complement.
GACAAGATCAACTCAGAGGCATCCAGATGAAGAGAAAGAGCTAGATTAGCTAGATTAGGCTCAACATCCATATGAACAAAAGGCATCTGACTCCTGATAGGCACACCCAATAAATCAACATACTCCTCTAATGTAGGTGCAAGAATGAAGTCTGGTAAAGTAAAGCATATCAAAGGAGGATCATAGAACTGCAACAAGGCATACAACACATTCAACTCAAACACAGAAGGTTTACGGACCAAACTGAGCAGCTTCCGATAAGACTTTCTGAATTCACCTCTCATAGTATCATCTGCCAAAGCAATCAAACTGGACAACTGAGCAACATCTGGAGTAGGGAGCTTATAGGCTACAGTCTTCCTCAAAGAACCCATAATAGCACAACAGCAGGCAAGAAAATACCGGAACCGGGGGATAATGTACCTGCAACACAGACACACGTTAATGATATGCAAATGAGTATGCAAAATGCAAAATGCAATGCAACAGAGGATCAAGATGGCTGCTGAGAAGATCAAAGCTCTGATCCAACACAATCACCACACTGCTCTGATAGCACAACCCTGGAGAGGACCAATAAATACACACTGTCGAGAATAACCACATCTCTGACGATAAGAACCTCTGAACCCAACAACACTGATTTACTGACAAGAAAACCAGGTAGTCCGAAGGTTAAAGTTTCCTGCAATAACCCGACCCCGCTCACAGGTATGGACCTAAATCACATACAAGGTATGGCATCCTATGCGTTTCCCAGCGTCACAGACTTTCAAGAGCGATGATACGATACCCAGAAGGTGTGGCATCACCATCCCTTGAAGTGGCCTCACTCTGCTGAGTCACAAATGATCGGTCCCCAGAGTCGACAATCCTCCAAACCAATAACCCCTCAGACCCAAAGGGCCGGAAAAGAAGTCAACCGGGAGAACCTCGTCTGAACGTGGATTTCATGAGACACTAGTGCCTGTAAAGCAAGCACGCGCCCACTAATTTCCACAACTAATGCTAAGTACGCTCAAGCCTGGGTATGGCTTCTCGCTCATCAGATCCCCTTCCCACAACAGCACAATAATAATAATCATACTGAAAATAAAACGCGGAAAGTAAATGCGATAAATAAAACCCAACAAATAAACACATAAGCCCTAAGACTGACTCGCACAGGGAACCGTTGGATTCCCCAGCAGAGTCGCCAGTTGTCGCTACTGTGAAAAACGAGGACGGCAAAGACAGAAGAGTCGCCACCTTTCATTATTTATCCCTCAGAGCGGGAAAGGAAACGATCGGAAAAAACCTGACGAAAAGGGAAAGGAATGGTCATCGCAACCATTGTTTGGATTCGGGAGTCGGTTACACAAGGGGAAGGTATTAACACCCCTCACGTCCATCATACTCTATAGGATCCACGCTTGTTGTGTTTATCTGACGGGTTTGTTATATCTATCTACACTAAAAGTCTGGTCTGAAAAGAAAAGAAAGTGACTCGGCAAAGCGTCGCACCTTATGCCTACGTATTCCCGTCTAGAACGAGAAATCAGAGTCAACGTAGTTCGCCTAACTATAGGGGAAGGTTGCTCGCCAAGATATCGCATCTTGTGCATACATACTTTCACACAGCGTGAAAGATCAGAGAAAACATAGTTCGGGACACGAGAGACACAGGTTTGTCTTTTTTATCCGAGTAGGGTTAACAGATGGTTCCAGCAGTTAGTGTATGCAGCTCGCTCGATGGAGACTTAGGTGTTTACCGTTTGCGGTAGAACCGAGAGTTAACAGAACTCTCCTTCTGAAAAAGGTTTCCACGGGATTAAAGGTCCAAGAGGACAAAAAGAGTTTGATCTTTGTTTTCTGTTTTTTAAAGAAATATCTTTTATGGATGTTTGTAACTGATATCACACTAGAGACTATGACCTGAGAGTGATTGCGTCGAATGTCACCCAAAGGGTACCATACTAATCATCCAGACTGTTGAAAAGAAACTCTCCAACAATCCTTTCTCAAGTAGCTTAAGGCTCGTAGCGTACGACGTCAATTAATCTTTATTACTGTATTTTAATTTTGTTTGCAGATGAGAAGAGAAACGACACACTAAAGGGGAACTGATCCAACCCTAAAGTTGTCATGCAAAATGGACCTACAATTGAGGTTAGGAGGGAAGCTAACTAATGTTATCATGCATGGTTAGAACCCTAATGTCTGTCATAACTTCTCTGGAACCAGAGAAGTCAGAGTTCCTAGGGGAACATGGCAAAGGAAAACAAACAGTAAACAAATAAACTGAAAAGAAGTTACTGTAAACAAAAAGCTGTAAATAAAAATGCATGCTATGCATCACACAAGCAGAAGGAGCCAAGCTCAACTTCTAAACAAATAAGGCACAAAGGCCACACACCATACAGGCAAGGGAGATGAGCTCTACCAAATACCAGCAAGCAAAGCCACACAGTAAAAATACAAGCAGAGGGAGAAACTCAACCTCTAATGCAATACAAGCAAGGGGAGAAGCTCAACCCTAAGGATGCTCTTAGGCCTATGATCATCTACATGAATCCTATTACTAATGCAACACTCCAAGCAAATCACATCAATACAGTTGAACAAAAAGAAAACAAACAAACAGGGAAAACAAGCCAACAATCTCCACAACAGAGCAATCTTCTGACAACAATCCAATCAAAAGTCTGTAACTGTTCTTCAAATCCACCATCTTCTAGAGAAGGAAAGGGATGCTCCATCTTCAAGCTCCAACCAAAGAGAAGAGAATGAACAACAAGGATATTGGATTGATGATGGGAAGCAGGAAGGAAACCAAAGGAATCCCACCAGACACTCAACCAGTCATTTGAGAAAGGCATCCTCAGAGGTTCTACCTATTGTAAAATGCCACACATCCCTCCAAAGGAAGGATGAGACTTTCACATAGGGACCTTGAATCATAGGATGAAAATGGAAAGCAATCAAAGCAATCCATGTTTGAGGAAGAAAGAAAACTACTTCTAAGCTCTCTCATAAACCCTAATTCCTATAAGCTACAAGAAAGCTACCAAAAAGAAAGAAGAACTCCAAACCAAGCTCCACAATCAACTCCACAGAAGCTACAACATGCTCACAACATCATCCAAGAAGAACCACAAGCTCACCAAGCACCAAAAGCCACCAAAGAAGGCAAAACAAAACAAGCACCAAGCTAGGAGCACCAAATGAACAACCTAATTATAAATTCTATCTAAAAAAGCAAACTAGAATCTAAAAATCTACCAATTTTCCTAAGGGAACATGCAAGTGTTAAGAACCTATAGTTCAAATATCAGAGCCTAATTCAATTTCTAAGGCCACTAATAAAATCCTAAATTGTAAGGTGTCAAAGGGAAACCATGAAAGGGGAGGCTCTAAAACCCTAACCTAAAACAGAACCTATGATTATCTAAAAATCAAGAGAAAATTCTTGAGGAAACATACATTTCTAATCTATAATCCAACAAAAAATCAAATCCAAATTCAATGCCAATTGGTCAAACAAAAATCAACAAACAGATGTATCAACTATGCAAAAATAAAGAAATATAAAAAATGAGAAAAAATCAAATTAAATTGCAAAATCATCAAAAAAATAAATCTAACAGTATAGAAAAATCACAAATTAAAAGAGGAACATGAGCATATTTTTATTTTATTTTTCTTAAAAATAATGGAATTAAAATGAATTAAAGTATGAAAATGCAATTAATATAATAAAGAAATGAATTAAGAAAATCAAATAAGCTGAAAAATAACACATGCGTTGGATCAGAAGACCGGTCAATGCAATCCAAGGATCAGGAAGCTGCCAGCGCATTAAGTGGAACGCAACGTTTTGGTAGTTCATAGGCATATCTCAGAACATATCATGGCCACACGATGAGAGGAATTTGTCAACGTTTCAGGATGATCCAAGGGCTTAGACTTCATCTTCCCGAATCAAACTCAGATGGATGGAACTTATTCCGGCGGTGGTCAGGTGGTCCTCAGCCTTCTTCTCCGATGAGCAAGTATTTACAGATCAACAAAAATCATCAAACCTTACATGATTCCACTCCAAATTTCCTCCTGATCTTAAATATCACCTTCAAATCCTCTAAATCCTAGTAGAATTTGAAACACGAAGCAGATCCTAAAATTCACTTCAATCTGAACTCTCACCAAAACTCAAACTAATGGTACGAATGTAATCCTCATCTAACACTGATCATCACATGCTATTCCAATTGAATTAAAGCCTCAAGATCAGATCAACTCGCATCCAAACAGAAATTATGTCATCACCTAATTTGTCTCTAAACAACCAATTTCTGATCCAGATTTCATCTACATCCTAAATCAAAACCTATCCACATACTAATCATGCTCAGATGATGCTATAACCAATGTAAATTTGAAAACTACATACCTGACTTTGAGCTTCAAATTGAGGTATGTAGAACACGATTCTGGCCTCAAAACAATGCAGATCGCTTCAATGCTTGATGAGGAATACTTTTGTAACTTCAATTTGCTTGGATCTGACTTGAAAATGAAAACACGATTTTCAACTCTCTCCTTCAAGCTCCAACTTCAATCCTTTGTTCTGGTGCGAAATGATCTCCAAAAATGGAGCAAAACCTCTCACAGAACTTAAATACAATTGGTTTGTGGGCTTTAGGGGTTCAATTGAGGCCCAAAACAGAAAATCCATTCCTCTATTTTCTTTCACAAAACCAACCATGGGGTGCACTTGTTCTGACTTGAAACTTCCCTCAGAAGCTTGCAATCAACTCCTTGTAGTCTATTGAGGGTGTTTGGAGTGATTTGAGTGTTTGAACTTATCACAAAATCAAATTATGAAGTGTAACTTACTTGTGAAGTAACAAACCATATCACCATAAAATAAACCTCAAATGGAAAAACTAATATTGCCAATGTGTTTAGTATTGTTTTTCTGATCAAAATGAGTATTCATATGGTCCATTTTGAGCACAAATGAATTGATCATGAATTTTTCAACCAAATGCCTTTAATTCCTTCCTTTTGCAAACTTTTTCAAACCAAGTCTCACCTAAATCTAAATCAATTCATCATGAGTATATGGTTGACCTAAAAACATCATTTTGAGCAAGTTTTGTGTTGAACAAAATTGCATTTGATGCTTGCAAGATGGAGAAAATGACCTATAATCTTACTTTCCCAAAATACCCCTTACTTGTAAACCTCATAACTTGAGTTCTACAAATCAGATGGAAAACTTATAGTACAATTTGGAAAGCTAAGATCAAGACCTACAACTTTCTTGTTGGCCAAAAGTTTAGGAGAAACACCCTTCTAGGTTAAAAGTTCCATGGAAGTTGGTTGACTTTTGGAGACAAATTTCACATTCCTCAGATGACCTGTAACTTGTCTGGGTCATAACTTGAGTTCCATAAATCCAATGAAGGACTTCTAGTACTCAAATTAAAGCTAAGAGCATGCTCTACAAGTCTCATGTTGTCCAAAAGTGGAGATGAAACTTGAATCTTGAGATAAGTGGTCTTGAAGTTAGGCACTGAATAGGGAATTTTACCATGAGAACCCTAATTTAGCAACTCCTCACACCTTGAACTTTTCTTGCATAGATCTTGGAATATCATCTCATGTGTCTCAACACAACTATCCATGATTGCAAAGACTCGAAAATGAACTTTGATCCTCTTCAATTGCACAGTTAACTTAGGGTTACTCAGATGAAAACCCTACTTACAACAACATCAACTGTGGCTCTCCATACTTGGCACAATGACTTGATTGAGCTCCACCATGACCTTCAAGGAACCTCAATGAGATCTACTCACACCCCCTCACCTTGTCCAAAACCTCACTATCCCTTGATGATCCTCAACTGGTCCTCAAATTAGGAGACTAACTCCATACAAGCAAATGAACTCCTTAAGAAACCATCCCTCTTCCTGATGACTATGATGACTTCTCAAACTTGCATAAGACCTCTAGATAGGCTCCACACTTGATCCCCTGTTAAATGAACAATTCTATGCTATGCAAATTTTAAATCAATGACATGCTAATGCAATGAAACATAAACCAAGTAAGAAAAGGTTAGGCAAATTTTGGGGTGCAACACCAATCCTGGAAAAAGTTAGGGAAAAAACGGAAAGAGCGAAAAGCGGAAAGAATTACAAAAGAAAAAGTCCTCGAACAAATAAGTTGTGTGACTCCAGGCACCCAAAAGACGAAAAGAGAGTGACTGTCACTTCGAAAACTCGTGATTTCCTGAACCATCACTCCTGTCATTCAACCTTTGAAGGGTGAGCGCTTGCGTCAAGTTAGCTAAATATAGGATTGGAGAACATCAAGGAGAATAGGTGGTTTAAAATAAACCTTGAGCCTTTATCCTTTATTTGAAAACCGTGAACCTGACCATGTTACAACCTTTAAAAGTCCTAATTGAAGCAGGATTGTTTCGAAAGCATACTTTGGTAAAGATCGCGTTGAAACTGACTCCTAAAAGGATTCCTTTTACAACGTTGTATTAGTGTTGACATTTTGATAAATGATTTCATCTATTATATGTCACAAATTTTTCCAGTGAACAGACTTGGATTTCAAAACTGTCATATGCATTACATTTGATATATCTTATGCAGAACAATTTGTTTTTCTTTCGAGTAAGCACTTGACATCAGGAAAGTTTCTACAGTGGAAAGTGTGATCAGGATAGAATGCAGAACGCCCACTCCGTTGAACCAGGGCAATTTATCAAATGATCACATCATGGGAGTCAGCCATCCAAAAGACAGTTAACTTGGGGCAATCAGGTCGAGATTTGGTAAATCTCTCGCAGCCAATTGTCGCTACTGCGAAAAACGAGGCCGGAAAAACAGAAGAGTCGCCACCTTTCGTTATATATCCCTCAGAACGGGAAAGGAAACGATCGGAAAAAACCTGACGAAAAGGTATAAGACAAGGTCATTGCAACCATTGTCTGGATTCGGGAGTCGGTTACGCAAGGGGAAGGTATTAGCACCCCTCACGTCCATCGTACTCGATGGGATCCACGCTTGTTGTGTTTATCTGACGGGTTGATTATATATACCTATACTAAAGGTATGGTCTAAAAAGAAGAGAAATGACTCGGCAAAGCATCGCGCTCTATGCCTACGTATTCCCGTCTAGAACGAGAAATCAGAGTCAACGTAGTTCGCCTAACTACGGGTAAAAGGGGGGGAAGGTTGCTCGCCAAGATATCGCATCTTGTGCCTACGTACTTTCATATGGCATGAAAGATCAGAGCAAACGTAGTTCGGGCTACGAAGAACACAGGTTTGTTCTGTTAGAACATAGATTGGTTCTTAATAATGTCTCTTTGTTTTGATGATAACTGTTAGGAAATTTTGTATTTAAGAATTATATACTCTAAAATTTGCTTGAGAGTTTTACTGCAGATTGTAATGATATTAACTCTCCAGAAGCAAATCTGAATTGTATACAAGAAGTTATCTAGACTCTGAAGCGCCAAATGCACTCATTAGAAGACTCTGATTGCTGTTTATAGAAGATCCTGAGCGTAGTCTCCAGAAGGATCTGAAGCAAGAAGCTCCAGAAGATTCTGAAGCAGAAGCATCTGAAGCTAGTCAGAAGCATCTGAAGCTTAGAAGAATATTGTATGAAGAGTTTCTCAAAGCATAGTTTCTACAGAAGTTTCTGAAAGTACTAAAGCTGCCAAGTACTGAAGTTCTGTGACAAATATGCTCTGATGATCTACACGCTGAAAGCACACATGCTGCAGAAGACTCTGATACAGCAAAGTTCTGAACATCATTAGAAGACTCTGACTCAATCAGATTCTGAAGAACTTGCTGAAAACTGAAGAAGAAATATTCAAAGATTATATCCGTTGGAGTAAATCAAACGTCTCTTTCCTCATTAGTGCTAGACACAAGAAAACAGACAAAAAGGATTTTTCTGTGCTTTCTACTTCTAGGAAAGGTCACCTGATGTGAAGACAAAAAGGCTCAGACCTTTTGGGACACTCTTCTCAACGCTCAGCATCCTTAGATCAGCTGCCTATAAAAGGAAGACTCCACCAAATTCTTCAGTTACACAATTTGCTGAAAAGAAATCATACTATTCAAAGCTCTCATTCTTTCATATTCTTCTTAGAATTATTTGTACTTAAACTTAAGAGAAAAATCACTGTTGTGATAAAAGCTTTTTAGAAGCATTCATACTCTTGTATTTGATTTACATTGATTGTAAAGGTTTTTCCTTAAGAGGATTCAGTTGGAATCAGTAGCTCTTGAGAAGACTAAGAACAGTTGTTCTTAGGTGTTACTATTGTAATCTGTTTGATTAAATAGTGGATTAAGTCCTTGTTGAGAAAGGCAAATCACTCTAGGAAGGGTGGACTGGAGTAGTTGATTTCAACGAACCAGGATAAAAATAATTGTGTTATTAATTTTTAAAGTCTTAATCTTTCATACTTATTCAACCCCCCTTCTAAGTATTATCTCACCTTCAGTTGGCATTAGAGCTCCGGTTCTGTGTGTGCTACCACTTAACAGTGTCAGTAAAGATCCAGAGAGAAATACTTTGATATATATTTATTTGTTACAATGGCTGATAATTCAATATCCAATATTAATAATAAATATGAAGAGAGGGACAGGATCAGCACCAAACCCCCTATGTTTGATGGGGAGAAATTTGACTACTGGAAAGACAGAATTGAGAGTTTTTTCCTAGGATATGATGCTGATCTATGGGATTTAGTCATAGATGGATATATCCATCCCACAGATGGGAATGGCAAGAAGATTGACAGAAAATCTATGACAAATGCTCAGAAGAAAGATTTTAGAAATCATCACAAAGCCAAGACTATATTATTGAATGCAATTTCACATACTGAGTATGAAAAAATTACAAACAGGGAAACTGCTTTTGATATGTTTGAATTCCTAAAAATGACTCATGAGGGAAATTCTCAAGTTAAGGAGACAAAAGCTCTGGCTCTGATCCAGAAGTATGAGGCCTTCAAAATGGAAGACTCTGAATCTGTTGAAGCCATGTTCTCTAGATTTCAGATACTCACTGCTGGGCTAAAAGTTCTGGACAAGGGATACTCTACATCAGATCACGTAAAAAAAATCATCAGAAGTCTGCCTACCAGATGGAGACCAATGGTGACTGCCTTGAAGATGGCTAAAGATCTGAACAAAATCTCTCTAGAAGAACTCATCAGCTCACTGAGGAGCCATGAGATTGAGCTTGAGGAAGATGAACCTCAGAAGAAAGAAAAGGTAAATCTGTTGCCTTAAAATCTAACAAAACTGCTAAAGCTTTGCAGGTTATTCAAGAAAGCTCTAAAGAATCTTCTTCTGAAGAAGAAGATGAGTTATCCATGCTATCCAAAAGGATCAACAGACTCTGGAAGCACAAGGGAAAGAAGTTCAACAACTTTAGAAGATCTGATAATAGAAAGGAATCTTCTGGGCACAGAAGATCTGGCAAGAAAGAAGTTGTGTGCTATGAGTGCAAAGAACCTGGGCATTACAAGAATGATTGCCCCAAACTTCAGAAAGAAAAACCCAAGAAGAAGTTTAACAAAAAGAAGAAGGTTCTGATGGCAACATGGGATGACTCAGATGAATCTGAATCATCTTCTGAATCAGAAGAAGAATGTGCTAATGTTGCACTGATGGCCAGCATAGAGGATCAAGAGGAAGGTACCTCAGGATATGAATCAGATTCTGAATCTAATGATGACGCAGAAGAGGTAATGGCTAAACTTACCAAAGAAGAACTTATAAAAGTTTTAACAGAAATTCTTAAAAGTTATAACAATATCAAACTCAAATACAAGAAGCTGAAAAGCAATCTTGAATCTGAGATTGATCTTCTGAAAACAGAACTTGTTGAGCAAAAAGAAATTAATTTGAAAATCAAAAATGACTTTGAAATAACTCAACAAGAATCTGAATCTGAGACTAAGTCATGTGAAAACATTTTAGAAAAATATGACTCTAGCTTTCAGAGATTTCTTACTAAGAGCATAGACAGAAGCAAGATGGCTTCTATGATCTATGGTGTTAGTGGAAACAACAGAAGAGGTATTGGATATGAATCTTCATCTGGAAGCAATCCAAAACTTGTTGACAAACTTTTCATCAAGAAGACACCTCTGTATTCTCAATTTAAATTTGGTCACTTAAATGACATTAAACACACAAGCTCTGAGAAGAATACTTATGTGTTTAAACCCAAGGCAAGTCAGAATAAACATTATGTTGAAAAATAGAAGTTTAGACAAACCTACAAACCAACTAACCCCAAAGGACCCAAGAAGATCTGGGTACCTAAAAACAAAATAATTCCTGTTGCAGATGTTCTTAGCAGCAAGGTCAGGACGCCAATCATGGTACCTGGACTCTGGATGCTCACGACACATGACAGGAGAAAAGTCTATGTTCCAAAGCCTGGAACTTAGATCTGGAGGTGACGTGAAGTTTGGAGGGAACCAGAAGGGCAAGATCATTGGATCTGGCACTATTGGAAATGGTAAACTTCCCTCTATTACTAATGTTTTACTTGTTGAAGGGTTAAAGCATAACTTATTGTCCATAAGTCAATTAAGTGACAATGGTTATGATATTACCTTTAATCAAAAATGTTGTAAAGCTATTAGTCAAAAGGATGGCTCTATCCTATTTAGTGGTAAGAGGAAAAACAATATTTATAAAATAAATCTTTCAGAACTTAAAGTTCAAAATGTTAAATGCCTCTTGTCTGTTAATGAAGAGCAATGGGTCTGGCACAAAAGATTGGGCCATATTAATATGAGATGTATATCTCAGATTAATAAATTTAATCTTGTCAGAGGACTCCCTAATCTGAAGTTCACTTCAGATGCTCTTTGTGAAGCATGCCAGAAAGGGAAGTTTTCAAAAACATCTTTCGAATCAAAAAATGTTGTTTCTACCTCTAAACCACTAGAATTACTTCATATTGATCTGTTTGGACCAGTGAAAACTGCATCCATCAGAGGCAAGAAGTATGGATTAGTCATTGTTGATGACTTTAGTAGATTGACATGGGTAAAGTTTTTAAAACACAAGGATGAGTCACATTCTGTGTTCTTTGACTTCTGCAAGCAAGTCCAGAATGAAAAGATTTTCAAAATTATAAAAGTCAGAAGTGATCATGGTGGTGAATTTGAAAATAAATATTTTGAAAAATATTTTTCTGAAAATGGAATTGCTCATGATTTTTCCTGTCCTAGAACTCCACAAAAGAATGGGGTTGTAGAGAGGAAAAACAGAACTTTGCAAGAAATGGCCAGAACCATGACCAATGAGACAAATCTGGCAAAACATTTTTGGGCAGAAGTAATCAACACAGCCTGTTACGTTCAGAACAGAGTGTCTGTTAGACCTCTTCTGAAGAAGACTCCTTATGAACTGTGGAAGAACAAAAAGCCCAACATTTCTTATTTTCATCCTTTTGGATGTATTTGCTATATGTTAAACACTAAGGAAAATCTGAGCAAGTTTGATTCCAAAGCACATAAGTGTTTGATGCTTGGATATTCTGAACGCTCTAAAGGCTACAGAGTATACAACACTGAGACACAGATTGTGGAAGAATCCATTCATGTCAGATTTGATGATAAGCTTGGCTCTGAAAAGCCAAAGCAGTTTGATAACTCTGCAGATAGGGAAGTAGTCTTTATTGACTCTAAAGTTCCAGAAGCAGACAAAATTCAAGTGAAGGAACCAGAAGCAACTCCAGATGCTACTCCTTTAACTTCTCAGATGAACAATCTAAACATTTCTGAAGAGTCAACTATTAGAGGATCATCATCCATAATTAAAGCTTCTCATCCAGAGGATGTCATTATTGGAAAGAAGGATGATCCCATCAGAAGAAGATCCTTTCTAAGATCATTTGAGGCATCACTATTTGGACTAGTGCCTGAAATTGAACCATCTTCTGTAGATGAAGCTCTGCAAGATAATGATTGGATTATTGCCATGCAAGAAGAGCTAAATCAATTCAGCAGAAATGATGTATGGGATCTAGTTCAGAGACCTCAAGGATTCAATATAATTGGTACAAAATGGGTCTTCAGAAATAAGCTAAATGAGAAAGGAGAAGTTGAGAGGAACAAGGCAAGGCTGGTTGCTCAAGGGTACAGTCAGCAAGAAGGTATTGATTACACTGAGACATATGCTTCAGTGGCAAGGTTAGAATCTATACGCCTTCTTATTTCTTTTGCTGCACAAAATAACATCACTCTGTATCAGATGGATGTTAAAAGTGCCTTTCTTAATGGTATTATAGAAGAAGAAGTTTATGTCCACCAACCTCCTGGTTTTGAAAATGAAAAATTTCCAGATCATGTTTTCAAATTAAAGAAATCTCTATATGGTTTAAAACAAGCTCCCAGAGCTTGGTATGAGAGATTGAGCAATTTTCTTCTGGAGAAGAATTTCATCAGAGGCAAAGTGGATACAACACTCTTTTGTAAAACAATTAAGAAAGATCTTCTAATTTGCCAAATTTATGTAGATGATATTATTTTTGGATCAACAAATATTATGCTTGGAAAGGAGTTTGCTACATGTATGCAGGAAGAATTTGAAATGAGCATGATAGGAGAACTCAGATTCTTATTAGGAATCCAAGTTAATCAAACTCCAGAGTGCACCTACATACATCAGACAAAATATGTTAAAGAACTTCTGAAGAAATTTAACATGTCTGACAGCAAGCTGGCAAAGACTCCAATGCATCCTACTAGCTGACTTGGCAAGGAAGAGGTAAGTAAGAAAGTAGACCAGAAGCTCTACAGAGGTATGATTGGCTCTCTTCTTTATCTTACTGCTTCTAGACCTGACATATTGTTTAGTGTTTGCCTGTGTGCTAGATTCCAATCAGATCCTAGAGAATCACACTTGACAGCTGTCAAGAGGATTCTAAGGTATCTGAAAGGTACTTCTAATGTGGGTTTGTGTTACAGAAAATCTGATGATTTCAAATTAGTTGGATTTTGTGATGCTGACTACGCTGGAGACAGAGTGGAAAGAAAAAGTACTTCTGGAAGTTGTCAATTTCTAGGAAGAAATCTAATCTCCTGGTACAGCAAGAAGCAACCCACAATTGCACTTTCAACCATAGAGGCTGAATACATTGCTGCTGCTGGATGTAGCACGCAGATGCTCTGGATGAAGAGTCAACTAGAAGATTATCAAATTTTTGAAAGTAACATTTCTATCTTTTGTGATAATACTTCTGCTATATGTTTGTCCAAGAATCCCATTTTACATTCTAAGTCAAAACATATAGAAATTAAGCATCATTTCATTAGAGACTATGTTCAGAAGGGAATCATAAATTTAGCCTTTGTTGATACAGATCATCAATGGACAGATATTTTTACAAAACCCCTTGTTGAAGATAGATTCAAATTTATTCTAAAAAATATTGTTATGGATTTTTGTCCAGAATGAAATTTATCAGAAGCAAATTTTTACAGATGCAAAAATGCTTAATGCTCTGAAGTATTTCTTCTGATTGCTTATTTTATTCTGTTCAATATTTCTTTTGTGAATCTCTGAACTAACAATCTTTAGAAGATCTGAACATTGGCTAACGTTTCATTTCTTAAGAGAATTCAGAACACATGCAAGCAAACACGTGTCACACCAAATCTGAAGAGGTGGCGTGTACATAACTGAAGAGACGTTTAAGGTGAAGTTTGAATAGTGAGAATCTTGGTTTTCCCCCCAAATTGTCAGAAGCAATTAATGTTTTGAAATGATTATTATTCTCTTCATTTAATTCTTGTTAAAACGTGCAATTTCTGACTGTTGATATGCCTAAGTGTTTTAGTATAAATACTTGACTTGTATTCACTTTCACACTTTTCACATTCTCAGAAATTACATGCGTTTTCATCTCCTCTTTTCTCTGCATAAAAACCCTATACCTAAGCGTTTGACAAAACATTCTTCAATGGCAACTTCATCATCAACAGCTGCTCAATTCCAATCTTCTATGGCTGCTGTAACTTCAGAAAACATGGGTGTTGCTCCATATTCTCCTCCCAAAAGAACTCTTCTAACCCCTGTTGATAAGTTGGAAGTTCTATGTGAATCTATGGTAGAGTTTGACTCTCTTGCAGAAAATGGGTTTGAGTTTCGTTCCATAATTGGAGCTCAAGGATGGGTTAAGTATTTTGATAGGCTCTTTGGACTTGTTTACCCTCTCCTTGTGAAAGAATTATGGATTCATGCATCAGTTTACCCCAAGTTCATCTTATCTTCTGTGCTGGGAAAAGAAATTATTATCACAGAAGATCTGATAAGAAAATTAATAGGTTATGAAGAAACAGATGGTGTTTCCCACTTGCCAGCTGGGCGTGTGGACATGGATGAGGTATATGAAGAAGTAATGACTGCTGGTCAAGCTTCTAACAAATTCAAAGATCTGAAGCCTGACTACAAGATCTGGGCCAAGATCTTCATGGGATGCATCCACCATAGGAAGTCAACCAATTCTCCAGACTATGTCAATAATGAACAGCTGTATTTCATGTATTGCCTTAGTCAGAGCACCAAGGTAGATCTTCCATACATTCTGTTTATGCATCTGTGGAACCATATCAATGCATCTAGAGAATATGTGAAAGAGAAAGGACAGAAGATCAGAACTTGGATCCCCTTTGGAAGGTTGATCTCAAATCTTCTTACTGAGAATGGTTTGGTAACTGCTCTGTACGCTGCTGGAGTTACAGAGGAATTAGAATTTATAATGGGAAAGCCTCTGAATGCTAAAAGTCTTCTGAGACTCAAAATTGTTGATGAACTCACAACAGCTCCCAAGAAGCTGAATGTGTCAGAATTGAATAAGAGGATTCCTGTAGATGACTTTCCTTTATTCTTTGCTGAAGAACCCAGACATATAGTGGTTATGTATATTGATGAATGCAAGAAGGAAGGAAAACCTGTTCCTGCTAATGTGATTCAGCTAGCTAGACAACCACTACCAGATGCAGGAGAAGAAGAAGCACAACTCCAGAGGAAAAGGACTCAGCTTGTAGAAGAATCTGAACCTGCTCAGAAGAAGGTCAAGATTGCTGAGAAGCCAAAGAGGCTCTTGAAGAGAAAAGAATCTGAAGAAGCTGCTTCTGTACCTACCAAGAGGATCAAAATAAAAGGTACTAAATCTTCTGTATCTTCTGCAAAACTTGTTATTAATGATTCTAATGTTAAGTCTGTTCCAAAACCACCTTCAACACAAACCACTTCTGTTACTGCTCCCAGCTCCATATCACCATAAAAACAATCACCTTTTCCAACTCAAACTACAACACAAACAATTCCAACACCAACAGTTTCTGTACCAAAACCATCTCAACCCAAAATCCATATCAAACAGTTTGTTCCAAGAACACAACTCTCAGAATAACAACCATCAGAACAACAATCTGTTAAACAACAATCATCTGAACAACCAGAGAAAAAACAACAAGAATCTCAACCAGAAAAAGCCTCTGACAATCCACCATCAAATAATCCACCTACTGAACCCTTTGCACCTGTTACTTCTGAACCTACAAAAGTAACTTCTGCTCTAATTTCATCAGAACCAATAACTATTCCTTCTGATTCACCCATCTCAGAACAACCATCCAAACCATCTGACATTCCTTCAGAACCTACCAATACTTCTGAAACTCACATTCCTGAGACAAAAGTTCTTGATGTCACACCACTAAAAGCGGTGTTTCAAGTATCTTCTACCTCTTGTACACCAACCACATCCTCTAACTCCTCAGAATTAGAAATTCACCCAGATTTTCTAATCTCTCCATCTGAAAAATACTCTGAGATAAACTAACCTGAACCTACCATACCTTCTAAAGCTTCCATTCCAGATCCTATTCCTCCACCTGCACTATCATCTGAGATATTAATCCCCAATTCCAATCCAACATCTTCTATATCTTGTGCCCAAGTTTCTTCTCTATTTCAAAATCTGTCTTATGGTTTCAAACTGAAAGATTTTTATGACAGAGTTGAACCTTTCGAACCCATCAACCCTCTGTAACCAAAATCCACAATGATCCTTCCATCTGTGATTCTTGATTACTTAAAATCTATGACAGATGTAGAACCTTTAGCAACCATATCATACTCTGCAAAATCTGATAAAGCTGTTGTTTCAGCTCTGCAAATTGCATCTGATAACACTGTTGCATCTGTTGAACCACCAAAATCTGCTTTCAAACCCTACTCAAATGCACTTTTTGATGTTGTTACCCCTCACAGAAGAGCAAAACCTCATTTGCTTAATGCTTTAGTCAGATCTAAAGAAAAAGCTTCTGAGATACCATTCATTCCATACTATCCCCCTCCACTGATTTCCATCAAAAAATCACTTTTTCCACCAACTCCCTAACCTAAACCTGCAACGTGGGTAACCTTGTTACGTCCACAGCATAGACTTAATGTTGATCATTTATTTCAAACTTTTTTGCAAGAAATACAGATGTATTTAGGTACTGTTCAGAAGAAATGCTCAGCAACAATGGATGCCAAAGAATCTGACATCATCTGGAACGGATTCATCAACAGATTCAACACTGTAGCTTCAAATCTGAAGAACGTCTGTTCTGATGATGCAAAGCTCAGACTTGCTGAGGCTGCAAGAGCTGTTTTCTGGACTATCAACAAAACTGAACCTCTGCTTCGTTTAGATGCTCCTCCACCATCAACAGAATCTACTGATAATGCATTGGCTATGACTCTGGTAGACCCCTCCTCAGAATCTACAGAACCAATGGAAATTGACTCTGTTCAGGCTACAGAACCTCATCATAATTCTTCATCTGAGATAAAGAAAGAACATCCAAATTTTGAAGATAAGATTGCTGCTCTGGAAGCTGGACAGTCAGAGATCAAATCCTGGATGGCTAAGCAGGATAAGAAGTCTGAGGATATGACAGAATGGATGTCAAAGCAAGATGAAAAGAATGAAACTATGACTAAGTGGATGTCCAAGCAAGAGCAATCATCCTCTGAGATTACAGATCTATTGAAGATGCTTTTGTCCAAACACTCTTAGATTTTTTTTTCATTCTAATGTTTTTGCATCTGTTGTTTGCATCTGTACCTTATTGCTATATCTTATGATGTTTGCCTATGTACTCTTGATCTGATCTTTTGAATGAATCAAAGTTTTCTCCATTGAATTATCTTATTTATTGTTTCCTTTTATTTGTCTTTTTAAAAGTTTTTACTTTTTGCTTATGACAAAAAAGGGGGAGAAAATATAGATCTGAACTGTTTAATATAATTTCTCCAGAATGAAACTTCAGACATATGTATTCTATCTAACATTTAATCTGACTATTTCAGAACATTTGATAAGTACATTCTATAAAAGAAACTCTGAGTCTCTCAGATTATTTGTCTTTTATCAAACTCTGAATCTTAAATCTGCAAGACATTCTGACCTTCAAATGTTATAAGAACAAACAAGATCTAACTCTGAAGATTACTCAAGACAAAAGGGAAGTTTCTATTCCTTATTCATATTTAACTCAGGGGGAGATTCATCATCTCAGGGGGAGTTATAATTCTAATATGTTCAGTTAAACAAAATTTCTGATACTTTTTGTCATCATCAAAAAGGGGGAGATTGTTAGAACACGGATTGGTTCTTAATAATGTCTCTTTGTTTTGATGATAACTGTTAGGAAATTTTGTATTTAAGAATTATATACTCTAAAATTTGCTTGAGAGTTTTACTGCAGATTGTAATGATATTAACTCTCCAGAAGCAAATCTGAATTGTATACAAGAAGTTATCTAGACTCTGAAGCGCCAGATGCACTCATTAGAAGACTCTGATTGCTGTTTACAGAAGATCCTGAGCGTAGTCTCCAGAAGGATCTGAAGCAAGAAGCTCCAGAAGATTCTGAAGCAGAAGCATCTGAAGCTAGTCAGAAGTCTCTGAAGCTTAGAAGAATATTGTATGAAGAGTTTCTCAAAGCATAGTTTCTACAGAAGTTTCTGAAAGTACTAAAGCTGCCAAGTACTGAAGTTCTATGACAAATATGCTCTGATGATCTACACGCTGAAAGCACACATGCTGCAGAAGACTCTGATACAACAAAGTTTTGAACATCATTAGAAGACTCTGACTCAATCAGATTCTGAAGAACTTGCTGAAAACTGAAGAAGAAATATTCAAAGATTATATCCGTTGGAGTAAATCAAACGTCTCTTTCCTCATTAGTGCTAGACACAAGAACACAGACAAAAAGGATTTTTCTGTGCTTTCTACTTCTAGGAAAGGTCACTTGATGTGAAGACAAAAAGGCTCAGACCTTTTGGGACACTCTTCTCAACGCCAACATCCTTAGATAAGCTGTCTATAAAAGGAAGACTCCACCAAATTCTTCAGTTACACAATTTGCTGAAAAGAAATCATATTATTCAAAGCTCTCATTCTTTCATATTCTTCTTAGAATTATTTGTACTTAAACTTAAGAGAAAAATCACTGTTGTGATAAAAGCTTTTTAGAAGCATTCATACTCTTGTATTTGATTTACATTGATTGTAAAGGTTTTTCCTTAAGAGGATTCAGTTGGAATCAGTAGCTCTTGAGAAGACTAAGAACAGTTGTTCTTAGGTGTTACTATTGTAATCTGTTTGATTAAATAGTGGATTAAGTCCTTGTTGAGAAAGGAAAATCACTCTAGGAAGGGTGAACTGGAGTAGTTGATTTCAACGAACCAGGATAAAAATAACTGTGTTATTATTTTTTAAAGTCTTAATCTTTCATACTTATTCAACCCCCCCCCCCCCTTCTAAGTATTATCTCACCTTCATGTTCAGCATCTTTTATCCAAGTAAAGTTAACAATCAGTTCCAGCAGTTGATGTTTGCAGCTCGATCCTTGGAGACTTAGGCGTTACCGTTGGCGATAGAACTAAAAGTTAACAGAACTCTCCTTTAAGAAAAGGGTTTTCCTGATTAAGGGTCCAAGAGGACAAAAAGGATTTGATGTTTGTTTTTTTAAGTCTTTTACGGAAGAAGTGAATTCAGTTCTGTTTGTAACTCGTGTTGCACTAAAGACTTGGACTTAAGAGTGAATGCGTCGCATGTCACCCAAAGGGTACCACACTAAACACTCGAGTTATGTGAGGGAAACCCTCCCACAACCCTTTCTCAAGTAGCATAAGGCTTGTAACGCACAACACGTGTTAACCTTTATTAAGTGTTTTAACTGTATTTGAAGATGAGAAGAGAAACAGACTCTCTACAGGGAAACTGACTCGATCCTACAGTTATCATGCAATATTCGTCCTACGGATGTGGTCAAAAGGGAAACTAACTAATGTTATCATGCATGGTTAGAATCCTAATGTCTGTCATAACTTCTCTTGAATAAGAGAAGTCAGAGTTTCTAGGGGAACATGGCAATGGAAACAACATTAAATAGAAAAATTGTACAAGAAAGATTACTGTAAAGATGCATGCAATGCAAGTGAGGGAGGAAATATGTGTAGGGCATAAGCCTCCACAAGCTCATCTCAACCTCAAGCCAGATATGAATAACGACAAAGATAATAGAAGACAGTAAATGCAATCAAACAAACCACACCCCACACAAGCAAGGGAGCTGAGCTCTACCAAATACCAACAAGCAAAGCCATCCAGTAAAAATACAAGCAGAGGGAGAAACTCAACCTCTAATGCAATACAAGCAAGGGGAGAAACTCAACCCTTAGGATGCTCTTAGGCCTATGGTCGTCTACATGAAGCCTACTACTAATGCAACACTCCAAGCAAGTCACATCAATACACGTCAATACAGTTAAACAAGAAGAAAACAGACAGGGAAAACAAGCCAGCAATCTCCACAGCAGAGCAATCTTCTGGAAGCAATCCAATCCAA
The DNA here is from genome assembly GCA_963859935.3 of Lathyrus sativus. NCBI lineage: Eukaryota > Viridiplantae > Streptophyta > Magnoliopsida > Fabales > Fabaceae > Lathyrus > Lathyrus sativus. The sequence continues at coordinate 102,265,503 of OZ012738.1, read as the reverse complement.
ACTCTGTAACTGTTCTTCAAGTCCACACCGTCTTCAAGAGAAGGAAAGGAATTTGACAAGTAACCAAACAAGCTTCTATCCTATGGAAGGAAATTGGGTGTTGGGAGGTAAAGGTAAGTTCCCCAGGAGCTTATCCCAGGCACTCAACCAACAAAAGGATCTTTGGGGACACCTAAAGGTTTGGCTCCTTCAAGAGGTGTGCCATATTCCCCCCACAGGAGGGACTGTGCTACCTCAAGAAGGTTCCTAAATAGGAAAGAATGAGGGAGTTTTAGGAGAATGGAGATGAGAAGCAAGGTAAGTTCCACAGGAACCTACCACAGACACTCAACCAAATCCATTTCCTTTAGAGAGCTTGCTTAGGCTCAACTCCAATGTGAAAGGCAGGGAATTCCTCCACAGGAGGAATTATACCCACAATGAAGGATCCTAATTAAGCAAAGGAGTATTTGAAAGGGGAACTAATCCTAGGGAAATATCATCACCTACTTGAATCTCTAAAGAACATCAAATGTTATCTCCTAAGGATTACCTATTTTACGGCCAATTTGTAAAATGGGGAACTAATGGAAAATTTCTCTTAAAAAATCTAAGGAAAATACTACATCATCCTATATGTGTCCACATTCTATGGTAGAAGAATCAGAAGCTAAATCTAAATTAAAATGACCAAATTAAATCCAAAGCTTCAAGGGTGCACTAAAAGAATTCACTAAAGAATGCTCCTAAACAACTACCCTAAAATCCTATTTAAAATCATCTAAAAAATATAAAAAAAAATAACATAGCAACATTAACATGTATACAGCCAGCACACAAAGTTCCAAGATCAAACTCCAAAATATGAGAGAGAAATAAAATCAACACATTCAGAACAACATTATTTCATTATTAAAAGTGCACTAAAAGAGAAAATATGAAATAAATGGAAAATGCATGGAAAATTAAAATGAAAAGCATGATAAAATCCTAAACATCTAAATCTATATCCACAAATTTTTCCAAAATTTATTTACATCATTTACCTTTTTTTTCATGAATTAAATCTAACAAGTATTAAAACAAAAAAAGAAAGAAAAAGAAATTAAAACAAGAACAAGGGAGGGGTTCATCTAGTAACAAAAACAAGTACTACTGCGCCTGGGCCCAATGCAGGGGTGTAAAAAGCATGGGTGCTAGGCCCATTTAAGTGATTAATTCAGCAAAATAATTCTCATTAACACGTCCAGGGGGGTGTAAAAGTAAGGCGATCTACGTGAAATTCATGTTGGGCCTGCCAGGGGGAGGCGCGGATAGCATAGGAAAACCAAGGCCCAACATCAGATTAAATCAACCCAGTTTTCTCTCAATTAATCAAAAAAGCGCATGCGAGGATTCGAACCCTCGTCTCAAAAGTCCACATAGCGCGCTTGGAAGAACACTAATTGAAACGATGCGTTTGGTAAGGAGGTGACATGGCGCGCTGGCTGCCATTGGATACAAGGACCTAATCTCCTCTCTTCTCACGAGCGAACGGTGGAGATTATCTCTTCTCCAATTCAAACAAAATGACCCGCGTGAACAACACCATGGCCGGACGGGAACGAAGCTTTTCCGGCAAACTTTGAACAACCCTATCTCCCTCAATACTCAACCAAACGCCACGGTTTTTGAATGAAACTTGATGGAAATTTCATGAGGATTACAAATATCCTAATTAAATGAGCTAAAACTCCAAGATTAAAGAAATCTAGGTCTCAACCGAAAATGGATCCACACTTAATTTGTCACTAATCCTCAAATTTGCTGTCCAGAAATCATCTATATCCTAATGGAAACCTAACCACATGAATCTAAGCTAATGAAAACGCATAAATTGAGTGCAATTTCAAGAAATGGAAACCTGGTTTTAAGCTTCGATTGTGGTGTTTCTGGCTTGAATCTTGCTCCCAAATCTTCCAGAATCACTCAATGATGATGATAGAAGCCTTTAGCACCTTCAATTTGATCAGAAACTTGCTTGATTCCAAAAACCGATTTTGAGTGGAAGCTTGAAAACTCCAATGGCTCTCTCTCTGCTTAGCACGAATCAGTCACCAACCTTGCTTCTGATGAGTTCCTAAACATTTATAGAGTGATTTGGAACCTTCTAGAGGTTCAGCCCAGGCCCAAAATCAAAAATCCATTTCCAAATTTCCTTCAGAAAGTTTGACATGGCCATGCACGAAATTCCCACTAAAACTTGCTTGGGAAGCTTTGGTCAGCTTGCTGAACAATCCTTGAGTGAAGTCAAACCACAAAGAGCCTTCAATTTGCCTTGGTGAATGATTTGTGTGATGTAACTTATAAATGAAGAAACCTTATGAAAGGCCATGAATTATACTCCAAATGAAAAATCCAAAATTGCCAATGTCTCTAAAACATAATTTCTGATCAAATCAAGTACTCATTTGGCATATTTTGTGCACATAACCATTTATTTGAATTTCCCACCAAAAATGCCTTTGAATTTCTTCTTTCTTCAAACCACTTCACACCAATCTTTGATATGAGCCAAAACAATTCATCATGAGCCTTTAGTTAACCTAAAAACCTCATTTTAAACAAGTTCCGTGTTAAACAAAAATCCATTTGACATATGCAAGGTGGAGATTTTGACCTATGATTGAAAATGGCCTATAATCTCACTTCCCAAAATACCCCTAACTTGTAAACCTCACAACTTGAGTTCTACAAATCAGATGGAAGACTTCTAATACAATTTGGAAAGCTAAGATCACGAGGAACAACTTTCATGTTGGCCAAAAGTTTAGGAGAAACACCCTCCTAGGTCAAAAGTAGATTGGAAGTCAGATGATTTTCATAGACAAATTTCAGAGGCATCTGAGGACCTGTAACTTGTCTAGCTCATAACCTGAGTTCTATAAATCATACGAATGACTTCTAGTACTCAAATTAAAGCTATGAACATCCTCTACAACATTAATATAGAGGCAAAAGTCATATGAAGATTGTATATTTACTTACATGGATTTGAAGTTTGGCACTAAACAGGGGATTTTACCCTAGGAACCCTGACTTAGCAACTCCAACCACTCTTGATTCTTCTCAACTTGATCTTGAAACAATATCTCAAATGCTTTAACATATCATTTCATGATCTCAATGACCTAGAGTTAGGCTTTGATACTCTTTAATTACTCTCATTGACCTAGGGTTAACCAGATGAAACCCTAGTTGCATCCACTTCAACTATGGCTCTTGCACTTGATAAAATGACTTGATTGAGCTCCAACATGACCTTCAAGGAACTTCAATGAGCTCTACCCACACATTATTTTCTTGATCAAGGCCTCACAATCCACTTCTGATCTTCAACTGGCTCCAAGTGAGGAGATGAGCCCCATACAAGCACTCAAACTTCTCAAGAACTCAACCCTCTCTCTGATGACCTTAGTAACTTTTTAAGCTTGAATGAAAACTCTAGCTAGGCTTCTCTTGACATAAACACCACCTAATACCCTGCTAAATGAAGGATGTTATGATATGAAAATGCTAGAACTATGCTATGCTAATGCAATGAAACATAAACTAGGTGAGAAAAGGTTAGGCATATTTTGGGGTGCAACAACTGCCCCTATTCAAGCGGCTTGGACCCGACTGGATGAAAAGCGAACGACTTTCGAACAATCGAGGTAGAAGACGGTTGAATACCAGAGAACCCGAAAATTTGCTAATCGAAGAAATAAACTGCAAAACTGCTTGGGAAGTAATATCCAGAAAACTGAATATGGTTGTCACGGCAACAACTGATCCCACCCGATAAAGAACCTGATTTCAATATCAAACACTTGCGTGACGCCACAGGTGTCGAGTCAACGACAAACGCTACGATAAGCGGGCACTACATAAAGCATGACATCAATATCCTTGATCCTCAGTTTCCACAGAAACAGGCATATGGTACATAAAATCGAATCTCGTCAATGTCTCTGACCTTCCATTTCCTTGGAAATAGGAAAACACTAAATAAAGCGAGAAATGTCAATATCATGTCGACCTTTCGTTTACAAGGAAACGAGCATACGCTAAATGAAAGCGAGAGCTGTCGAACCATCACGTCGACCGTTGAACCATCACACCAACCTTCCATTTTCGAAGAAGCGGGCAAAGCACTAATCAAAGAGCGAACTGTCGAACCATTACGTCGACTGTTGAACCATCACGTTAACCTTTCGTTTACAAGGAAACAAGTAAAGTGCTAGATCAAAGCGCAAACTGTCGAGCCATCATGTAACACCCCTCTAATCCCCGTAATTAATTAAAATAATCAGAGTAAAATTAACATGCATTCAACCAAGGGTGTCACACTTCAAACTTTCAAACACCTGTCATGCTCATCAACACTTCAATGAATAATCGTGTTTTACAATTTCAATTAGCATGTAGCAGCGGATTCATTTATCCAATGATTTTTCATAAAGGAAATATTTGTTTTCATCACATAAATCAACAAGTCTCGGGCACTAAGGCCAACTTCTTATTATTTTAATAAACAAGAAAACATAGTATATTTCTAAAACATAAACCAAGCGATCCCAGTGTTACACGACCAGAGCATGACTCGACCCAACATGATAAAAATACTAAACAGCTGCACCAACAACGACTTCGCAACAATGAACATCTCTACTCTTATACCTGCACGATGTCATGTAGGACATCATTCCAGCAGAAGGGTGAGAAATATTACCATAATAATCAATGCATATAATTATGTATATAAGCAATCATAAAATACATATATGCCACATTTCTCACCACATTTCATATTCAATTCACACATACCTCTCAATTACCTCATCATATAAACTAACATGGTTGATCATCAAGCATATTATCATGCACATAACATACTTTCATACAACACTCACATACTCATCACTCTTAAATCAACATATCATGTATATATGCACACTTCTCCTAACAATCACATATTCATCATTTTCAATTACACAAGTCATGTACACATACGTAAGCATAACTTAAATCAAAAATTCTATCCATGCCATATGGCTCACGTAAAGCCCATCAATTCTACCAATTCCCTATTACACATTCACATTTCTCAATTACACAAGTAATGCACATACGCATATTCCACAATTCTCACCACTATTCACCCTCTTAGTCATATATATTTACCACACATATATAGACAACATGAATATTCACAAAGCATTCCCACATCATGCATACACTCACATTTCCACAATCTTATCATTCACACATAAGCATCTCTTCATGCATATGTCATATATCAATGTGACTCAACAACTCAATGCAACTCATGCAATGCGGTACCGACTCTCGTTATCATTTTTCGGTTTTTACATTAAACTGGGTCCACTCTTCTAGACCGATAACCCGTTATCATTTTTTGGTTTTTACATTAAACCGGGTCCACTCTTCTAGACCGATAACAACAAAGGCCCTTCCTCTAAGCCTTCAAACCCACTCTTCTAGGTTTGGGACAAGTCACTAGTCTCCACGAAACTAGCAAGCATTGCCTCTTGACTAAATGATGCATATGAAATCGAAAATCAAATGCACTTAAGACCGACATCTTAATCTCATGCATTCCAATAATTCATCTCTTCAAGAATTATATCATGATTGCAAACACAACATATTCACATAACATTCATCAATGTATTCATAATTCAACACTATCACCACATTATCACACAATGCACACATATCCACGATATGTTCTCATGCATTCTTCATATTTATCAAACAATGCACACATATCCACAATATGTTCTCATGCATTATTCACATTTAATCACATACATACAATATGCATTTAAAACATCTATCAAGCAATGCACACATATCCAAGACATGTTCTCATGCATTCTATTCATACAACCGCATACAAACAATATGCATTCACAATTCAATATCATCACCACATTATCAACAATGCACACATATCCACAATATGTTCTCATGCATTTCCAATCAATACAAATAATATACACATCTCAAAACCTAGGATTCATGCCATACGGCTACCCATAATACATATATAACAGCATATAACTTTTCATTCCATTAAGAATCGAACCCGATCGAACCACAACACAACATGGAATGAAATCACAGAAAAACAAAATGCTGTCATGTTTGCTACTGCCTCGCCTAGCGAGCAGCTAGCGAACCTTCGCTACATGTTCGCCTAGCGAACTGCTAGCGAACCCAAATAGATGCTACAGACCTCACTCGCTACCTTGTTCGCCACAGCGAACCCCCAGCGAACCATTCGCTACCCCGTTCGCTACCCAACGAAGGAACCTCTCACATTCTGTTTCCACTCGCCACTAGCTCGCTAGGCGAGGACCCAGCGAGCGTTCGCGACCAGCTCGCCTAGCGAACAACTAGCGAACGTCTGCGAACCAGAATTTTCCCACTGTTCAGAAATTCCAACTCTCTCCAAAATCGACCGATTCTCATTCAATCAGTTTCCATAACCTTAATATAACCATACCCGACTAAACTATACTACTTATTCTCGATTTTAACCGTTAAACTTCGATTTACACCGATTAAATCCATTTTGCCCTAAAATGAAAAATGGTGGAAAACTCACAACAACCCAATCCAATCATACATAATCATACACATTGCTAAGATAATAATGTTTCTCACCCTTACCTTGATTAAATCGAAGCTTTGGATCGGATCTTGATGATTTTCCAAGTTTTCCTCTTATCTTCCTCTTTCTCTTCTCTTCCACTTTCTTTCTCTTATGTTTTCCTATCCATCTATTTTCCTTCCACTTATCCTTATATACCTTCCATTATTTTTTTTCCATCACATTTCCCTTCTCTCAAAATATCTACTAATCAATTTCTCATAAAATATCCACTTGACCCTTTATTCACCAAAATATCTCATCTTATCATTAATTGGATAGTATCTAGTAATCCCACATTATTCTACCAAATAGAATAAATCAGTTAAATCCAATAACTCACATAGATCAAATAAATCCAATTAATTAGTACAATTAATCCACTATTTTGAAAATTGGGCTGTTACACATCACGTTGACCGTTGAACCATCACGTCAACCTTCCAATTCCTAAAGAAGCGGGAAAAACACTACATAAAATCGCGAGCCGTTGAACCATCACGTCAACCAAAAGCACGGACTCAAAGTGCGAACTGTCGAACCATCACGTCGACTGTTGAACCATCACGTCAACCTTTCGTTTACAAGGAAACGAGCATACGCTAAATAAAAGCGAGAGCTATCGAACCATCACGTCGACCGTTGAACCATCACGTCAACCTTTCATTCACAAGGAAACAAGAATACGGTAAATAAAAGCGATAGTTGTCGAACCATCACGCCGACCTTTCGTTTACAAGGAAACGAGTAAAGCGCTAAATCAAAGCGCAAACTGTCGAGCCATCGCGTCGACCTTCCATTTGCGAAGAAGCGGGAAAAGCACTAAATAAAAGTGCGAACCGTCGAACCATCACGTCGACTGTTGAACCATCACGTCAACCTTTCATTTACAAGGAAACGAGCATACGCTAAATAAAAGCGAGAGCTGTCTAACCATCACGTCGACCGTTGAACCATCACGTCAACCTTTCGTTCACAAGGAAACGAGAATACGCTAAATAAAAGCGAGAGTTGTCGAACCATCACGTCGACCGTTGAACCATCACGTCAACCTTTCGTTCACAAGGAAGCGAGAATACGCTAAATAAAAGCGATAGCTGTCGAACCATCACGCCGACCTTTCATTTACAAGGAAACGAGTAAAGCGCTAAATCAAAGCGCAAACTGTCGAGCCATCGCGTCGACCTTCCATTTCCGAAGAAGCGGGTGTGGCTACTACAAAAATCGGCGCCGGCTATGACAGAAGAGTCGCCATCGTGCGTTATTTATCTCAAAGGAGGGAAAGGAAATGCTCGAAGTAAACCTAACTTAAAACGGGAAAGGAATGGTCATCGCAACCAAATTCCTGGATTCGGGAGTCGATTACGCAAGGGGAAGGTATTAGCACCCCTCACGTCCGTCGTACTCGACGGGATCCATGCTTGTTTTCTTGTCTAAAGGATTGTATTTTATCTACTCTATAGGTCAAGGGACAAAAGGAAAGAAAAGAGAAAAGAGACTCGATAGAGCTTCGCCGCTCTATGCCTACGTATTCCCTCGTGCAATGGGAAAGTCAGAGTCTACGTAGTTCGGCTAACTACGAATGAAGGTGGGAAGGTTGCTCGCTAGGATACGGCATCCTATGCCTACGTACTTTCATACAACATGAAAGATCAGAGCAAACGTAGTTCGGGCTACGGAAGACACAAGCTTGTCTGACTGTTTTTTATTACCTTATGAAAGGGTTTTTCTTGATTAAGAGTCCAAGCGGACAAAAATGACACTTTGATGTTTGTTTTGAATCTTTTACGAAAGAAGTGTTTTTTAGTTTGTTTGCAATCTCTGACGCACTAGAGACTATGATTTGAGAGTGACTACGTCGCGTGTCACCCGATGGGTGCCACACTAAGCAGCCAGACTACTGGAAAGAAGCTCTCCAGCAACCCTTTCTCAAATAGCTTAAGGCTCGTGACGTACGACATCGATTAACCTTATTAATGTGTTTTTGAGTTGTTTTGAGATAAGAAGAGAAAGAAGCTCTAAAAAGCCTAGGGGTGAAAAGGGAATAAAAACTAACCTAATGTTGTCATGCATGGATAAAAATCCTAATGTCTGTCATAATTCCCTCCTGCACAGAGGAAATCAGAGATCCTAGGGGATAAACAGAAAAGAAAGCAAGCAAATACAGTAAAATGTATGCAATGCAGCAATACAAGCGAGGCAAGGGAGTCATGCTCTACCTCGAACATGTGAAAACAACAGGCAAAATGAATCAACATTCACTTCAAACCTAAAGGGGGCAAGCTGCACAAACCAACAAACAATACAGAAAAACCAAAATAAAACAGAGGAGGCAGCCCAAGCAGCATCAAACTCCTACAGTAAACAGCACAAGCGGCAGCTCTGACAGCAATAATTGATTAAATAGCAAAACGTTGACAGCAACAACCTTCATCTTCATGAATAGACCCTATATTCAAGCTCCACTAAACCTTCAATCTTCAACAAGCATCAAGCTTCAACATGCTTCAACAAACACCTAGCTTCAACCAGCAAACAACTTCATCAAGCAAGCAGCTTCAACAAGCAACTGGCTTCAACAAGCAACACTCCTAGCTTCAACAAGCTTCTAGCTTCAACAAGCACAAACTTAATCTTCAACAAGCAACCTCCAAAGGAGAATCAATTAACAAGATCAAGTTGGAATGTTAAGTAACTTAATGACAACCAAAGGAAGCTACTAAGAACTTAACATTATAGTAGAAAAGTACCCTCAAAGTTCTACTCTTAAAGCATGCCACTCATCCCTCCAAATGAGAGATATGACTTCTTTAAGAGGACTTTATGTCATTGGATTGAATGGAGATGAACAATATACTCCATGTTTGAAGAAACAAGCAAAACTAATCTAATGCTCTTCCTAAAACCCTAGTTTTCCTAAGCTCCTAACAAGCACTCCACAAGAGGACAAGGCTCCATCTCCAAGCTCCTTCAAGCTCTCCAAAGCATATTCAATTGGTCTTCATCTTCATCCAAAGCAAAAGCACCACCACTTAAGTCTAATGGGAACTATTGGGTTAAACTAGTCAAGTTAGTTCATTAGAAACACTTAGAAGTTAGTCCTAAAACTAATTCTAATTAAAATACTAAAAATGATTGTAAAATCCTATAAAAAATTCTAAGGGTTCCTAAAACTCCTAAGAATCACTCCATACAAAAACCAGGGGGTTAACCAATCATTAAATCCTAAAACTATGCCCTAAACCTAAGGGTACTATCTTAAAACCCTAAATCTACACCACTTAATGTTCAATGTTCAAAGCAGCCTATATTTATCTCATAAAATTATTAGAAAAATACTAAGGGTACATCCATTTCTAAGCTACACAACCCAAAAAGAAGCACCTAAAAATTCTACACCAATCTCCCATACCAAAATCAGCAAGATCATGCATCAAACATATTCAAAATAAAACCAATTAAACTTCCAAAAATGCAATTAAAAAATAAAATGCATGAATTAATAAAATCCTAATCCTATGAAATTCTAGACTCTTTAAGGAGTCAGAGTAAAAAAATCTAACCTAAAAATGTTAATTTTCCTATTTGTTATGATTTTATTTCTAACTATATGCAAAACATAAAAATGAAAGAAATATGAAGAAAATTATAAAAGCTGCGTGTGAAATAGAAATGTTTCCATGTTGTTTTCCAGGCTGGGCCCTAAGGTGGGGTGTGAAAAGCACTTCAGACTAAGCCCAAACCAATTAAAAAGAAAATGGAAGAAATCATGAAAAATTGTAAAACGTGCGTGGTAGATAGCAACTTAATTCAGTACGAATCCTCACTGGGCCTAAACGCAGGGTGTGTATAGCAAGAATTCACCAAAGCCCACCCAAACTTGAATAAATGAAACGATGCGTTTCATCTTGCTTCACTCTCTCTTCAGAAATCCAAACAAATCTTGGTCGTGTATGTTGGTCTTTGGTCAAGGTCAAACATGGATCCAATGCCTGATACATCATCTTCTCCAAAATTCAAAAATGAGAGGGAAGGACCGGGACGGTGGCCTGAGCTTTGCGCCACCGTTGTCTCCGGTTGTAGGCACACAAAACACCCTCAAACAACAAAACTTAACATCCACTCTTACTCAAAATCCATCACTGAATTCAATTCCAACCTCTAAATTTCCTGATTCTTCCTCTACATCCAAATACGACTCAAAGTTCAAAAGAGGTGCAATTCTTGAATCACTCAAAACTCAAAATCAAAAGCACTAGCATGAACTACATTCTTCAGGCTTCAAGATTCACTATCCAAACATGATTGCTACGCCGAGAATCCAAAGTTCTTCCTCTCAACAGAAATCCGGTCACACTTACTTTTGTCTCTAAACCACAAGTTTTTGTACTGAAAACCTTCCTAACATCATCACTAATCTATCTTCATGCCAAAACCTAACCAATTTCCTCTAATCTAAGCTATAGGTTGAAAAATTCATACCTGGATAAATGTGATGAACAGAGGGTGTTATTGCTCGATTCAACCTCTAATCTTCTCCAGAATCACTCAATAGCACCTTCTCAAGCTTCTCCAATCAATAATTTGCAATGAATCCACCTTGATCACCAAAACCGATTTTGATATGCACTTGAGAAATTTCAATGGCTTCCTCTCGAAACTCTTCACTTCTTGCCCAAAAAATGGCCTGAACCAGTTGCAATGGTTATATAGAGAGTGTTAGAACACTCTAGAACTTTCTGGAATTGATCAAATGAGAAATTGAAAATCTCATGCTCCTTGAAAATCTCATATGCACAGTCGAGTTTTGCTCTGTTCTAGCTCTCAATTTTGCTTGAAATGATTATCTCATGAGATTTAGAAATGAATGGCTATGAGAGCTCCCTTGTTTTTGATCTTATGGTGTGCAATTCAAGTGTTGCTTCATCATGAAGTTACCAAATGGAAGTGAGTGAAATTGACCTCAAATTAAAAAAATAATATTGCCATCACTCTTAGAATGCTTTTTCTGATCAATTTGACATATAACATGAGCTTGTTTGGCCACATATCATTAAATTCCATTTTTTGGCCTTTTAATGTGTATTATTTGCCCCTTTCAAAGCCATTTCAAGTGATTTTGTGTTACAAGCCAAACCACACTCTCATGACCACTTGGTTGCACTCAAAACATCATTTTAAACAAGTTCCATGTTGGATAATTTTCCATTTGAAGCTTGCAAGTTGGAGTTATGGACCTATAATCCAAAGTGACCTATAATCTCACTTTCCCAACATACCCCTGGCTTGCAAAGATCATAACATGAGTTCATCAAATCCTATCAAGGACTTCTAGTATTATATGGAAAGCTAAGAGGATAAGGAACAACATTCATGTTGACCAAAAGTCCATTTGAAAACTCATTGAAGGTCCAAAGTTGCTTTGAAGTCCAGTGACTTTCACAGATAAATTTCATAGTCATCTGATGACCTGTAACTTGTCTGGACCATAACTTGAGTTATATAAATCCCCTTGAGGACTTCTAGTACTCAAATTAAAGGTATTGAGATGCTCTACAAGTTTCATGTTGGCAAAAGATCCATTTGAAACTTGTATTTTGATTTATGGGGCTTTGAAGTTAGGCATTAAATAGGGGATTTTACACTAAAACCCTAATTTAGCAACTTCCCACATCCTTGATTCTTCTTTGCTTAACCTTGGCACAACACCACACATGTATCAACATACCATTCCATGAACCCCATGTACTCAAAGTAGGCTTTGATGCTCTTCAATTTGCACAATTGACCTAGGATTGACCCAGATGAAACCCTAGTTGACTGCACCTCAACTGTGGCTCTTGTACTTGAATCAATGACCTGTCTCAGCTTCAATAGGGCCCTCTAGGCATTCCATGAGACCCATACACACCTCAAATTCACATTCCATGTTTCACATCCCACTGATGATTCTCAATATTCCTCAAGATAGGAGCAAAACCCACATGTAGGCACCTAAACTTCTCAAGACTTCAACTCTTGATGACCTGGATGACTTCTCAATCTTGGATAACACCTCTTGCTAGGCTCTTCTCTTGATAGACACCCTTGATCCCTTGTTGGATGCATGATATGCTATGATATGCAAATGATTGAACTATGTACATGATGTAACTATGAAACATAAATCAGGCAAGAAAAGGTTGAACAAATTTTGGGGTGCAACAGCTGCCCCTATTCAAACGGCTTGGACCCGACTGGGTGAAGAGCGAACGACCTTCAAACAATCGAGGTACGAGACAGTTGAATACCAAGAAACCCGGAAATTTGCCAACCGCATAAATAAATTGCACTGCTTGGGGAGCAACATCCCCTATCTGAATCCGGTTGTTACGGCAATAATTGATCCAACATTTGATAATAATTCTGATTTTAACTTCAACCACCTATGTAACGCCACAGGTACTGAACAATTTTTGCAAAAACACCTCCGTCCACAACTGGACTAACCTTGTCAACACAAGAAGAGAAACAAATTCGTCAACACGAATAGAGATTCTGTCGTCACAGGAGTAACCTTGTCCACATCTGGACCCAAATTTCGTCAAATCACGAATAAATACAAATCTGTCCACGTCAGGACTCACATTTCATCAACCCGAAGAAATCTCAACAACACATGAATAGAACTTTGTCCATGTTAGGACGCTCGTTTCGTCAACATGAAGAAATCCCCTCAACAAGAGCAAAACTTTGTCCACGTTAGGACGCACACTCCGTCAACACGAAGAAATCTCATCATAAACTTGTCCACGTTAGGACTCAAATTTCGTCAACCCGAAGAAATCCTATCGTCATAGGAATAAAACTTGTCCTCATCAGGACTCCACATTCCATCAACACGGAGAAATCCCGGCGACTTCGCTGGGGATGAGTTGTACGCATCTCGTCAACACGAGGAGATCCTATCAACATAGGAAATAAAATCTTATTTGCGTCTCGTCAACACGAGGAACTCCTATCAACATAGGAATAAATTGTCCACGTCAGGACTCACATCTCGTCAACACGAGGAAACAAACCCGTCACCATGAGGAGAAATAAATTTGTCCACGTCAGGATTCCATCTCGTCAACACGAAGAACGGTAAACTAGTCCATGTCAGGACTCGCATCTCGTCAACACGAGGGAAGGTAACTTGATTTGTCCACGTCAGGACTCACATCTCGTCAACACGAGGAAATCCTATCAACATAGGAGTAAATTGTCCATGTCAGGACACCGTTTCGTCAACACGAAGAAAGATAAATTTGTCCACGTCAGGACTCGCGCATCTCGTCAACACGAGGGAACTATAAACTTGTCCACGTCAGGACGCACATTTCGCCAATACGAAGAAAGATATATGCTAGGGATAAATGGTCCACGTCAGGACACCATTTCGTCAACACGAAGAGTAATCAATTTGTTCATGTCAGGACTTCACATTCCGTCAACACGGAGAAATCAAATATGCCCACATTAGGACTAGCACATCTCGTCAACACAAGGAAATAAATCTGTCCACGTTAGGACGCACACTTCGCCAACACGAAGAAATCCCGTCAGTACAGGAATAAATTGTCCACGTCAGGACTCATATCTCGTCAACACGAGGAACTCCTATCAACATAGGCAATAAAATTTTGGCGACTTCCGGGGAAATACTTCTGTCAACCAGTAGGAAAATACATCCGTTTATCCATATAGGAAGATACTCTGAATACAGTTTCTCTGCTTATCTCTGCAGTAGCTAACTCTATTGGTCCCAACCCACAAACCTTTTAGCGCTGACGTGACAGCGACTTTGAGGAGCACTCTACCGGGGATATTTGGAAACCAAACTGCAGGACGCCTGTTTCGATAACCGGCGGCAGCTTCTGAAATTTTGATTCATGAAACCCTTTGACGCTGACGTAACAACAAATTTGAAGAAAATAATCCGCTGGCCGGATAAGAGAAACTTCAACAAGCAACTCTGTGGGGAAAATAGTAAGATGAACCGTATCATCACACGTCTCACGGCGAGACCTCGAATACCTGGTAATAGATCTGAGCTAGAACTCCATACTCCTGCTGAGAAAACACACCTGAAAGCAAAAGGTTAACCAACCTGATTTATGTTTCAAAAATGCGTATGTTTGAAAATGGCGTAATGCTCTGTACGACACGGAAATGCTACGCGTTTGAGTAGATGCAAATATGACGATATATGCAAATGCAAATGCAGGCTCAAGCTGCCGGGGCCACTCTGATAATGATGTCTCAACAACATGAATGATGAGGATAAAGCCAACTCCGCTGGGGAGAACAAGTATCATAAGGTATTCCGGTAAAATAAATGCCGGAAACACAGTCAACTTTGTCGGGGAGGGATTAAACATCAATTTCCACGGGGAGGAAATAACAAACACCCTGTTGGTGAACAAACTTAGTTGGGGAAGAAGCGACACTTCTGGGCAAAGCATACTGTCTGGGCACAGTTTACACATTCAGAGTTACCACTCCGCTGGGGACAATCATCCCGACGGAGGCAAGACGACTTGTGGGGAGCAAGAAACCCATCCTTCGCGGATATAAACCTTTCGAACCAACAACTTGGTTAACTATTGCGGGAATCTCCCATGCTGGAGATTGAACGTGCACATCTTCGATTCGCTGAGGAGCGCAACCTCTGCAGGGGACATTGATTTTGACTTGCTGGGGTTAACCCTATGGATGGCTTTACATGAGGACACTCTCCTGGGGAAAATAATTCCCTCCTTCGGAAAGGGATAAATGTTATTTCAACTCTCTGGGGATAAGCTGCGACTAGCTGAGGAATGACATCAACTGGAGTCAGGTTTTACGTCAAGCGACCTTGGCTGGGGAATACAATTCCTAACCGTTTGCTCCAAAGGTAAGAACCCTGCAAAACACAAATGAGACAAAACAGGCCTATACAACAAAATCTATCCGGGTTAGCATCTGTGACATTACTTCAGTCAATTTGAAGTTTTAGCAATTATTGGCAAGGGCCAACAAGATTATGTAAGTGCAATTTTATCAAAAACATCGGCGTCTTTCACAAACAAAACAGTAAAGAACAAGCATCAAGTACTGAATAACATGTTTTATTGATAATGGGCCTCTGAATAGGCAAAGTTTTGTACACTGGATGCAACTCCTGAAGAGAGGAAGTTACGCACAAACACACATAAATATATGCACAAGAAGCATAAAGAAAATACAAAACAATATTTATATACATGTCGGCAACGTGGCACAGACAAACACCATGAGCTGATCCTCCTATGACTCGCCTGACTCTGTGCTTTCCCGGTACTCGATCTTCGGAAGAGATCGTTTTTGGATAGATGGCCCAGGTACTCCCAAACCACTTAGCAATGCCGTATCAAATCCGGACCGCAGTCATTTGCTTTTTCAATCCCTAACTTTTGCGTGAACCGCCCTTTGCGGGTTTTCAATTCACCGGGATACCCTTTTTTGCCGAAGTCGCCCTTTTCAGGTTTTCGACTTCGCGGGTGTACATCTTTTCAATTTTACCCCTAACTTTTGCCCGAACCTTTTATTCATTTTTTATGGTTCGCCAGGATGCCCCATTTTTGCCTGGACTTTCTTTTTACTGTCCAGCGGGCCACTTTCAAGCAAAGTATTTTTTTACTGCGTCCGAATTCACAGGAGACGTAAAGTCCTCACCATCCATGGTGGATAGTAACAAGGCTCCTCCAGAGAAGACTTTTCTGACAACGTAGGGACCTTCGTAATTGGGAGTCCACTTGCCCCTGTGATCTGATTGTGGAGGGAAAATCTTTTTCAAAACAAGATCGCCCGTCTGAAAGCTTCGAGGGCACACCTTCTTGTCGTAAGCTTTCTTCATCTGGCTCTGATACAACCGACCGTATGCTAGAGAAGCCAGTCTCTTCTCATCCATTAAGCTGAGCTGATTCAGTCTATCTTTAATCCATTTTGCCTCGTCGAGTTGGACATCACGTAAAACCCTCAGGGAAGAAATCTCAACCTCCAACGGTAACACCGCCTCCATCCCGTATACCAATGAGAAAGGGGTTGCCCCGGTTGATGTGCGCACCGTCGTACGATAACCGTGCAAAGCGAAAGGTAACATCTCATGCCAATCCTTATACGTCACAACCATCTTCTGAACAATCTTCTTTATGTTCTTATTGGCCGCTTCGACAACGCCATTCATCTTGGGCCGGTAAGGAGAAGAGTTGTGATGCTCAGTCTTAAAATTCTGACACAGCTCTTTCATCATTTTATTATTCAAATTTGAACCGTTGTCGGTGATAATCCGCTCAGGGATTCCATATCTGCAGATAATATCTCGTTTGATAAATCTGGGTACCACTTGTTTGGTCACATTGGCATATGATGCTGCTTCCACCCATTTGGTGAAGTAATCGATTGCCACCAAAATGAACCGGTGTCCGTTTGATGCCGTAGGCTCAATCTTGCCAATCATATCAATCCCCCACATCGAGAAAGGCCACGATGATGACATCACATTCAGAGGACTTGGAGGCACATGGATTTTGTCTGCATAAATCTGGCATTTATGACACCTCTTTGCAAACTTGAAACAGTCTGTTTCCATAGTCAGCCAATAATAACCTGCCCGCAGCAGTTTTCTCGTCATAGCATGCCCACCAGCATGCGTACCAAAAGTACCCTCATGTATCTCTTCCATGAGCAACTTCGCCTCTTTCTCATCTACACAGCGTAGCAACACCAAGTCGTGGTTTCTTTTATACAGGACACCGTCCGGATTCAGATAGAAATTGCCTTCCAATCTTCTGAGAGTCTTCTGATCTTGACTGGATGCCCCAGCCGGATACTTCTTGTTCTTTAGGAAATT
Organism: Lathyrus sativus; assembly: GCA_963859935.3. Taxonomy (NCBI): domain Eukaryota; kingdom Viridiplantae; phylum Streptophyta; class Magnoliopsida; order Fabales; family Fabaceae; genus Lathyrus; species Lathyrus sativus. The sequence continues at coordinate 102,247,930 of OZ012738.1, read as the reverse complement.
CTGGATGAAAAAATACCAGGGTTTACCATCGGAAGCCTCGTCAATGGCAAATATGAATGCAGGCCTATCGAGCCGAGAGATAACAATCTGGGGAGCCTCGTTCCAGAAGTTAACTTTATACATTGAAGACAATGTCGCCAGGGCGTCAGCCATTTGATTTTCTGCTCGCGGTACGTGATGCAATTCCACCTTGTCAAAGAAAGGCAACAATCTCCTTGCATAATTCATATAGGGTATCAAATTGGGCTGATGTGTCTCCCATTCTCCTTTAATCTGATTCGCCACTAGAGCTGAGTCTCCGTATACATCCAGGTTCTTGATTCTCAAATCAATGGCTTCTTCCAGACCCAAGATGCAAGCCTCATATTCAGCCTCATTATTGGTAACAGGAAAAGTCAATCTGGCAGTAAATGGAATGTGCGACCCATAAGGAGTAGTGATAATTGCACCTATTCCGCTACCATAGGAATTAACTGCTCCGTCAAATATCAACTACCATTTGGAACCCAACTCTGGTCCTTCGTCCGACAACGGTTCTTCACAATCTTTCATCTTTAGGTACATGATATCCTCGTCAGGAAAATCAAACCTCATCGATTGGTAATCCTCAATAGGCTGCTCAGCAAGGTACTCTGACAGAACGCTACCTTTAGTAGCCTTTTACGAGACATATTGGATATCGTATTCTGTTAACACCATCTGCCATCAGGTAATTCTTCCGGAAAGTGCTTGCTTCTCAAACACATATTTGATTGGATCCATCTTTGAAATTAGCATGGTTGTATGGTTCAGCATGTATTGCCTCAAACGTTTGGTGGCCCAGACTAGCGCGCAACACGTCTTCTCGAGCATTGAGTATCTGGACTTACAGTTGGTAAACTTCTTACTCAAATAGTAGATCACATGCTCTTTACGTCCAGTCTCGTCGTGTTGACCGAGAACACAACCCATACATTCCTCAAGAACCGTCAAATACATAATCAAAGGTCTCCCGACCACTAGGGGTATCAAAACAGGAGGTTCTTGCAAGTATTTTTTTATCTTGTCGAACGCCTTTTGACAATTTTCATTCCAGGTTAACACCTGATCCTTTTTCAACAACTTGAATAACGGCCCGCATGTCGCAGTTAGGTGAGATATGAATTGAGCAATGTAGTTCAACCTCCCTAAAAACCCACGCACTTCTTTTTCTGTTTTAGGCGTCGGCATTTCTTGTATAGCTTTTATCTTTGCAGGATCAACCTCTATTCCCTTTTCGCTCACAATAAACCCCTGCAGTTTACCCGATCTCACCCCAAAGGTGCACTTGTTATGGTTCAGTCTCAACCTAAACTTCCTAAGTCTTTTGAACAGTTTCAGAAGATTAACCAAATGCTCCTCCTCTGTTTGAGATTTGGCAAGCATATCATCAACATAAACCTCAATCTCTTTGTGCATCATGTCATGAAAGAGAGTCGTCATAGCACATTGATATGGTTCCCCAGCGTTCTTCAGTCCGAAGGGCATCACTTTGTAGCAAAATGTTCCCCAGGGAGTAATGAAGGTAGTCTTCTCCATGTCTTCTGGTGCCATTTTGATCTAATTATAGCCTGAGAAGCCATCCATGAAGGAGATTACGGAGAACTGAGAAGTGTTATCAACCAGCACATCAATGTGAGGAAGTGGAAAGTCATCTTTCGGGCTCGCCCTATTCAAATCACGGTAGTCTACACACATTCGCACTTTACCGTCTTTCTTCGGCACTGGTACTATATTAGCGACCCATGACGGATAAGTTGTAATGGCTAGGAAACTAGCATCCCACTGTTTTTGAACTTCCTTTTTGATTTTCACAACCATGTCTGGTCTGGTTCTTCTGAGTTTCTGCTTAACAGGCGGACATTCCTCTCGCAACGGCAGACGGTCCACAACCATGTTTGTATCCAACCCCGGCATATCCTCGTACGACCAAACAAATATATCACTATACTCTCGCAGTATCTCAATCAGCTTTTGCTTGATGTCGCTCTGCAGCGCAACCCCTATACGGATATTTCTCACAACTTCTTCCGACCCCAAGTTGATAATCTCAATTTCCTCCTGATGAGGCAGAATGATTCTCTCTTCCTGTTTCAACAAATGAGTCAGCTCCTCTGGCAAGTCGCTATCCTCAACAATCTCTTCCTCTGCTTGGAATACCGGGTGCTTGAAGTCGAAACGAGTCATAGGCGGTTCGTAGAAGATGTCATCTGAAATATTAGTCCTGCAAAGGAAATGGTTAAATGCTTCAAAACGCAAACAAAGCAAATAACCACGTTGCCATTTATTGTTAAAGTAAAAAACAAGAAAAACAGGGATCCCAATATTTATATATGAAAAACACCTTTATTTCATGATTAAAACAATGCAATACACATAATCAAGTAGCCCTAAGGTAAAATTGCTATGCCCCAGGTAGGACATAGGATTATTCAACAATTGAGAAAACAAATCATTACTGTTTAGAAGTCACTGGGACAGTTTCCCGGATGGACCAGTTGCAGAGACTTTGCCCTGGCACACTTGGCTTGATCCATGCGTCCATATCGCAGTCACTATCTCCGTCTTCAGCATCGGAAATAGCATTGATCGTCTCAAAGCACACCCCGCTTGGCGTAATCGTTATCGGTCCCTTGAACCTGGGAGCTCCTGAAGATGATGCTGACGACGTCGGTCGATACCCTAGCCCAAACTTGTCATTCTTCACGGGAATCTCCTGTACCTGCCCCCAACCTTTAGTCTCACCAGTCTGCACTAAAGTCTGAGCTTCCTTGTACGATGACACTGCCACCTCTGGCATTTTGCTGGAACCCTGAGCTTTGTCTTTAATCCGCAACCCTTCAAAGGATTGACAAGGTGTCTCGTGTATTTCTCCGTCGACCTTAACATATCTGAACGATGACAAGTGACTGACCAAAATGTCTTCCTCCCCGCAAACGGTAACAACACTATCACACACCATGTACTTCAACTTCTGATGCAATGTGGACGTTACGGCCCATGCAGCGTGGATACATGGGCACCCAAGAAGGCAGCTATAAGCTGGATGGATATCCATGATGTAGAATTCGGTATCAAAAATTTCTGGCCCCTCCTGAAGCGGTAATGTTATTGACCCAAACACTGATCTTTTCGTCCCGTCAAACGCCCTCACAACCAAATCGCTGGGCGTGCAAATAATTCCCCGTATGTCCAATTTCATCATGGCTTTCTTTGTCAATACGTTCAACGATGATCCAGTATCCACAAATACACGCGACATTACGGTGCCCCGGCATTCCACCGATATATGCAAAGCCATGTTGTGCTCTCGACCCCTGGGTGTTAGATCAAAATCTGTGAAACCCAGGCTATGCCCAGCATTGACATGCGCCATTATCCCCTCTAACTGATTTACAGAAACTTCTTGAGGCACAAATGACGTATCCAGAATCTTTAGCAAGGCGTTCCGGTGGGCCTCGGAACATAACAACAACGACAAGATAGAAATCTTCGACGGCGTCTGCTGTAGGTGTTCAACAATTTTGTGGTCGCTTTAGCAAATCGGTCTCATGAACTCCTCTACGTCCTTGAGTGACGTATCCTTTTCTTTCAACTGAGTAGGCCCGCTTTCATTTACTTTGGCTTTGCCTTTGGCCAATCTCTCTGCTTCTATTTCAGGTGAGGTAAAGATCCTTCCGCTACGGGTCATGCCCCTCGTTCCAACGACATTATCAACAGCCCCAGCTGGCTGGCTATTCACCACAATCTTTTCACCGTTGCAATATGCTTCTAATCCGTATGTCCACGGGACAGCTTTCGTACTCTCAAAGGGAACAGGCCCTGCTTTGGTAATCGTAATAGTTGGCCACTGGGTGGGCGCTGTTATCGTTATAGTCTTTCTCGGGATCGTCACCGTTGTAATATCATTCTGCTTATCACATAATGCCTCCACAGGCTTCTCAACCGCAGTTCGATCAAATTGCAAGGCACCTTCGTCGATCATGGCCTGAATGCCCTACTTCAAATTAGTACAACCCTCAGACTGGGTCCAACACTCTAAGCAGTATTCATCACAACCAGGGAATACTCCCCCTCTGAGCAACCTGCTTTTCACCTCACTCAATGGTGTCTTCAATTCGTTAACATCCATCACCAAGTTCAAATTTTCTTCTGTCAAGATGGCATTTGCCCCATGATTAGGCATAGGCTGTTGTACAATATTGGGCCCCACCTGGCCAAAGTTGATGGCTTTACTGTCCAACAAGTCTTGAACTTTATGCTTGAAAGCATGACAAGATTCTACATCATGTCCGGGCGCCCCAGAATGGAATTCGCAATGCTTATTAGCGTCATACCCATAAGGAAGTACCGGTCCTGTAGGCGGTTCCAATGTTCTTTTCTCGACCAAACTCAACCCCAGCAGGGTCTGAAGAAGCTCTGCATATGTCGACAGAGGCTAATCAAATACCCTCTTCAGCTTTACATTCTGAAACCTTCTTTGACCCTGATTCTGCCTTTGCTGTTGTTGTTGTTGTTGTTGTTGTTGCTGTTGTTGTGGTTGGATTGGAATAGTAACACAGGCTATTTGTTGAGGTTGAATGTACTGATTTCTGCCTATGCCCCGACCTCTGCCACCAAATACAGCGCTTGTATCACCCTGTCGTCTTCCGCCGAACGCTTTTCTCGCACCCCCAGCTGAAGTAGATTCGCTTGCCTGAATCTTTCCAATTTTAATTCCATTTTCGATCCTTTCTCCCATAAGGATCATATCGGAGAAGCTACCCATCGAAACATTGAGTAACTTGTCATAGTACATTCCTGTAAATGTCCCCACAAACATGCCATTCATCTCCCTTTCAACCAAAGGAGGGTGACCCAAGCTGCCATATCGCGCCACCGCTGCGCGTACTCTTTGAAACTTTCACCACTTTTCTGCGACAGACTCTGCAACTGAACTCTGTTTGGCGCCAAATCGCTGTTATATTTGTAATGCATAACGAAAGCATCAGCCAACTACTTCCAGCTTCTAATCTGAGTGGGCTCCAGTCCTATGTACCATTCCGATGATGGTCTCGATAAGCTATCCTGAAAGAAATGCATGAGCATCTTTTCATCATTGGAATATGCAGACATCCTTCTATAATAAGAACGTACATGGACCTTTAGGAAGGTATCCCCTTTGTATTTGTCGAATGATGGAGCCTTGAATTTTAATGGCACCCTCAGCCCTGGTACCAACCCCATAGTAGTCATATCTAACCCAGCGGAGTTCTGATTAACCACACCTTTCATATGCTCTTCTAGCATTCTGATCCTCTAAACAGGGTCAATGGGGCCCTCAGGTCCCACACCTCTTCCCGAAAAAGCGTCGTCTTGGTGATCCACATTCCAGTCGTTGCCATACCCATCGTAACCCATGTTACGGCCAAATCCTTGCTGATTGAACATAGGACCCTGTCCTAGGTTGCCGAACCCTTGATTGACCCCAGCAGGTCCAAAACCATTGTTGAAAGGAAATGCTCCAGCGCCGTTGTTATTCACATTACCGAATCCACCATTACCGTGGCCATACCCCTGATTGTTGCCGTAACCGTCATTACCAAAGCCTTGATTGTTGAACCCGAAGTTCCCGTCCTGATTGACATTGCCATACCCATTGTTTCCAAAGCCAGCATTGTCACCGAATCCTTGATCGGCATCCCTAGTGTTGCCATTGTTGTTAATAACATGCCCATCACCACCATTTCCAGTATTGCCATTACCAGCGCCAGCACCTGCACCAGTACCAGTGTTTCCGTTGACAATCGCAACAGGTGGAGTAACTACCGGTATCTCATCCTCCCGGCGAGGAGTTCCAACAAAATTGTGGTCAGCATTGCCATTTCCGTTTGTCCGCGTCAGCAGCGGCTACACCAAGGTCTGAAGGCTCTCCTGGCCCTTGGCCACGCTCTCCATAGCTTGCATGAACAGAGTTAGCTTCTCACGGATTTCCTGCATGTCGACTTGAACTTGATCCATTGCTTTATTACAGTTGTTTCTGGTTGAGTAGCGGTGGATTCTTTGGTCGTCAATTCTGAAAAACCTGTGAGATGCAGGAAATAAGATACAGATTCAACAGGTAACTGGCAATGCAAAAATGGATATGCAGATGTAATGCGTGTCTTTGCGTTAGGGAGATCAACCCCTGATTCTAGTGCCAAAGTGCCAGTGCAGTGACAGTGCTAAGAAGCTTGGATTCATCCACGGAGAAAACATCTCGTATATTGCTGCAAAGAGCCCAACAAGGCAGAAATACAATATCTCTGAGTGTACACAATAACAAGAAGGCACGACCTCAACCAACAAGCCTGGTGATGGTCAGCACAATGCGAATAAAGCATATACAACAGTCAAGTGTTACAATGAGCACGGTACTCTTCTAACAACTTCTTGGTCTCTGGATGATTTGGCTGAGTGAGCAACCCTTCGACGAGCAACTCTAACTGCCGTATAATGAACTGGAGGCCTTCGTTGGAGTTTTCCCAAGCTCCCTTGCCAAAACAGTCTTCTAACTTCCTCTTCTTGGCTTCAAAGTTCTGTCTGTGCTCGTTTAGGTTTTTGAAAGTTTTGTTCAACGAGGCTTGAATGGAAAAACTACGCACAGCTTCTTCCTCAAACTTCCTCTGGCTAGCTTTCAACTGATCCTCTAACTTGGAGATTTGCAACATCAGCTTATCTTCTCTCTCCTTGTTGTTGGTCAATGTAGCGTTCCAAGTTTTGTTGAACGTAGAGATCTCCAAGTAAGCTATATCAAGTACTTTCTTCTTAGACTCCAGCATGTCGTGAGAGCTCTTGAAATCTATCCCCAAACATTCATGCTTCTTTCGTTGTTCAGTCAGTTCTGTACCTAGCTGGTTCACCAGCTTTGTTTGCTGCTTGAAGGAATATACGGCTTCATTTCTTTCGCTTCTGAGCTGAACTAGCTCTTCTTCCAACTTCTCATTGGCTTTCATCAAAGCTTCCTTCTCCTTCACAACCTGCTCATACCTCTCAATAGGCACAGTAGTTGGCTCCTCAACCACGAGGGGAGCAGGAGGTAATACTGCAGGAAACGGCATCAGCGCCTGCTTTGCCCTATCTTGGATCCAGACTTGGTACGGAGGATAGGCTTGACTATCATTCTTACCCAACAACGGCTTCCCTTTCTTGCAGATGTTATTCCAAGCATGCTGAAGCTGGGATAACAATTCTCCACTCAGATCACCTGTGAAGTACAGAGATTCCTGCACTTCCTCCTCTTTTGGCGGGCTTCTCAAAGCATAACCGAATTGCCTGATCAACAATGACGGATTGTAGTTAATGCACCCTTTCCTCCCAATCAGAGGAACGTTAGGATATCCTGTGCAGCTGTAGATAATCTCAGATCCCAGTAAATCCCTATCAAACTAGACAACATCTTCTGAAGAAAGCCCCATCAGACGCTCAGACCATTCTGTCGCTACTGCGAAAATCGGCGCCGGCTGAACAGAAGAGTCGCCACCGTGCGTTATTTATCCCAACGGAGGGAAAGGAAACGCTCGAAGTAAACCTCGCAAAAAACGGGAAAAGGTATGGTCATCGCAACCAAAACCTGGATTCGGGAGTCGGTTACGCAAGGGGAAGGTATTAGCACCCCTCACGTCCGTCGTACTTGACGGGATCCACGCTTGTTTTCTGGTACGAATTGTTATTTCTATCTAAACTAAAGGTCTGGGGTTAAAAGAAAATAAAATGACTCGGCAAAGTATCACACTTTATGCCTACGTATTCCCGTCTGGAACGAGAAATCAGAGTCAACGTAGTTCGCCTACCTACGGGAAAGGAGGGGAAGGTTGCTCGCTAGGATATCGCATCCTATGCCTACGTACTTTCATACATCATGAAAGATCAGAGCAAACGTAGTTCAGGCCACGTACGACACAAGTCTGTTTTGATTGTTTTTATCTCCTTCTGAAAAAAGGTTTTCCTGATTACTGGTCCAAGCGGACAAAAATTAACGTTTTGATAAGTTCACATTCTTTTACGGAAGAAGTGTCTTTTATTGTGTTTGAAATATTTATTGTGTTTTTCTGTTTGTTTTGAGAAAGAAAAGACAGAACTCTAACCTACGGTTGCAAAGGGAATCACACTAACCTAATGTTATCATGCATGGGTTAAGACTTAATGTCTATCATGTTCCTCTCTTGCGCAGAGAGAAACAGAGATCCTAAGGGAATAGACGGAAACAGAAATAATAGCATATATACAATAAAGCAGTAAAATGCATGGATGCAGCAATACAAGCGAGGCAAGGGATTCCCACTCAACCTCGAACCTAGAAAACAACAGGCAAAAGCGAACAAAATTCGCTTTCAACCTAACAGGTTAAACAGCAAACAATACAGTCAGGGAAATTCACACAATACATCAAAAATAATAAACAGCAAAAATAGACAGCAACAGCAGTCTTCTTCAACATATGTCCTCAAGCCATCTCCAACCATCTACAGTCTTTAAGCAAGCATCAATCTTCATCTTCCATCTTCCAATGGCTTTTCTTCAAGTCCCAATCTCCAAGCTGAGGAACCAATCACAAGAATGAACTGGGGTGTTAAGCAATTAGTTGACCACCAAAGGTGGCAAACAGACTGCTAACAACACATAGAATATTTCTCTCAAGAGTTCTATCTCTTAGACACTATCACCAAGCCTTCCAAAGGAAGGGGGTGAATGTCTTAGAGAGACTCTGCATCATAGAGAGGGATGAAGGCAAACAAGACCTTCCATGTTTATGAATCAAATTTTCTACTCTAGAGCTCTGCCTAACTCCTAGATCCTATAACCTTCAACAGCTACCGGCAAGAGATACTCCTCATCAACTCTGGAAATTGGTCTTCATTCTTTAATCTTCAATGGGCTTCATCAGCACAATCTTCAGCTCAAACCCCAAACCCCAAGCAGGCCCAATACCCCATACACCTATGTTATCTCTAAACCCTAGTTTTGATTCTTCTAAGCACACCTAAACAAACCATCTAAAATTTAGTCCTAAAATCATGAATTAAATTTCATATGAAGATTAAAGTCCTAAGTGAAGTACTCTAAAAAGAATGGGTCCAAAATATACAAGGGTCTAGCTAAACTAAAATCAACAATATCAAGTGCTAAACTAAACATCATTTAAACCTATTTAAAAGAAAAATATACTAAAAATGCAAAAATAGAATAAAATGCTAATTTTATTATATGACAATTTTCTTGACAGAAATATGAAAAAGATGCAAAAACAACCATTTAAAAAATATGCAATTTCCAATTTGTTATGATTTTTCAAAGAATAAAAAAAAATTGAATGAAATTAAAATGAATTAAATTGTTAGGGGTGCAGTCAGCAATTAAAAGCATTGAAAAATGGACAATGGGCCCAGACTGAGGGTGCGCATAGCAAGGCGCGTCTGGGCCCAGCTAATCAGAAAAAAACACTAAAGAAAAATAAAGCAAAACGGTGCGAAAAGTAAATAATAAAGTTCAATTGGCATTGGGCCTTGAAAGTGGTGGTGTGAAAAGCAGTAACAACTTAAGCCCAGTCTGAGTCATAAGTGAAACAGTGCGTTTCACGTGCAGCCTTCCCTCTCTTTCTCAACTTTGAATCGTGGTCGTGCGATGCGTTTTTCAGTCAAGGTCTTGGGAATGATCCAACAGTTGTCACGTTTCTTCTCCAATGAGAAGCTAGGGTTTCAGCCATTAATGCCATGAGCAAGCTCGTATGAACCAGAGTTCCACATACTCGTACACCTTCGTTTCTCCATGAAACTCATATCTGTAAAAAGCAAAAATGCTCTATTTCTTCTCCTCTACACAACCATGGCTCCAGTTTTCTCTAAACCTCACCCCAGCACCAAACCCGATAGGTACAAACCTAGGGCACACTGAACTATCACTGTCATGCACCTTAATGATTCTTGCTAAATCTTGCACTAATGCATTCTACATGCTATACTGATCATTTCTATCTATCTAGCTAAGATTAACATGCCCTAACCTAAGTGTTCTAAGGCTCAACAGTTTTGGTGCTCCAATGGTGAACTCCATGAAATGCTCTCAAATTCATCAGAAATAATCCTCTACCTATGCCTAACAGTTCTAACCTAAAGATTCTTCATCATGCTAACTAATCTATGCTAATTCGAAGAAAACACTAACCTGGTTTAAAGTTTAAAACAGATGGAGGAAATCACCACTTCAAGCTCAGCAATGCTCCAATGGCAATCAATTAACCAAGATCTTGATTCTGTATGCAGTAGTTCTTGCTCAAACCCCTTGGATTCTTGTAACCACTTCCTTTTGCAATTTGGATGATACACTTGGATAGCACGAATTCCACTTCAATTCAAACAGATCTTAATGGAAACTTGCTCTATGATGAATATAGATGATGATAGGATCAAGAATTTTGGAAAATGATGAAGATTTGATAGAGTTTGGAATGAATTTGCAAGATTGAAGAATGAGATGCAACTATGAGTTTCAACCAAAATGAATCACCAACCCTTGAATGGATCCACCCTACTCAATATATAGATGCTCATAGACCTTTCTAGAACTTGGTAGAAACTTCTTGTGCACAATTCCCTTGTGGATTTGGATATGTTACTTCCTTTGTAAGCCAACTAGTATAACTTCCAAACTTTGAACTAAACTCAAAAATCCACTTTTGCCAATGTTCTTAAAACATTTTTTCCAATCAAAATGACCTATAATTTCATCCCATTTGGCTATGTTATGAAAAATCCCATTTTTAGGTCACTTTTATTCATTAAATTCACTTTTAATTGACCAAATTTGGAACCTTGAGCTATGAATATTTCCAAACTTTCATGATCACTTTTCTAGACTCAAAATGTCATTTGGAGCAAGTTTGATGTTGTGAAGTTTTTCATTTGAAGCTTCCTTGTATGAGTTTTGGGCATAGGCTTGAAATGACCTGTAATTCTCAAATGACCAAAATACCCTTTGCTTGCCAAGGTCATAAGTAGAGTTCCACAAATCAGATGAAGGCATACCATACCTTTCTAGAAATATACGACAATTAGGAACAACTCTTATGTTGACCAGAAATTCATTAGAAATCTCCTTGAGGGGTAAAAGTTGCTTGGAAGACAAGTAACTTTCACAGACAAAATTTCAGATACCTCAGATGACCTGTAACTTGCAAGGACCATAACTTGAGTTATATAAATCTCCTTGATGTCTTCCACCACTAAAATTAAAGGTATTGAGATCCTCTACAAGTTTCATGTTGGCCAAGGATCCATTTGAAGCTTGCATTTTGAATTATCTTGCTTGGAAGTTTGACCTAAATCAGGGGATTTTACACAGAAACCCTAATTTAGAAACTCCTCTTCTTCTTGATTTCTCTTGATTTCTTCTTGGCACAACACCACATCCTTATCTTCATGTCAAATGATGAACCCCACATCCCTCAGATAGACCTTGATGCCTTTCAATCAATCATTTGACCTAGGGTTGACCCAGGGTTGACCCAGATGAAACCCTAGTTGACTGTCTTCAACTGCAACTCTTGTGATCACATCAATGACTTGTCTCACTTTCAAAATGACTCTCTAGGTCCTCTATGATGTCTATATACCCTCCATGCTCAATTCACAGCTCACAACTTCTTTGATGATCTTCAAATACCCTCAAGATAGGAGAGAGATCCACTGCTTGATCCACTGACTTCTTAGATTTCAATTTCTTTCTGATGACTTGGATAGGCCTGAATTTGAACAATAACCTCTTGATAGGCTCATAGAGATGAGAATAGTACTTTGTCCCTTGTTGGATGACTTGTTATGCTATGCTATGCAGATGATTAGACTATGTACATGACTTTATATGCAAATGCTAATGCAATTGAAACATAAACCAAGTGAAGTAAGTTGAGCAAATTTTAGGGTGCAACAGATGCCCCTATTCAAGCGACTTGGACCCGACTGGGTGAAACGCCCGGAGCCTTCAGACATTCGAGGTACAAGACGGTTGAATACTAAGAACCCGGAAATTTGCCAACCGCAGAAATAAACTGCACCACTGCTTGGGGGAACGACATCCACCAACTGAATCTGGTTGTTACGGCAACACCCTGATCCATTAGCGACCGTGCTGGGGATTATTTTCATCAGCCTGAAAAAGATTCTATCATCGCAGGGATAGAACTTTGTCCATGTTAGGACGCCTGTTTCGTCAACACGAAGAAATCTCAACTAAACTTGTCCACGTTAGGACTCCACCTGCCGTCAACACGGAAAAATCTCGGCGACTTCGCTGGGGATGACTCGTCTGCATTTCATCAGCACGAGGGGATCCTATCAACATAGGGATGAATTGTCCATGTTAGGACTAGCACATCTCGTCAGGAATAAATCGTCCACGTTAGGAATAAACTCTTCCACGTTAGGAATACACTTGTCCATGTTAGGACTCACCTTTCCACGTTAGGAATACATCGTCCACGTTAGGACTCACCTTTCCACGTTAGGAATACATCGTCCACGTTAGGACTCACCTTACGTTAGGAATACATCTTTCCACGTTAGGAATAAATCTCGTCTTGATTTGTCCACTTTAGGAATAAAATTTCGTCTTGATTTGTCCACGTCAGGACTAAAATTTCGTCTTGATTTGTCCACGTCAGGACTCGCATCTTCGACCCGTTGAGGAAATAAAACTTGTCCACGTCAGGACTCACGCTTCGCCAACACGAAGAGAGATAAATTTGTCCACGTCGGGACTCGCGCATCCTGACAACACGAAGAACTATAAACTTGTCCACGTCAGGACACACATTCCATCAATACCGAGAAATCGAATCTGTCCACGTTAGGACTAGCACATTTCGTCAACCCGAGGAAATAAATCTGTCCATGTTAGGACACCCCTTTCTCTAGCATGAAGAAATCCCGTCAATATAGGAATAAATTGTCCATGTCAGGACTCATATTTCATCAACGCGAGGAACTCCTATCAGTAAAATTTTGACGACTCCGGGGAAATACTTCTGTCAACCAGTAAGAAAATACATCCGTCTGTTCCTACGGGAAGATACTCTGAATACAGTTTCTCTACTTATCTCCACAGTCTAACTCCATTGGTCCCAACCCACAAACCTTTTAGCACTGACGTGACAGCAACTTTGAGGCGGACTCTACTGGGGATATTTGGAAACCAAACTACCGGATGCCTGTTCTGATAACCGGCGGCAGCCTCTGAAATTCTGATTTCACGAAACCCTTTGATGCTGACGTAACAACAAATTTGAAGAAACTTCCACAAGCAACTCTGGCGGGGAAAACAAGAGAAATTTAAACAAATAACTCTGCTCGGGGACAAAGAGAAACTTTGCCTAATAACCCTGTGGGGAAAATAGTAAGATGAACCGTATCATCACACGTCTCACGGCGAGACCTCTAATGTCTGGTCATAGATCTAAGCTAGCACTCCATACTCCGGCTAAGAAAACACACCTGAAAGCAAAAGGTTAACCAACCCGATTTATGTTTCAAAAATGCGTATGTTTGAAAATGGCGTAATGCTCCGTACGACATGGAAATGCTACGCGTTTTTTATTTGGTGGATGCAAGTATGACACTATATGCCGATGCAAATGCAGACTCGAACTGTTGGGATACAGAAACCGCTTCAGCAAAATAAATGCTGAAGACAACGCCAACTCCGTTGGGGGTAATCAGGTGCCACATAATTATTCCACCAAAATAAATGCTGGAGGAGTGAAGCCACCTTCACTGAGGGATAATTGAATGCGCCAATCCTGATTGGACTTCTGCTAGGGAGTGAACGGGTATCACACGGTATTCCGACAAAATAAATGCTAGGGTACACCACCAACTCTGCCGGGGAGAGTTTTAATCTCCGAGTTCCACTGGGAGGAAAGAAAACACTTGCTAGAAAGAGAACTCCGCTGGGGACGAAACGATTCTCTTGGGGAAAATCAATTGACTCCGCTGGGGGAGAGTAAATGACCCTACTGGGAAGGGTAAACTGTCTAAGTACAACTCACGAATTGGAAATATTGATCTTCTGAGGCTAAACCACTCTGCTTGAGATGGGGGAATCCTTCTGAGGGACACTACACTGTCTGAATACAACCTACAGTCTTGGAATCACCAAACTCTGCTGAGGATAAACGATTTTGCTGGAGAATGTCCTTTGGATAAGCTACGACTAGCTGAGGGAATTCGATCCTTCTTCAGTGAGGAACATTGTTATCTTGAAAGCGCGACCTGCGTGGGGATTCACTTCACTTAACAATCAAGTCTTTTCGTTACGAGCTTCTGGTCCATACTGCAATCCTTTGATCGTCCACTTCATACGGCCATGAACCCTGCAACACCACCAACAAGCCAAGACAAGTCTATGCAACCAAATCTATTCAGGTTAGCGTTAGTGACATTATTTTCAGTCAATTCAAAGTTTTAGCAATTATTGGCAAGGGCCAGCGACGTTATACACACGCTAGTTTCATTAAACCTAGGCGTTTATCATGCACAAAACAGTAAAGAACCAGCACCAAATACTGAATAACATGTTTTATTGATTGGGCCCCTAAATGGGCAGAGTTTTGTACACGCGATGTAACTCCTGAAAAGAGGAAGCTACGCGCAACAAATATACAAGTATGCACAAGAAGCATAAATATAATGACAAATTAAATTTGTACACATGTCGGCAACGGACTGCAGACGAACATCATGAGCTGATCCTCCTATGACTCGCCCGACTCTAATGCCTTCCCGGTATCCACACTTCCGAAGAGATTGTATCTGATAATCGACCCCTCAGGTATATTCTCCCACGCCAATGCTCACTGCAGTATCAAATTCGGACCGCAGTCATTTGCTTTTCAAATCCCTAACTTTTGCGTGAACCGCCCTTTACGGGTTTTCAGTTCACCGGGATACCCCTTTTTGCCGAAGCCGCCCAGTGTAGGTTTTCAACTTCGCAGGTGTACATTTTTTCACTTTTATCCCTAACTTTTGCCCGAACCTTTCATTCTGTTTTTGGTTTGCCAGGATGCCCCATTTTTGCCTGGACTCTCTTTTTTCTGTCCAGCGGGTCAATTTCAAGCAAAGTATTTTTTAACTGCGTCCGAATTCACAGGCGACGTAAAGTCTTCACCGTCCATGGTGGAAAACAATAAGGCCCCTCCTGAAAAGACTTTTCTGACAACGTACGGCCCTTCGTAGTTGGGGGTCCACTTGCCCCTGTGGTCTGCCTGTGGCGGGAGTATCCTTTTCAACACAAGGTCTCCCGTCTGAAAGCTCCGAGGATGTATCTTCTTATCATATGCTTTCTTCATTCGGCTCTGGTACAAACGACCGTATGCTAGAGAAGCTAGCCTCTTCTCATCCATTAAACTCAGCTGGTTCAACCTGTCTTTCACCCATTCTGCCTCGTCTAGTTGGACGTCTCGTAGTACTCTCAGAGAAGGAATCTCGACTTCCAGTGGTAGCACTGCTTCCATTCCGTATACCAACGAGAACGGGGTTGCCCCGGTTGATGTGCGTACCGTCTTACGATAACCGTGCAAAGCAAAAGGTAGCATCTCATGCCAATCCTTATAGGTCACCACCATCTTCTGCACAATCTTCTTTATATTCTTATTGGCCGCTTCAACAGCGCCATTCATCTTGGGTCGGTAAGGGGAGGAGTTGTGATGCTCGATCTTGAAATTCTGACACAGCTCCTTCATCATTTTGTTATTCAGGTTTGAACCGTTGTCAGTGATTATCCGCTCGGGGATTCCATATCTGCAAATGATATCTCTCTTGATGAATCTGGCTACCACCTGCTTAGTCACATTTGCATAAGACGCCGCTTCCACCCACTTGGTGAAGTAATCGATTGCTACCAGAATGAACCGGTGTCCATTAGAAGCCGTCGGCTCGATCTTTCCAATCATATCGATTCCCCACATCGAGAACGGCCATGGCGATGACATCACATTCAGAGGACTCGGAGGCACATGGATCTTATCTGCATAGATTTGGCACTTGTGGCACTTCCTCGCAAACTTGAAACAATCAGTTTCCATAGTCAGCCAAAAATAACCTGCCCGCAGCAGCTTCCTCGTCATAGCATGTCCACCAGCATGCGTACCAAAGGTACCCTCATGTATTTCCTCCATGAGCAGCTTTGCCTCTTTTTCGTCTACACAACGCAGCAACACCAAGTCGTGATTTCGTCTGTACAGGACACCATCCGGATTCAAATAGAAATTACCCGCCAATCTCCTGAGAGTCTTCTGATCTTGACTGGATGCCCCAGCCGGATACTCTTTGCTCTTCAGGAAATTAAGGATATCAAAATACCATGGTTTATCATCAGATGCTTTATCAATGGCAAATACGAAGGCAGGTCTGTCAAGTCGAGAGATAACAATTCTGGGAGCCTCATTCCAGAAGTTGACTTTGTACATGGAAGACAATGTGGCCAGGGCGTCAGCCATCTGATTCTCTGCTCGCGGCACATGATGCAATTCAACTTTGTCAAAGAAAGGCAACAATCTCCTCGCGTAGTTCATGTAGGGTATCAAATTAGGCTGACGTGTCTCTCATTCTCCTTTTATTTGATTCACCACCAGAGCTGAGTCTCCGTATACGTCCAGATTTTTGATTCGCAAATCAATGGCTTCTTCAAGCCCCATGATACAAGCTTCGTATTCGGCTTCATTATTGGTAACTGGAAAGGTCAATCGAGCGGTAAACGGGATGTGCGACCCGTGTGGAGTAGTGATGATTGCCCCTATTCTGCTACCGTAGGCGTTTACAGCTCCGTCAAAGATCAACTTCCATTTGGAACCCAATTCTGGTCCTTCGTCTGGCAACGGCTCTTCATAATCTTTCATCTTTAGGTACATGATATCCTCGTCAGGAAAATCAAACCTCATCGATTGGTAATCCTCAATAGGCTGCTATGCCAAATACTCAGACAGTACACTCCCCTTTATAGCCTTCTGCGAGACATACTGGATGTCGTATTCAGTTAAAACCATCTGCCAGTGGGCAGTTCTCCCCGATAATGCCTGCTTTTCGAATACATATTTGATAGGATCCATCTTCGAGATGAGCATGGTTGTATGATTCAGCATGTATTGCCTCAAACGCTTGGCGACCCAGGCTAGCGCGCAACAAGTTTTTTCGAGCATTGAATATCGAGATTCACATTCAGTAAACTTCTTACTCAAGTAGTATATCGCATGCTCTTTTCTTCCTGTCTCGTCGTGTTGACCGAGAATACAACCCATGCTTCCCTCAAGAACTGTCAAATACATAATCAAGGGTCTCCCCGCCACTGGGGGTATCAAAATAGGAGGCTCATGCAAATACTGCTTTATTTTATCGAACGCCTTTTGACAATTTTCATTCCACGTTACAGCTTGGTCTTTTTTCAACAGCTTGAATAATGGCTCACACGTAGCTGTTAGGTGAGAGATGAACCGAGCGATGTAGTTCAACCTCCCTAAAAACCCGCGCACCTCTTTCTCTGTTTTAGGCGTCAGCATCTCTTGTATTACTTTTATTTTTGCAGGATCAACCTCTATTCCTTTTTCGCTCACGATAAACCCCAGCAGTTTACCCGATCTCACCCCGAAGGTGCACTTGTTAGGGTTCAGTCTCAGCCTGAACTTCCTAAGCCTTTTGAATAACTTCAGTAAATTCACCAAATGCTCTTCCTCCGTCTGGGATTTGGCAATCATATCGTCAACATAAACTTCGATCTCCTTATGCATCATATCATGAAAAAGAGTCGTCATTGCACGCTGATACGTTGCCCCAACATTCTTTAATCCGAAGGGCATCACTTTGTAACAAAATGTTCCCCAAGGTGTTATGAAAGTAGTCTTCTCCATGTCTTCTGGTGCCATCTTAATCTGATTATAGCCCGAGAAGCCATCCATGAAGGAGAATACGGAGAATTGAGCAGTGTTGTCGACTAGCACATCGATGTGAGGAAGCGGAAAATCATCTTTCGGGCTCGCTTTATTCAAATCTCAGTAATCCACGCACATTCTCACTTTACCGTCTTTCTTTGGTACTGGTATAATGTTAGCGACCCATGAGGGATATTTTGTCACAGCTAGGAAACCTGCATCCCATTGCTTTTGAACCTCCTCTTTAATTTTCACTGCCATATCGGGTCTAGTTCTGTGAAGTTTCTGCTTGACCGGCGGGCATTCTTCTTTCAACGGCAAGCGGTGCACAACCATATCTGTATCAAGCCCAGGCATGTCTTCATACGACCAAGCGAACACATCACTATACTCTCTGAGCATTTCAACCAGTCTTCGCTTGATGTCGTTCTGCAGCGCGGCTCCTATACGGATGTTCTTTTCAACCCCTTCCGACCCCAGGTTAATAATTTCGATGACCTCCTCATGAGGCAGAATGACTCGTTCTTCTTGCTTTACCAACCAAGACAATTCTTCGGGAACGTCACCATCTTCAACATTCTCTTCTTCGGCCTGAAATACCGGGTGCTCAAAGTCGAGACGAGTCATAGACGGTTCAATGATGTCATCTGAAAATGTTATCCTGCAAAAGGAATGGTTAAATGCTTCAAAATGCGTATAAAGCGAATAACCACGTTGCCATTTTATTGTAAAACACAAAACAGGAAAAACAGAGATCGCAATATTTGTACATGAAAAAACGCCTTTTATTTAATGATTAAACAACGCAATGTTCATAACAGCACAGCCCTAAGCAAAATCATGATGCCTCGGGTAAGACACTAGATTGTTCAACAATTAAGAAAACAAAGCATTACTGTTTGAGAGTCACAGGAACAATCTCCTGAATAGACCAATTGCATAATCCTTGTCCTGGCACGCTCGGCTGAATCCAGGCGTCCATGTCGCAGTCACTGTCTCCTTCCTCGGAATCTGAAACAGTGTTGATGGCCTCGTGACACACTCCACTAGCAGTGATAGTTATCGGTCCTCTGAAACGGGGTGCCCCCACAGCAGGTGTTGATGACGACGGTTGATATCCCAGCCCAAATCGGTCCATCTTCGCGGGAATATCCAGCACTTTGCCCCAGCCCTTTGTCTCACCAGTCTCCACTAGAGCTTGAGCTTCTTTGTACGACAAGACGGCTACCTCTGACGCTTTACTCGGCCCGGGACCTTTGTCTTTGATGCGCAACCCTTCAAAGGCTTGACAGGGTGTTTTATGAATCTCTCCGTCGACTTCTACGTATTTGAATGATGACAGATGGCTGACCAGTATATCTTCTTCTCCACAGACTGTGACCACACTGTCCCCTATCATGTATTTCAACTTTTGATGCAAGGTAGACGTGACTGCCCCAGCACCATGAATCCAGGGTCGTCCGAGAAGGCAGCTGTATGCTGGATGGATGTCCATGATATAAAATTCAGTCGCGAAAACCTCCGGCCCCACCTGTAGAGGTAATGTTATGGATCCAAAAATTGTTCTTCGCGTACCATCAAATGCCCTGACCACCAAGTCACTAGGCGTACACATGATTCCCCTGACATCCAGTTTCATCATCGCTTTCTTGGGCAGCACGTTTAAGGAAGATCCGGTGTCTACCAGTACATGAGACATGACTGATCCTCTACACTCAACCGAGACGTGCAATGCCATGTTATGCTCTCTCCCCTTCGGGGTCAAATCGAAGTCTGTAAATCCCAAACTATGGCCTGCATTCACATGCGCCAACACCCCCTCCAGCTGATTCACGGAAACATCTTGGGGTACGAAGGAAGTATCCAGAACTTTCAACAATGAATTTCTGTGAGCTTCAGAACACAATAGCAACAACAGTATAAATATCTTTGACGGCGTCTGTTGGAGATGCTCAACAATCTTATAATTGCTCTTGCGAATAAGGCGCATGAACTCTTCCACATCCTTCGATGCCGTTTCTTTTCCGTTCCCCTGCACTGGGACATTCTCATCCATCTTTCCTTTTCCCTTTGCCAGTCGTTCAGCCTCTACCTCAGACGATATGAAGATTCTCCCACTTCTTGTCATACCCCCGGTACCGACGACGTTGTCTACAACCTCAACTGGCTGTTTATTAACATCAATTTTCACCCCATCACAGTACACTTCCAACCCATAGGTCCAAGGGACTGCCTTAGTGCTCTCATAAGGGATTGGTCCTGCCTTGGTGATAGTGATCGGCGGTCGCTTGGCCGGCGCCGTTATAGTTATCGTTTTTCGGGGAATCGTTACAGTAGCTACATCACTTTGCTTGTCTGCTAATACCTCTGCAGGTTCTTCAACTGCCGTTCGGTCAAATTGCAATGTGCCGTCATCTATTAAAGCCTGGATACCCTTCTTTAAGTCAGCACAACCCTCAGCTTGGGTCCAACACTCTAAACAATACTCGTCGCAACCTGGGTACACACCACCTTGCAATAATCTGCTCTTTATCTCGCACAACGGTGTCTTTAGGTCGTCAACATTCGTAATCAAGTTCAAACCCTCTTCAGTTAAAATGGCATTTGCCCCATGGTTGGGCATGGGCTTTTGCACTATGTTCGGACCCGCCTGTCCAAAATTGATAGCCTTACTATCCAATAGATCCTGCACCACATGCTTGAACGCGTGGCAACCCTCTACATCGTGGCCAGGAGCCCCGGAGTGGAATTCACAGTGCCTGCTTGCATCGTACCCGTACAGAGGAGTGCCTGTTATTGGCGCCAGAGTTCTCTTTTCCACCAAGTTCAAACCCAGTAACGTCTGTAGCAATTCTGCATACGTTGAAGGAGGCTTTTCAAACACCCTCCTTGGTTTGCCCCCCTGGACTCTGCGCTGGGTAGGCTGTGCCCTCTGTTGTAGCTGCTGTTGCTGTTGTTGTTGTTGAAATGGTTGTTGTTGAAATGGAATAGTAACACTTTCCACCTACTGCGGCTGATTGTACTGGTTTCGACCTCTGCCCCGGCCTCGGCCTCGGCCCCCAAACACCGCGCTTGCATCACCCTGACGGCGCCCACCGAAAGCACTTCTGCTACTGCCAGCTGCAGTGGATTCCTCAGCTTGGAATCTTCCTTGTTTAATGTTGCTTTCAATCTTCTCTCCCATCAGGATTAAGTCTGAAAAACTGCCCAAAGACATATGAAATAACTTGTCATAAAACATGCCAGTGAATGTTCCTATGAACATATCATTCATTTCTTTGTCCTCCAAAGGGGGATGAACTCGGGCAGCCATGTCGCGCCATCTCTGCGCATACTCTTTGAAGCTCTCGCCCTTCTTATGGGACAACCCCTGCAATTGGACCCGGTTGGGTGCCAAGTCGCTGTTGTACTTATAGTGAGCCACAAATGCTTCAGCCAGCTGCTTCCATGTCTTTATATGTGTTGGTTCCAATCCCATATACCACTCGAGGGAAGGACCAGACAAGCTATCTTGAAAGAAATGTATTAGCATCCTTTCATCGTTTGAATACGCCGACATCCTTCTGTAGTAGGACCGCACGTGCACTTTCGGGCAGGTATCCCCCTTATATTTGTCGAATGCGGGAGCTTTGAGTTTGATTGGCACCCTCAGGCCAGGCACCAGACCCATTGTTGTCATATCTAAGCCAACAACGCTTTGATTCACGATCCCCTTCATCTGCTCCTCGAGCATCCTGATTCTCTGAGAGTCATCCATAGGACCTTCGAAACCTCCACCGGAGAAAGCATCCTCTTGTTGGTCTTCTTGCCAATTACCATTCCCAGTTCCGTATCCGTTGTTACGGCCAACTCTGGTCTGATTCATTACCGGGCCTCGCCCCCTGTTACCATACCCCGGAGCAACTCCTGCAGGCCCAAAAGCCATTAACCCAGCGCCATTTCCATTTCCGAATCCGCCATAACCCTGATTAGTCATACCAAATCTGTCCTGTCCGAAGCCTTGAGTGTTGAAGCCGTATTTCCCAGCATGATCAAACCCTTGGTCATTGAAGCCAAATCCAGTATTACCGAAGCCATTGCCTCCCATATTATCACCCAGGTTGACATCTCCGAGCCCAACGTTGTTGACGACAGTCTCGTTCCCAATTCCAACATTACCGTTCCCGGCAGCAACGCCGTTGTTCACATTGACAGCAGGTACGTTTACTACAGGTGGAGCCACTGGTGTGGGAGTACCATCCCCGTGAATAGTGTCGACTCGCACAGACTGATGATCCTCATTTCCGTGCCCATCATTTCTTACCAACAGAGGCTGTACCAAAGCTTGCAAATTCTCCTGCCCTTTCGCAATGGTCTCCATTGTCTGCATGAAGAGCGCCAGCTTCTCACGCATGTCTTGCATTTCATTCTGCATTTGATCCATAATTCTTCGGCAGTTGGTACGAGTGGAGTATCGGTGCGGGCGTTGACCTTCAATCCTGAAAAATACCTGGTACAGTGCAAGAAATGAGATACCATTCAATAATCACCTGTAATGCAATATGAATGGGAATGCAATGCAATATGTGTCTGTGCATTAGGGAATATCATTCCCCGATTCTAGTGCGAATGTGCCAGTGCGGTGACAGTGCTAGCAATACGGTGATCGGAGCCGAATCATAGAAAACACCTCATATATTGCAGAGAAATCCATTAAGCCAGGAATACAATATTACTGAGTGTACAATAAGAAGGCATGACCTCAACCAACAATCCTGGTGATGGTCAGCGCTATGCAAATAAAGCATACACATTAATACATGAAACGATCAAGTACTCCCATATGCCTGGTACTCTTCTAGTAACTTCTTAGTCTCTGGATGACTTGGTCGGGTAAGCAGACCCTCAACAAGTAGGTCTCTCCGCTTGAGAACACGTCGCAAATCACCAGCAGATTCCTCCCATGCCCCTTCTCCGAAGCGATCCTCTAGCTTCCGCTTCTGAGACACAGCTTCTTTCTTGCCTTCGATGGCCTTGTTCAACGCATTCTGGAGACTGTATCTCGTCATTACCTCTTCTTCATACTTCTTAGTGCTAGCCTTCAACTGCTCTTCGAGTTCAGAAATTTGCTGCTTCAATTTATCTTCCCTCTTTTTGTTGTTGGTTAGCGTAGCATTCCACCTCTTGTTAGAAGAAGAGATTTCTCGGTGAGCGGCATCGAGTGCTTTCTTTTTGGACTCCAACATGTCATGAGAGCTCCTGAACTCTTTCCCCAGGCGTTCAGGCTTCTTCTTCTCTTCAGTCAATTCAGCACCTAGCCTGTTTACTAACTCGATCTGCTGTTGGAAAGAATGCACAACCTTGTTCTTCTCACTACGTATCTGAGCCATTTCCTTTTCTAACTCTTCATTGATCTTCAGCAACGCTTCTTTTTCTTTTACAACTCGCTCATAGGCCTCCATAGTAACAGTGGTTGGTTCTTCCACCGGAATAGGAACAGGGACTGGTGCAGCTGGAAATGGCATCAGCAACTGTCTGGCTCTCTCTTGGATCCAAACTCTGTATGATACATAAGCCTGACAATCATTCTTCCCCAACAATGGTTTCCCTCTTCTGTTAATACGCATTCAGGCGTGCTGAAGCTTGGCTAGTAACTCTCCATTCACATCACCAGTGAAGTACAGAGATTCCTGTACTTCTTCCTCATTAGGTGGGTTCTTCAACGCGTATCCAAACTGGCGAACAAACAGGGATGGGTTGTAATTGATACACCCTCTTCTTCCTATCAAAGGAACATTAGGATACCCAGAACAACTGAAAATAAGCTCAGACCCCAACAAGTCTCGGTCAAACCACTCAATGTCTTCAGAAGATAGCCTCATCAGGCGCTCCGGCCAGTCAGCTGTAGTAGCACTATCCATAAAAGGTCCCTTCAGGGGAAGATGGCTCTTAAACCACATATACAACAAAGGCACACAACAAGAGACGTTCTTGCCTCTCCTGTTCTCATTTCTGTAGTGCATCGAATGGTAGAAGTCCCCGATCAATGTGGGTACAGGGTTGCCAGCAGCAAACAAATGAAACGCATCCATGTCCACGAAATTCAGGAAATTGGGAAACAGCACTATCCCATTAATGCATAGAGCCAAAACAGCGTTAAAGACTACCCAACATCCATTCTTGGCGTATTCCTGAGCCTTACCAATCAGAAACTGGAGAGAGAAACCTGGAACCCCGCGCCAAGAAGTCATCAACAGCTCAGAAGCATTCATGTGCAGGGCCTTAGCTAAGTCCTCCAACTTGGGCTCAGCGGCAGAGTGAATAAAGGGAACCTTATTCTGTACTGGCAGCTCAGTAAACTCTACATACTCTTCAATGGTAGGCCCCAAAATGAAGTCAGCGAATGTGAAACATCTCAAAGCAGGGTCATAGAATTGCATCAGTGTATACAGCCCATTCAGTTCATCATCAGTTGATTTGCGAACCAATCTCAACAGCCGTCTGTAACTCTGCCCGAAGCTTCTACGGACATCCTCATCAGCAAGAGAAATCAGACCCAGGAGGGGAGTAATATCAGGAATAGGTAACTTGTAGGCAACTTTCATCCTCAAACCAGCCATGATCAATACTCAGAAGTCCGGGCACTAGAACCAGGGAATATGCAAATGCACCTGCAGCACAGACACACGTTAATGGGATGCAATGATAATGGTTATGCAAGCAATGCAATGCAAGTAACATGCAACAGGGACCAAATGCCATGGCTGAGAAGCCTGAACCATATCAGAAGTCTCAGATAGACCCTCCAGAATTCCTCAAACCCTGGTCTCAGATAGACCCAATACAAAGCTCCAACATTGGTCTCAGATAGACCCCATAACATAACTCCCACTGGTCTCTGATAGACCTCACATCATAACTCCCACTGGTCTCTGATAGACCTTACAACTGTCCATAAATACTCAGGATCTCAGATTGAGAAACAACCGGTATCTGAAGGTCTAGTTACCTGCATAACCCCAAGCCCTCTCACAGGTAGGTGTCCTAGTAACTGACAAAGGTATGGTATCCTATGCGGTCGTCGGTGTCACAGACTTTCAGGGTTGATGATACGATTCCCAGAAGGAGTGGCATCATCAAATCCTGAAGAGGCCTCACTTAGCCAACTTCCAAATGATCGGTCCCCAGAGTCGACAATCCAACTAACCAGCAACCCGAGCCACCCAAAGGGCAGGACAGGAGGCCAACCAGAAGAACCTCGTCTGAGTGTGGATTTCGCGGGACACTAGGACATGCAAAGCACGTGCGCGCCCACTAATTTTCACTCTAATTCTAGGTGCACTCAAGCCCAGGTCCGACTTATCTCTCCATCATAGAACACCCGTCACAACCCCAATACAGCAATAATAACAATAATATAATGCTGAAAGTAAATGAAGGAAATATAAAATCCATACAAAATCCTAGACGGGAAAACAAGCGCTAGGATTGACTCTCTTAAGGGACGTTGGATCCCAAATTCTTAAGGAACTATCACAGTCCTTAGCAGCCAGGGGACGTTGAATCCCCAGCAGAGTCGCCAGCTATCGCTACTGCGAAAATCGGCGCCGGCTGAACAGAAGAGTCGCCACCGTGCATTATTTATCCCAACGGAGGGAAAGGAAACGCTCGAAGTAAACCTCGCAAAAAACGGGAAAAGGTATGGTCATCGCAACCAAAACCTGGATTCGGGAGTCGGTTAGGCAAGGGGAAGGTATTAGCACCCCTCACGTCTGTCGTACTCGACGGGATCCACGCTTGTTTTCTGGTACGAATTGTTATTTCTATCTAAACTAAAGGTCTGGGGTTAAAAGAAAATAAAATGACTCGGCAAAGTATCGCACTTTATGCCTACGTATTCTCGTCTGGAACGAGAAATCAGAGTCAACGTAGTTCGCCTACCTACGGGAAAGGAGGGGAAGGTTGCTCGCTAGGATATCGCATCCTATGCCTACGTACTTTCATACAGCATGAAAGATCAGAGAAAACGTAGTTCGGGCCACGTACGACACAAGTCTGTTTTGATTGTTTTTATCTCCTTCTGAAAAAAGGTTTTCCTGATTACTGGTCCAAGCGGACAAAAAGTAACGTTTTGATAAGTTCACATTCTTTTACGGAAGAAGTGTCTTTTATTGTGTTTGAAATATTTATTGTGTTTTTCTGTTTGTTTTGAGAAATAAAAGACAGAACTCTAACCTACGGTTGCAAAGGGAATCACACTAACCTAATGTTATCATGCATGGGTTAAGACCTAATGTCTATCATGTTCCTCTCTTGCGCAGAGAGAAACAGAGATCCTAAGGGAATAGACGGAAACAGAAACAATAGCATATATACAATAAAGCAGTAAAATGCATGGATGCAGCAATACAAGCGAGGCAAGGGATTCCCACTCAACCTCGAACCTAGAAAACAACAGGCAAAAGCGAACAAAATTCGCTTTCAACCTAACAGGTTAAACAACAAACAATACAATCAGGGAAATTCACACAATACATCAAAAATAATAAACAGCAAAAATAGACAGCAACAACAGTCTTCTTCAACATATGTCCTCAAGCCATCTCGAACCATCTACAGTCTTTAAGCAAGCATCAATCTTCATCTTCCATCTTCCAATGGCTTTTCTTCAAGTCCCAATCTCCAAGCTGAGGAACCAATCACAAGAATGAACTGGGGTGTTAAGCAATTAGTTGACCACCAAAGGTGGCAAACAGACTGCTAACAACACATAGAATATTTCTCTCAAGAGTTCTATCTCTTAGACACTATCACCAAGCCTTCCAAAGGAAGGGGGTGAATGTCTTAGAGAGACTCTGCATCATAGAGAGGGATGGAGGCAAACAAGACCTTCCATGTTTATGAATCAAATTTTCTACTCTAGAGCTCTACCTAACTCCTAGATCCTATAACCTTCAACAGCTACCGGCAAGAGATACTCCTCATCAACTCTGGAAATTGGTCTTCATTCTTTAATCTTCAATGGGCTTCATCAGCACAGTCTTCAGCTCAAACCCCAAACCCCAAGCAGGCCCAATACCCCACACAGTCAAATAATAACCCTAGAGAGGGCACACCACACAATCAAGCAAGTACAAGCAGTATACTAGTAGTAATAGTAGAATAGGGGAAACCTAGTATTTTCTAAGGGATCTATTATTTACCCATAACCCCTATAGTCCCATACCCCAAAATTCAAACTACAACTCTTAAAAGAAATGATTTATTACACCTATGTTATCTCTAAACCCTAGTTTTGATTCTTCTAATCACACCTAAACAAACCATCTAAAATTTAGTCCTAAAATCATGAATTAAATTTCATATGAAGATTAAAGTCCTAAGTGAAGTACTCTAAAAAGAATGGGTCCAAAATATACAAGGGTCTAGCTAAACTAAAATCAACAATATCAAGTGCTAAACTAAACATCATTTAAACCTATTTAAAAGAAAAATATACTAAAAATGCAAAAATAGAATAAAATGCTAATTTTATTATATGACAATTTTCTTGACAGAAATATGAAAAAGATGCAAAAACAACCATTTAAAAAATATGCAATTTCCAATTTGTTATGATTTTTCAAAGAATAAAAAAAAATTGAATGAAATTAAAATGAATTAAATTGTTAGGGGTGCAGTCAGCAATTAAAAGCATTGAAAAATGGACAATGGGCCCAGACTGGGGGTGCGCATAGCAAGGTGCGTCTGGGCCCAGCTAATCAGAAAAAAAACACTAAAGAAAAGTAAAGCAAAACGGTGCGAAAAGTAAATAATTCAGTTCAATTGGCATTGGGCCTTGAAAGTGGTGGTGTGAAAAGCAGTAACAACTTAAGCCCCGTCTGAGTCATAAGTGAAACGGTGGGTTTCACGTGCAGCCTTCCCTCTCTTTCTCAACTTTGAATCGTGGCCGTGCGATGCGTTTTTCAGTCAAGGTCTTGGGAATGATCCAACGGTTGTCACGTTTCTTCTCCAATGAGAAGCTAGGGTTTCAGCCATTAATGCCATGAGCAAGCTCGTATGAACCAGAGTTCCACATACTCGTACACCTTCGTTTCTCTATGAAACTCATATCTGTAAAAAGCAAAAATGCTCTATTTCTTCTCCTCTACTCAACCATGGCTCCAGTTTTTTCTAAAACTCACCCCAGCACCAAACCCGATAGGTACAAACCTAGGGCACACTGAACTATCACTGTCATGCACCTTAATGATTCTTGCTAAATCTTGCACTAATGCATTCTACATGCTATACTGATCATTTCCATCTATCTAGCTAAGATTAACATGCCCTAACCTAAGTGTTCTAAGGCTCAACAGTTTTGGTGCTCCAATGGTGAACTCCATGAAATGCTCTCAAATTCATCAGAAATGATCCTCTATCTATGCCTAACAGTTCTAACCTAAAGATTCTTCATCATGCTAACTAATCTATGCTAATTCGAAGAAAACACTAACCTGGTTTAAAGTTGAAAACAGATGGAGGAAATCACCACTTCAAGCTCAGCAATGCTCCAATGGCAATCAATTAACCAAGATCTTGATTCTGTATGCAGTAGTTCTTGCTCAAACCCCTTGGATTCTTGTAACCACTTCCTTTTGCAATTTGGATGATACACTTAGATAGCACTAATTTCACTTCAATTCAAACAGATCTTAATGGAAACTTGCTCTATGATGAATATAGATGATGATAGGATCAAGAATTTTGGAAAATGATGAAGATTTGATAAAGTTTGGAATGAATTTGCAAGATTGAAGAATGAGATGCAACTATGAGTTTCAACCAAAATGAATCACCAACCCTTTAATGGATCCACCCTACTCAATATATAGATGCTCATAGACCTTTCTAGAACTTGGTAGAAACTTCTTGTGCACAATTCCCTTGTGGATTTGGATATGTTACTTCCTTTGTAAGCCAACTAGTATAACTTCAAAAATTTGAACTAAACTCAAAAATCCACTTTTGCCAATGTTCTTAAAACATTTTTTCCAATCAAAATGACCTATAATTTCATCCCATTTGGCCATGTTATGAAAAATCCCATTTTTAGGTCACTTTTATTCATTAAATTCACTTTTAATTGACCAAATTTGGAACCTTGAGCTATGAGTATTTCCAAACTTTCATGATCACTTTTCTAGACTCAAAATGTCATTTGGAGCAAGTTTGATGTTGTGAAGTTTTTCATTTGAAGCTTCCTTGTATGAGTTTTGGGCATAGGCTTGAAATGACCTGTAATTCTCAAATGACCAAAATACCCTTTGCTTGCCAAGGTCATAAGTAGAGTTCCACAAATCAGATGAAGGTATACCATACCTTTCTAGAAAGATAAGACAATGAGGAACAACTCTTATGTTGACCATAAGTTCATTTGAAATCTCCTTGAGGGGTAAAAGTTGCTTGGAAGACAAGTAACTTTCACAGACAAAATTTCAGATACCTCAGATGACCTGTAACTTGCAAGGACCATAACTTGAGTTATATAAATCTCCTTGATGTCTTGCACCACTCAAATTAAAGGTCTTGAGATCCTCTACAAGTTTCATATTGGCCAAGGATCCATTTGAAGCTTTCATTTTGAATTATCTTGCTTGGAAGTTTGACCTAAATCAGGGGATTTTACACAGAAACCCTAATTTAGAAACTCCTCTTCTTCTTGATTTCTCTTGATTTCTTCTTGGCACAACACCACATCCTTATCTACATGTCAAATGATGAACCCCACATCTCTCAGATAGACCTTGATGCCTTTCAATCAATCATTTGACCTAGGGTTGACCCAGATGAAACCCTAGTTGACTGTCTTCAACTGCAACTCTTGTGATCACATCAATGACTTGTCTCACTTTCAAAATGACTCTCTAGGTCCTCTATGATGTCTATATACCCTCCATGCTCAATTCACAGCTCACAACTTCTTTGATGATCTTCAAATACCCTCAAGATAGGAGAGAGATCCACTGCTTGATCCACTGACTTCTTAGATTTCAATTTCTTTCTGATGACTTGGATAGGCCTGAATTTGAACAATAACCTCTTGATAGGCTCATAGAGATGAGAATAGTACTTGGTCCCTTGTTGGATGACTTGCTATGCTATGTTATGCAGATGATTAGACTATGTACATGACTTTATATGCAAATGCTAATGCAATTGAAACATAAACCAAGTGAAGTAAGTTGAGCAAATTTTAGGGTGCAACACATTCCACCGTAGCTACAGACTCAGCAAAGATACCCTTCTTGGGCAGGTGACTATCAAACCACATATACATTAAGGGCACACAACAAGAGACGTTCTTGCCCCTCCTATTCTCATTCTTATAATGTAGAGAGTGATAGAAGTCTCTAATCAGTGTAGGCACAGGATTTCCTGAAGCAAATATATGGAATGCATCCAAATCAATAAAGTCAGGCATATTAGGGAACAATACAATGCCATAGATACACAAAGCAAGGATAGCATTAAACACAATCCAACAACCACTCTTGGCATACTCTTGTGCTTTACCAACCAAGAACTTGAGAGAAAAACCATAAACTCCATTCCACGAGGTTAACAGCAACTCTGAGGAGTCTAAATGCAAAGCAACAGCCAAATCCTCCAGCTTGGGCTTAGCATCCATATGAATGAAGGGTACCCTGTTCTGGATGGTTAACTCAAAGATCTCAACATATTCCTCCATGGTCGGAGCCAAAATGAAGTCAGGGAAAGTAAAACACCTCAGCGGGGGATCATAGAACTGCATCAGCGTGTACAACCCGTTCAGCTCATACGTGGATGGTTTGCAAACCAACCTAAGCAGTTTCCCATAACTCTTCCTGAAACTTCTCTTCACATCATCATCAGCCAAGGATATCAAACCAAGCAAAGAAGAAACATCTGGAGTAGGCAACTTGTAAGCCACTGTCTTCTTCAGAGTATCCATAATATCAGCAGACAGAAATCCGGGCAACTAGAATCAGAGGGTATGAAATGCACCTGCAGCACAGACACACGTTAATGATATGCAAAATGAGTATGCAACAATGCAATATGCAAATCATGCAACAGGGATCAAGTGATATATTGTTGAAGAGATCCATCCACATCTGTCTCAACAGACCCGTAATACTGCTCAAACTTGGTCTCAACAGACCCATAACAATGCTCCAACCTGGTCTCAACAGACCCCTAACACTGTCCTAATGAAGAACCCCAAGTAACCACACATACTGATCGGATATCAAGAAAACCGGGTAGTCTGGAGGTCAAGTTTCCTGCATGCCCCAATCCCTCTCACAGGTTGGTGTCCTATCAACTGACACAAGGTAAGGCATCCTATGCGGTCGTCGGCGTCACAGACTTCAAGACTGATGATACGATACCTAGAAGGTGTGGCATCATCATGTCCTGAAGAGGCCTCACTTAGCCAACTTCCAATTGATCGGTCCCCAGAGTCGACAATCCAACTAACCAACAACCCCCTCAACCTAAAGGGTTGAAAAAGAAGTCAACCAGAAGAACCTCGTCCGAGCGTGAATTTCGCGGGACACTAGTACATGCAAAGCATGCACGCGCCCACTACTTTCCACAACTAATTCAAGGTGCACTCAAGCCCAGGTCCGGCTTATCTCTCAATCTGACCCCCTACCCAGCATAACAACAATAATATAATGCTGAAAGTAAATACAGAAAGGTAAATCCATACAAAACCCACGACGGGAAAACAAGCGCTAGGATTGACTCACGTAGGGAACCGTTGGAGTCCCCAGTAGAGTCTCCAGTTGTCGCTACTGCGAAAATCGGCGCCGACTATGACAGAAGAGTCGCCACCGTGTGTTATTTATCCCAAAGGAGGGAAAGGAAACGCTCGAAGTAAACCTAACGCAAAACGGGAAAGGAATGGTCATCACAACCAAATTCCTGGATTCGGGAGTCGATTACGCAAGGGGAAGGTATTAGCACCCCTCACGTCCGTCGTACTCGACGGGATCCACACTTGTTTTCTTGTCTAAGGGATTGTATTCTATCTACTCTAAAGGTTAAGGGACAAAAGGAAAGAAAAGAGAAAAGAGACTCGATAGAGCTTCGCCGCTCTACGCCTACGTATTCCCTCGTGCAATGGGAAAGTCAGAGTCTACGTAGTTCGGCTAACTACAGATGAAGGTGGGAAGGTTGCTCGCTAGGATACGACATCCTATGCCTACGTACTTTCATATAGCATGAAAGATCAGAGCAAACGTAGTTCGGGCTACGGAAGACACAAGCTTGTCTGATTGTTTTTTATTACCTTATGAAAGGGTTTTTCTTGATTAAGAGTCCAAGCGGACAAAAATGACACTTTGATGTTTGTTTTGAATCTTTTACGAAATAAGTGTTTTTTAGTTTGTTTGCAATCTCTGACGCACTAGAGACTATGATTTGAGAGTGACTACGTCGCGTGTCACCCAAAGGGTGCCACACTAAGCAGCCAGACTACTGGAAAGAAGCTCTCCAGCAACCCTTTCTCAAATAGCTTAAGGCTCGTGACGCACGACATCGATTAACCTTATTACTGTATTTTTGAGTTGTTTTGAGATAAGAAGAGAGTGAAGCTCTAAAAAGCCTAAGGTTGAAAAGGGAATAAAAACTAACCTAATGTTGTCATGCATGGATAAGAATCCTAATGTCTGTCATAATTCCCTCCTACACAGAGGAAATCAGAGATCCTAGGGGATAAACAGAAAAGAAAGCAAGCAAATACAGTAAAATGCATGCAATGCAGCAATACAAGCGAGGCAAGGGAGTCCTGCTCTACCTCGAACCTGGGAAAACAACAGGCAAAGTGAATCAACATTCACTTCAAACCTAAAGGGGGCAAGCTGCACAAACCAACAAACAATACAAAAAAACCAAAATAAAACAGAGGAGGCAGCCCAAGCAGCAGCATCAAACTCCTACAACAAACAGCACAAGCGACAACTCTGACAACAACAATTGATTAAACAGCAAAAAGTTGACAGCAACAACCTTCATCTTCATGAATAGCCCCTATCTTCAAGCGCCACTAAACCTTCAATCTTCAACAAGCATCAAGCTTCAACAAACTTCAACAAACACCTAGCTTCAACCAGCAAACAACTTCATCAAGCAAGCAACTTCAACAAGCAATTGGCTTCAACAAGCAACACTCCTAGCTTCAACAAGCTTCTAGCTTCAACAAGCACAAACTTCATCTTCAACAAGCTTCAACAAGCAACCTCCAAAGGAGAATCAATTAACAAGATCAAGTTGGAATGTTAAGTAACTTAATGACAACCAAAGGAAGCTACTAAGAACTTAACATTATAGTAGAAAAGTACCCTCAAAGTTCTACTCTTAAAGCATGCCACTCATCCCTCCAAAGGAGAGATATGACTTCTTTAAGAGGACTTTATGTCATTGGATTGAATGGAGATGAACAATATACTCCATGTTGGAAGAAACAAGCAAAACTAATCTAATGCTCTTCCTAAAACCCTAGTTTTCCTAAGCTCCTGACAAGCACTCCACAAGAGGACAAGGCTCCATCTCCAAGCTCCTTCAAGCTCTCCAAAGCATCTTCAATTGGTCTTCATCTTCATCCAAAGAAAAAGCACCACCACTTAAGTCTAATGGGAACTATTGGGTTAAACTAGTCAAGTTAGTTCATTAGAAACACTTAGAAGTTAGTCCTAAAACTAATTCTAATTAAAATACTAAAAATGCTTGTAAAATCCTATAAAAAATTCTAAGGGTTCCTAAACCTCTTAAGAATCACTCCATACAAAAACCAGGGGGTTAACCAATCATTAAATCCTAAAACTATGCCCTAAACCTAAGGGTACTATCTTAAAACCCTAAATCTACACCACTTAATTTTCAATGTTCAAAACAGCCTATATTTATCTCACAAAATTATGAGAAAAATACTAAGGGTACATCCATTTATAAGCTACACAACCCAAAAAAAAGCACCTAAAAATTCTACACCAATCTCCCATACCAAAATCAGCAAGATCATGCATCAAACATATTCAAAATAAAACCAATTAAACTTCCAAAAATGCAATTAAAAAATAAAATGCATGAATTAATAAAATCTTAAGCCTATGAAATTCTAGACTCGTTAAGGAGTCAGGGGAAAAAAATCTAACCTAAAAATGTTAATTTTCCTATTTGTTATGATTTTATTTCTAACTATATGCAAAACATAAAAATGAAAGAAATATGAAGAAAATTATAAAAGCTGCGTGTGAAATAGCAATGTTTCCATGTTGTTTTCCAGGCTGGGCCCTAAGGTGGGGTGTGAAAAGCGCTTCAGACAAAGCCCAAACCAATTAAAAAGAAAATGGAAGAAATCATGAAAAATTGTAAAACGTGTGTGGTAGATAGCAACTCAATTCAGTACGAATCCTCACTAGGCCTAAACGCAAGGTGTGTATAGCAAGAATTCACCAAAGCCCACCCAAACTTGAATAAATGAAACAATGCGTTTCATCTTGCTTCACTCTCTCTTCAAAAATCCAAACAAATCCTGGCCGTGTATGTTGGTCTTTGGTCAAGGTCAAACATGGATCCAACGCCTGATACATCATCTTCTCCAAAATTCAAAAATGAGAGGGAAGGACCGGGACGGTGGCCTGAGCTTTGCGCCACCGTTGTCTCCGATTGCAGGCACACAAAACACCATCAAACAACAAAACTTAACATCCACTCTTACTCAAAATCCATCACTGAATTCAATTCCAACCTCTAAATTTCCTGATTCTTGCTCTACATCCAAATACGACTCAAAGTTCAGAAGAGGTGCAATTCTTGAATCACTCAAAACTCAAAATTAAAAGCACTAGCATGAACTACATTCTTCAGGCTTCAAGATTCACTATCCAAACATGATTGCTACGCCGAGAATCCAAAGTTCTTCCTCTCAACAGAAATCCGGTCACACTTACTTTTGTCTCTAAACCACAAGTTTTTGTACTGAAAACCTTCCTAACATCATCACTAATCTATTTTCATGCCAAAACCTAACCAATTTCCTCTAATCTAAGCTATAGGTTGAAAAATGCGTACCTGGAAAAATGTGATGAACAGAGGGTGTTATTGCTCAATTCAACCTCTAATCTTCTCCAGAATCACTCAATAGCACCTTCTCAAGCTTCTCCAATCAACAATTTGCAATGAATCCACCTTGATCACCAAAACCGATTTTGATATGCACTTGAGAAATTTCAATGGCTTCCTCTCGATTCTCTTCACTTCTTGCCCAAAAAATGGCCTGAACCAGTTGTAATGGTTATATAGAGAGTGTTAGAACACTCTAGAACTTTCTGGAATTGATCAAATGAGAAATTGAAAATCTCATGCTCCTTGAGAATCTCATATGCACAGTCGGGTTTTGCTCTGTTCTAGCTCTCAATTTTGCTTGAAATGATTATCTCATGAGATTTAGAAATGAATGGCTATGAGAGCTCCCTTGTTTTTGATCTTATGGTGTGTAATTCAAGTGTTGCTTCATCATGAAGTTACCAAATGGAAGTGAGTGAAATTGACCTCAAATGCAAAAAGTAATATTGCCATCACTCTTAGAATGCTTTTTCTGATCAATTTGACATACAACATGAGCTTGTTTGGCCACATATCATTAAATTCCATTTTTTGGCCTTTTAATGTGTATTATTTCCCCCTTTCAAAGCCATTTCAAGTGATTGTGTTACAAGCCAAACCACACTCTCATGACCACTTGGTTGCACTCAAAACATCATTTTTAACAAGTTCCATGTTGGACAATTTTCCATTTGAAGCTTACAAGTTGGAGTTATGGACCTATAATCCAAAGTGACCTATAATCTCAGTTTCCCAACATACCCCTGGTTTGCAAAGATCATAACTTGAGTTCTACAAATCCTATCAAGGAAATCTAGTACTCTATGGAAAGCTAAGAGGATAAGGAACAACATTCATGTTGACTAAAAGTCCATTTGAAAATTCCTTGAGGGGCCAAAGTTGCTTGGAAGTCCAGTGACTTTCACAGATAAATTTCATAGTCATTTGATGACCTGTAACTTGTCTGGACCATAACTTGAGTTCTATAAATCCCCTTGAGGACTTCTAGTACTAAAATTAAAGGTATTGAGATGCTTTACAAGTTTCATGGTGGCCAAAGATTCATTTGAAACTTGTATTTTTATTTATGGGGCTTTGAAGTTAGGCATTAAATAGGGGATTTTTCACTGAAACCCTAATTTAGCAACTTCCCACATCCTTGATTCTTCTTTGCTTAACCTTGGCACAACACCACACATGTATCAACATACCATTCCATGAACCCCATGACCTCAAAGTAGTCTTTGATGCTCTTCAATTTGCACAATTGACCTAGGATTGACCCAGATGAAACCCTAGTTGACTGCACCTCAATTGTGGCTCTTGTACTTGAATCAATGACCTATCTCAGCTTCAATAGGGCCCTCTAGGCATTCCATGAGACCCATACACACCTCAAATTCACATTCCATGTTTCACATCCCACTGATGATTCTCAATATTACTCAAGATAGGAGCAAAACCCACATGTAGGCACTCAAACTTCTTAAGACTTCAACTCTTGATGACCTCGATGACTTCTCAATCTTGGATAACACCTCTTGCTAGGCTCTTCTCTTGATAGACACCCTTGATCCCTTGTTGGATGCATGATATGCCAATGATTGAACTATGTACATGATGTAACTATGAAACATAAATTAGGAAAGAAAAGATTGAGCAAATTTTGTGGTGCAACATCGGGAAAAACACTAAATAAAAGTGAGAATCGGACATCCGAAGACTTGAACAAACAACTCTGTGGGGAAATTCTGACAACGGCCGTCAAACACCTATTTCGACAACAGGTCACAACTTCAAGATTTTCAAAACTGATGTACAACAGTCTAAAGAATACTTCGCTAGGGAAGAAGAGAAACTTAACCAAGCAACTCTGATGGGGAAAAACTCTACTGGGGGAAGTCACGAGTAACAACTCCGAAAGTTTAAACCACGAAATCTTCTAATGCTGACGTAACAGCAATCTGAGAAGAACTCCACTGGAGAAGAAGAGAAACTTAACCAAGTAACTCTGCTAGGGGAGCATATGATAGGACGAACGCTATCATCGCGTACCTCGCGCCACAAGTCTGAATATCTGGACACCTTCCTGAACAATAATCTCAATTATCTGCAGGGAAACACACCTGAAA
The DNA here is from genome assembly GCA_963859935.3 of Lathyrus sativus. Lineage (NCBI taxonomy): Eukaryota > Viridiplantae > Streptophyta > Magnoliopsida > Fabales > Fabaceae > Lathyrus > Lathyrus sativus. Next base: position 102,210,736 of record OZ012738.1, on the reverse strand, counting down.
ACAAAGAGGTAATCAACATGGCTTATGTTTCAAAATGCATATGTTTAACAATGGCGTAATGCGCCATACATCATGGAAATGCTACGCGTTTGGGCAGATGCAAATATGATGATATATGCAAATGCAAAGGGGTGCCTCAGCAAAATAAATGCTGAAGACAAAGTCGAATCCGCTGGGGATAACCAGGTATCACAGACATATTCCAGTAAAATCAATGTTGGAAGGGTGAAACCAACTCTGCAGGGGATAACCATCCTGCTGGGGGAATAGCTCACAAGCTCGAAATTACGAACTCTGTTGAGGATGATCATCCTGTCGGAGGAAAAACAACCTGCTGGAGAACAGAAAAGACGGTCCTGTACGGGGATGATCCTTTCAAACCATTGATCACCCGATCATGCTCTGTGGGGATTAACCATCTAGCTAGGGATACTCAGCTGGGAATCGATTTGCGTACTCTGATTGTACTCTGCGAGGACTCTCTCTGGAGAGTAAATGCGCTTATAACCAACCACCAGGAATACACGCCCCGCCGGGTACATCAATCTCGACCCACTGGGGATGACTTTATCCTACCAAATAAGTCAATCTTGAATTGCTAAGGATAATCTAATCCTGCTCTGATGCAATCCCAAATCTTCTGGGGATAAAAACTTCGACTTCCATCTGCCGGGAATGAAAAGTCAATTCCATATGCTGGGGAGGAATAAATTTCACATAGCGCCTATTCCTACGCTAAGGATTCTGGCAGGGGAACATGATCCCTTGGATATCTGCTGCAAAGATGACAACCCTGCAAAACACGAACGAACACAAGACATTCTACACAAAAGGAATTACCCCGGTTAGTATCCGTGACAACTATTCAGTTAATTCAAAGTTTTAACAATCATTGGCCGAGGCCTGCAAGCTTATGCAAATGTAAGTTTATCAAAAACATCGGCGTTTTCCACAAACAAAACAGTAAAAGTTAAAACAAGGATTAAACATCAAGTACTGAATAGTATGTTTTATTGATAACAACCTGTAAGTAGGCAAAGTTTGTACATCGGATGCAACTCCTGAAAAGAGGAAGTTACGCAAAAGCAAATGCAAATATGTATAAAAATACAAAAGAGAAAATTGTATACATGTCGGCAACGTGGGACAGACAAACACCATGAGCTGATCCTCCTATGACTCGCCTGACTCCGACACTTTCCCGACACTCTGTCCTCGAAATTGATTGACTTGGATAATCGACCCTCAGGTACTCCCAAACCACTAAGCAATGCAATATCAAACTCGGACCGCAGTCATTTGCTTTTCAATCCCTAACTTTTTCCTGAATCGCCCTTTGCGGGTTTTCAATTCACCGGGATACCCTTTTTTGCCGAAGTCGCCTTCTCAGGTTTTCGACTTCGCGGGTGTACATCTTTTCAATTTTATCCCTAACTTTTGCCCGAACCTTTTTCTATTTTCTTGGTTCGCCGGGATGCCCCATGTTTGCCTGGACTCTCTTTTTTCTGTCCAGCGGGTCTCTTTAAGCAAAGTATTTTTTAACTGCGTCCGAGTTCACAGGGGATGAAAAATCTTCGCCATCCATGGTGGACAACAGTAAGGCTCCTCTAGAGAAGACCTTTCGCACGATGTATGGACCTTCATAGTTGGGAGTCCATTTGCCCCTGTGATCTGACTGTGGTGGGAGAATCTTCTTTAGTACAAGATCGCCCGTCTGAAAGCTTCGAGGGCGCACCTTCTTGTTGAAAGCTTTCTTCATCCGACTCTGGTATAACCGACCATATGCGATAGATGCAAGTCTCTTCTCATCCATCAAACTGAGCTGATTCAACCTATTCCTTACCCATTCTGCCTCATCAAGTTGGACATCAAGCGGTACTCTCAAGGAAGGAATCTCAACTTCTAATGGTAGGACAGCCTCCATACCATACACCAGTGAGAAAGGTGTTGCCCCGGTTGATGTCCGTACCGTCGTACGATAACCGTGCAAAGCGAAGGGCAACATCTCGTGCCAGTCTTTGTATGTCACAACCATCTTCTGAACTATCTTCTTGATGTTCTTATTGGCCGCCTCAACAGCGCCATTCATCTTGGGCCGATAGGGAGATGAATTGTGATGCTCAATCTTGAAATTCTGGCACAATTCCTTCATCATTTTGTTATTCAGGTTCGAACCATTGTTAGTAATGATTCTTTCTGGGACGCCGTACCGACAGATGATATCCTTTTTGATAAACCTGGCTACCACTTGCTTGGTGACATTAGCGTAAGACGCTGCTTCAACCCATTTGGTGAAGTAATCGATAGCCACCAGGATGAACCTGTGTCCATTGGATGCGGTGGGCTCAATTTTGCCTATCATATCGATGCCCCGCGTGGATAAAGGCCACGGGGATGCCATAACGTTCAAAGGGCTCGGCGGCACCTGAATCTTGTCGGCATAAATTTGGCACTTGTGGCACTTCTTTGCAAATTTGAAACAGTCTCGTTCCATTGTCAGCCAATAATACCCTGCCTGTAATAAATTTCAAGACATATCATGTCCGCCAGCGTGCGTGCCAAAGGTTCCGTCGTGGACCTCTTCCATGAATAAGTTTGCCTCTTTCTCATCAGCACATCGCAAAAGCACCAAATCATGGTTTCTCCTATACAGAACACCGTCCGGATTCAAGTAGAAATTGTGAGCCAATCTCCTAAGAGTCTTCTTATCACGACTGGATGCCCCAGTCAGATACGCTTGGGTCTTTAGGAAATTCTGGATATCAAAATACCACGGCTTGCCATCGGAAGCTTCCTCAATGGCGAATATGAAGGCGGGCCTATCAAGGCGAGAGATAACTATTCTGGGAGCCTCATTCCAGAAGTTAACTTTGTACATGGAAGACAACGTCGCAAGAGCGTCAGCCATTTGATTTTCTGCCCGTGGGACATGGTGAAACTCTACCCGGTCAAAGAAAGGCAACAACCTCCTTGCATAATTCATGTACGGTATCAGATTGGGCTAACGAGTCTCCCACTCACCCTTGATCTGGTTTACGACTAGTGCGGAGTCTCTATACACATCAAGATTTTTAATCCTCAAATCAATAGCCTCCTCAAGACCCATGATACACGCCTCATATTCGGCTTCGTTATTAGTAACTGGGAAGGTCAATCTGACAGTGAACGTGATGTGCGTCCCATGAGGAGTCGTGATGATCGCCCCAATTCAACTTCCATATGAATTCACAGCACCATCAAAAATCAATTGCCATTGGGAACTCCGCTCAGGACCTTCACCATGCAACGGCTCTTTGCAATCTTTCATATTTAAGTACATGATATCCTCGTCAGGAAAATCAAACTTCATCGGCTGGTAATCATCAATTGGATGCTCAGCCAGGTACTCTGACAGTACGCTACCTTTGATAGCCTTTTGCGAGACATGTTGTATATTGTACTCTGTCAGTACCATCTGCCATCGGGCAATCCTTCCAGAAAGTGTCTGCTTCTCAAAGACGTATTTGATCGGATCCATTTTCGAAATCAACATGGTTGTATGATTCAGCATGTATTGTCTCAGACGTTTGGCAGCCCAAGCAAGCGCACAACACGTCTTTTCGAGCATAGAGTATCGAGACTCACAATCTGTGAATTTTTTACTCATATAATAAACCGCATGCTCTTTCTGTCCTGTCTCGTCATGTTGACCGAGAACACAACCCATATTGTTCTCAAGAACCGTCAAATACATAATCAATAGTCTCCCGGCTACCGGGGGTACCAGAATTGGAGGTTCCTGCAAATACTCTTTTATTCTTTCAAATGCCTTTTGGCACTTCTCATTCCAGACCACCGCTTGATCTTTTTTCAACAACTTAAACATTGGCTCGCATGTGGCAGTTAGGTGAGATATGAACCGGGCAATGTAGTTCAATCTCCCCAATAAACCACGAACCTCTTTCTCTGTTTTCGGTGTTGGCATTTCTTGTATAGCTTTTATCTTTGCAGGATCAACCTCTATTCCTTTTTCGCTAACAATGAACCCCAGTAGCTTACCAGATCTCACCCCGAAGGTGCACTTGTTAGGATTCAACCTCAGCCTGAATTTCCTAAGCCTCTTGAATAATTTCAGAAGATTGACCAGATGCTCTTCCTCCGTCTAGGATTTGGCAATAATATCGTCAACATAGACTTCGATCTCTTTATGCATCATGTCATGAAAGAGTGTTATCATAGCTCGCTGATATGTTGCCCCAACATTCTTCAAACCAAAGGGCATCACTTTGTAGCAGAACGTTCCCCACGGGGTAATAAAAGTCGTTTTCTCCATATCCTCCGGCGCCATCTTTATTTGATTATAGCCCGAAAAGCCGTCCATGAAGGAAAACACCGAAAATTGAGTTGTATTATCAACCAACACATCAATGTGAGGAAGAGGGAAATCATCCTTTGGGCTCGCCTTGTTCAGATCTCTGTAATCAACACACATCCGCACCTTACCGTCTTTCTTCGGTACAGGTACGATATTGGCGACCCAAGAAGGATACGTTGTAACAGCAAGAAAACTAGCGTCCCACTGTTTTTGTACTTCCTCTTTAATTTTCACAACTATATCTGGTCGAGTTCTTCTGAGCTTCTGTTTGATCAGCAGACATTCCTCTCACAATGGCAAACGATGAACCACCATATCAGTATCCAACCCAGGCATGTCTTCGTAAGACCAAGCAAAGATATCACTATACTCTCGAAGCATCTCGATAAGCCTTTGCTTGATATCACCCTGTAGTGCAGCCCCTATCCGAACATTCCTGACACATTCCTCGGACCCCAAGTTAATGACTTCAATTTCCTCCTGATGAGGCAAAATAATCCTCTCTTCTTGTTTCAACAGTCGAGTAAGCTCTTCTGATAAGTCATTATCCTCAACAATCTCCTCTTCGGCCTGAAAGATCGGGTGCTTAAAGTCGAAGCGAGTCATAGGAGGTTCTTGGTCGGTGTCATCTGAAATTATGTGAGTCTTGCGAGAAAAATGGTTAAACGCTTCAAATGCTATGCAAACAAAGCATATAACCACGTTGCCATTTTATTGCTAAAAATAAAAAAAGAAAGACAAGGATCACAAAATTTGTAAGGAAAAACGCCTTTATTCAATGATTAACCAAAGCATACACATAAGCAAATAGGCCCTGAAATAAAATCGCTATGCCCCGGGTAGGACATAGGATTGTACAATAATTGGTAAACAAAGCATTACTGTTTCGTTGTCACTTGGATAGCATCCTGGACTGACCAGTTGCATAAGCTCCGCCCTGGTACGCTGGGTATGATCCAAGCATCCGTATCGCAATCACTGTCTCCATCTTCAGCATCGGACACAACATTGATTCTCTCGTAGCTGACTCCTCTAGGAGTAAACACAACCGGACCTCTGAACCTCGGCGCACTTTGTGGGGAAGATGACGATGATGGGCGGTACCCCAACCCAAATTTGTCTTGCTTGACAGGAATATCCAGGACTTGACCCCACCTCTTGGTCTCTCCAGTCTCCATCACTGCCTGGGCTTCCTTATACGAAGACATGGCCACTTCCGGCCCTTTGCTGCTCACAGGAGCTTCACCCTTAATCTTCACTCCTTCAAAGGCTTGACACAGCGTCTCGTGGATTTCTCCATCCACTTCGACGTATTTGAAGGATGATAAATGACTGACCAGAATGTCCTCTTCACCATACACAGTAACAATACTGCCATCAACCATATATTTCAGCTTTTGGTGAAGCGTGGATGTTACAGCTCCGGCGGAATGAATCCACAGTCGTCCAAGCAGACAACTGTACACTGGTTGAATGTCCATGATATAGAACACGGTATCGAATACTTCTGGCCCCACTTGTATTGGCAACGTCAGTGCCCCGAACACAGACCTCCTAGTTCCATCAAATGCTCTTACTACCAGATCACTTTGCATGCAAATTATTCCTCGAGTATCTAATTTCAACAGTGCCTTCTTAGACAACACATTAAGGGATGACCCGGTATCAACAAGAACAGGGGACATGACGGTGCCCCTGCACTCAACTGAGATGTGCAAAGCATTATTGTGGTCGCGACCTCTAGGTGTCAAGTCAAAATCAGTAAACCCCAAGCTGTGCCCCGCATTCACGTGGGCCATTACCCCCTCAAGTTGATTAACCGAAATCTCCTGGGGTACGAAGGACGTCTCAAGCACTTTCAACAGGGCGTTCCGGTGAGCTTCGGAACACAGTAATAAAGACAAAATTGAGATTTTTGAAGGAGTTTGCTGTAAATGATCAACAATCTTGTAATCACTCTTTCGAATTAGCCTCATAAACTCCTCCACGTCTTTATTCAACGGTTCTTTCTCCTTTTCCAGGGAAGGTCCACTCTCATTCACCTTGCTTTTACCCTTCGCAATTCTTTCTGCTTCTATTTCTGGTGAAGTAAAGATTCTTCCACTACGGGTTATACCGCCCGCTCCTACCAGATTGTCAACTGATTCCACCGGCATATCATCCAGATTAATTCTCTCACCGTTATAATACACTTCTGCTCCATAACTCCAAGGGACGACCTTGGTGCTCTCATACGGAATGGGTTTTTCTTTAGTGATGGTGATAGTCGGCCGCTTGGCAGGCACCGATATCGGGACAGACTTGAATGGTATCGTAACAGTGGCAATCTCACCCTGCTTTTCGACCATTGCCTCAACAGGCTTTTCTTCGGCAGCAATGCGATCAAATTGTAACGTACCCTCATCAATCAAACTCTGAATTCCGCTTTTCAAACTATCGCAACCCTCAGGCCGAGTTGAAAAATCTACACAGCCTTCATCACATCCGGGGTAAACTCCCCCTTTCAACAAACGACTTTTCACGTAACCCAGAGGTGTCTTAAATTCCTCCTCATTCACAACCAGATCCAACTCTGCATCTGTTAGAATAGCGTTCGCTCCCGCTGCCCTATGCTTTGGCATTGGTTGTTGTACAATATCGGGTCCTTCCGTACCGAAATTAATGGTTGTACTATCAATTAAATCTTGCACCTTGTGTTTGAAAGCCTGACAATTTTCAATATTATGACCGGGCGCCCCGGAATGAAATTCACAATGCTCATTGACGTCATACATATACGGAGGTGTGCCCGTCGGCGGGGCGAAGGTCCTTTTCTCAACCAATTGTAATCTCAACAAAGTCTGAAGAAGTTCAGCATACGATACTGGAGGTACATTAAATATCCTTTTCGGCCTTTGATTCTGAACTCTTCGCTTATTAGTGTTCTGCTGCCTGCGCTGCTGCTGAGGTTGTTTCTGCTGTTGTTGCGGTGTAGGGATTGTCACACTAGCAACTTGTTGCTGCATACGCCAACTTTGACTCCTATTCTTATTTCGAGTGTTGTACACTAAGTTAGTGTCTCCTTGTTTTTTACTACCAAAAGCCTTCTTACTACCTCCAGCTGAGGTTGATTCACCAGTCTGAATCTTACCAATCTTAATTCCATTCTCAACTCGCTCACCCATCAGAATCAAGTCAGAGAAATTGCTCATTGAATAATTAAGAAGTTTATCGTAATACAGCCCAGAAAACGTACCCACGAAGATATCTATCAACTCTCTCTCCACCATGGGTGGGTGTACCCTTGCAGCCAACTCGCGTCATCTCTGGGCGTATTCTTTGAAACTTTCACCAGTCTTCTGAAAGAGATTCTGCAATTGAACCTGATTCGGAGCAAGATCATTGTTATATTGGTAGTGCCTCACGAAGGCTTCGGCCAGTTCTTTCCAACTTCCAACTTGAGTAGGTTCTAGTCCCATGTACCATTCCAATGACGGCCCAGACAGACTATCCTGAAAGAAGTGCATTAACATCTTTTCATCATTGGAGTAAGCAGACATTCTTCTGTAGTAAGATCGTACGTGCACCCTGGGACACGTATCTCCCTTATATTTATCAAATGCAGGAGCCTTAAACTTGAGTGGCACCCTCAGCCCAGGAACCAATCCCATGTTCGCCATATCCAATCCCACAAAATTCTGGTTGGCTATCCCTTTTATCTGCTCTTCTAGCATCTTGATCCTGCGATCATTTTCAGTAGGCCTCTCATAACCCATGCCTTGGCCAGAAAAAGCATCTTCTTGGAGGTATTCACCCCAATAAGGACCCTCATTGTCGTACCAGCGTACATAGCCTTGCGACCATGACCATTCTAGAAAAACCTGGGGTCATACCTCAGATTACAGAGCTCTTGATTAGTGTTGCACCCCAAAATTTGCCCAACATTTCTTCACCTAGCTTGTGTTTCATTTCATTCACATTAGCATTATCATTTGCATTTCATTGACATGTGTGCAGGAAATCAAGAGGTATGATTACCAATCAAGGGCTACACAAGAGTTTGAAGCTAGCTAAGAAGGTTATTTAAGTGTTCAAGGGTTGATATCCTTGTCAGAGAAGTTGATAGAGCCTTAGAAAGAGTGGTTGAAGCCAAGAGGGTGTGTCTCCTAACTTGAGAGTTGTGGGAAGCTATCAGATGATTCTGAGGCTATGAAAATGGACTTGAGGTCTTGAGAGAGCTCATGAGGAGTGTTGAAGATCACTTTGAGGCCTAGACATGTCATTGTGCAAGATTAAGAAGGCTCAGCCATGAGTGGTGCAGCTAGGGTTTGACTGGGTCAACTGATGATTTGAACAAGGTTGAGACCTATCTCAAAGGCCATGTGATCATGGATTGATGCATTAAGATGTTCTAAGGATGATTCCAAGGTCAACTCATCATGATTGAAGAGTTTGAGAAGTTTCAAGCTAGGGTTTCTAAGGCTTGACAGTGTAAAATCCCCTAGTTTGACCCCTATCTTCAAGGCAATTTAACTCAAGATGTGATTGTCATCTCATCTTTCCCCCAACATGAATGTTTTATAGCATGATATTAGCTTTAATTTGAGTGCTAGAAGTCCTTGATAGGATTTGTAGAACTCAAGTTATGACTTTGACAAGTTGCAGGTCATCTGAGGTATGTGAATTTGGAGCTTGAAAGTTGTCCAACTTGCATGAAACGTTTTCCCTAGAAGGATGATTCCTATGAACTTTTGGTAAATATGAATGTTGTTCCTTATCCCCTTAGCTTTCTATAGAGTACTAGAAGTCCTTGATAGGATTTGTAGAACTCAAGTTATGGCTTTGACAAGTCAAGGGTATTTTGGTTATTTGGAGATTATAGGTCATTTCAATCATAAGGCCATAACTCCTATTTGCATGCTTCAAATGGGAAAATGTTCAACATCAAACTTGTTCAAAATGATGTTTTAAGGCTATCCAAGAGGTCACGAGAGCTTGGAATAGCTTGCTTCATAAAATCACAAAAATGGCCTAAAATAAAGGTGAATTTCAAATGAACCAAAGATGGAAATTGGGATTTTTTGATCTACATGTCCAAACCAAGCCATATGACATACCAATTTGATTGTAAAACACATTTTAAGAACATTGAAATTGCCACAATTTTTAATTGAGGGTTAATTTGAGGACTTGCTTTGAAAAGTGGTTACTTACATCATAAGTAACAATTGCCAAACCAATATGCATGGCATAACCAAGGCTCCTTTCAATCCAAACACTTTCATAATCTCATTTGGAGAGAATTTGGATGAAAAGCATAATGAATACAAGCTGATGCAAGGACTGTCTTGAGTATACCATGAGATTGGATTTTCAAGTGAAGTGAGATATTGAATTTCTCATTAGAGTGATCTAGAACTTTCTAGATCATTCATTCATGTTCTATATAAACATATGAAGGGATTCAGGGCCAAGGTTGGTGAGGATTGAGAGAGGAGAGTGAGATTGCATTTTGAGTTTGCACCTTGCAAATCAAAATCGGTTACTAGGTTAGAAGCCATTTCAATCCAAGATTTTGATCTGAGAAGCTTGCTCTAGCATTGGTGGATGATTCCAGATGGAGAATTGAGGAAGATTGGTGAAGAATCGTATGATAGCCATTGAAATTTTTCGTTTGTAACTCAGAATCGAATTCAAGAATCCAAGCCATTTCAATTAAGTTTCTTGCATACAAAAGCTTGGTTATGCTCCATTGAAGGAATCTGGAAGCTCTTGAGGATTGATTTGAAGGTTTGAGGGCTCTGTTCAATCGATTTTAACAGGTATGTAATTTTCATTCCATGGCTTTATTTAGGCATAATCAATAGGAATTGTTAGCTTAGATGTGATGTAGGTTAGTGTGTGAAGCTTTCTGGTAGCAATTGGTTAGGTTTAGAGACATTAGGTTAGGTGCCACAATTTCTGTTCTTGATCGTATCTTGGTGGTTCTTGAGAGTTAACCCTAGCTAGATGGTGGAATCAACTCAGGATAACATGGTGATGATGTTAGACACTTAAATTTGAATAATGGTGATGATTGAATCTTGAGCAGTTTCTGAGTTTTTTATCGTGTTTTGAGGATGGTGATGATTCAATAAGAATGATTGGTATGGTTGAAATCAGTGTGAAAATGGAGCGGATTAGGGTTTTCAACTTTAAGTTTTGATGAGATATTGGAGGAATCCGATTGAGGAAGATGAAGGTCTTGGCTCTGTTCATCCATGGAGGTTCTTCCCTCCAGATTTTTGAATTGGGGAAGATGATGTTGTGGCCATTAGATTAGAGGAGGACTTTGACTGAAGGCATAATCCAACGGCCACGAGTGATGTAGATTTTGTGAAGGATTTCTGAATAATATGAAACACAGCGTTTCATTTATTTGGTGGTTTTGGGCTTAAGTCAGTAGTTGATACTCCCACCCCCTTATGGCCCAATCACTAAAATGAACTGAATTCATTTGCTATTCACACCACGCGCCTTTCATTTTCTTTTGATTTTCTTTTTATTTTTCATTTCATACATGGTTATTGGAAAATTCATAAATAATTGAAAAATGACTCAATTAATTCCATTCTTTTTGACATTGATTCATGATTAAATTTAGTTTTTTTGTAGAGAAAAAATATTAATATTTCATGTATTTTTGATTTTATGTGCATTTTTACATTTTAATTGATATTAAAATAATCATGGTTGATGCTTGATTTTGTTGAATTTGGTTTGATCATTTGATGATGATTTTTGCCTTGAATTTTTGTGTGTAGCTAGCATAGATATTCATGTTCCCCCTAGATATTTCTAACATTTTTGTGATGAATATAAGTGGTAGTTTTAGGTTGAAACTTTTAGAGCTCCATTTTTAGGGTTTATGGTTGATACCTTGTGGTTTAGATTTTATTTTTAGAACTTGGTGGATGATTCAACCTCTGATTTTTGTATGGTAGATTCATGATTGAATTAGGATCCCTTAGGAATTTTTGTAGGAATTTACAATGTAGTTTACTATTTTTGTTTGATTTTAGTTTAGATGCTAACTTTAGATGATTCTAATGCACTAATTCAACTAGAATGCTTTCTTTAGTTCCCTTAGATTAGGGTTTTGTTTCTTTTGCTCTTGGAAGATGAGGGAGGCAAGTTGAAGATGCAATGGATTGCTTGAAGAAGCTTGGATGTGAAGATCTTCCCTTCTTTTGGTGTAGTGTTGATTAGGTGTTAAGATTAGGGTTTGTAGGCAGAGCTCTTAGATAGTTTCTCTTCCTTCATAAACATGGAAGATGTTGATCACTTCCATTCTTCCCTATGATGTAAGGTCCCCTTGTAAAGGCCTCATCCCTCCTTTGGTAGGATGTATGGCTCTTTGCAAGTTGGTAGAACCTTTGAGGATCCCTTTCTCTGATGATAGGATGCTTAGTGGTGACCTTTGGTCTTCACTCTGCTACCAATCATCCAAACTATGCTCTTGATAGATGAATCTTTCTCCCTTGCTAGAGGATGGAGTTCCTTGTTAGAAGGTTGAAGATGCTAGAGGTTGCCACTCCCCTGTGTTTGAAGAAGAACAAGTTGATACTGGTAAAGAGGAGAGAGCTGAAGCTTGAAGACCAAGTTGACACTTGTGAAGAAGATCAAATTGAAAGTGACTGAAGAATTGAGGCTTGAAGAAGAAGGAATGAGTTGATACTTATGTTGATACATTGAGAGCCTGAGGGGCCAAGTTGATGCTTGATATTAGGAGTGAAGCCTGAAGGTGGAATTTACTGAAGAGTTGAGGCTTGAGGAAGAGAGAATAAGTTGATACTTATGTTGGATGTGTTGGAGGCTTGAAGAAGTAAGTTGACACTTGCCATTGAAGATGATAGCCTTGAAGGGCAGTTACAGACTGTGGACTGAACTACTGTCAGAAGATTGCTTTGCTGTGAAGCTGGGGAAGCTGTTGATTTGCTTTCTTGACTGTCTGTTTTCTTTCTGTGCAACTGTATTGATGTGACTTGTTTGATTTGCTTGATGCATTAGAATAAGTTCATGTTTAGATTGATTTAAGCTAGGATCATGATTGCACTAGAGGTTGAGTTTCTCCCTCTGCTTGTATTTTTACTGTATGGCTTTGCTTGCTGGTATTTGGTAGAGCCCAGCTCCCTTGCCTATGTGGTTTGTGATTTGCTTGATGGCATTTTATTTCATTTCTCTGTACGATTGCAGTCACTTGATTTGCTTGATAGCATGTTTTTCTGTACGATTACAGTTATTCATATCTGGCTTGAGGTTGAGATGAGCTTGTGGAGGTTGATGCCCCACACACATTTCCTCCCTCACTTGCATTGCATGCATTTTACTGTATATCTGTTTATCTGTTTAAGCTTATGCTTTATCTGTTCCTGTTTATCATTGACATGACCCCTTAGGAATCTCACTTCCTTTGATAAGGAAGTGATGATTAGAACTTTAGGTTGAAACCTATGCATGATAACTTCTAGGAGTCCCCTGTTTCAAACCTCAACCATAGGATGAATCCTTGGCATGACAACATTAGGACTGGATAGTCTCCCCTTAGTTGAGCCTGCTCTCTTCTCATCTCAAAACAAATTAAAATACAGTAATAAACGTTAACCGACATCGTATGTTACGAGCCTTAAGCTATCTGAGAAAGGGTTGTCGGAGAGTTTCTTTTCGACAACTTGGATGTTTAGTATGGCACCCTTTGGGTGACATGCGATACATTCACTCTCAGGTCATAGTCTCTAGTGCGATATTGGTTGCAAACAACCATAAAAAACAGTTCTTCCGTAAAAGACAGAAAACAAACTTCAAACTTTTTCGCCCCGTGGGCCCGTAATTCAAAGGAAGCTTTTCTGAAGAAAAGAGTGTCGTTAACTCCCAGTTCTACCGCAAACGGTAACGCCTAAGTCTCCAAGGGTCGAGCTGCGTACATCCAACTGCTGGAACTGTTCGTTAACCCTACTCGATAAAACAGATGAATCTAAATTCCCGTAATCCGTATTATCCCGAACTACGCAAGCTCTGATCTCTCAAGCCTGTTGAGAGTACGTAGGCACAATACTGACGTATTGGCGAGCCACCTTCCCTATAACCCGTAGTTAGCCGAACTACGTTGACTTTGATTTCTCATTCTCTGATGAGAATACGTAGGCATAAAGTGCGACGCTTTTCCGAGTCATTTTCTTTTCTTTTCAGACCGGCCTTGATAGGTAGATAGTAAAACCAACCCGTCAGATAAACACAACAAGCGTGGATCCCATCGAGTACGATGGACGTGAGGGGTGCTAATACCTTCCCCTTGCGTAACCGACTCCCGAACCCAGACAATGGTTGCGGTGACCTTGTCTTATACCTTTTCGTCAGGTTTTTCCGATCGTTTCCTTTCCCGTTCTGAGGGATAAATAACGAAAGGTGGCGACTCTTCTGTTTTTCCGGCACCTTATTTTCGCGGTAGAGACAGCTGGCGACTCTGCTGGGGACTTGATAGTTTCTGGGATCCAACGTCCCGTATGCGAGTCAGTTTGGGGATCCAACGTCCCCTGCGAGAGTCAATCCTAGCGCTTGTGTGATTACTTGTTGGGTTGTGTTTATTTATCGCATTTTATTTCCCTCATTTTATTTTCAGTATGATATGATTATCTGTGCTGTTGTGGGAGGGGCATTCTGATGAGTGAGAAGCCAGACCCAGGCTTGAGTGTACTTAGCATTAGTTGTGGAAATTAATGGGCGCGTGCTTGCTTTGCAGGCACTAGTGTCTCATGAAATCCATGCTCAGACGAGGTTCTCCCGGTTGACTTCTTTCCGGCCCTTTGGGCCTGAGGGATTGTTGGTTTGGAGGGTTGTCGACTCTAGGGACCGATCATTTGGAATTCAGCTGAGTGAGGCCGCTTCAGGAGACAGTGATGCCACACCTTCTGGGTATCGTATCACCCCTCTTGAATGTTTGTGACGCTGATGGCCGCATAGGATGCCGAACTTGTGTCAGTTTAGGTCCATACCTGTAAGCAGGGTTGGGTTTGTTGCAGGAAACCTTAACCTTCAGACTACCTGGTTTTCTTGATAGTGAATCAGTTTTGTTGGTATCAAAGGTTCTCATTATCAGATGTGTGTTCTTGACAGAGCAGATTTAAATTCTTGTATCAGAGGTCCTTATTATCAGATATGTGTGTTCTTGACAGAGCAGATTTATGGTCCGATACCATGGTTTTCTTCTCATCAAAGATAGGGTTGTTCTTGATAGAGCAGTATTGTGGTTTTGTTGATACAGAATCTTCACCTTCATCTCTTCAACAGCACAGTCGTCTTGATCTCCTACCGCATGATTGCATTTTGCATTGTTTTCCATATTCATCTGCATTTCATTAACGTGTGTCTGTGTTGCAGGTACTGTTTCCCCCGATTCAGGATTTCTTGCCTTCTATTGTGCTATTATGGGTTCTCTGAGGAAGACTGTGGCTTACAAGCTTCCCACTCCTGATGTTGTTCAGCTAACTGGTTTGATTGCTTTGGCAGATGATTCTGTGAGAGGTGAATTCAGAAAGGCTTACGGGAAACTGCTCAGCTTGGTTCGTAAACCTTCTGTGTTTGAGTTGAATGGGTTGCACGCCTTGCTGCAGTTCTACGATCCTCCTTTGAGATGATTTACTTTCCCGGATTTTGTTCTCGCACCTACACTAGAGGAGTATGCTGATTTGTTAGGTGTGCCTATCAAGAGTCAGATGCCTTTTGTTCATATGGATGCTGAGCCTAATCTGTTCCCCAATATTCCTGACTTTATAGACTTCGACGCCTTCCACATCTTCGCATCAGGGAATCCAGTCCCTACCTTGATTGGAGATGTCTACCATTCTGTCCACTACAAAAACGAGAATAGAAGGGGTAAGAACGTCTCTTGTTGTGTGCCCCTGCTCTATAGATGGCTTGATAGTCACCTACCCAGGAAGGGTCCCTTGGCTTCGTCTGCAGCCACAGCTGAGTGGTCTGAGCGCTTGATGAGTCTGTCAGCGGAGGATATTGCCTGGTTTGATAGAGATAGGTTGGGTACCGAGATTATCTTCAGCTGCAGTGGGTTTCCGAATGTGCCTTTGATAGGCAGGAAGGGCTGTATCAATTATAATCCATCTTTGCTGGTCCGACAGTTTGCTTATGCTTTGAGAGCTCTGCCGAAGGATGAAGAGGTGCAGGAATCTCTGTACCTCACTGGTCTTCTAGAGGGGGATATGTTATCTAAGCTTCAGCACGCTTGGAATGGTATCTGTAAGCAGGGAAAGCCGTTGGTGGGGAAAAGTAATAGCCAAGCCTACGCTCCATATGTGACCTGGATCAGAGCCAGAGCAGATATTATAGGGATGCCGTTTTCTCCTGCCAAGCCAGAAAGTTCTCCAGTGAGTGAAGAGCCTACCACCGTGCCTGTTCAGCAGCATAATCAGGTGTTAGCTAAGAGAGATGAGCTGAAAAAGGAAAATGAAGAACTGGAGAAAGAATTGGCTCAGCTCAGAAGCGAGAGAAGCGAAGCCGTTCATTCCTTAAAGAGGCAGATAGAGCTGGTGAACCAGTTAGGGACGGATTTGACTAAGCAGATGGCTGAGCGTGAGCGCTTGGGCCGGGACTTCAAAGCTGTCAATGACGTACTGGCCACTAAGAAGCAACATTTGGATGAAGCGTACCGGAGAATATCCAAGTTTAACCAGCATTGGAAGGCCACCCTAGCCAACGAAAAAGAACGGGAGGATAAGCTGAAGCAATGGATCTCCAAGCTGAAAGCCCAGGTGAAGGCTAGTGAGAAGAGGTTTGATGAAGAAACCGCTCGCAGGTATGCCGCTGAAGGCCAACTCAACAAGGCTCTTGCTAACCTGAAGGAGCGCAAGCTGACGTTTGAATCCAAGAAGCGGAAGTTAGAAGATTGTTTCGACGAAGGAGCATGGGAAGATTCGGTTGAAGGTCTTCAATACACCATTATGCAAAGGGAGTTACTCGTCGAAGGGTTGCTCACTCGGCTTGATCATCCAGAAACGAAGGGGTTGTTAGAAGAGTTTCGCGCCCGTGGCCGTGCTTGACTATTTGCGATCCTTTTGTTTTGATCGTTGTTGTATGCTGACCATCACCAAGCTTGTTGGTCGAGGTCATGCTATTGATTCAGTTTGTATTCAGTGACGTTATGTACCACCTTGATGGGCTTTCTTTATATATAGGAGATGTTATTTCCATGATTGGACTCAGACTTCTTATTATCAGCACTGGCACTCAGGCACTAGGATCGGGGGATACATCCCTAACACACAGACACACGTTTGCATTTGCATGAAGCATTCGCATAACGAGCACTTTGTCGTTTTTCTAACCCTTTGTGTATGCAGGTTGTTCCAGGATTGATCAGAGACCTATCCACCGCTATCCGACTAGAGAAAATCAAGCCAGAGTTATGGAGCAAGTGCAAACTGACGTTCAAGAACTCCTAGAGAGGATGAACCGCTTCATGGAGCTCATGCAAGTGGTTGCCAACGGCCAGGATCAGCTCAGAACATTGGTCCAGCCTCTGATTTCAAGGGTCGACAACAATGGCGTACTCCTTGGTGGGACTGTACCAACCCCTCCACCTATTGAAACTCCTCAGAATGGCGTCCCCGTGACCGGGGGGAATGGTAGTGCCAACGGCAATATAATCGCTAACATGGGACTCAACGGTAATACGACTGGCGTCGGTAATGGGAATTTTGAAGCTAACGTCAATGTTGGACTGGGCAACAGCAACACAGGTGTTGGGAATCTGTATGGGCCTCAGCCGTGGTTAGAAGACCGTCAAGACGATGTGTTCTCACAGAGAGGTGCTGAAGGGGAGCTGACCGCTGAAGCACGTCTGAGGTTTAAGGCACTCGAGGACAAGATGAGGAATTTCGAGAACTTGAACACCATGGGTGTTGACATGTCCAAGTTGGGACTGATTTCTGATTTCAAGGTGCCTCCCAAGTTCAAGGTACCCGACTTTGAGAAGTACAAGGGCACCACTTGCCCTCGCGTCCACCTGATATCATACTACCGGAAAATGTCCGCTCACTCTGAAGAGGAGAAGCTGCTGATGCACTTCTTTCAGGATAGCTTGTCCGGGCCCTCCCTGGAATGGTACATGAGCCTGGAGCCTACCAGTGTGCGCACGTGGAAGGAACTTGCTGAAGCATTCATGCACCATTAGCAATATAACAGTGACTTTGCTTCGAACCGGGTCCAACTGCAGAATTTGTCGCAGAGGAACAATGAAGGGTTCAAGGAATACGCCCAGCAGTGGCGTGAATTAGCAGCTAGGGTTCAACCGCCGATGGTTGAACGGGAGCTTGTTGAAATGTTCGTAGCCACCCTCCCAGGGGTTTATTACGAGAAATTAGTCAGCAGTATGTCTGGAAGCTTCTCAGATCTCATTATCACGGGTGAGCACGTTGAAAATGGGATCAAACTAGGGAAAATTCAAGGTGATCTGTCCTCAGCTGGAGGAGGAAAGAAACCTTATGGTGGCAAAAGGAGGGAAGGAGAGACGAGCGCCGTGTCCAACGCTTGAAGGAAAGGCAAGGGCCAGCACCAGCAGGTGGCCAACATAACCATCCCCGCGGTCCAACAACCACATCAGCAGCAACAGCCGAATCAACAAGGATACAGAAAGTATCAGAATAGGGCACCTCTGTCAAGTCGTCACCTCGAGACGCCGCCCATGTCTTATGCTCAGTTGTTATAGACTCTGCTTCAGTTACAGATGATCTAGAAGAGAACCCTGGCTCCCTTGACAGGGGCACCTCCGCCAGGTTATGATGCGAATGCGACTTGTGAATTTCACTCAGGGGCACCAGGCCACACGATAGAAAACTGCAAAGCCTTCAAGCACAAGGTGCAAGACATGGTGGATGCTAAGATCATCAATGTCTCAGATAATGTGCCAAACATCACAAAGAACCCTATACCGAATTATAGAGGAGGTGGAGTGAATGCCATTATTGAAGACGAGAGCTTAGATTTGTTGACTGATGTCAAGGATCTGAAGACACCGCTTAGCTTCGTTAAAGCCAATCTGATGAAAAGAGGTTTCTTCCCGGGCTGCGGAGAACTGTGTATGGGCTGTGCGACTAGTCCTGATGGATGTGAACAGTTGATAGAAGGGATTCAAAGTCTGATGACCGAAGGAATCTTGCAGTTTAGCCGAAGGGCCGAAAGCGGATCAGGAGAGGTAATGCTGAAGCAAGGCGGTGAGGTTGCCACCATCACCATCCCTCGTCGGACGATAACTATTTCGGCACCCAGGCCGCCCATAATTACCATCACCAAAGCTGGGCCGATACCTTTCGAAAGCACCAATGCTGTCCCATGGCATTATGGGGCAGACGTCTACTGCAACGGACAGAAGTTGGAACTGGAACCATCTGGGTCGTCTGTGGATAACCTAGTGGGCATTGGCGGAATTACTCGCAACGGAAGAGTGTTCGCTCCACCTGAGGTTGTGACGGACAAAGCGGACAAAGCTGATGTAACTGATAAAGGAAAGAGTAAAGTCGTTGAAGAAACCCCTCGTGGGGTAGAGAAGGACTTACTTGTTAAAGACGCTGAAGAGTTTATGAGGTTGATTAAGAAGAGTGACTACAAGATCGTGGATCATCTCCATCAAACACCCTCGAGAATTTCCATCCTGAATTTGTTGTTGTGTTCTGAGGCACACCGCAATGCGCTGCTGAAGGTGTTGAATGCCATGTATGTACCCCAGGAAATATCGGTCAACCAATTGGAAGGGGTCGTAGCCCACGTGAATGCTGGAAATGGGTTAGGGTTCACTGACCTGGAGCTGACGCCGAAGGGAAGAAACCACAATAGTGCTCTGCACATCTCGATAGAGTGTAGGGGAACGATTATGTCTCATGTGTTGGTGGACACAGGGTCATGCTCAATGTTCTTTCGAAGAAAGCATTGATGAAGTTAGATACTCGTGAATTGATTTGCACACCCAGTGATCTGGTTGTGAAGGCGTTCGATGGAACCAAACGTCATGTTTTCGGGGAGGTGACCTTACCAATCCAAGTTGGGCCAGAAACGTTCGACGCAGTCTTCTACATTATGGACATCATGCCTGCCTACAGCTGTCTCCTAGGTCGGCCATGGATCCATTCGGCTGGCGCCGTGACCTCCACGTTGCACCAGAAGCTCAAGTATGCTGTTGGAGGTAGCATCGTGACTGTATGTGTCGAGGAAGACATAATGGTGAGCCATTTGTCGTCCTTCAAATATGTTGAGATGGATGGATAAATCCACGAAACCCTATGTCAAGCGTTCGAAGCTGTTAAAGTCAAGAACGCAGCTCCCGCGATCACTGAGAAGCCAGAGATGACTCTTTCTTCCTTCAAAGAAGCCCGAGCCGTTGTTCATGCCGGATCTACCCCCGGCTGGGGGCGAATTCTAGAGATACCTAACAAGCAAGACAAGTTTGGGTTGGGATACTCTCCTATGGGTGGAGCCTCTTCTTCTCACAGTGTGTCGCGAGGTAAAGGGCCGATCCAGTTTACCAGTGGCGGGGTGATATTTGAAAGTGTCAACACGGTGTCCGATCTGGACTCTTGGATCCAGCCAAGCAAGCCAGGCGAGAGCCTCAACAATTGGTCCATCAGGGATACCATTCAAGTGGCAGGCAAAGAGTAATGATTTACTTTTTTCAATCATTGTACAACCCTATGTCCTACCCGACGCATAGTGGTTTTATTGTCAGGGCCTTGTTTGATTATGTACATGCATTTTACCAATAAATCAAAAGGCATTTTTTTTGTATTCAAATGTTGTGATCTCTGTTATTCCTGTTTTATATTTGTTTTGAAAAACAACAAAATGGCAATAGGGTTTGTGCTAACCTGCATATCCTTATTTTAAGCTTAACCCTTGTTATTGCAGGATCCACATAGCAGATGACATCGACTCTGGACCTTCTACGACTCACTTCGACTTCGATTGCCCGATCTATCAAGCCGAAGAAGAGATTGATGAAGACGAAGACCTTCCCGAAGAGTTGGCCCGCTTGTTGAAACAAGAGGAGAAAGTTATTCTGCCTCACGAAGAAGAGATCGAGATTGTGAATCTAGGTTCTGAAGAACTTGTCAGGAATGTCAGGATAGGGGCCGCATTGCAGAGTGATATCAAGCAGAGATTGGTCGAGATGCTGAGAGAGTATAGTGACATCTTTGCTTGGTCATACGAAAATATGCCCGGACTTGATACTGACATTGTGGTCCACCACTTGCCGCTGTGAGAAGATTGTCCTCCCGACAAGCAGAAGCTTAGGAGGACATGACCAGATATGGCCGTCAAGATCAAAGAAGAGGTGCAAAAACAGCTTGATGTTGGCTTCTTAGCGGTCACTACTTACCCTCCGTGGGTCGCCAACATAGTGCCTGTACCGAAGAAGGACGGTAAGGTACGAATGTGCGTCGATTATCGGGATTTGAATAGGGCGAGCCTTAAAGATGATTTCCCGCTGCCTCATATTGATGTGTTGGTCGACAATACAGCCCAATTCTCCATATTTTCGTTCATGGATGGCTTCTCCGGCTACAATCAGATCAAGATGGTGCCGGAGGACATGGAGAAAACTATGTTTATTATACCTTGGGGAACATTTTGCTACAAGGTAATGCCTTTCGGTCTGAAGAACGCAGGGGCCACTTACCAACGAGCAATGGTCACTTTGTTTCATGACATGATTCATCATGAGATTGAAGTCTATGTTGATGACATGATTGCGAAGTCCCAAACGGAGGAGGGACATCTGGTCAATTTGCTGAAGCTTTTTGAGAGCTTAGGAAGTTCAGAAAGGAGCAGAAAGGAGCATGCCATCTATTACTTGAGTAAAAAGTTCACAGACTGTGAATCTCGTTACTCGATGCTGGAGAAGACGTGTTGTGCACTAGCCTGGGCTGCCAAACGTATATGACAGTACACGCTCAACCACACCACCATGCTAATTTCGAGATGGATCCGATCGAGTACGTCTTCGAGAAGCAAGCGCTTTCGGGCAGGATTGTCAGATGGCAAATGGTGTTGACGGAATATGACATTCAGTACGTTTCCCAGAAGGCCATCAAGGGAAGCGTATTGTCTGAATACCTCGCCGAACAGCCGATCGAGGATTATCAGCCGATGAAATTTGAATTCCCTGATGAGGATATCATGTTTCTCAAAGCAAAAGATTGCGATGAGCCGTTTCCCGACGAGGGGCCGGATAGGAAATCCCAATGGAAATTGATATTCGACGGGGCGGTTAGATCTTATGGAAGTGGCATAGGGGCGATCATCGCGACTCCCCACGGATCCCACATCCCATTTACCGCGAGACTGACGTTTCCAGTCACCAATAATGAAGCGGAGTACGAAGCATGCATCATGGGTCTAGAAGAGGCAATTGTTTTGAGAATCAAGAACCTAGATGTATATGGTGACTCGGCACTTGTGATTAACAAGATTAAAGGGGAGTGGGAGACTCGTCAATCGAATTTGGTGGCGTACATGAACTATGCTAGAAGGCTACTTCCGTTCTTCGATCGAGTGGAACTCCATCATGTGCCCAGAGCGGAAAATCAGATGGTTGATGCCTTAGCCATGTTGGCTTCGATGTATAAAGTCAATTTTTGGAATGAAGCCCCAAGGATTATCCTTTCTCGTCTTGATAGACCTGCATTCGTCTTTGCGATCGAGGAAGCCTCCGACGGCAAGCCATGGTTCCATGATATCCAGACCTTCCTTATGACTAAGCCGTATCCTGAGGGAGCGTCAACCCAGGATAAGAAGACTCTGAGGAGGCTGTCTGGAGACTTTTATCTCAATCCTGATGGAGTTTTGTATAAAAGAAATCACGATCTCGTGCTACTCAGATGTGTAGATGAGAAAGAGGCGAGTATGCTCATGGGAGAAGTCCATGAAGGCACATTTGGTACGCACGCCGGCGGACATGTTATGACAAGAAAGATCCTGAGAGCAGGATACTACTGGCTGACGATGGAATCAGATTGCTTTAAATTCGTGAAGAGATGTCATAAATGCCAGATTTATGCTGATAAGATTCACGTGCCGTCGTGCCCCTTAAA
The DNA here is from genome assembly GCA_963859935.3 of Lathyrus sativus. NCBI lineage: Eukaryota > Viridiplantae > Streptophyta > Magnoliopsida > Fabales > Fabaceae > Lathyrus > Lathyrus sativus. Next base: position 102,188,272 of record OZ012738.1, on the reverse strand, counting down.
TGTCATGTCCTCCCCGTGGCCATTCTCCATGTGGGGCATCGACATGATAGGCAAGATCGAGCCCACTGCATCTAACGGTCATCGCTTCATTCTAGTAGCTATCGACTACTTCACCAAGTGGGTGGAGGCAGCCTCGTACGCTAATGTGACCAAGCAGGTGGTGGCTAAATTCATAAAGAGGGACATCATCTGTCGTTACGAAATTCCCGAGCGGATCATTACTGATAATGGTTTGAATCTGAATAACAAGATGATGAAGGAGTTGTGCCAGAGTTTCAAGATTGAACACCACAACTCATCTCCTTACCGGCCGAAGATGAATGGCGCCGTTGAAACGGCCAATAAGAACATCAAGAAAATTGTGCAGAAGATGGTTGTGACCTATAAGGATTGGCACGAGATGCTGCCATTTGCATTGCACGATTATCGTACAACGGTGCGTACATCAACCGGGGCAACTCCCTTCTCACTGGTGTACGGTATGGAAGTTGTCCTACCGTTGGAAGTTGAGATTCCTTCTTACGAGTTTTGGTTGACGTGAAACTTGATGAGGCAGAATGGATTAAGAACCAACTAGCATCGATTGCGTATGGTCGTCTGTACCAGAGCCGAATGAAGAAAGCTTATGATAAGAAGGTGCGTCCAGAAGCTTTCAGACGGGTGATCTCGTCCTGAAGAAGATTCTTCCTCCACACTCCGATCACCGGGGCAAGTGGACTCCTAATTACGAAGGTCCGTACGTCGTCAGCAAAGTCTTCTCGGGAGGAGCTTTATTGTTGTCCACGATGGATGGCGAAAATTTTGCATCCCCGGTGAACGCGGACGCAGTTAAAAAATACTTTGCTTAAAAAATGACCCGCTGGAAAGAAAAAGAATATCTAGGAAAAAATGGGGCATCCGGCGAACCATAAAAAAGGAAAAAGGTTCGGGCAAAAATTAGGGATATAAATTGAAAAGATGTACACCCGCAAAGTCGAAAACCTGGAAGGGCGACTTTGGCAAAAAAGGGTATCCCGGTGAATCGAAAACCCGAAAGGGCGATTCAGGCAAAAGTTAGGGATTTGAAAAAGCAAGTGACTGCGTTCCGCGTGTGGACTTTCATTGTTTAGTGGTTTGGAAGACCTGAGGGCCGTTTATCTGAATCAATCTCTTCTGAAGATGAAGCGTCGGAGAAGTATCAAAGTCGAGTGGGTCATAAAGGGATCAACTCATGGTGTTCGTCTACGCCTCATTGCCGACATTTGTGTATATACTGATGTATATTTATGTTGTATAATTGCGCAGCTTCCTCATTCCAGGAGCTTGCATCTGTTGTAAAACATTTTTGCCCATTCAGGGGTTCGTTATCAATAAAATGCATAATATTCAGCAATTCTGTTTGCCTGTTTAGCATCTATCTGTTTTGTTTGCGAAAAAGAACACCGATGTTTTTGATAAAATGCGCATACATAAACTTATTGGCCTAAGCCACTGATTGTTGAAACAATGAATTACTTGAACATTGTCACAGGATGTTAACCTTGATAGGTCCCTTTGAGAAGGGTATATTGTTTGTTTGTTTGTGTTGTTACAGGTATAGCATATTCCAGGCCGTACGTCGTATGCGTCCCCAAGAAGGATGATTCCTTCTTCCCCAGCAAATGTAGAAGCATCTCCCCATGGAGTCTGAACATGAGATTGTAAGCATTGATATGTCTCCCCAACCAGAGAAGATTCTCTCCCCAAGCAGATGTATCCTGAAGGATCATCGTCTCCCAAGCTGAGTCATATACTGAAGTGTACAACACCCGATAGTACAGACTGAAGTCTCCAGGAGAATTGAGATTCCCCAAAGAGTTGTACTCTCCCCTGTAAGCAGGACAATTCCTTCTTCCCCAGCCGAGCTGGCAGTGCCCCAAGAGAGCTGAGTCCTTGGAAGCCGTGTGGGCCATGATTGGTTTTCCCCAGTAGAGTGTTGAATAGCTGATGCCGTATTTCCCCACCGGAGTCGTTATCTCCAGGAAAGTTTTGTTGCGAATGTCATGCAGTTTATTTCTGCGATTGACATCATATTAGCGAGCCACCTTCCCGTAACCCGTAGTTAGCCGAACTACATTGACTCTGATTTCTCATTCTCTGATGAGAATACGTAGGCATAAAGTGCGACACTTTGCCGAGTCATTTTCTTTTCTTTTCAGACCGGCCTTGATAGGTAGATAGTAAAACCAACCCGTCAGATAAACACAACAAGCGTGGATCCCATCGAGTACGATGGACGTGAGGGGTGCTAATACCTTCCCCTTGCGTAACCGACTCCCGAACCCAGACAATGGTTGCGATGACCTTGTCTTATACCCTTTCGTCAGGTTTTTCCGATCGTTTCCTTTCTCGTTCTGAGGGATAAATAACGAAAGGTGGCGACTCTTCTGTTTCGCCGACACCTTATTTTCGCGGTAGCGACAATTAGCAGCCACTGTTCCAAAGCCAGTATTGTAGGCACCCATTCCGTAACCATTGTTACTCACAGTTCCGAAACCCTGATTACCAAATCCAGCATTGGCACCACCAGCGTTACCAAAGCCCATGTTCACACCAGTAAAACCCATATTACCATTAACCGTGTTCACACCGGTATTCCCAACACCAGCGTTGAAACCAGTGTTACCATTGCCAACAACATTCCCATTGGTTTCCAAGTTACCATTCCTATTACCAGCATTCCCATTACCAGCCACGAGAATGTTCTCACCAGCGTCAAGACCGACCACTGGTATAGCATCATCAGCCTGAGGAGTTTCCCCATGAGGACGATTAGCATCCGTACCCCCATTTAGCACATCGTTGCTATCAACTCGTGCAATCAGAGGTTGCACGAGAGTCTGGAGCTGTTCTTGGCCTTTAGCCACGGTCTCCATCACCTGCATAAACTGAGCCATGCGGTCATGCATCTCTTGCATCTCTGACTACATCTGGTCGATGACTTTCTTACAGTTACTTCTGGTTGAGTAACGGTGAGTTCGATGTTCGGCAATCCTGAAATAACCTAAACAGAGATGCAGGAGATAAGATAAGCAATTCAAAGGTACCTGGAATGCAATATGAATATGCAAATGCAAACATGTAAATATGCAACAGGTTAATTCCCCCCTGATTCTAGTTCCAAGGAAGAAGCCATAACGACAATGGAGCCCATACAGACAAACAATCGAATCAAAAATCCTCATATATAATCAATGCCAAATAGGCAGCGTACAGAATACAACTGAGTACAGAACTGAGAAGACCTCGGCCAACAAGCCTGGCGATGGTCAAATACAATCCATATAACAAGGTACAAAGGGAAATATCAAAGCTAGTCAAGACGGATGACGGGCCCGGAAATCCTCCAATAATCTCAACGTCTCAGGATGGCCTGGTTTGGAGAGTAGTCCCTATATAAGCAAGTTCTGCTAGACAATAATGGACTGCAAACTCCTAGCATCCTCTATACAAGTACCCTGGCCAAAACATGCATCAAGCTTTCATCTTTTGAAATCCTCCCTAAGCTTACAACTCTTCAGTTCTTTGACCATATCACTCAACTTGTGCTCAGCATTCTGCCTAAGCGATGACTCCTCTGCAATCTTTGCTTCCTTGGCGTTAAGTTGCATCTTCAACTTGGAAATCTGCACATTCAACTTATCTTCCCGCTCTTTGTGACTAGTAAGCGTGGCATTTCACAATGATTCCCATTTGGAGATTCGCATATACGCTTTGTCTAAATTTTCTTTCTTAGTAGCTAGCACACTGCTAACAGCCTTCATGTCTAGACCCAATTTCTCTCTCTTGTTGATCTCTGCAGTCAATTCTGTTCCCATCCTGTTCACTACCTCTGTCTGCCTTCTCAAAGCATAGGTAGCCTCAGTCTTCTCATGTCGAAGTTGGAAGATTTCTTTCTCTAGTTCTTCATTCGCCTTTCGTAACTCTTCTTTTTCAGCCAAGAGCTTATTGTACTTCTCAATCTCCACAGTAGTGGGTTCTTCAATCACTGGAGGATATAAAGGTTCTGCAGCAGGAAATGGCATCAAAGACTTTTCAACTCTTTCATGGATCCAGAGCCGATAAGGATTATAAGCTCGACTGTTACTTTTGCCAAGCAATGTCTTTCCTCTTCTGTGAACATTACCCTAAGCATGCTTCAACCTAACCAGGATGTCTGATTCCAATAAGCCCGTGAGATACAGAGATTCCTGTATCTCGTCTTCAGCAGGAGGACCATTCAACGCGTAACCAAACTGTCTCACAAGCAAAGCAGGGTTATAGTTGATACAGCCTTTCCGTCCAATCAGTGGGCATTTGGAAAACCACTGCAACTATAGATAATGTCAGCCCCCAACATACTCTAGTCAGCCCATACAATATTCTCAGCAGATAAACCCATCATCTAGAAGACCACTCCACAGTATTGGCTATATCAACAAATGGTCCTGTCTTCGGAAGGTGATTGGAGAACCATTTGTACAATATAGGCACGCAACAGGAATCGTTCTTACCCCGACGTTTCTCATTCTTGTAGTGGATAGAATGATAAACGTCTCCCAATAGAGTAGGCACCAGATTCTTCGAAGCCAGAATGAAGAACACATCTGAGTCTACAAAATCAGGCAAGTTGGGAAACAAGATGACCCCATAAATGCATACAACCAAGATAGCATTGAATATAATCCAACACCCGTCTTTCGCACACTGAACAACCTTATCAACCAAGAAGGATAAATGAAACCCATATGCTCCATTAAGCTTGACCAATTTCCCTGAAAATTCAGAAGCAACCAGACTGACAACTTCAGCTAGCTTAGCCAGATCAGGCTCAGCATCATCGTGAACAAACGGCATCTGGTTCAACACCCGGACTCCCAGCAGAGCGGAGAATTCCTCCAAAGTAGGTGCTAAAACATAGTCAGGAAATAGAAAGCATCTCAACTAAGGCTCATAGAACTGCATCAATGCATAAAGTCCATTCAACTCAAATACAGAAGGCTTGCACACCAGACTAAGCAGTTTCCCATATGACTCTCTGAATTCAGCCCTTGCTTTCTGATCAGCCAGAGTAACCAACTTCAATAGAGACCTGATATCAGGAGAAGGCAACTTGTAAGCAACGATCTTCTTAAGGGACTCCATGTCAGGCAATAAGAGAACACTAGAATCTGAGGGGAAATCACACCTGAAACACAAATACATGTTAATGAGATGTATACATGAAATGCAAATGTATATGCAAACAGAGGATCAAGTGTGTGCTGTGTTGTAGCAATAATAATCAGATGCCTGTTATTCTGTAGCTTGAGAGTAACCAGAGCTTCGCCTCAGAAATACCAATCACAAAAGGAACCTTTGTACCACAATCACACTGACAAAGAAGAACCTGGTAATCTAGAGATTATGGTTTCCTGCAAACCCCCATCCCACTCATAGGTATGGACTTAATCCACCGACGAGGTATGGCATCCTATGCAGTCATCAGCGTCACAGACTTTCAAGAGCGACGATACGATACCCAGAAGGTGTGGCATCATCATCTCTTGAAGCGGCCTCACTTAGCTGAATCCCAATTGATCGGTCCCCAGAGTCGACAATCCTTGGGTCAGACAACTTGTCGAGCCCAAAGGGCCAGGCAAGAAGCATCAAAGAGAATCTCGTCCGAGCATAGATTTCGTAGCAAGCTGGTGCATGAAAGCATACATGCTTTACCACTACTCTCCACTTCTAAGTCTATGTGCATACTCAAGCCCAGGTCCGACTTATCTCTCAAAGTAACACCCCTCCCCAGCACAACAACAATAATATAGTGCGAAAAGTAAACACAGAAAGATAAAGCACATATATACAACACCCAAGAAAAAAAGCAAGCGCTAGGATCGACTCGCATAGGGAACCATTGGAGTCCCCAGCAGAGTCGCCAGCTGTCGCTACTGCGAAAAACGAGGCCGACAAAATAGAAGAGTCGCCACCTTTCGTTATTTATCCCTCAGAACGGGAAAGGAAACGATCGGAAAAAACCTGACGAAAAGGTATAAGACAAGGTCATCGCAACCATTGTCTTGATTCGGGAGTCGGTTACGCGAGGGGAAGGTATTAGCACTCCTCACGTCCATCGTACTCGATGGGATCCACGCTTGTTGTGTTTATCTGACGGGTTGATTATATCTACCTATACTAAACGTCTGGTCTAAAAAGAAGAGAAATGACTCGGCAAAGCATCGCGCTCTATGCCTACGTATTCCCGTCTGGAACAAGAAATTAGAGTCAATGTAGTTCGCCTAACTACGGGTAAAAGGGGGGGAAGGTTGCTCGCCAAGATATCGCATCTTGTGCCTACGTACTTTCATACGGCATGAAAGATCAGAGCAAACGTAGTTCGGGCTACGAAGAACACAGGTTTGTTCAGCATCTTTTATCCAAGTAAAGTTAACAATCAGTTCCAGCAGTTGGTGTTTGCAGCTCGATCCTTAGAGACTTAGGCGTTACCGTTGGCGATAGAACTGAAAGTTAACAGAACTCTCCTTTAAGAAAAGGGTTTTCCTGATTAAGGGTCCAAGAGGACAAAAAGGATTTGATGTTTGTTTTTTTAAGTCTTTTACGGAAGAAGTGAATTGAGTTCTGTTTGTAACTCGTGTTGCACTAAAGACTTGAACTTAAGAGTGAATGTGTCGCATGTCACCCAAAGGGTACCACACTAAACACTCGAGTTATGTGAGGGAAACCCTCCCACAACCCTTTCTCAAGTAGCATAAGGCTCGTAACGCACAACACGTGTTAACCTTTATTAAGTGTTTTAACTGTATTTGAAGATGAGAAGAGAAACAGACTCTCTACAGGGAAACTGACTCGATCCTACAGTTATCATGCAATATTCGTCCTACGGATGTGGTCAAAAGGGAAACTAACGAATGTTATCATGCATGGTTAGAATCCTAATGTCTGTCATAACTTCTCTTGAATAAGAGAAGTCAGAGTTCCTAGGGGAACATGGCAATGGAAACAATAGTAAATAGAAAAACTGTACAAGAAAGATTACTGTAAAGATGCATGCAATGCAAGTGAGGGAAGAAATATGTGTGGGGCATAAGCCTCCACAAGCTCATCTCAACCTCAAGCCAGATGAATAACGACAAAGATAATAGAAGACAATAAATGCAATCAAACAAACCACACCCCACACAGGCAAGGGAGCTGAGCTCTACCAAATACCAGCAAGCAAAGCCATCCAGTAAAAATACAAGCAGATGGAGAAACTCAACCTCTAATACAATACAAGCAAGGGGAGAAACTCAACCCTTAGGATGCTCTTAGGCCTATGGTCGTCTACATGAAGCCTACTACTAATGCAACACTCCAAGCAAGTCACATCAATACACGTCAATACAGTTAAACAAGAAGAAAACAGACAGGGAGAACAAGCCAACAATCTCCACAGCAGAGCAATCTTCTGGAAGCAATCCAATCCAAAGTCTGTAACTGTTCTTCAAGTCCACACCGTCTTCAAGAGAAGGAAAGGAATTTGACAAGTAACAAAACAAGCTTCTATCCTATGGAAGGAAATTGGGTGTTGGGAGGCAAAGGTAAGTTCCACAGGAGCTTATCCCAGGCACTCAACCAACAAAAGGATCTTTGGGGACACCTAAGGGTTTGGCTCCTTCAAGAGGTGTGCCATATTCCCCCCACAGGAGGGACTGTGCTACCTCAAGAAGGTTCCTAAAGAGGAAAGAATGAGGGAGTTTTAGGAGAATGGAGATGAGAAGCAAGATAATTTCCACAGGAACCTACCACAGACACTCAACCAAATCCATTTCCTTTAGAGAGCTTGCTTAGGCTCAACTCCAATGTGAAAGGCAGGGAATTCCTCCACAGGAGGAATTATACCCACAATGAAGGATCCTAATTAAGCAAAGGAGTATTTGAAAGGGAACTAATCCTAGGGAAATATCATCACCTACTTGAATCTCTAAAGAACATCAAATGTTATCTCCTAATGATTATCTATTCTAAGGCCAATTTGTAAAATGAGGAACTAATGGAAAATTGCTCTTAAAAAATCTAAGGAAAATACTACATCATCCTATATGTGTCCACATTCTATGGTAGAAGAATCAGAAGCTAAAGCTAAATCAAAATGCCCAAATTAAATCCAAAGCTTCATGGGTGCACTAAAAGAATTCACTAAAGAATGCTCCTAAACAACTACCCAAAAATCCTATTTAAAATCATCTAAAAAATATAACAAAAATCACATAGCAACATTAACATGTATACAACTAGAACACAAAATTCCAAGATCAAACTCCAAAATATGAGAGAGAAATAAAATCAACACATTCAGAACAACATTATTTCATTATTAAAAGTGCATTAAAAGAGAAAATATGAAATAAATGGAAAATGCATGGAAAATTAAAATGAAAAGCATGATAAAATCCTAAACATCTAAATCTATATGCACAAATTTTTCCAGAATTTATTTACATCATTTACTATTTTTTCATGAATTAAATCTAACAAGTATTAAAACAAAAAAAGAAAGAAAAAGAAATTAAAACAAGAACAAGGAGGGGTTTATCTAGTAAGAAAAACAAGTACTACTGCGCCTGGGCCCAATGCAGGGGTGTAAAAAGCATGGGCTCTAGGCCCATTTGAGTGATTAATTGAGCAAAATAATTCTCATTAACACGTCCAGGGGGGGTGTAAAAGTAAGGCGATCTACGTGAAATTCATGTTGGGCCTGCCAGGGGGAGGCGCGGATAGCACAGGAAAACCAAGGCCCAACATCAGATTAAATCAACTCAGTTTTCTCTCAATTAATCAAAAAAGCGCACGCGAGGATTCGAACCCTCGTCTCAAAAGTCCACATAGCGCGCTGGGAAGAACACTAATTGAAACGATGCGTTTAGCAAGGAGGTGACGTAGCGCGCTGGCTGCCATCGGATACAAGGACCTAGTCTCCTCTCTTCTCACGAGCTAACGGTGGAGATTATCTCTTCTCCAATTCAATCAAAAGGACTCGCGTGAACAGCACCATGGCCGGACGGGAACGAAGCTTTTCCGACAAACTTTGAACAACCCTATCTCCCTCAATACTCAACCAAACGCCACGATTTTTGAATGAAACTTGATGGAAATTTCATGAAGATTACAAATATCCTAATTAAATAAGCTAAAACTCCAAGATTAAAGAAATCTAGGTCTCAAACGAAAATGGATCCACACTTAATTTGTCACTAATCCTCAAATTTGCTGTCCAGATATCATCTATATCCTAATGGAAACCTAACCACATGAATCTAAGCTAATGAAAACGCATAAATTGAGTGCAATTTCAAGAAATGGAAACCTGGTTTTAAGCTTCGATTGTGGTGTTTCTGGCTTGAATCTTGCTCCCAAATCTTCCAGAATCACTCAATGATGATGATAGAAGCCTTTAGCACCTTCAATTTGATCAAAAACTTGCTTGAATCCAAAAACAGATTTTGAGTGGAAGCTTGAAAACTCCAATGGCTCTCTCTCTGCTCAGCACGAATCAGTCACCAACCTTGCTTCTGATGAGTTCCTAAACATTTATAGAGTGATTTGGAACCTTCTAGAGGTTCAGCCCAGGCCCAAAATCAAAAATCCATTTCCAAATTTCCTTCAAAAAGTTTGACATGGACATGCACGAAATTCCCACTAAAACTTGCTTGGGAAGCTTTGGTCAGCTTGCTGAACAATCCTTGAGTGAAGTCAGACCACAAAGAGCCTTCAATTTGCCTTGGTGAATGATTTGTGTGATGTAACTTATAAATGAAGAAACCTTTTGAAAGGCCATGAATTATACTCCAAATGAAAAATCCAAAATTGCCAATGTCTCTAAAACATAATTTCTGATCAAATCAAGTACTCATTTGGCATATTTTGTACACATAACCATTTATTTGAATTTCCCACCAAAAATGCCTTTGAATTTCTTCTTTCTTCAAACCACTTCACACCAATCTTTGATATGAGCCAAACCAATTCATCATGAGCCTTTAGTTAACCTAAAAACCTCATTTTAAACAAGTTCCATGTTGAAAAAAAATCCATTTGACATGTGCAAGGTGGAGATTTTGACCTATGATTGAAAATGGCCTATAATCTCACTTTCCCAAAATACCCCTAACTTGTAAACCTCACAACTTGAGTTATACAAATTAGATGGAAGACTTCTAATGCAATTTGGAAAGCTAAGTTCATGAGGAACAACATTCATGTTGGTCAAAAGTTTAGGAGAAACACCCTCCTAGGTCAAACGTAGCTTGGAGTCAGATGATTTTCACAGACAAATTTTAGAGGCATTTGAGGACCTGTAACTTGTCTGCCTCATAACCTGAGTTCTACAAATCATATGAATGACTTCTAGTACTCAAATTAAAGCTATGAACATCCTCTACAACATTCATATGGAGGCCAAAGTCATATGAAGCTTGTATCTTGACTTACATGGCTTGGAAGTTTGGCACTAAATAGAGGATTTTACCCTAGAAACCCTGACTTAGCAACTCCAACCACTCTTGATTCTTCTCAACTTGATCTTGAAACAATATCTCAAATGCTTTAACATATAATTTCATGATCTCAATGACCTAGAGTTAGGCTTTGATACTCTTTAATTACTCTCATTGACCTAGGGTTAACCAGATGAAACCCTAGTTGCATCCACTTCAATTGTGGATCTTGCACTTGATAAAATGACTTGATTAAGCTCCAACATGACCTTCAAGGCACTTCAATGAGCTCTAACCACACATTCTCTTCTTGTCCAAGGCCTCACAATCCACTGCTGATCTTCAACTGGCTCCAAGTGAGGAGATGAGCCCCATACAAGCACTCAAATTTCTCAAGAACTCAACCCTCTCTCTGATGACCTTAGTAACTTCTTAAGCTTGAATGAAAACTCTAGCTAGGCTTCTCTTGACATAAACACCACCTGATCCCCTGCTAAATGAAGGATGTTATGCTATGCAAATGCTAGAACTATGCTATGCTAATGCAATGAAACATAAACCGGGTGAGAAAAGGTTAGGAAAATTTTGGGGTGCAACACCAATGGTTACTGCTTCACCAGTTAGCCAATCAGGGGCAGAATCATTGCGAGGTTGGGGAAGATTACCCCAAGAGCACATAAGCTATTCTTGGCCAGAGGGCCATTAATATGAAACACCTCTTAGAGGTTCAAAAGGCTGAGGCAGTTCGTACCAGACCATCAGGGTACAGAAAGTTCAGGTTTCCTATCGAGGAAGATGCTGCGGAGATCCCACAAGCTAGGGCAAAATTGGGAATGAAGGAAGGGTTTTTCTCCATATATTCAGAATTTATCAGGAGAGATCGACTAGGGACGAATCTTATCACTTTACAAATTTAGGGATGAGCCATCTCGAGGTCGTTTCATGGCAGGCTTTCCTTTTTCGTCATAGAGATTAGACTACGGCAAATTGAAATACACTGGGGCAGTTACTCAAGCAAGGCTACTCTCCCCAACCAGAGTCCTCATCAGCAATTGGAGTTTGTATCTCTATCCCCAGTAGAGTTCATAGCAGGTAGTGTGTATGCTTATACCCGGCAGGTGGTTGATACCCATTCGATTCCCACAGATTGCAGGTATGTGCCCACTCCCCAACAAGTCAAGATCGGACTGCTTCCCATCTAGCAGGTGTGAAGTCTTTCCCAGCAGTGGGTTAGCACACAGTTTTCTCCGGCAGATGTCTATAAGTATTCAACTCTCAGTAGTTCAGACCGAGGTCTCCAGCAGAGTTGATTCCCCCGAAGATTTGTTGATTCCCCAGTAGGTAAGATGTGATCCCAGGGTCCGGTCATCTTTCCTCAGCGAAGCTTTTGTTCCCTGGGAGAGTCGTGTCTTAGAAGGTCGTTCATGGCATTTGATATTCTTCGTCAGGTGAGAGTGGCTGTTTAGCAGACTGTTTATCTCCCCAGTAGATTCGTCTATTTTCCCGGAAGAGTTCATAGTCCGGAAGGTCGTCCGTGGTATTTTCCCCAGCTGAGTTAGCATCCAGAGCTCGTTTCCTCAGCATAAGTCCAATCGTCATTGGCACGTGTGAGATATCCTCAGCAGGGTTGTCCTATGTTCCCAGCAGGATGTTTTCTCTGTCTTCCTCAGCATTTATTTTGCTGACGTGGTTCTGTTGCATTTGCATGCGTGCATAGCATCTACCCCAAATGCGTATCATTTCCATTTCGTATAGAGAATTACGCCATCTTCAAACATATGCATTCTGAAACATAAGCCAAGTTGTCACCTCTTTGCTTTCAGGTGTATCTCCCACAGGTGATCGTCCTCCCTGTCCGTGTGGTTTTCAGTCCCAGCAAACTTGATGCGTTTGTTTCGCCCTCGGTTTGTGTTATTCCCCAGTGGCGTCACCGGACTCCGGGTTGGTGATATTCTATTCCCCAAGTCCGTAGAGGTGTTCAGACTTTGGCAGAAGATTCATGATAGGTACGTCTTTTCATATGCCTCCCAGACAGAGTTGTTTGCTTAACTTTCTCTTTGGCCATCAGCCGAGTTGCCTGCTTAGATTTCCTTGCACTCCCGAAGCAGAGCTACTTGTTCAGGTGCTCTCTTTCCCCAGCGGAGTTTCCTCGTGGTTGTTATCAATGGATGATCTTAAATTCGTATGGAGCTCGTCTTCATGGTTTTCTGGCGACGATGTCAGATGATTTGGAGTTCTGGCGGCGATGTCAGATGATGTGGTTTTCCGGCGACGATGTTGGATGTTGTAATTGTATGGCAACGATGTCATAGGTTTATCAATAGTGTGTTCGTCTGACGGTGATGTCGGATGTTTATCAGTTGTTTCCTAACTGCGTGGAGTTCTGACGGCGAGGTCAGACGTGTTATCCCCTGCAGTTTGTCTGGCGGCGATGTCAGATGGTTCTCAGATTCGTGGTTGTCTGGCGGCGATGTCAGATGTTATCAACATCGCAGATTCCTGGCGGTGATGTCGGGTGTGCATGGTTTTCTGGTGGCGATGTCAGAGGTTTTATTGGTTGGATATTGATTTTTGGTGGTGATGCCAGATGTTTCTTAATTGCATGGATGTCTGACGGCGAGGTCAGGGTGTTTCGTTCCTTGCGGGTTTCTGGCAGCGATGTTTGATGTGGGTAGATTTCTGACGGCGGTGTCAGATGTGTGTGGATTTTCTGGCGGCGATGTCAGGAACTGTATCTACTCTATAGCAGCCTGGCGGCGATGCCAAGTGATGTTTACCAACTGGTTGTAGAGTTCTAGAGGCAATGTCAGATCTCAATCAATCTTCTAGTTTCCTGACGGCGATGTCAAGTATTTTCTCAATTGGGTTGTTTGGCGGCGATGTCAAATGTTTTTCAACCTAAGGTTTATCTGGCGGCGAGGTCAGATATTCTTCGACATGGTGTTATTCTGTCGGCGATGTCAAATCCTTATCAGCTTTGTTATTGTCTGGCGGGTGACGTCAGGCGTTTATCTACTGTGTGGTTATTTGGTGGCCCTGTCAGATATTTATCGATTATATGGTTACCGGGCGGCGATGTCAGGTATTTTATCTACTTTGTCGAAGATTGGCGGCGAGGCCAAGTGATGTTAGCTACCTTGTGGTTGTCTGGCGGCGATGTCAGATGTTATTTACTTTGTGGTTATCCGGCAGCGATGTCGGATGTGTATTAGACCGGGTGGTGGTCTGGCGGCGATGTCAGACATTTACCATGCTTGCGGATGCCTGGCGGTGATGTCAGAATTTGTTTGTTAGACTATGGCACGGATCTAGAAGGGGGGGGGGGGTTGAATAGATCCCAATTAAAATTTGAGTCGGCGCTACCAATTAAAAATTGGTTTTGAAAATTTGTTTTAAGTGTGGAAGCGGCCGAGGAAAATATAGTCTAAAACGAATGATTATTGGAAAATCGGATATGCGTAAGCCTTTGGATTAATGACAATATGGAAAATAGAATCACAACACTAATCTCACTTATCAATATTCTAACTCACTTGTTAGGATTCCTAGTTCCAATGATTTAAAGAGGAAACCAAAACTAGATACACAATTAAGATAATTTTGGTTTAGGCAATTTGTCAAACACTTGGTGTGCAAACACTCCAAGTGATATTTATGTTGAGTAAGTGATTCCAACTAGCCTAGCACAATGTCTTATTGTACTTTGGAAGTCAAAAACAGAGTTTTAACCTCTTACTCAATTGATATCACAGTTTGATAATAGTGCTTATACAAAAATCACTTATTTTTGAGCTATAACGTAAATGCTGAAAAATAGAGAAGACACGTATTTGGTGCGGCAGTTCCCCCGTCGTCCTCGCTTCGGAGTACGTCTGCCCTCAATTCTAAAACTAGAATTGAGATAGATTTTATAGATATCACCTGTTGAATGTAACAGTTTATACAAGGATTGAGCAGCAAATATACAACAGAAATCTCAATATGTTGAATGTTTCTTTCACTCCTTGCCCATTGATTCAAGATGAATCAAGTCCTCCGAATGTTGTTGATGGACCTCCGATTCCAGCCACCTTATTGAATAACCCGTTGTTGTTTAAACCTTCGGCTCCGGCTGATCTCAACAGCAACAAATCGAACCCGAGATCTTCCCTTCAATATCACTGAATCTGCTACTAGACTGTTGAAGAACACCTCTTCACAATCACCTTCGCTCAGTTGACCCTTGATGAAGAATCTCGTCCAAAAAACCCCCCAAAATTCAAACCAATCTTGGAGGGTAAAACCCTAACAATTTTATTCAAGAAAGAACCTGTCACAAGCTTCAAACCGAACTAGATTACCCAATCTGAGCTTCGAACCTTATCACCTTTAATCACTCACAATGTACTTCAAAATGGCTGTGTGTAATTGATGTGTTGTGAGATGTTGAAGATGAAGATGATGAATCTTAGACACCTATTTCACTCTTTCTTATTCTTGAACACATGAATCAATTTTATCAAATGTTAATATGACATAAGTGGTTAAACATGTATATATAGTACCAACCCAATTAAAGACATAACATTATTTCAAATAGTAGAGTGAATCATTTAAAAACTGGATTTTCGCGCGAACGGTCGACCGCAGCAGGTCTGTGCGTGGACGTATGGCCTGCGTTTTTGGAAATCTGGAAAATGTATCAGTATGCGTCGACCATACAGTCAGCGTGCGCTGACCCGTCTGAAAAATATTTCCTTCATGTGCCGACCATATGGTCGACTCATGCCTTTATGCGCTGACCCGTTGGAAAATATTTCCTTCATGCGCCGACCCTATGGTCGACTCATTGCCTTCATGCGCTGACCAGTGGAAAAATGCTCTGATGCATGCGCCGACCCTAATGGTCGACTCATGCCCTGCAAACCTGCAAAATTGATCTTTTTGTGGTTTTTCATGCCTCTGGTCAGATTGCATTTTATCTACACATAGTATATTTATTACAACAGTTTTAAGACAAGTATAAAAGGATATGGTAGGTGATATGTTGCATCTGTTTAGTAGATCTGGAGTTAATAATTTCCAATCCATCCAAGGTTGTAATTTGTCATCATCGAAACCTGTATTGAACAATGACTTGCAGACTCTTGTGATGTGTGGTGATTTGCCTCCACATTCTCCCCCTTTTTGATGATGACATCCTGTATACAACCAAAATAACCTGTATACAACCAAAACAACCAATATGCAATGTATACACAAGCTCCCCCTTCCTTTTGTAATATAAGGCTGCAGAACAAACAACTATCAACTGTTGTGAACATCTTGGCTTGGCTTTGGTGCTTGCTACATGTTCTTCTCCCCCTTTGACAACATCAAAAAGAGAAGGAGAACACATCAATTAACAGAAAACATACAATAGGTGATAGTTAATTACCAAACTTCACACATAAGATTGATAATGAACAAAAGTAACTGGAATTAATAGATAATTAAGAAAACATGCAAATAGGTGAATATTCAGGCAAACATAAAACGTAGGAACGTAAAGTATACACAACAAAAGAATGCAGCTATGTAACTAATATCCCCGACCCCGACCTCGGCCCCCTCCCCCGGTATGCAATATCTGGGTTGCGGTGAGGATTCGAGAAGTCCACAAACGCTTCTATGGACATGTTGAGGTGATGGAGACAGTCGGTGATTTCCATGTCTTGCCTTTCATGTGATGCCACAAGAGCTTCAAAACGGGCGTCCATCTGAGTTGAAAATGAGTTTAACCTTTCATTTTGAGTACGAAGCTCAGCTCTGATCTGTTCCATTTGCGTATCTTGACTCCTCATGAAGGTCTGTTGATCTAACTGCATGGACTGCAACATATTAATTACTTCAGAGTTATCCGATGGTGGAGGAGGTGATGAGTGCTTGAAAGGTTGATAGTTTTGAGGGTAGCCGTGATATGGACCGTAGAATCTACACAGGGTGGTCCAGCTTGTGTATTGCCATTCACCCCATCCCTGATTTGTGTAACCTTCTTCTTGTTCTTCAGATGGAGCTGAATGCTGGAGCCAATCGGTATTTGGAAACTCATGTTGAACTGGAGATTGATGATAGTCTTGCATCTCACATACAGGTTCTTGTACCTCTGCAGCTGTATTTTCTTCATCATCATCCTGTTCACCTTGTTCTTCACTTTCCTCTTCAAAGCTGTCATCGGAACTGTCATGAGTCACCCGAGGAATTTTGCTCGACGGACAAACCTGTATGATCGTTGTTCATCACACCAAAAATATCCCATCATGGCAAGGGTTTTGGTGCTAAATTCTTTATCAGGGGGGACTAAACACAAGGAAATGTTGGGTATACAACATTTGTTGCGGCAAGAATTTCCGAAATAAACGACCCATAGGCTAGAGCAGTGCCTCTACCTGAGTCTCTCAGAGCAAAAATCCTGCTTGCAATATAGTATGGCCAGTTTATTTTGATCTTATGTTTCAATATATAGATGAGATGTACCTCAGCTTGTTTGACACGGGACAAGCCACCTTTTTTTCGGTCGCAGGATGCGAGCGACAATCCACTGAAGGATGCGATCCCTTGTTTGGAGTTTCCCTGCTGTAACCGTTCTAAGAAAGGCATCACTATTGACAATAACATCTGAATATGGTCTTTTGAGCATGTCATTTAGAGCACTCTTAAACTCATATCCTGGCACCGTACGAGAGTCTGTTACCTCAGGAAGAGGTGGTGCATCAGCATCTACAGTCAAATCAAAATACTTGTTCCAGACTTCAGAATTTATGTTTACCAGTTTATTGCCGACAAAAGTGTGGAAGTATTGACCTTGAAAGTTATCACGCAGACTTGTGTAGAACACCCAGACTAAATCCTCACTGTATTTTGTGTTGCACTCCAGAAAATTGAAGAACCCTTGAAACTCCAGCAGAGACAGAATTTGGGTGAGATGCAAGCGCTCCGCCGTTGCCTTGTAGAAGGCATGCTGTGGAATGATTGCTCTTTTGCTGAGATTCTTGTTGAAGTTTTCAACAGCAGGTGGATGAATTAGGGAGACAGTGGTAATGGGGACTGAAGCAGATGATGATGAGGCCCTTGATCTCTTACCTGTATTTTGCGAAATAGAGAAGCCATTGATGATGGTTTTTGGAGATTTTATAGAGATGAACTTTAATGGCTTTGAAGAGAGTAGTTGAGGATGATTTTGGAGAAGATGAAGACTATTCCCTTTAATAGAGAGAGGTTTAGGGTTTTGGTAAGAGGGAGGAGACAAGGGGACATAATAGATGCCTAGATGCAATTTACAAGAAAAATGCACTATCAAATCATAACAAAAGTTGACTGCACATTAAATGGAGAAGGAGAGAAGATGGAACGGTTTTCAAAAAAATTCTGGGTTTTTGCGCGAGCAGTCGACCATAACCCCTGCATGCGTCGACGCATACTATGTGTTTTTTGATAATTTTGAAAGTCTACAGTATGCGTCGACCGTTTGTCTTGTTTTGGTCGACTCATAACCTTCAAAACCCAAATTTTTAGTTTTATATCATGTAGAACGCCACACTTGCCTATTTATCATGCCTATTCACCCTTTCACAATATAATTTGCATCCAACACACATAGTATTTGCAGCAAAAGTCATAGACATATATAAGTACCATGATTGTCAAACGATATACTTAGTTTTAAGTCATGAATGTTTAGAGAAAGAGATATATAAAGAGAGAGAGAAAGGAGCAATATCACCTCTATACTGACCACACTTGTGAACAACATATTCGTACTTGCAACAAAGCTAAACTTGTTAGTAGTACAAAAGCATAGTTGTAAATAGATTAATTATGAAACTAGTAATTGTTAAACCCGATCAGAAATGTCGAGAATGCCAAGTTCTCGACGGATATGAAAGAAGGGCTCAGTGGCTAGCGGCTTTGTAAAAATGTCCGCTAGTTGATTTTTGGTGTCAACGTGTTCAAAGACAACGTCACCCTTCTCTACATGATCCCTCAGAAATGGTGTCGAATTTCTATGTGTTTGGTACGCGAATGTAACACCAGATTTTTGGTAAGATTTATAGCACTGGTGGTGTCACAAAATATTGGAACACGTTCTAGCTTTAAATTGAAGTCCAATAGTTGTTGTTTAAGCCATAGGACTTGCGCACAACAACTACCGGCGGCTACGTATTCCGCTTCGGCGGTTGACAGAGCAACGGACACTTGTTTCTTGCTGTGTCAACTGACCAAGGAATTTGAAAATAAGTGACACGTACCGCTGGTGCTTTTCCTATCCGATTTGCAACCGAAAAAATCGGAATCGGAGAAGCCTACCAATGAACAATCATTACCTTTGGAATACCACAGTCCATATTTCGGAGTACCAGATAGGTATCGAAGTATGCATTTGACAGATTTTAGGTGGGATTCATTAGGACATGATTGGTATCTGGCGCACATACACACGCTAAACATAATGTTGGGACGAGAAGCAGTAAGATAGAGAAGAGAGCCAATCATACCTCTATACCTTTTTACCTCAACGTCCTTACCACTTTCATCTTTACTCATATTTACACATGTTGGCATATGAGTGTCTATGGCTTTTGAATTTGCCATGTCAAATCTCTTGAGAAGCTCCAAACAATATTTTGTTTGGCTCACGAATGTTCCTTCTTTCAGTTGCTTGATTTGCAAACCGAGAAAGTATGTGAGTTCACCCATCATACTCATCTCGAATTCACCCTGCATAAGCTCAGAAAACTCTCTTACAAGATTCATGTTAGTGGATCCAAATATGATATCGTTAACATAAATTTGTACAAGAATTAAGTGCTTTCCTTGACGTTTAATGAAGAGAGTAATGTCAACCTTTCCTCTTGAGTAGCCTTAATCAAGTAAAAATTTGCTTAGTCTCTCATACCAAGCTCTAGGAGCTTTGTTTGAGACCGTATAAAGCTCTTTTCAGTTTGTAGACATGATCAGGATACTCATGAGACTCAAAACCAGGAGGTTGAGCAACATAGACTTCTTCATTTATGAACCCATTAAGGAACGCACTCTTGACGTCCATTTGAAATAACTTAAAATCCTTCGCACAAGCGAAAGCAAGTAAAAGGCGTATAGCCTCGAGTCGGGCAACCGGCGCATAAGTTTCCTCATAGTCGATGCCTTCCTCTTGGTTATACCCTTGCACGACTAACCGCGCCTTGTTGCGAGCTATTACTCCGTTTTCATCCAGTTTATTTCTAAACACCCATCGGGTGCCGATTACTCGATGAACTCGCGGAGGAGGGACAAGGTCCCAAACCTCATTTCTAGTGAACTGATTCAGTTCCTCCTGCATTGACAAAAACCAATGTTCATCGAGTAGGGCTTCCTTAGGGTTTTTAGGTTCCATTTGTGAAACGAATGCGAAGTGATAACAGAAATTACTTAGCTTCGATCGAGTTGTTACACCCTTTGTGATGTCTCCGAGAATGTTTTCAATTGGATGGTCTTTAGATGACTTCCAAGCTTGAGGGAGATCATCGTTTGAAGCGGATGAACTTCCTTGGTTACATCATGGTGTACATCCTTATCCTCCTCAACTTTGACTTTGTCAGGTTGATCAATCCCCGTCTCGCCACTTTTGAGTATGTCTTCTGTGGATGTACCTGCACCATGAACAACACTATCCTTTCCGACATTTCTCGGATAGGAATCATCAAAAGTAACATGCACAGACTCTTCTACAGCAAGCAATAGTTTATTATATATTCTATATGCTTTACTCGATTGAGAGTATCCGAGGAAGATACCTTCATCGACCTTGGAATCAAATTTGCACAAGTTTTCCTTTCCATTATTTAATACAAAACATTTGCAGCCAAACACATGCATGTGAGAAACATTTGGCTTTCGCCCTTTTAAAAGTTCATATGGTGTTTTATTTAGAATGGAGCGAATAAGCACCCTATTCAAAACATAACACGTCGTACTAATGGCGTCGGCCCAGAAATATTTTGGTAAACCACTTTCGTTAATCATTGTTCTTCCTAATTCTTCTAAAATTCGGTTTTTACGCTCCACAACCCCGTTTTGTTGAGGGGTGTGTGGAGCGGAGAAGTTATGATCTATACCATGGTTACTGCAATATTCTTCAAATAAGTGATTTTCAAACTCACCTCCATGGTCGCTTCTAATTGACACTATGTTTGTATTTAACTTATTTTGGGAAAGCTTAGCAAACTTTTCAAAAGCGGAAAATGTATCACTCTTACTTACTAAAAAGTTGGTCCAACAAAACCTAGAAAAGTCTTCCACTATTACGAACCCGTAATAGTTTCCTCCTAGACTTTTGATCCTAGACGGCCCAAACAAGTCCATATGAAGAAGTTCAAGAGGTCTCGTTGTTGAAACTATCTTTTTGGATTTAAATGAGATCCTCGTTTGCTTCGCTTTTTGACAAGCGTCACAAAGGTGATCCTTGGTGAACTTTGTTTTGGGAAGTCCTAAGACTAGGTCTTTTGAGACTACCTTATTGAGTAAGTCAAAGTTAACATGCACTAAACGCCTATGCCATAGCCATGAGTCTTCGCTCATAGTTATGAGGCATTTGTCGCTTGTTAACGATACTTCATTTAAGTCAAGCATATATACGTTGTTTACTCTAAAACCATTAAACATATTCTTCTTATCATTTTCATGCACAATTTTGCAACAATCTTTTGAAAAAGATACATTGTATCCTTTGTCGCATAATTGGCTAATGTTAAGCAGATTATGTTTAAGGTTTTCGACAAGCAACACGTCGGAAATCGTAGTAGAGGAGGGATTACCTACGCTACCTTTACCTAGTATTGCTCCGCGGTTGTTATCACCATAAGTTACATACCCTTTCTTCTTAGCCACGAAGTCTATGAATAAGGATATGTCTCCAGACATGTGTCTTGAGCACCCACTGTCGAGAACCCATCTTCTCTCGGTGGTCTCGACACATATCGCCTATCAAAACATAATTAGCATAAAGAGGTACCCAATGGCATATTGGGTCCTAATAGGTTAGCAACAAAACGGTTGCGTTTGGGCAACCATTCGTAGATGCCTTTAGGGACAAGAAATCTCCTAAATCGGCATTTACCAATGGAGTGGCCTTTCTTTCAACAATATAAGCATGCAAAATCGACTTTAGAATCACTTTTACTTGCTTGATCCCTAATTACATATGCATATTTTTGATATGGGTTAATCATACTTTTTCTAAAATCCTTTTTATCAATAGCAAATGTAATTTTAGGCTCAAGTGCCTTGTTTAATTTGGCCTTAAGGTTTCTAACCTCACCTTGCCAAATATGACAAGTATCACACCCAAAGTCGAAAGGATTTCTATTGTCCTTACAATCCGATTCACTGCCTTCCACAATGGAAGCCTTAAGGTCCTCTAGTTTCTTTTCAGACTCTTTAACTTTGTGCTCTAAGTACGTAAAAATTCTTTTATTAGAGGCAAGTTTCTTGAAGGCTTCAATTGCTTCATTGTGTAAAGCATTAAATGCGGTTTATAATTCTGAATGCGACATATTTGAGGACTTGTCATATTTAGAGTGACGTACCTGTTTTTTCTTATTTTTCTGATGAGCGGAGAGACATAGATTCACGGACTCTTCTTCATCACTAGAGCTTTCATCAGAGGAGGAAGAGTCGTTGTCGCTTTCCCAAGCTATGTACGCTCTCCTAGGCTTTGATGATTTCTTTTCCTTTCCCTTTTTGTTCATCGGAAAGTCCGGTTTGTAGTGACCGGGCTTTCCACACTTGTAGCACGTCCCTCTAGTCTTTTTGCCTTTTGAGTCATCATCTTTGGAGTACCTCGATTGTTTCCGGAAGTTAACCAAGTTCTTCTCGGAATGTTGGATGCCGTTATTTCTCACGTAACTGTTATACCGTTTAACGAACAACCCCATATCTTCGCTCTTGTCCTCTTCTTCTTCGTCGCTTGAGGAATAATCACTTTGCTCTTTTGCTTGAGACTTTGAGGAGGAAGTCTTGAGAGCTATTGATTTCTTTCACTCACCTTCGTTTTGTCTTTCTTTCCATCTTTTCGCGTTGGTCTAGGCTCAAGAGTACCTGTTCATGCTCTTGTAGTTTGCCAAACAATGTTGTCAAGTCTAATAAGGTAAGATCGTGTGCTTCTTTGATGGCGGTCACTTTTGGCTACCATTCCCTGTTAAGACATCTTAAGATCTTATTAGTAGCAACATCATTGGAAACAGGCCTACCTAATGAATGTAAACGATTGATGAGATGAGTAAATCTCTTTTGCATGTCAGCAATGGTTTCCCCTTGCTCCATGAAAAAGAGATCAAACTCTTGTGTTAATGTGTTGATTCTAGCCCAACTTAACATCGTTTGTCCCCTCAT
The DNA here is from genome assembly GCA_963859935.3 of Lathyrus sativus. Lineage (NCBI taxonomy): Eukaryota > Viridiplantae > Streptophyta > Magnoliopsida > Fabales > Fabaceae > Lathyrus > Lathyrus sativus. The sequence goes on along the minus strand of OZ012738.1, from coordinate 102,165,407 downwards.
GGGCGATTTGTAGTGAATCCCACATGGCCTTAGCAGTAGGACAATGGGATACACGATAGTATTCATCTACACCTAATGAGGAGATTAAGATATTTTGGCTTTCCAATCATAATTGTATTTTTTCTCATCGTCATCGGTCCATTGTGCTTCGGGCTTTGGCACAACTACGTTATCCGCATTGGTCATAGTAATTTCTGTTGGACCATTGAGGATAACGTTCCATATTTTTCTGTCTATGGAGTTTATGTGCACCCGCATACAGTCTTTCCAATAACTATAATTTTCACCGTTGAAAACGGGAGCTCTATTGTACGCCCCTTTTGGTTCGTTAGCCATTTTCTATCTACGTTGTATTTGAAGCACCGAGTAACCGGAGCTCTAGATACCACTTGTTAGACTATGGCACGGATCTAGAAGGGGGGTTGAATAGATCCCAATTAAAATTTGAGTCGGCGATACCAATTAAAAATTGATTTTGAAAATTTGTTTTAAGTGCAGAAGCGGGCCGAGGAAAATATAGTCTAAAACGAATTATTATTGGAAAACCGGATATGCGTAAGCCTTTGGATTAATGACAATATGGAAATTAGAATCACAACACTAATCACACGTATCAATGTTCTAACTCACTTGTTAGGATTCCTAGTTCCAATGATTTAAAGAGCAAACCAAAACTAGATACACAATTAAGATAATTTTGGTTTAGGCAATTTGTCAAACACTTGGTGTGCAAAACACTCCAAGTAATATTTATGTTGAGTAAGTGATTCCAATTAGCCTAGCACAATGTCTTATTGTACTTTGAAATCAAAAACAGAGTTTTAACCTCTTACTCAATTGATATCACAGTTTGACAATAGTGCTTATACAAAAATCACTTATTTTGAGCTATAACGTAAATGCTGAAAAATAGAGAAGACAAGTATTTGGTGAGGCAGTTCCCCCGTCGTCCTCGCTTCGGGGTACGTCTGCCCTCAATTCTAAAACTAGAATTGAGATAGATTTTATAGATATCACCTGTTGAATGTAACAGTTTATACAAGGATTGAGCAGCAAATATACAACAGAAATTTCAATATGTTGAATGTTGCTTTCACTCCTTGCCCATTGATTCAAGATGAATCAAGTTCGCCGATTGTTATTGATGGACCTCCGATTCCAGCCACCTTATTGAACAACCCGTTGTTGTTCAAACCTTCGGCTCCGGCTGATCTCAAAAGCAACAAATCGAACCCGAGATCTTCCCTTCAATATCACTGAATCCGCTACTAGACTGTTGAAGAACACCTCGTCACAATCACCTTCGCTCAGTTGACCCTTGATGAAGAATCTCGTCCAAAAAACCCCCAAAAATTCAAACCAATCTTGGAGGGTATAACCCTAACGGTTTTATTCAAGAAAGATCCTGTCACAAGCTTCAACCCGAACTAGATTACCCAATCTGAGCTTTGAACCTTATCACCTTTAATCACTCACAATGCACTTCAAAAATGGCTGTGTGTAATTGATGTGTTGTGAGATGTTGAAGATGAAGATGATGAATCTTGGACACCTATTTCACTCTTCCTTATTCTTGAACACATGAATCAATTTATCAAATGTTAATATGACATAAGTGGTTAAACATGTATATATAGTACCAACCCAATTAAAGACATAACATTATTTCAAATAGTAGAGGGAATCATTTAAAAATTGGATTTCCGCTCGTGAACGGTCGACCGCAGAAGGTCTGTGCGTCGACGCATGGCCTACGTTTTTGGAAATCTGGAAAATGTATCCGTATGCGTCGACCATACAATCGGCGTGCGATGACCCATTGAAAAATATTTCCTTCATGTGCCGACCCTATGGTCGACTCATGCCTTTATGCGCTGACCCGTTGGAAAATATTTCCTTCATGCGCCGACCCTATGGTCGACTCATTGCCTTCATGCGCTGACCAGTGGAAAAATGCTCTGATGCATGCGCCGACCCTATGGTCGACTCATGCCCTGCAAACCTGCAAAAATTGATCTTTTTGTGGTTTTTCATGCCTCTGGTCATGATTGCATTTTATCTACACATAATATATTTATTACAACAGTTTTAAGACAAGTATAAAAGGATATGGTAGGTGATACGTTGCATCTGTTTAGTAGATTTGGAGTTTATAATTTCCAATCCATCCAAGGTTGTAATTTGTCATCATCGAAACCTGTATTAAACAATGTCTTGCAGACTCGTGTGATGTGTGGCGATTTGCCTCCACATGTTATCCCTTACAGAAGCTTGGCGGCGATGCCAAGTGATGTATATCAATCTTGTGGTTATCTGACGGCGATGTTAGATGTTTATCGACTTTGTGTTGGTTTGGCGGCGAGGTCAGAAAATTTTATCCCCCGTAGGTGCCTGGAGGCGATGTTAGAGGCTTTATTGACTGGATATAAATAACTGGCGGCGATGCCAGAGGTTTACCGACTTAAGGTTGACGCTTGACGGCAAGGTCAATGGTATCTTCTTTCAGAAGTGATGTTTTTACTTGACGGCGAAGTGTTTTCCTAAATTGATGCAGAGGCTTGGCGGAGAAGTCAGAGCGTTATGATCAGATGTAAGATAACAGATGTTTTCCTGACTCAGTGTAGATACCTGACGGCGATGTCAGGTGATGTTCCCGACTTAGTGTCATTGTTTGGCGGCGATGTCAGGTGTTTCTTCCGTCGGCGTGTCGACGTTGCAACCGTTATTCATATTTTTCCGGAGATTGTTATCCCCAAGCGGATTTTGTAGTTTATTTTTGCGGGTGGGCAAATTTTTGGGTTCGTTGGTATTCAACCGTCTTTTACCTTGATTGTTTGAAAGTCGTTCCCTTTTCACCCAGTCAGGTTCAAGCCGTTTGAATAGGGGCAGCTGTTGCACCCCAAAATTTGCCCAACCTTTCTTTACTTGGTTTATGTTTCATTGCATTTTCATAGCATTAGCACTTGAATACCATTGTTCATTTACAGGGGATTGAGAGAGGTGTTCCTAGCAAGAGGAGATTACCAAAGTTCTAAGCCTATGTAAGAGGTCTTATTCAAGCTATCAAGAGTTTATCATCCTCAGAAGAAAGTTAAAAGTTCTTTGAAAAGGCAAATGAATAGTTGGGGGTTGCCTCCTATCTTGGAGGCCATGTGGAAATCATCAGAGGATGTTGAGTCCATAGTTAGTGATGGAGAGCATTACATAATCTCATTGGATGTCTTGAGGGTCATTGAGGGGCTTGTGCAAGTCATTATATCAAGTGTAAGAAGTCACAGTCAAAGGTGATGCAATTAGAGTTTTCATCTGGTTAACCCTAAGTCAAAAGTGAATTTAAAGGAGATTAAGACTCAATTCCAAGTATTTTTGATCATGGTATGTTGTGTTGAGATGTCTAAGAAGTTATTCCAAGATCAAATCAAGAAGAATCAAGAGTGTGAGAAGTCGCCAAGCCAGGGTTTCTAAGCTTGTCAGTGTAAAATCCCTTGTTTAGTGCCTAACTTCAAGACCACATATCTCAAGATACAACTCTCATCTCATCTTGACTCCTACATGAAACTTTTAGAGCATGTATCTAGCTTTCTTTTGAGTACTAGAAATCATCTATTGGATTTCTAGAACTCTAGTTATGATGCTGACAAGTTACAGGTCACCAGATGAATGTGATTTTGGTCAACAAAAGTCAACCAACTTCCAAGACATTTTTGACCTAGAAGGATGTTTCTCCTCACTTTGACCCAAACAAAAAGCTTTTCCTTATGATCTTAGCTTTCCAAAAAGTACTAAAAGTCATTCATCTGTTTATGAAGCTCATGATATGAAGCTTACAAGCCAGGGGTATTTTGGGAAACTTTGATTATAGGTCATTTTTGTTATAGGTCAATTTCACAACTTTGCACACTTCAAATGGAACTTTGTCCAACATCAAAGTTTCTCCAAATGAGGTCAATTACACCACCAAACCATCACTTGTCATGGATATATCTCATATGTCAAGAATGGTGAAGAAAATTCCATGAAAAGATGCTTAAAAGGCCTAGTTTGGATCAAAATCATTTTAAACCATATAATTGCATGTTTATGCATTTTGTGATTGCCTCTAATGTGCTAAACACAATGCCAATTTCAAATTTTGAATTTGATGAGTTTTGGTATGTCATTTTCCAACTTACTTCACAAGGAAGCAACACATTCAAGACTCACCATTAGATGGTTTCAAGGGATTAATCTCAGCCCTTAGATCACTGAACATAATAAGCAAGTTACATGAACCAGTTTAGAGGCCATTGAAGCTCTGTTTTGCACGCGCGTGAAGCTTACAAAATTCAAAATTATGGATTTTCAATTGGACCTTAATAGGATTTGATTGGGCCTCAACTTCATCTGGATCCATTACATATAAACTCAACATCATTCACAAACTCTCAGAAGCTATTTTGGAGTGAAATTGATCAAGAAATCAGTTGCAACAACTCAAGAGCAAGTTGAAATCGAGTTCTTCAATTCAGCCAGTTTCAAGCAAAATTGAGCACATCCAAAGCTTCCTTGAAGATTGTGTGAACTTTCTGGATTGTTTTCAGCAAGAATCATCAAGGTTTCAAGGTCCAATGGAGGTATTCCGTTAGGTAACCTACTCATCCAAATTTCTCTCAATTTATGCCATAATTTCACGTCATTCTTGCATATTCAGGATCCTCTAGTATCATAGGTGGTTTCTAGTTAGGTTTGAACAATGTTCGTGACAATTCTTGACGATTGCTTGATTTTGTTTTGATTCGAATTTGCTGATTTAGGATGAATTAGTAATCAAGAACCTTAGATTCATGATCTAGGAGGTGCATAAATGAGTTTAGACTCAAAGTTTTTATGTTTTGGTGGAGTTTTGGCAAACCTGCAATTTGAGGCCATCGGGGAAGATGACTGGAGCCACCGTGCTCCGTCATCTGCAAGTTTCCCTCCACCGGAGATGCTTAAATCCTAGATGCTTGCGTGTCATGACACCTCATACCAGGACTTGTTTACTGAAGTAGATCCAATGGCCACGGTCGTGTTTCACCTGAGTTGAATTGTTGACTAGCCAGCGTGTACCCCCTATGCGCACCGTTTCATTAAAGTGCTGAAGTCAATTGGACTTGGGCCTGATGACTATCCACACCTCCCTCTGAGTGCATCCCTTAAAATGAACTGATCCTGATTACTATTTGCACCAACTGCTTTTCATTTCTTTTTCCTTTATTTTCTTTTACATTTTTTTATCTGTTTCATTTTAAATCAATTAAAATACTTCCATCTGAGATAAAAATCCCCAAAAATAGTTTTTACACATTTCGAGATGTTAAATAAATTTAGGAAATTTTAGTTTTATTTTTCTGAATATTTTTCAATTAAGAAATAATATTTCATTTGGAAGTGTTTAAATTGAGTTAGAATTGATATCCTTGTGATTTTAATTTCATTTTTTGATGAAATGCACATATAAATGCTTGATTTTTTTTGTTCATATTCTTGATGTATCAAAGGATTTTTGTAATATTTTTATCCCTGAATTTGGTGCCATTTGGTTAGGGTTTTGGTTGATCTTTTAGGACATTTGATTTGTGCTAGTTCTTAGGGTATACCTTGGAACTTTTCCTTTGTTTGCCTAGTTAGGTTTATATTTTTTCCCCATAATTTGGACCCCTGGTTCCAAACACCAGAGGGGTTCCCTAGAATTTTATTTGGTATTTTTAGGACTTGTATGCTATTTTTGGTGTATTTTACATTCTAGCCTACCCTTGCATGGTTTTCACTTTGATATATGAACTAGTTTGCCTTGTAATGGCATTTTGTGCATTGTTTGAGCTATTGATTCTTATGGATTCATGCTGTGAATGTAATAAGGTGTTTGTATGCTCAATTTGGGTTATAATTGTGTTCCTAACTTGTTTATGTTTGGCTTTCTTTTAGGCATTTCAATTAGGGTTTTCATGATACATGTTTTGCTTTATCTTGTACATGAACTTGCAATTTCTTTTGTTAATCTTGTAATTGAGTTTGTGCACTCTCCTTTCATCTTCCTTTCTGTCCAAGGACCTTGGAGCACCATTTAAAGTTGCTTAATCCCTCCTTAGGAGGTATTTGAAGCTTGACTTGAATGGTGAACCATGAGGTCACATTTTGTGCATATTTTGCACAAGTCATAATGAGACTTTGGTTGAATGACATTAGGGATACCATGGTTGTTTTCTCTTCTTCTACCATGCTCTCTTTTGGTTTATGATTCATTCCATGTTCAAGTTGTAGGGTTTGTTTTGCACTTTGCTTGCATTAAAGGATAGTGATGATACATTAGGTTGAATCCTTTGCATGATAACAAATAGGATAGAATTCCCTTCTTAATCCTAACCTTAGGACCATGATGCATGATAACTACTAGGTTTTGAACTAGTTTCCCTTTAGTTTGTCCTCTCTCTTTCTAATCTCAAAACAACCTCAAAATACTTAATGAAGGCTAATGAATATTGTACGCTACGAGCCTTAAGTACTTGGGAAATAGTGATTGGGGGGCTACCTCTCAATTTCTTAGAGTGTTTAGTGTACGTCCTTAAGACGATGTGCGACGCATTCACTCCTAAGTCATAGTCTCTAGTGGAATATGAATTACAAACAATTTAAAAACACTATTTCTCCTTAAAAGACACAAAAACAAATCATCAAACTTCTTTTGCCCCTTGGGACCCTTAATAATGGAAAACATTTTCATGAAAAAAGAGTTTCGTTAACTCTTAGTTCTACCACAAACAGGTAATGCTTAAGTCTCCAAAGGTCGAGCTGCATACACCTAACTGCTGGAACTATTTGTTAACCCTACTCGGGTAAAAACGTTTGAACCAACCGGTGTTCTTATTTGCCCAAACTACGTTTTCTCTGATATCTCATACCTGTTGAGAGTATGTAGGCACGAGACGACGATGTCTCGGCGAGCAACCTTCCCCATCTTTCATCTGTAGTTAGTCGAACTACGTTGACTCTGACTTTCCCATTGCATGAGGGAATATGTAGGCCCAGAGCGGCGATGCTCTGCCGAGTTACTTTTCTTTTCTTTTGTCTCAGACCTTTAGTTAGATAGTTTCAATCACCCTTTTTAGATAGACAACCAAGCGTGGATCCCGTCGAGTACGACAGACAAGAGGGGTGCTTATACCTTCCCCTTGCATAACTGACTCCCGAACCCGAGATTTGGTTGCGATGACCGATCTTATCCCGTTTCGTCAGGTTTTATTTGCTCGTTCCCTTTCCCTCGTTGGGATAAATAACAAACGGTGGCGAGTCTTCTGTCATTGTCGGCACCTTTTTTTACTGTAGCGACACCAGTACCAATCGAAAGCTCTTGCTACAAGGATCTCAAGTCCATAAATCAAACATCAAAAGGGCTCCAAATCAGAGAGAATTGAAAGCTTGAAATTCAAACATGTCAATTGAGAATGTCATCAAACAAGAACAACAATGAACCAAACATGGCCTCCATAGGTAGGGCTTCAGATGTAACCCAGCATGCTCTTAGAAAGTGCCTAAAATGAGAGAAAAAAGAAAGAGAAGCTTACTGAACGGAGCAACTCCGTTGGTTCTTCACAAGCGCTCAAACTCTACTTTCTTGCTTCCAACTTACTCCTTATGCTCTCAGGAAGAAGATGCAAGCTCCAATTGAGGTTGATTTGAAGAGAAAACCAGATTCGAAAATGGCAAGTGATGAGAAAATTTAAAGTTCTCTCTACTCTCTCCAGCTGCAATCACCTCTTCTGAGCATTAGGGCAAACTAAAATGCTTTTATATGATCGGTATTTGATCACCATGCAGGCCCATGTTGCCTTATTGGTGAGATTTGAAAATTTTCCAAAAATAATACTCCCCCTCATGCACACGCGTTTTGCACTTTTCACACCACATGAGATCAACAAATTGAAGTGTATGAAGTGTACAATTGAGATGAATTAGTTTGGGCTTTGTAAATGATCCACAACTCAAGTTTGAAATCAAGACTT